>OX031020.1:20629577-21829577 GCA_943736025.1 Tenthredo mesomela
CATTGAAAAAATTAAATTAGAAAACAAAAACAAAAACAAAAAAAAAAAATAATAATAATTGACTTAAAAACAACAGCTTCATATCTGATTGATTTATCCCCGGAAACTTATGAGATTAAACAAAATCCAAATTACCTGACTCGCGATTATAAATGTCGAGTACATATTTTCAATTTGGTAAACACAATTTAAGATATTACATACATATATACACATATCTATACAGGGTTATTACATTCATTCTACGCGAAGTGATATAATATATTATATCAATAAAATGAAATATTTTATTTAATCCACTTATGTATTTATAGTGTATAATATAATATATTCGGTCATATTTGAATTTCGATACTCCTATGGGCCAGAAATAAATACAAAAAAAATTTAGTCAAAACCCCAGGTTCCTATCTCAATATTCTAACATAAGTACCGTCCCAAAGCCTTCGAACTTTCAAATTTAAATAACAAACGATTTTTACTACTTCGTAGTTATTTTTTTTTTTTTTTTGCTTCCTATCGCATTATATATCGTTTCGAATAATCTGAAACTCCGCACACTTCTTACCTTATTAGTGGTAGGTATCCATAAAAAATTTACAAATTTGTTACGTCAAAATTTTATTCATCACAATTTGAAGATGAGAAATTTTTTTTTTTTTTTTTTTTTTTGCACTTTAGCTTTGAAAATTTGTCGAATTTTCATAAAATAAATCGTGTTTTATTGAAATGAGAAAATTCGAAGGCCTCGGGGCGCTATATAGAATTGAAACTGAAACATGGGGTTTTGGCTACTTCTTTTTTTATATATTTGGAGACGTACTGGCACATGGGAGCATTGAAATTCGAAAATGATTAAATTAAGGACATTTTCTATTTACACTTGAAATTCTATCGTGAAAATATAGCCGCACATGGATATTTATTTTTTTATATAACCAAGTATGTACATATGTAGGTATATATATATATATATGGATATTCTCTCTCTTCTCTTGTATCTCTCAGGGTCTTGATAAGATTAAAAATATTTAAGTCTCTATTAAAATTTATGTACTTGTTTATCCGAGTTATAGAATGGAAGTAGGTATATATATATATGTATGTATGTATGTAGGTATATGTACATCCGTTCGCAATATCTCCAACCTGTATAATAGTAATTTGAAACACGTACGTCTCCCAACTATATATATATAATACGAAATATAAAATTAAAATTTAATACTCAACTATATATTCCGCGAGTATTTTTATACATAGTACATATATATTATTATACATGTATATAATCGCGAAATGTTTCATTTAGATTTTAATTCGTAACTATACATAACATATAGTATGTATTATAACATAACATACGATCTCTTCTCATTCGATTTAGCCACGCAGAGAGAGAGAGAGAGAGAGAGAGAGAGACCACCACTGAGAGTTAGACTCGAGTCGCGAGTTCTTGCCCAACACACACATACACGCACACACAAACACGTCAATAATCAGTCAAGCTTTAGTATACAGGGTGATTCAGGTTTAGGGGATCATATTTTGAGGGTAGATTAAAAAATTGTTTTTATCAATTTTCAGTCTTAATTTTTCCTAATCTTTCCTATATTTATGATATATTATATTGATTTTTTTCGTAATAGAACTTTACTTTCTAAAATCTATATCTATCGATAATAATTAATATAACTGCAAAGATTACTGTTTTAGTATAGCAAGGTTTCTATTCCTAAACCTTGGAATAATTAGTATTGATGAATTCGTGATACCTAGAGGAGACGAAAAAAAAATAAAAAATAAAAAAAAAAAAATAACAAAATAACAAACCAACTATATGAGAGCTAACCGAATCAGTGTCTGTTTGCGTCAGAGAGATTTGGGAGTCCGGATTAAATCGTCCTCGAAGCCAAAGATCTTCTTGTCAAAGGCGATCTGCCAAATTCGCGTGCCAAAACAACGTTCTTCGAACACATTCACGCTCTTGACGTATATACGCAGTCGGCTTGTTTTTCAATCTGTATATAAAACAGAAAGAAATGAAATTTTTTTTTTTTTTTTTTTTTTTTTTTTTAGATATAATCTAAAATCGATCCCATAGTTATATATATCGCTGTAATATATATATAAAAAATCTTATTTTTCTTCTTCATTCTATGTTTAATTTCTTATATAGTTGAGAATGATGCGCATTAAAAAATTTAGGCTAATTTTAGGTTCATGATAGGTTCATGACATCATTAGATATATACGACGTTATAATATTATATCCATCGCGCATTTACTAAGCTGTTTCAATAAATTTTCTATTTCTTATGCTATATTATAGAAGAAACGAAAATAAATTGTTAATATATATAATAATTTATCATTATACTTTACGGCACTCGGACATATATATATATATATAACAGCTGATAACTGCAACGGTATTCGAACAAACAAACAAGCTTAAGGTAATAGCGCGTAACATATAAGATGTATTGGAACCGGGGTCATTTATATATATTTGCTAAAATTATACCATTTAAAACTCGATTTGAAATTTTCTTAACAGTCTATAAGTAATAGTTACATTCGTACGATATACGATTCGTATTTATGTCTGATTATATTTCAGAATAATTTTCATCGTTTATTATATAGAATATAGTTGAAAACTCGTTCTTTTTTTTTTTTTTTCATTATTTTATTTCACATGTTATTCAATTTGTCAACATATAAGTTTTTTTTTTTTTTTTTTTTCCCCATTATTATCATACTTGAAATGATAACCGATTTTTAAATATACATATATATATATATATATATATATATATATTGATAGAATTTTAATGAATTCAAACTTCGAAGAAATAAGATATTTCCGGATAAGAGCGGCTCGTAAGCTACAAAAAAAAAAAAAAAAAAAAAAAAAAAAATTGACTTCCGGTAATCGCGAATCAGCTGCTGACTCGATGAGTTTCGTTTTCGCCTCGGGGTGGGGTGGGGATATCGCGAAGTCGCGTGTTGCGCTGGTCGTGGATTTACTCGGAATTCACACTTTACACTTTGCGTAATTTTCTCGTTACGGTAGGGTCAACGCGTCGTCTCTTTGTCTGCAGACTTTCACGATATACTTGACTATTTATCTTCCGCTGCTAATCACATATCAACTATACAGTTATCAATTTTCTTAATCATCGTGTTTGAACGTAATTCGCGAATAGTTTTTTTTTTTTTTTTTTTTTCAATTTGATTTTATTATATAACAGAGAGAAATAAAAATTTTCATTTTTTTTTTTTTTTTTTTTTTTTTCTAACTCTTGTAACTTATAATTTATTTAAATATTATGAGATGAAAAATGATATACGCGCAAAAGAGATTTAAAAAGTTTTTAATAAACCACGGAGATAAAACTTGAATGTAAACAACAGCCCGTCGATATTATACCTCTCTATACAACTTCCATCTCGCAATAAGGTGTTCAGATTGCATCATGCATTCGACGATATGGAAAGACTCCTGCGAAACATGTATACATATTCCTATTTATATATTTATATATTTCTATTTCCTATATCTATATACAAATTTGTAATGCTGTAATAATAATAATAATAATAATTATTATTATTATTATTATTATAATTACGATACTAATATAGACTTCGAGTTAAATGAAAATTGAAGTAATTAAGGCCCATCGCTAGTCGCCCACCTCCTTTTGGTCGAAATGTGTCACATTTCGATTATTATCTGAACCCAGGCGTAAAAAACGCAAAAAAGGCCAACTTAGCGCAAATTCTATTTCAATTCCGAACACATACGTCCAAAAAAAAATGTTCGTTTCGTGCGAAAATAGAGTCTACAGATGGTTTTCACATTGTTCGCCGAGGAAATCGAATTCGAATAATTTTGTAACATTTTTTTTTTTGGACGTATGTGTCCGGAATTGAAATAAAATTTGCGCTAAGTTGGCCTTTTTTGCGTTTTTTACGCCTGGGCTGGGATAATAATCGAAATGTGACACAGGAGGTGGGCGACTAGGGATGAGCCTTAATATAGCTTTTATATCTGTATCATAGAACATATTGGAAAATCAGTAAATCAAAAATAAACGAATTTATTTTTTAATATTTAATTGAATCTAATTGAAAAATTGTCACTTTATACTGAATGAATTCGAACGATAGAGAAGAAACAAAAAAAAAGTCGATCGTGTACAAATACACCCATCGGGTTCAATGACCTCTTTCGTTACTTTCCATCAAAGAATATAATAAGAAATGAAAAAAGAAGTAAAAAATGACTGATAATCTATATATTATGTACAGTAGATATTTCGTAAACAAAAAAAATATATATATATCGTCACTATTATATCGCGACGAATAAACTTCCTTTAATTATAAATGACTAATTTTTAAATGCAATGAAATTATATATATATATATATACTCGCACCCGTTTTGTGAATTTTAAGAAAAAATAAAAAAAAAAAATAAATAAAAAATTTCTATCTTTATGTTTCAGGCTCACATGTTATTGATGGACGCATTCCTTCAGAACAACAGGCTCGATCATGTGTCTCGTGTGATGGCTGGCCACCCCACGTATTTGGAACATTTTCTTCGTACCCAACATTTTATTTTACGTGGAGATGGACCCCTTCCTTATGACTATCGCCATTTGATCGCGATCATGGTAAGTTTACTGTCTAAATTCTATTTTATTTTAATATATTAAATTACATACATGTATATAAATCGATATGTATAATTATCGAGTGGGTAAAAAAAAATATTATATAGTTGTGACTAAAAAAAAGTTCAATTCCATCTCTTACTCGTTCGAAAACTAACTTAGCTAGTCTGCCCTTTTTTTTTCTTCTTCTTCTTCTTCTTCTTCTTCTTATCGGGAGATAAAAGAAATAATAATTTCAATTTTATTATTAGACTCTATAAACTAGCGGAATTGATTAAAATGTGAAAATACACGTGATAGCTGATTATTATATGTACCAATATTTGCCTCGCTTTGGCATGGTATCTAATCGATCGTACGTATACGTATACAATGAACCGATCTATGGAAAAATACACGGGTATATAATAATAATAAAAAAAAAAGGGGCAAACGTACCAGCAATCAATTGTCGTACAGCTCTGATAACGCCTCATTAACCTATTTAGAATTGACTTTTTGAACGACGACCTTATCTTATCAGGGTGTCCAGCTACAGGGAAAACCTGGAATTCTCAGGGAATTATTCGTTGGATAGGGAATTCTCATGGAATTTTGCTAAAGTCCTGGAAATTCTAAATTTTGCATTTAAATTCGATAATCAAAACTCAATTTTTCGCACGCGCTGATCTAAACACTGAAAATGGTTGCATAATATATATATATGTATCATTTTGTGTCAACTTAATCTAATAAGCTATATGGTACAAAACTCTGCAGATATAATGTGGCTAAATCAACGACCTGAAGGAGTACAATTTTTTTTTTTTTTTTCCAAATTCGAAGTTTTACCTTTAAATTCACTCCTCGATTATATCATAACTGTTTAAAGTTTTATCAGGCTTGCACGTATGATACGCGAAACAAACACGATGAATTGATGTGGATTTATGTGACTTCGGTTTTTTTTTTTTTTTTTTTTTTTTACATTTTTTTTTTTTTCTATTTTTTTTTTTTTTTGCCATAACGTTAAAGAACGAATTTAATTATAAAAAAATCACTTTCAAGAAGAAGCTATAGCTCGACTCTTAAATACATTCGTTATTATGCGATAAATCTGTATATACGTGTATCTATATTTTTTTTATTATTATTTTTTTTTTTTTTTCGTCAATCATAAAACGTTGAGTGATGACTGTGTTACTGTTTTTATGATTTTCGTCGAAGATCTAGGGCATGGAAAAAAAAAAAAAAAAGCTTATCACCTTATCACTTCGGTCTCTCAGTCTCAAAATATAATATCTCTCAAACACTGGCACGACTGTTCATTTGAACAGTTTATATTATTTTATTATTATACCCCCGCGGTCCCACGATATTATAATTATAGTCTATATCATCAAGTCACGTCACTCGCTCTCACAATCAGTTAGCTAATTCAATATAAAAAAAATTTATTTTATTGTATTATTCAGTTATACGGTATATACCTACCAATTACAATTCTTAAGTCTCAGTATTTAGGTAAATTTATAACTTAAAGATAATTTAACAATTATATAATTAAGCTGTTTTAATACATCATATATATATATATATATATATATATATATTATATACCCTATACGTTAAGGTTTTCCTTCGTAAATAATACATTTATGTATATCTTTATCCGAACGTGCGAAACAAGCTAACAATATAATATATTCTGTTGTTAGCTAAAACGGCACGTGTCTTATCTGCAAGAAAAAGAAAAAAATAAGAAAAAAATAAGTTGCCCAATTCGTACCGAAATTTTTTTTTTTTTTTTTCATTTTTTTTATTTTTATTTATTTATTTATTTTTTTTTCTCCAATTATGTTGTAATCAGTATACGAGGTCTTTTTTCTTCTCTCATACGTATACTTTTTCTAATTATTTTATTTTTTTCTTCTTCTCTGGTCTCTGTATTAAATTATTCAATGTACGTAAATAATATACGTTTTTTTTTTTTTGTTTTTTTTTTTTCAAAACAGCTTTATCGAGGCAAGGCCGTTATTCTCTTATCTGTATCATTATATATATATACTATATACTATATATTATATATAATTGCTTTGTTTAATGGTTCAACGAAAATGAACAAAAGGAAAATGGAAAATGGAAAAGAAAAAAAACAATTTGAACAATATATTTTTCTTTTTATTACACATATATAAAACAATATATTTATCATTCTTTCGTTTAAATTTCACACGGACGTCTTCACTGTTCGATAAACAGAATATGCATGTTACTACATCAGTTTACCCTTTGACCTATTCTAAGGGATACGGAAATATGTATGTATGCATTCACTGATACATTAATGTATATTTATAGCTGTTATCACAAGATAACAATTTTCATGACTACACGCGATGCTTTTAGCAGCCCTTCAAATTGACAAACATGTTTACCTTTTCAAAATAATGAGGTATGATAAGGGCAGCATAAGGGCGAATCTTGATTATTAAAATTATCAAATCACCTTTAATATAGAGCGTGAAATTAATCGGTTCAGAAAAGATTTCAGAAAGACTTGTATGCAATAGATCGCAGAGACGAAAATAAACCGGAGATTATCTACGTAAATTTTTTTTCTTTTTAATTTGTTTTTTTTTTTTTTTTTTTTTTTTTTTTTTTTTTTTTTTTTTCCCTTCAGTTTTCGTAATAATAAAATTAAAAGGATACGATTTGTAATTTCGTTATTTTTCTCTATTTGCAAAACAGGCAGCTGGAAGACATCAGTGCAGCTATTTAATAAATCTGCAAAAGGGTGAATTCCTCCTTCAAGGTGGATCCTCGTCTTGGCTTCAAGGGCTGAAATCCATTCCCAGTAAATTACAGGACCTATACGAGATTAATAAAATTCTCGCCCACCGACCCTGGCTGCTAAATAAAACTCATATAGAGGTAAAAAAAGGCTCCTTAATTTTTATCACTTTTAAATAATATACAAAATCTATTATATTATACATATCAACGAAATAAGAAGACTATAAATTTGTGTTTATAAAGATATTAGAAAATTTCTAATTAATCACTTTGCAAAAAGTTCAAACTTTGTATCTAATATATAAATATATATATATATAAAAAGAAAGAAAAGAAAAAAAAAAACTTTATTTATTCTGTATATCTTCACAGTCGATAACTTGAAGTAATTTAAAATAATTGTTGTTTGTTTCTTGGATCCTTGAAACATGATTAATCATGTTTAATGAGATAATATTAACTTCACAATTTATGACCTCTTTCTAATCTCATATCTAGAGGGTCAATCATTAAATAACGCTACAAAAATTAGCAATCTAGTATAGTCACAAGTGATAATATATAATTGATAAAATTCAAATGCCATATATATATATATATATATATATTAGACCGGTTCAAAAAAATCGACTATTCTTTTTTTTCAATTTTCGCATTGAAATATTTCCGCGGGGGTGAAGAAAAAAATGCCTGTTAAAAGCGGAGCTCTTAATATTAAGATTTAGAAGTCGCTCATCGCGGATTTCTATTTTCCATTTAAATAGCATAGGAATTTTTTTTTTTTTTTTCTTCAGAATTTCGTAGCTCACAAACCAATGAACAAATCCAAATGACTCTTACATATTTTGTTAGGGGATTGAACACTCTAAAAAATGTATCTATCATTGTGGAAAAAAAATCACAAAAAAAAAAAATAGTTGACTCAACTATAAATTGAACTTTGAGCTTGAATAACTTTGGAAGGAGTCAATTTATCAAAAAATGATAAGAGAAACTTTTTGTAGAGTGTTCAATTTCCTATGAAAATATGTATGAGTCATTTAGATTTGTTCATTGGTTTGTGAGCTACAAAATTATATAAAAAAAAAAAAATTTCCTATGCTATTCAAATGGAAAATAGAAATCCGCGATGACCGACCTCTACATCTTAATATTAAGAGCTCCGCTTTTACCAGGCATCTTTTTTCACCCCCCCGAAAGTATTTCAATGCGAAAATTGAAAAAAAAAAAGAATAGTCGATTTTTTTGAACCGGTCTAATATTTATATTAAAAAAAAAAAAAAATCTTCTACCTGATCCGATATCTATTTCCATTATCTTATATTATTTTCTTATTTATTAAACAGAAACTTACAAAAGGTGCGGACAATTGGTCCCTCGCAGAAGTAGTTCATGCCATAGTTCTCCTAGCACACTTTCACTCGTTATCATCGTTTGTATTTTCTTGTGGTATAAACGAAGAACTAGACAGTAGTTTGGGTCATCACTACAAAGAAAATGTCAAGGATAATGCTAAAAATTTACAACCGACAAAAGATAAACTGACTAGTAGTAGTCCGACCAAAATACCCGGAAGTGCCGATAAGACTGGTAAGCGACTAACTAACTAATATAATAATATTATGTTTAGGCAAAGGTTGAATTATTGTTTTTTTTTTAAATCTAAATCTCTACTCTTCATTAATCTACAATAATAATTTCTCATCTATAATATTTCAGACAATATCCCTTCACCTCCATCGTCGCCTAGCATACTTGGCGAACAGGAAGTTGGGGTCGAGACCCTAATGGAGCGCATGAAACGGTTGTCCGAAAAGTCTGAATCCTACCAAATAACTCAGGAGGAATTATCAAAACGTTTTGAAACTGTCGAATCACAGTCTGCGGAATTGACTGCCGCACCACAACGGAGCTCCGTTCTTGACTCTGACATTGGACTGTTCATCGAAGACCCTACCTTCATCTATCAGGACTTTGCTAAGGTAGTTGGCCAGATATAGGAACAAGATAACGGTCAAACGATGACCAATTTGCTTAAAAATTATCAAATAATTTCGAATTAATTTGATTTTGATATTTATTTTCATTTTCTTTTACAGCGGGGCCAGCTGAACGACATACCTACGTTTAGAGTACAAGATTACTCATGGGATGATCACGGCTACTCGTTGGTCAATCGTTTGTATAATGACGTTGGTAATTTGCTTGACGATAAATTCAAGACGGCTTATAATTTGACATATTATACTATGGGGACCCACAACAAGGTTGATACATCGCGTTTCAGACGTGCAATATGGAATTACATACAGTGTATGTTTGGTATAAGGCATGACGATTACGACTATAACGAAGTAAATCAACTACTCGAAAGGAGTCTGAAAACTTTTATAAAAAGCGCTGTGTGTTATCCCGAAAGAGTTACTAAAAGGGACTACGACCGTGTAATGAGAGAATTCAAACACAGCGAAAAGGTAAATAGGATGAGAAAACTAATGAAAGAATAATTAAATAATGTTGGTTTTTATTTCTTCTTCTTCTTCTTCTTCTTCGATGGTATAATTAAAGGTTCTTAAATTTAATTTTTCATTATTATTTTACAGATTCATGTCAATCTTATGATTCTTGAAGCTCGCATGCAGGCTGAACTACTCTATGCTCTGCGCGCTGTAATGCGTTATATGACCTAATCCAGTTTAAGGATTATTCGATCCAGACTCCTACATACTAACGAATTTCCACGATTCGTCAAGGAGGGTATGTCACGGCGCAGGATCACCCACACACACCTTACGATACATTCAAATACGAGGATAAATTGGATCGTCAATTTTGTATGAACAAATTAATCGTTACGCTGGAGACAAAGTTTCATTGAAACAAGGCGAAAATAAGTATCGAGAGGAAACTCTTTATTTGAAGAAAAGATTAAAATGAATGATAATAAAAACAAGAAGAAGAAGAAGAAGCAGAAGCAGAAGAAGAGAAAGAAGTTGTGTGTTCTTGACAAAGAAGTGTTACACTAAATCAAAGAGAAAACTATACTCTCTGGATATGAAATTTGGTGTGCAACTTTTTTTTTTTTTTTTTTTTTTTTTTTTCAAAGAGATTCCTTTTTTTTTTTTGTGGTGACTAAACGAGTTTAAAGAAACGACGTCTTGAATCTTTCTTGTATTGTAATTCCTTGTTGGAATTCATCGCTTGACTCTTGAATGTTATTTAATTGAAAAAAAAAAAAAAGAAATTTATCAACCATCAAAGAAACTGTTGGACTAATGTTTTCGCTTAATGATCAGCTGAGGATGATAATATATGGGTACGCGGAATACAGTGTTAAAAACAAACAAAAAAAAAAAAACAATAATAAATTAGGAGTCTTTTCTTTGTCGCCTTTGCAAGATTAGCTGCATATTTGGAAAAAAGAACAGAGAACAAAGAAAAAAAAAAATAAAATAAAAAAAACGAAGAAATACAGAAGAAAGATAAAACAACGGCTGTTGAAATGAATTCTTTCTAAGTCTATATGATAAAGGAAAAGAAAGAAAAAGAAAAAAAATATAAGAAATATTTTTTAAACTAATTTGGCGCCGGTCTCGCGATCAAGTACATTTATTTCTCTAGCCATGTAAAGTGTTTAATCGTTGGAGATATAAGAAAGAAAGTGAAAAGGGGGGAAAAAAAAAAAAAAAAAAAAGAAAGAACAAAAAAAACATCTGGGATATATAATAAATAGTCGTCAGAAATCGGCCAAAGATCTATTTTGACTGATCGTGCAAATCCGCTTGGACGATATAAATGATCCCAAGTTATTTTAACTTTTTATTTTTATTTTCTATTTTATTCTCTTTTCTTTTCTTCTAATTTTCGTATTAAGTTTTTTTTTTTTATATCCTGTCTCTCACCCGCAGCCTTAGAAAAAAAGAAAAAAAAAAAAAATCATACGAAACGTACGAATAAATTGTATGGTAAGATAAAAATTGTTATTCTAATAAACGTGACTATAAAAGGGGAGAAGAAGAAAAAAAGAAAAAAAGAAAAAAAAAAAAAAAAAAAAAAAAGAATGTACTCATCAAAATCAAATCATTAATCAGCCCACTAGGAAAAAGAAAAAAAAAAAAAATGAAAAAAAAAATACCAATATCGGTTTTTCAATTATTATCATTATTATTATTTTTACTGTCGTCTAGGTTGGGCTTGCACTGTACATAAATTAACTCATTTATTGAAGAAAAAAAAAAAAAAAACTATATTATGTAACAATAATTCTAATATAATAATACACGTCTACATTATTATATATAAATATACATATATATATATATATATATATATATATATATATATATATAAATAAATATATATATATAAATATATTTATTATTATACAGTGTACGTATATCTGGGTAAAAGACTATATTTCGTTTAATAATCTTTTATGTTCATAAACATCAATTAGGTACCTACCTAAACCTATATGGCGCGATAATAATTTTCTCAAATGATATTTATTATTATTGAACTTGTGCCTTTTTCTTAACAGATATACGTATCCGCACACGTACTAAACCAACATCGTTGTTATAATAGATGTTTGGGTATACGTGTGTGTATGTATGTATGTATGTATGCATGTAAATTGTCTATCGGCTATGTTTAAAGAGATTAGCACTGGCCGTCCTCAACCGATATTAGGTATTTAATCTTGAAGTCTTAAAAAGAAATGATATATATATATATATCAATCAATTTAATGAATAATCGAATTTTATTTTAACTCCAATATGAAAAATTTTATTGTATAACATTTATGACAACAGACGAATCAACGAACTTTTATGCCTTTCGGGTGAATAACTAGGTAATTTTTAAGCATTAAATTTAACGGATATAGAGATAAAGAAATGAAAAAGAAAAAATTATTCATCTTTTTGATAAAGTAAAAAAATTTTTAATTTTTTACTGGTTGAAGACAGCCGGTTGCTGATCTAAGTAAGAGAGGCTGTTCAGAGAAATCAAATCTATAAATTATAAGAGACACGAATGTGGCACAAGAATATATACGAATTACACATATATATACCTATTATGTAATATTGCATACATGCGGTATACATTTATTATTATATAGGTATATAGACATTGCAGAAAATATATTTAATTAAAAGACGAGAGGACAAGAAACATATAGGTATATACATATACATATACAATATACATACAGGCATTGTCTAATTAAGACGTATGTGCTATCAAGTATAAATTATTATATTCGTGTGTTGCTGAATTAGAAGAAGTTTTCAAGTTTTTAAATCACATGGTGGCTCCTATCGACGAGATAGTAATTAAAAAAAATATAGACTAAATATCTAATTAACAAGGCAAGCAACAAGTAAGTAGTGGTGTTACAATAGTTTTTTAAGTCACGTGTGTGCATCAGGAATGCGCTTCGTTGACAATAAATATATCGATTTATATAACGAGGAATGCAAAATTTTGACCAAAAGATAAGAGAAAAAAAAAAAAAAAACAAAAAAAAAAAAAACAAACAAACAAAAAAATTGACCAAAAACCAATTGATAGCAACGATATACTCACTATCGAATTAAAGAACAAAAATAATTAAATACCTAATTTTCGAATATAATTAATCAACCGATTGATTGTATACATAATATGTATAAACATTTAGGGCTTCAGAAATTGACATATCAAACATTTTGCGAGAAAAAAAAAAAGAAAAAAAAAAAAAAAAAAATACTATCACAATTCGTAGTTGTACCTATATACTATACATTTTTTTTTTTTTTTTTCTTTAATTATTCATTATTTTTCTTCATCAATATTTAACTATTTCGCTGGATGGAGTTGCTCGCCGATTTATTCATCGATCGTTGAAAAATAAAACATGAAATGAAAGAAAAAAAAAAAAAAGAAAGATAGAGAGAGAGAGAGAGAGAGAGAGAGAGAGAGAGAGAGAGAGAGAGAGAGAGAGAGAGAGAGAGAGGGAGTAGAAAAGGGAAGAGAAATGATTTGAGCCTATAGCATTTCGTAATTTGTTATCAACTTTCCTGGGCAAAGACAAATATTTATCAAAGAGAATGTAAAGTGATTATAATCAAACGCCTGTAAGTCATATTCGTGAATTGATGGAAATTAATTAAATACTATATAGAAATATGAAAATAGCTTATCAGAATAATATCTTACATGATATATGAAATTTTTCTTATTCAATCAAAAATATATTCATTATATGTACAGAAATGCGTTTAATAAGCATACGAGGGTTTGCAATTAGTTGAATTCATTTTTGAGTCATTAATTAGACTATTAGAAGTTCCTAGTTCTCCAGAAACACATATATAGCTGACTGACAAGAAAGAGCCTGAATATAATATGTGGCAGAGTTTTAATCGATTAATTGAACATGAAAATAATTTTTTTTTTTTTTTTTTTTATCAAAATTGTACAAGTTTTTGATTTTAGTAAATTTTATAATAAAACGAGATTGATTAAATTTTATTTTTAAATATGTATGAAATGGAAATTGAAATTGAAATTGAAATTCAACTGTATTAGAATTTCATTTCAAGGTAAAATCAATGAATTCATTGTGTTATCCACAAATACAATATAAAATGATTTAGCTGAATTTAAACCGTGAATAAATTATTCGCCAACACGGATGTGTCAAAATTTTGTAAGTCTTCTATTTTATAAGGATTTGTTTTCTGGATAAATGGTAAAAAAAAAAAAAAAAAAAGAAAAGGTAAAAAATAAACTCAACTGACTTGGAATACGGCGAGAAAAAAAAAAAAAAAAAAAATATATATATATGTAAAACTTATAAAGAAAAAGACGACGAATGAGACGTGAAAGGCTGGCGAGGGGCCGAGGGGGGGAGGGAGAGAGGGTGGGTGGGTGATAAATTGATAACTCGATTGTAGAATATATATATAATAAAATGATAATTTTTATTCCTTGTAATTTATTGTAGAACGGATCACTTTGTAATTTGTAGAAACCACTGGCTCGCAGCGTAGTCAGCACTTCTTTAGCCTTCTATATTTTTTTATATAACAATTCATTTGCGTGTGTCGTATATATATATAGACTCTTTGAGAGTTAATTATTATCAACTTGTTTAAAATATACTATAGTATAGAAACATTTTACACATATATAATATAATATGTTTCGTAAACTAACGAGGTATCTCCGGGCCGAAATAAAATCTAAGAATAAAGAGAATAAATAATTAATAAAGCCCACCTTCGAAAGTCACAAAGCATGTTAATGTATGTATACATACGTGTCAACGCATTGGATTGATTGTGTGATAACTGAAAAGTAATTTGATGATCTGACCCTTTCGATCGGCATGTCGATTGCTTTTTACTTCTTCGTATATAATTTTTTTTTTATCTTTCCCCTTTTTTTTTTCTTTTTTTTTTTTTTTTTTTTACAAAAATATTTTATAATTAATTTTCGTTGTTGAAGAAGAAAAAAAAAAAAAAAAAAAAAAAATTCTCGGTACTTTTATGTACAGCGATTCCACGTTTCATGGCTTGGTTAAACTTTGCGGTCAGAGTCTAACTTTGCCTAAGATTTGTCCGGAGTTGCAATATCAAGTTTGATATATTTCGACGTATTATTATTGTCTACGATAAACCGTGACCTAAGATAATAAAATAAATTATAAAACAGAAATAAAAAGCAATCTGATCGGGCGAGGGTCGTTATGTGATGTGATTTCTTTTGTATCGTAACAAATAATGAACTCTAAGAAATGTTATAGTTTCGTATAAGTGATATGTTATTTGTCATTTATTTTATCCCTTAATAAATGATGTTATATAAAAAAAAAAAAAAAAAAAAAAAGAATCCTTTTTTCTTTTTATACTTTATGTGTAACTATATTTCCTTTCACCCCACTAGTCGGGCTTATCAACCCGTATGCCTGTTACTATATTTTTATTATATTTTATATTATAGTACCGTATTTACGCGCAAATAAGCCGCACTTTTTTTCGCTTTTTCAACCTCCCAAAATCTGGGTGCGGCTTATATGTGGATACAATTGCGAAATATTGAACAAAAAACGTTGAAACAGCATGGATTGACCTAGCATAGGTGTATAAGGAAACGCAATCAGTAAAAATGCCAGAAATACTTTATAACATTTTTTTATCTGAATCAAAATGAAGGAATAGGGGAACTCCCGTGATTTAAAAAGCGGTCGCGCATGCGCAAAGCAGTGTTGAAATTCGAATTTTGTCGCCGGTTTGTGCCATCTATACCCGCGGCTTATACGAGTGTAAAAACTTTTTTCCGCAAATGACTCTTCCAAAATCGGGGTGCGGCTTATTTTCACGTAAATACGGTATATGTATGTTCATTTGTCGCAAGCTAGTGTCTTGGTGGGTATCGACTTTTATATTTAATCAGACGAATATCATTTGCTTAATGAAACCCTTTGTAATTTAAATAAAAGATAACTATGACTAATGTTGACGATCGATTAAACGCTAGCTAAGTGAACGCTAGCTGATTCGTATTACGGTTTTTTTTTAGGAGTATATATAAAATACTAGCATTGAAAATATTTTTCATTGCTAGTATGGAGTCATGCTTTGTCAAATGCGACATTGAACTATAGATCGATATCAAGTATTCTGGAGTATAACAATAGGAGACCTCTTGACCTCACGGTCTTTTTTCGGCAAGTTTCGGTACTTGGATTCATTATTATGCTATACTAGGCTACGGAAACTTGGAATGAGATTGGCTTAGTTATACCGATGTGCGAGTCCGATGGTATACCTACTGTAAACAAATTTCAAATAATGATATGTGAGAAGAATAGGTGTACTACATTATACGTTGAGTACTGTTTTTCATCTTATGCATTTTTTTTTTTTATCAGGCAGGTATCAGCAATGCTGATGTCCCAATCATCTTATGCGCTGCTTGTCACAGTCATGTCTCGTTAACGCAACCCCCATACGTATCCTTTGACGCCACAGTGGTCACTGACCCCAGTGACCCCACAACAGGTGTACGTATCCTAGGTCAGTGCTCCTCCACCAACGAGGGCGACAAATGGTATCGCCATCTCGCGGTCAAGTTGATGAACTACTTTTGCCCTTTATCGTGTTTAAAGGCCAACGCACACCATTGACGCCCTGTTTTCCTCCACCGCCTTTCATCGTTTCCCACCGTCTTCCACCGTTTCCCACAGTTTTCCTCCACCGGCTTCCACCGCCTTTCACCGTTTCCGACAGTTTTCCTTCACCGGCTTCCCCCGCCTTTCACCGTTTTCCATCGTTTTCCTCCACCGGCTTTCACCGCCTTTCACCATTGTCACCGTTCTCCTTCATCGGCTTCCACCGCCTTTCACCGTTTTCCTCCTAATTAACTCGATTTCACGGACACTTTCTTTACACGGAGTTGGTCCTCCTTACCTCTACCCTCCATAAGTGGTGGCAAGAATTAAGGGGAATTGCAGAAAATCGAGGTGGTAAAAGATCGGGTCCCACTGTACTTTTGAGATTTCAAGCCGAATGGACCATATTATTTTGTGCCTAACTGCATCAGTCCTGCGATACTCTAGAAGTAATGCGCCGGGCGGCATTGGTGTGCGTTTGCCTTAACCCGCGTGTCCATTCTGTGTGAAGGATTGCATATAACAAGGCGCACTGATGCTTGCAGCCAAGAAATAGTTGGGCCATTCGGCTACGAGTTAGGAATACCATTTGTGACCGTTAGCAAAACTATACCTATGCGAAGTTGGTTTTGATTCTGTTAAAAATCAGGCAAGCTTACGAAATTAATCATGAAAAATAATTTGATAATAAATTTCATCAAGATTATCAGTGGTATTACTAACAATGAGTAAGATGTATATGATCAGAGTTGAAAATTCTTTGGTTCTTAGTTGAGAATGTTTGCTTGAACAACACATTGATTTAACGTATTCCATGTTTATCTAGTTTTCATCTTCACAGGCATTGTTCATCAAGGGAAATTAGGTCCTACCCATCTTCGACAAAACCTCTCCGGAAGTCTGCATAACAACAATTCACACCAGGCAGTGGAGCAGTCCAAGCAACAGGGGAGAATGAACACTAGACAACTCTGCACGGCGGAGTGTTGATAAAGTAACATTATTATTGAGCGTATAGTTTTATCGCTGGTACAACTGCCAGAAAAATCACGCCAAAATGAAAGTATCAACTGCTAGATTATTCGTAACTTAGTTTCAATTGCGCGAGTTGACATGCACTAGAGAACAAATATACAGTGTGAATTTCTAACGTTTGAACACTCGGATCAGCGTTGAGGTGGCCACCAGTAAAAATTGTCAATTGTTATATTGGTTTCGGGATTCCTATTCATTGAAATTAGGGAACAATTGCCAGAGCTGGACTCTTGGCCACCTCCACTACTTTAAGTGTTCAGACGTTAGAAATTCACCTATGTAGAGACAATTATGAATTGTATGTATGTAGTAGGTAACTTTGACAAATAGCAGTAGTATATCTATACTACAGCAATAAATGCCAAATATGTATACCAATAATTAATTGCTTCGTTATTTTACACCTTTCCCATCCTTCGACACTTTATCTTAACTCACAATAAGCGATAGGTAAAACAGCTTACAGAACACAGGATGAGCGAGAAATTGTAAGTGATGCATTTTCAGCTACTTAAAAATTGATGTCCAACTCCTGGGGTATATTCTCCCGACAGCATGCTGATTTTTAGAAAACTTAAGATTCTTATTACCTTGAGTAACGCCAGTAGACATAAATGTATGAAGATATGCACGAGAACATGTATCCATACACACTGTCCCTTTTTCCCCGCCACGAATCCCAGCACACCTCCTCGAGTCAGATGTTCTCCTGATACCAGGAGTATTTTTCGAGTTAAAATTTTCAAAATTGTCAAAATAGCTAGTATATATAAACTATATGGGGACGTGCATGAAGCAACGTATGCATGCCTATATCGATACACTACTCTTTTCCCCCACCAGAAATTTTGGAACACCTCCTCGGGTCAGATGTTCTCCTGATACCAGGAGTATTTTTCGAGTTAAAATTTTCAAAATTGTCGAAATAGCTAGTATACATAAACATATAGGGACGTGCATGAAGCAACGTATGCATGCCTATATCGATACACTACTCTTTTCCCCCACCAGAAATTTTGGAACACCTCCTCGGGTCAGATGTTCTCCTGATACCAGGAGTATTTTTCGAGTTAAAATTTTCAAAATTGTCGAAATAGCTAGTATACATAAACATATAGGGACGTGCATGAAGCAACGTATGCATGCCTATATCGATACACTACTCTTTTCCCCCACCAGAAATTTTGGAACACCTCCTCGGGTCAGATGTTCTCCTGATACCAGGAGTATTTTTCGAGTTAAAATTTTCAAAATTGTCGAAATAGCTAGTATATATAAACTATATGGGGACGTGCATGGAGCAACGTATGCATGCCTATATCGATACACTACTCTTTTCCCCCACCAGAAATTTTGGAACACCTCCTCGGGTCAGATGTTCTCCTGATACCAGGAGTATTTTTCGAGTTAAAATTTTCAAAACTGTCGAAATAGCTAGTATACATAAACATATAGGGACGTGCATGAAGCAACGTATGCATGCCTATATCGATACACTACTCTTTTCCCCCACCAGAAATTTTGGAACACCTCCTCGGGTCAGATGTTCTCCTGATACCAGGAGTATTTTTCGAGTTAAAATTTTCAAAATTGTCAAAATAGCTAGTATATATAAACTATATGGGGACGTGCATGAAGCAACGTATGCATGCCTATATCGATACACTACTCTTTTCCCCCACCAGAAATTTTGGAACACCTCCTCGGGTCAGATGTTCTCCGGATACCAGGAGTATTTTTCGAGTTAAAATTTTCAAAATTGTCGAAATAGCTAGTATACATAAACATATAGGGACGTGCATGAAGCAACGTATGCATGCCTATATCGATACACTACTCTTTTCCCCCACCAGAAATTTTGGAACACCTCCTCGGGTCAGATGTTCTCCTGATACCAGGAGTATTTTTCGAGTTAAAATTTTCAAAATTGTCGAAATAGCTAGTATATATAAACTATATGGGGACGTGCATGGAGCAACGTATGCATGCCTATATCGATACACTACTCTTTTCCCTCACCAGAAATTTTGGAACACCTCCTCGGGTCAGATGTTCTCCTGATACCAGGAGTATTTTTCGAGTTAAAATTTTCAAAATTGTCAAAATAGCTAGTATATATAAACTATATGGGGACGTGCATGAAGCAACGTATGCATGCCTATATCGATACACTACTCCTTTCCCCCGTCAAAAATTTCAGCACACTTGCTCGGGTCTGATGTTCTCCTGATACCAGGTGGATTTTGCGACTTAACATTTTTCTAACTCTGAAAAATGCCTGGTATCAGGAGAGCATCTGACCCGAGGAGGTGTACCGAAAGTTGTAACGAGAAAATGAACAGTGTATAAGCATGTAAGTATCCGTGATTAGCTATTGGATACTTGGATAGAGAGTTGCAGGAAAATAAACATGTCACATATTGCAATTGATCGAGTATCTTTATTCATTTTCTGGTGTACAAGTTATACCTAATATCATAATCTCAACGACATTCAGTTGAATATCTATAAAAATTGGATAAGAAGAATCTCTCTCCGTTCGGAGTAGTTTCATACAGACGCCTGTCGCAACTCAGAGTCGCATTTCGTTACCACATCTTCTATACGAACGCTTTGACGCCACGAGGGGCACTGACCCCACGACAGACCGTACCTAGGTCAGTGCTCCCACTCCGATTTGTCTGTCTGGAAAGACGTACTGGGTGCAAAACTGTATCACCATCTTGCGGTCGAGCAGACAAACTACTCGAGCCGCATCTATCGGTCAGACTTATTGTATGCAACCCGCATGCCATTTTTGTGATTTTTAACATAAGGTTACATACAACAAGGCGTACCGATTTCTGTGGCAAAAGTAGCTCGACGATTCAACCACGAGCTAATATGCATCTATTGTGCGGTCATGAACCTCGTAGCATCACTGAGTTCGTACAGCGGCTGCGATAACGAGATTCAACCGCAATAAAAATTTTGATAGAAATACTTCGAACCTATTATTCAGTAGGCCAGGAAGCAACTAAGTAGCGTCCCTCCTCTGCTCATGTTTTCAGCTCGTCGTAAATTTGCTAAGTTAGAAATTGAATGATTTATAATTCTAAACTCTACGTATACATTCTACGGCAAATTTGATTGAAGAGTACTGTTCAACAACTACAATTAATTCATTAACACTAGTAATTAACAAGCCACTTCATGTATACAGAATTGCAATATTCTCCTTATAGTCATTCATGCCTACCTATGCTATTAATAAAATAATATGCAATGATTTTTTTAATCAAGTAAATATAATTTACCAATTTTTGTAACAAATAATCGTGTACATATACTATACACATACATATGTATATGTATATATTATACAGTATTCAAAATATTCAATAACTATCAATAACAATACTACGTGTATAAAATAGTACAGAACTTTTATAAAAAATTAATAATTCACACAGTTCTGTATCGTCCGGTATTGAACCAGGATGTCGTTGGTCATTATTGGAAAGAGCTACGTAATTTTCGTTAAAGTCAGTTCCCTGAACTACGTGAAAAATGAATACTCCTGCAATAGCATGGAATTCAACATATAATCCAAAATTCTCGAAGTATTTCGAATAATGACCAATTCAATGATTGATAATAATATACAAATATTATATACATGCATGTATTTCCCTGCTCCCTGTTTTTTAGCCCATATTTATCGATCTTTAACAAGAGTAATGATTAACAACAAGTAGATATTTGGCTTGTTGCGATTATGTGTGAGTTTTAAGCCATGATTCAAGTTTCGCAGTATTATTTTCCAGCCATTTAATGTTGTTTGATATAGTTTCCAAAGCTTGGGCTCTGTATATAGCTCCAGCTCCCGCATCTGGATATCTTGCAAAAAAGGTTTGCATCTCTTCCAGTTTTAGTTGAGTAGAAAAGGTGGACGAAATCCCGGGAATCAACTGACCGAGATAGCGATTGTTCAATGTATACCGAGATACCAGAATTTCCCAGTTTTCTCTAACCCAATCCCAGACTAAAGGTGTTCCAATTGGATTAGCAGCGATGTTTTGAATACAGGTGAAATAATCCTGTGATCTTACGTACGTCTCGTCTATCGCCAGGTTGATGAATCTATCGAAAAACACAGCATTTCATTAATCCTATCTATGTAACATATATATTGTATATGCTTTGATCATAGATTTTCTAATCATTTTTCCATAGTTACAATACCACGAATCTACTTACTTGCTCAAAATCCAGGGAGTCCTAATCCCAGACAAACCGTACATCAGTTTTAATTTCTCTGTGGAATCAGTCTCGTTCACAAACTTATCGAACATTTCGTTCCATTCAGCCTCTCCACCCACAGATTTCATACCTATGAAATAATGAACGAGTTGTAGAGCTTTACAAGTCATATTATAATTCTTTGATCAATTATAAAGGCAGTCATGTGTTATTGTAAGAAAACTGTAGGTAGTTCGTTAGTTTAGAACTAGCTACGTAGACATTATTTTGAATATCTTGTTCCTTCTGAGAAATAAAAACTATGACAAAAAATGTAACAACTCAAGAAGTAGAATAGTACCGTAATAGTATATCAGAGCTCGAGTGTCAGGATGGGGGCGATTGTCGTTAGGATCGTTAATCCATCTCATAAAGAGTTTCCCAACTTCAGACAAGCATTGAGTATGACCAACGTTGCATGCCAAGGCTAGGACTGTGGTACGAAGACGCCTAAATATGTTGTAAATCAAATTTTATAAGAGAAATATAAAAGATATGGCATTGTTTAATTACAAATAAATGCCTACTCACATAGTTACATGACTTTCGTCGGTACCTACTGACCACGTAACATCTTGATAAGTAGTGTTGACCAAGTTTTTAACGTAAGTCTGAAATAGGAGTTTAGTTAGTTACGAAATTAGTTAAAATACAAGTTTCTAGCCATTTTTTCATAATTATAATTAGGTACTTTGAAGCGAGTTGATAGGTCAGTAGCATCTAGCAAAGAGTTTATAGATCTCAGCTTTGACGAAGCTACACTCCAGGGTACGAAATGTGTCTCGTCAACGAGATATGCAGTCATATCCATTGCTATGTCGTAATCAATTTCGGTTGCTTGAGCCAGGCTGAATGCATCCTCGAGAAGGTGGGTCCTGTCCGAAGCTGAGAACGTCTGTAATATCAAAGATTTTATTCATATAAACCAATAGAATCAATTTCACCAAGTTTTAGAGTAAAAAAAAACAGTTTTTAAGCTAAACAGAGAATTCAATTAAAGTATTGGATCACTGAAACTGCTTGCAGGGATCATAAATAGTCAAAGAAGTCAAGGATTGGAATCCCAGACTTGCATATTATAATATTTAAAGGCAATCGAGCTGCATCTAATTGCCTAGCGACGAAGAAGAGTTCCTCACCTGGTGACTGGACTGTAAAACTCTACTCAATTTCTCCCACTCCGATCTCTCGTAATTTACACGGTAATACCCGATTTGATCGTTGTTGAATTTTATCCAGTCCACAGATTCGTCCAGAGTGACTGACACTGAAATGTATGAAAGCCAGTGTTACGATTGTTGTACATAACAGTTTTTTGACGATATGGAGTCAGAGTCTATAACTTACAGCTCTCATCATCCTTATCGAACCAAACCAACGTCGGTGTACAATTAGTGCTGGTCATGTAGGTAATGGGAATCGTCCATTTGTATCTAGAAAAGAAATGATGAAATATTATTTATGAAAATATTTCAGGATGTGGAATTAGAACTGAAAGGAGTGTCTCCTTAAGAATTCAATATCACTGTAGTTTGGATACGTTTTAGAAAAGCGAGAATCAGAATAATGTAAACGTTAGAAATTCGAAGGTACCCATAATCTGATTCTGCCGGGTCATAGAAGGCCTGAGGATCAGCGAGGAATCGTTTTTGAGTCAGTGTGTAAACGTCACCCCTTTTTGCAACGTTTACAACAGGGAATCCCATTTGTCTTGTCCAAGTATCCATGATAGCAGAAACGTTCAAACGTGAACCGACTGCATTTTGCAAGATGTCGAAGAGGTCAGAGGTCTCCGCATTCTGATACTTATACTGATTCAAATACGTAGTAATACCAGCATAGAAGATATCTGATCCTATGAGGTTGTCAAGCATACGAAGAATCGATGCCCCCTGAAAATTGATCCAGTTTTATTAGAACCACCCGCGTTTTTTTTTTCTTTGTCTAGAATTTTGTTTTACTCGTAGTAAAATTAAACGCTAACTTTGTTGTAAGAAATGACGTCGAATATTGCTGTGATTTCGTCGGGATTACTGACGGTCTGGACAATCGGATGAGAGCTAAGAGTAGCATCGGTTTTAAGAACCGGGTGTACCTCATCGACTAAGAATTGATCCATCTGCAAACACCGAGAAATTATTTAGAAATAGTTATAAACTGATAAAATTATAAACTCTATGCATAAAGAGTTGTAAATATCTTCTACAGATTCTATGTAATAAACTATTTTATGAAAACTACCATTCCCCATTCAGGAAGTATCGCGTCAGAGCTTTTGAATTGCATGTAAGTAGCGAATCCCTCGTTTAGCCATAGGTCGTTCCACCAGGCCATAGTCACTGAAATATTGACAAATAAAAATCTGGCTTGATATTGTAACGTGAAATAGTACGTGTTTAATTACGGTGGTTCTCGTTCTTACCAAGATTACCAAACCACATATGAGCAAATTCGTGGCAAACAACAGTGACTATGTTTTTCATATTGGTTGTTGAACTTGTGGTACTGTCATACAGAAGACGTGCTTCTCGGTAAGTAACAAGGCCCCAGTTTTCCATCGCGCCAGATACAAAATCGGGAATAGCAGCCATATCTAAAGTGAAACAAGTTATGCATTATAATCTCATCGATATATACATAAGATAACGAAGAATGTCAAAAGTCTGGGACTGTTAAATTGCGTACCAAGTTTTGGTAGCGGATAATCGATGTTGAAAAGATTGATGTAATATTCGATAACTTTCACTCCTATTTCCAAGGCAAATGCACCCTTGGACTTCTGAGCCTGTGTTGTGTAAACACTGACGGGAAAAGTCTGCCCAGAGAGGCCAGTCGCATGCGCTGTTACGGCTACGAAGTCACTGACGATAAAGCAGCTGAGGTATGTAGACATTGGCACACTTTTGGCAAACTCAACGGTCGTAAAACCCGGTTCAGGCTCATCTACTATAGAATTCTGAAAAATTTTGAGTATCAATGAGTGTTTTTTTTTTTCATCAACTTGGGAATAAAAGACATGCAAGTTTCTCTACAGTCTTTTTTCATGATACATTTTATCGAAATATGATACGTATTTTATTCTGAAAACAGAAGTTTTGATTATATCTTGAAGATTTTAAAGAAGCAAATGTCTTCCCAGGCAATAACTGCATGCAAAAATATAAAACAGATGAAATTTCAGTTTGAAATTAGTTCTTGGAATTCTAATTCATTATTCATTGCCTGTTGTCGATTTGGTACTGTAAATTGATGCTGTATAAAGTTTGTCTGCATTATTACCAGGACATTCATATTGGAAAGTGAGGTATAGCCATCTCCAGTAGGCTGTACAATTCTGATAGAAAATTCTGCCTTGAATCCGGGTTCATCAAAGCATGGAAAAGCGCGTCTGGCATAAGTGGGTTCGAATTTGGAGGTAGCGATCGATCTGAAAAGTGATTGAGTTATGATTACTGTTAATCCTAGATAAAAATAAGCGACTCCAAAGATCTGTATAACTTATTCTTCAAACTTCCTTGTAGATTTATATGTTTGTCAGTTCCAAAAGAATGGATATAAATTATAACAAGATAAAACGTATCTTTATCTATCTATATAAAAATAATCCAATCATTGGCAGTTTCATTCACTTTGATTAGCCTTTAGAAAATAATTGATAAGATTGTAAATTGAGTTGATGAGTTAATCCTAATCCAAACTTGAATAAACCGAGTTCAATTCCTACTCGTACTTTATCCTAGAAACCAAGCCCCAGGTTTTAATTTCATAATTATAAAAAAATAACAATAATTACCTAGTCTTTTTCCTCTCGTCTTTATAAGTACTTGAATAAAATCCGACAATTTTATCAGGCTGAAGTGCGCCCTCAAATTCAATAGTCAGATTATATAATCCCGACGGTATATCTTGTTCGGCCGATATAACCCATGTTTCTAATTTTTCATTAGCATGAGTATCCTTGATTTTGATTTCCCAATTTTCAGCGCGGTCTATGGTCACCAGCTTTGTTGATATTATACTCAAATCTTTTTGGTGCAAAGAAATGTAGTCACGTCTCTCAGCCACGTCTATTATTATCGTTACCTTTCCCCCAAAAGTTCCTTTTCGAAGATCTGGGTAAAGGTACAAGTCGTAATGAATCGGCTTAACTTCTTTAGGCAATCGAAATGTCAAGCCGTCCAATTCCCTCGTTTGAGACATGACTATGACTCTTTTATTCGCACCAGTATCTACAATCAGATTATTGTTTTCTATCAAAATATAAAAATCACGTTTTTGTTACAACAAGTGATTTTCGACATATTTCGAACTTTCTTTACAAAGAAGTAAACAATGTAAACATATTGTGTCTTACCAACGAATGCGTCAGATATGTCGTATCTCTGTCCCAGAAGAGCGATAAAAGTAATAAGAGAAGCAGAAAGTAGGGCGAGAAATACACAAAGTCCACAAATAATATGAAACAATACTCTACCGGCTTTATTATGCCGACGTTTTAACTCTAAATCTTCAGAGCCGGTTGCACTGTTATGATCAAGTTCTGACAGAGATGAATTTCTCAACGAACTAAGGCAGACGCTCCGCCCACCCACGTGATCATTCATCATCGGCGCAGTAGATTTATATATAAAAGGTGTTTTAATGCGCGTGTGCGGAAAATTTGAAAAAAAAAAATTATAATTTTCGCGGTTACTACTACGCGTTTTGAATATATCTTCGACGTATTATTGTATACACGTTAATAAACTTTATTCGTTTTTTTTTTTTTTTTAAACAAATGTGATAGTAATGAGATGATTTTCTATATATACTTATTATTCGTTCGATGCAATTATTCCATATATTATGTACATAATTATAAACACTCGAAATGTGTATTATCGTAAATAAATAATAAATGTATTTCTTATATCGATATTTTATTTCGCACTTGTAATCACACCCGTTTTACATGTCTATATGACTAAAATCCTGTTATTCGTAGGATCTCATTGAAATAATATTCACTTGGAATGAGGTTTAAGCAAGATACTAGTAATTTAGTTAACTTTCGCTCGACTGGTATCACCTGGTTCGAGTTTGGCAAGACTTTAAGCAAAATAAGAACCGCGACTAAACAGAAGTTTCATAGTCACTCCATAGCTCTCTCTCTCTCTCACTCCTCCAAACATGAGTATGAAATGTAGTTTACGAAAGGATGTTGTATAGAGGTATACTACGTTGTAAAGACTAAAGCGTATGGGGGAGGAACGCTGCCTATAGCCACGTTGTATACTACATGCAACATGCTGTATATATATTTCTTGCCTTGCCTTGCGGAGCGTGTACTAAATTTTAATTATCATTTAATTCGTATAATTTATTCTTTCTGATGACTTGACGTGATACGAAGTCAAACTGTCAAGCGGTCAAGCGGTCAAGGCGTATATTACATGATAAATTCGACCACGCCTTATACTATCTTTTATTGTCAGTTCAAACCGCCTAATTTCTTCTCTAAATTCAGATCCCTTATACCGAGAAGAAGTATAGCCAAGGCTAAACACCATCTCATTACGTATTTTATTATAAGTAGTCGGCTTAAATCGATGTGCAATAAATTATTAATCCGTTTCACTTTCGAAACATCGCAAAATTATATACAGTATACCCAATCCTCATTTATCCTTCTTGTTATTTATAGAAGAAATTGGAAAGATTGTTTTTTTTTTTTTTTTTTTTTTTTTTTTGCAAAACTGGTTGACTTTATCAACTGCTGCAAATCGAGGATGTGATTTTTTATATAAATCCAAAAATATTTTATGTTGAGTATATATATATATATATATATAGAATTATTGATGCAGGAGTGAAAATATATAGGCGAATTATTGATCAAAGTTTATCAAAATTCACGTCTTGTATATGATGTATGATTTCGTAGTTGAATTATGGGGTGGATTTGAACTAATGAACTGCAAATTGTACAGACAATATATCGTGATTGTATAATGACGTAATTGGCTATTGTATCGCAAGATATTGTCGTATGTCTCGTATATATATATGCATAACTCGTCGGCAAGCCTTGTTATGACCGTAAATCTAAGTGCATATTGTTATCGGATAGATTATATTAAAGTACTTATTCAAATGTTAGATAAGAGAAAAATATAGATGCGATAATGAAATATGTACTCTGAATATTTATTAATATGACAGAACGCAAATGCAATTAATTTTTTTGAAATTGATCAAATATGAAATTTCACACTGTTACCCCCTCCCGTATTTAATTAATATAGATAATGAATGGACTTTATTCTGTTATGTATAAGTACCATCGCTAATTTATCTACAGTCGGAGAAAACGGAACATTTAATACTTAATTTAAAAATAATCAAGTTACGCCTGTACAGTATGCAACCCAACTATCAAGTATGATACTCGGGTCTCGGAGTTTATACGTATACCTATGTCCGATCGATTTTACTCACTGAACTCTATTAGAGTTCAGTGATTTTACTTTAACAAATATCGAATATAGTATTATAATTCTTATAGTCTTTAGTTCTGAATATAATTCAGTACTTTAAAATAAAAGACAAGAAACTGTGATAAAAATTGAATATAGATTGAATTATTAAATAATATTGATAAAAATTTTCTAGACTATCAGTTATTTGATTTTTATTACACTTCCCTTTATCCTATATTCTCAATTTTTATTAATACAAGTATTTCTTACCTCACAGTTAATCAGCTGTAGAGAGTTTGTTAGTTTGTAGTTCCATAACGTCTGCAGTAAAGAAGATCGGTTTTAAGTTCTGAATTTAAAACTGCAAGAACGATGGTAGACACAGCTAAAGCTAAACTCAAGATTCCAAAAGTAATTAGAACCTTGTTAGACATCATCCAAGAAAACATAATGATTTTAGCTATTACTAGGCGGTTTGTCAGAAGCGAATTACAGCGATTCAAAAAACTTGATATAACTGATGCGACGATATCGATTTAGCCGAAAAGTCACATTTAAATGAATACTCTTATCTCAGCAGCGCCTGCGTCCTAGTTATACCAGATATCCGATTGCTTATACTTATATTATACACTGGCTCAAAACATGTTATTATTGCGTTTAAGCTACCTGTATAGTTGATTTATACTCTCTTTGTTGGCTAAAGTAGATTTGAAGATATCATATAATCAGAGAAATAGTAGCATCACTTCATGATTATAACAAAACTGTTTCATTTTTTTTTTTTTTTTTTTTTTAATCAAATAAAAAATGGGATGAATTGATCATCTCTTATTCTGTGTAACACACGTAGATAAGATCTTGATAAATTTTCATCGTATCCGCATAATGACATACATTTCATAGTTTAAAATAATGAATAATTAATAATGATCGGAGATTATTAAAGCAAATGTGAATTGTTTTTACAACTGAATTGCATGTTACATCTTATAAGATCATTTACTGATAAGATTATCGCACTTATTAATCTCGTTATGCTATTGACTTTAGTATAAATTTCAATGTTACGTCCACATCGTTAGTTCCGATTTGAAAGTGAAATAGGTACTATATAAACAAAATAAAGTTACATATCCATAAATGTCGAGGAATAGGACGAGAGTAAAATGTGCAGCACGTGTTATTGTAACAATAATTTACTTATGAATAAATTAAAAGTTTCATTATTCGAAGCCAATGAAAATAGGTATACTACATACATAAGATCACCTAGATGATATCAAAGTACAAAATCATTATCATTAGTTAATACTAAATGTTATTAAACGAGAATAATCTTCTTCTATAGTCTTTCTATTGTCTTAAATCGTTACGTGTTCAATCATTAATGTAGTATAGGTATAGATAAACGCGATGCATACGATTTAGAGAAACGGATATTATATAGCTCAAAATGAAAAAGAAATTCAAATTATTGATTTTAAACGGAATAATCGAATCATAATTCCCCATAATAATCTAATTTGTTATTTTCTCTACTTCTATACTACTGCAGATCGTATCGATAGATAGATTTTTCGCGATTTGAATACTATTAAACTTATTGTCTAAGGAGGTCTTGGATTATTATTTCTTTCATTTATTCGACATGTACGATTATACGAACGACAATGGGGTGTAAATAATCGTCAAAAAACGTCTTAACTTTTATCACATATTGATAAGGCGCATTTTACAATTAATATAATAATACGAGTCTTTAAACCGGGCGATAAAATTAATTCACGTTATTTTCCATATCAATATATGAATCGTTGTCGTTTATAAAGAAACGTTTTTCCGTTTCATTTTAATCGCTTATTACTTTTTTTTTTTTTTTGTTTTTAATTGACGAATAGCTCTGACTAATAATAATTATTTTGTTTATTATAAGATTCTGCGAAATACTCTTTTTATAGGTATAACAGCCTATTTATCGTTCGATCAATTTGATAATAAATGTTTAGCAATTGATATTATTAATTAATAAATAAATAACAAAATTTAAACGATTTTGTTCATTTCCTTATTTCATACTGATCTCGAGTTGTCAGCCTTACTGAATTCTTGCCTGCAAGATGCAAATACTTCTACATACTAACATGTTAAGTTATCATATATAGGTATACTACATTTTATCCGACGCCAATATTTGTGTCCAAGATTTTTATGATTATTATTCGAAAAAATTAAACAAATTTATAATAGTAAAAACTTTTTAGTGCGACTCTTTGGTGGCGATAAAAAAAAAAAAAAATTATTGTGTATAATTCATGTTTATATTAGAATTCACATCGTTTAAATCCCTTCGATAAATTTGGCGCCGGATTATCATCCAGTTTTATCTCTTAGATATTATTTCTAAGCCCATATACGGGTTCTGATGATAATCCCTAATCTGCTTTGTTAGTTATTTGTGCATCTGCAATGTCTTCGACGTGCATATCAATGTCGCCCCATCCCCATATAGCGTCTTCATGAGAATGTCCGTAATGTTCATCCTGGTCAATCCTAGTACCGTCACCAGTTCGGGCAGCCCTTTTCTTGACCATATCAATCGGTACGGTTTTTAAATCATAAGCTAATCCAAGCCATGCAAAAAAGTCGATAAATGCTGTTGTAAAATTGACACGGTAATTTCCAAGCTCAGCCGCTTTGTAATCCCACGGAAATACGTGGTGATAGTTGTGCCATCCTTCGCCAAATGCTCCAAGAGCTATACGCACGTTGTCCGTTGGGCTTATCGAACTAGAAAAATTAAGATGTTGATTTTTATTCATTTATATCTTCATCATTGTTTTAATATTTGCACATATTTTTGGGAATAAAATTTTATCTTCCTTCAGTGTAATTCGAGTTTTGAAAAAAAATAAATAAATGCTTCGTTTTCTATATATATATACCTACTACAAAGTGCAACGAGATGAATTGCGAAAGTCTTGGGTATAGAGAGGGGCGAGAATGCAGTAATATAAGAGAAAGAAGCCACTTACTCGTCGTAGGGTTTCGTGCCCCAGATATGGGCTGCTGAGTTTACCAACCAAGTCAAGTTCAGCGATAATGTATAGCGAAATACAGTGGCGCAATACCAAGAATTCATTCCAGTTTCTCCCCAGTAACGACAAGGCACCCATGTCGGGATCAGGAAACAGAACAAGGGCATCAGTATCACGTACAATCTATATATCGATAAACATAATAATATATAAGAATAAAAAATATTGTCATTCATTTTTCATTTGAAAAACACAAATTATTATTACACAGATATTATGTATAGCATATAATGATACAATTTATAGACGTAATTGCAGATTGCAAAATTTTCTAATTATACACAGCAATAGGATATATACCTACTAGTGTCGTAGTTGTAATAGTTGAGCTAATTTAAATATCGTGGGATACAAGTTTTAGGTGTAGGTAAATGTTTGAACGTTAAATTCCGACTCATATAAAATGAATTTATTAAAATTTTGCATCTATACTATGTACCTTCTTTGCCATACGACGATTGGGTCACTGTCCATATCAGTGACGTCAACCGTTGCTCCCTTAATTATAACATCTCGATGTTTGCGAACTAAGAGCCAGCCCATATGTGAGAAAAAGAATCCTCTCTTGGCATTGTGCGGATCAGCATCAGTGTCGGTAAATTTGTGATGAACACGATGATCCCGAACCCATTCGCTTAAGTGATTCTGATCGGAAAGAAAATAGTTTAACATCGGTGTACTATATGAGAAGAATACGGTAAATGTAAGTGCAGGGAAGAAGAATAGCAAAAATGAATAATTCAAATTGAAATTTAATCATATTGCTATAACTACTGACCTGGAATGCTAATGTTTGAAATATCATAAGAATAAGACGCATAGGCCATTTAGCTTTGTACGCTCTGTGAGCCCAAAGGCGATGAGCACCGGCAGTTACTCCGATTGCACCAAGAGCAGCGATCAGCATAGCTGTAATGTGATTAATAATGCATATGAAAAAATGAATTTCTGTTTAATCGCACAATTAATTAATTAATTAATTAATTATAGGCTGATAAAATGATTATTTAAATATTTCATGAAACTCACTCCAAAGAAATGTGTAGAATTTCGCCCCAGCGAAAAATAGGTAAAAACCATAAAGCGCACCGACATGTAGGTATACAAAAGCTATAAGATTACGCCATACTATTTTCCACTCGTACGTTGATTCCTTTTGGCGTATTTTCTTATTAGACAAATTATTTGACGTCGATGGAATTGGTTCTGCAGTTGATTTTGATTTTGATTGATTAACGTCCTGCTGTGTCGCCTCAATGAAGAGTGTCGCTGTACTACCCAATAGGTTCGGCGCCATATTCGGTATCCTGAAATAGTACAAAAGAAAAATCATTTTATTTATTAATACGTTATATAAAAAATGTCCTATATTTCAATTAGTTAGAAAAAATGTGCGATAAAGTTTCCCAGTTCAAATTTCACTCCACATTTTATTGCTGCAGTCTTAAAACCTTTTATAAGCAAAAAAAAATCTAAAAGTGCTAAAAAAAAAAAAAAAATATACTAACTCTGTGGATAATAATTAAAGATCGAACGGTTCGATATGTGCCAGTTACTTACTGCACAGCACAGTAAACTTGCGGATCTTAATTTATCTTCATTACTAAGCAAGAAATTTCTGCTCAGAGAAATTACCCGTTCGACGACGAGTTTCCTCTGATGTTCTACTTCGGAAAGAATTATATCGCGCCGATTTCCGTTCGCCGTTATATATATACTTTTACACACATAATGCATTACTTAACGGCGCATTATATACTTTTCATTTGAAAAACTAAGACATCTGTATATAAAGGTATATAAATAATAGAGAGATTCTTTAAACAAATAATTATTAAACAAGTCGCGAATCATTCGCGGATAATTTATCAACTTATTATGGAAACATCAGAATTCTTTTTTACTACTCCTATATAAATTCGTTTCAGTTGAAGAAGATTGCAGCAATTTATTATTATATACGAGTGAATTATAGCTTATAGGTGTTTTTCAACATTGGAATAATAATAATTGCTTTACAGATTATTCCAACAATATTGAACAATTAATTATATAATCTGCATGCATCTAGACTATACGATGAATTTTTTAAATTCATTAGTTTTGTCTAATGTCAGATCTGAGTTAACAAGTGAGAGGGTATGTTTTTCCTAATCCATGAACGAAGTGTTACGGTGCTTATAAACTCTGAAAGGCAACAAGTCCCGTTAACGTTTCTACAGTATAACGACACTGCATGACCTATTTATACACGATCTTTCAAAGCGTTCATCACACCGTACAGCAAGTGGATTCACGTGTACATAAATGATTAATGTTATGCACACTTGGTGTCTCGGAATAAAACTATCGACAAATATTTAGAGAGCCGTTATAATCCTGAAAAAAAAAAAAAAAAAAATTCGGGTTTTTCCCAACTCGACTAATAATAATAATGGTAATAATTATAATAATTATATTATAATGATCAACGATTAAAAGTGAAAATATAATACCATATAAAATTAATCACGAAGCAAAAAAAAAAAAAAAAAAAAAAAACGTTTCGCTGTATCCATAATCTATATATTCGAATCATAATGAATCATGTCTGTACGATCTCCAGACAGACTTTCGTATGTGAAGATGATGGATAACAAGTGTTATTGGTGTCGACGAACTCGTGGTTTTCTCTGGCTTAAATTCGGGCCTGACAAATGACTAATACATTCACATAAAGTTCAATCGTCAAATGATTATGTGAAACGGTACCTGGCTCACAAATCTTGGGACAGTAGAAGGCATGGTATATAGCGGAAGAAAAGATATCTCGATGGAAACAGGTTCTCGGAAAGGAGGTCGTTGGGTTTTTGGGGTCATTGCCAATGTCTTTACATGGACCACTGGCGCGGACCTAGATTTTAACAAATTTCCGCAAATTGTGGAGACAGTGATGAAAAAAAATTGCGTTTTAACAATAGTAAGAAGATAAAACGTTGTGTAGAATAATTTTTCTTGCGGAGTTAAAAATCGCGAGATTTTTTTCATTTTCTTTTTTTTGTTTTTTTTTTCTTTCGATTAAATACTAGTTTAATATTTTGTCTACTTGTCTACGACATTATATAATGTAAAGCAAAAAACATTATAGATTGGAATGGTATATCAATAACTTTGAATTAATGTTTGCATATATGTTAATTTTACAACTATATAAGTGCATTGAATAATAAGATTTATTGATTTTCGATTCTTAATTAGTAATTACATTATTGCGTCATGATTTAATTAACGGAAATATTGAGAGGCGTTACAGAGAAAGAAGAAGAAGAAGAACTCGAGAGACCTTGAGAAATCTAAATTAGAACAATTCCTGCGATACCGTTGATTAAAAAAAAAAAAAAAAAAAGAAATTGGATGATCAAAATTAGTATTTTATTTGTACAAGACATTAGATTTAATTAAAAATTATTTTGCCAACAGAAAGAGGCTGTAATAATAATGATAAGTTCTCGAAAACAGCGTTATTTATGTTAAGTATAAAAAAAAAAAAAAAAAAATGACATCAAACATGTGTAAAACAGTGATAAAAATTTGTTATGTTTAATTTTAGTATCCCAAATCGGTGCTACTATATATATCGCTTATATAAGCTTGCGAAATGGTGTTACATATAGGATTGAGTGCGAATTAGCCGTATATATATAAGTTATAATCAGGAAATATAGAACTCGATTGTACAAACTAATGGATAATGTAACCGAAACAAAAAAAAAAAAAAAAAAAAAAAAAAACTAAATGAAACAAAACAGAAAGAAAAAAAAAACCATGTAAGTATCATCGTGTTACGAATGTCTATTACGTACTAGGACTGAGAAAAAGTGAAAACAAAAAACGGAAAAATATCAGCATATATAGCTACACGATGCGGGAATACCAGGATATGGCTAAGTACACTTACGTAGATAGTTTGTGTGCGAAGAAAAAGAAAAAAAGTTTGATTTCATCACGGAGATTTGATGGATGACTACTGAAATATCAGTAGGTATATAATTTTGGAGACTTTTGCACTTTTACTTGTGTGGGCAAAAAAAAAAAAAAAGAAAAAAACTACGAAGTATCATGCACCGTAATTAGAAGGTCTCTAATCACAGCTGAGACATTATCAACGAAAGTCTGATACGCATTATGTTTGAGAATAAAAATGGATAAATAAAAAAAATTAACGAATTATTATAACTGAACTTTAGACCTCGGGTTTGCCCACTTATTGGGCAATCAAACTTTTTCTTATTGCATTTCCTCACTATTTTAACATATACGTATAGGTAGGTAGGTAGGTACCTATACCTATACCTATAATCGTTGAGATATGAGCAAATGGCACATTATATGGGATATTTAATAATAATGCAATTTTAAATTGTTCATGCTATTATGAAATTTTATCTCATCGAATTACCACTAAATCTGTGGAATATTGTTAAAGGCCACGTGAGATGGGAAATGACAAGTTTTATTATAATGATCAACGATTAAAAGTGAAAATATAGTTCCATAGTTATGAGGTAAATTAAAGAAATTTCATTTCATTTCACGACTTTCATATTTGTTAATAAAAAATATGGAAGAAATTTATGTTCATTTTAGATGAGAATTATTCGATAATTAATTTTAAATTTATTATAAACATTTCAATTATCGATTCAATGTCATTATAGTTTTTTTTTTTTTTTTTTTTCTACTTTGTTGAATTAATTTTAATAAAAATATTTAACAAATGCATTCACGCAATATTTCACAGTAGTATATATGTATAATCAATCAACTAAACTAATAAATACAATTTTAATAACTGAATGAACATTTTCATTCAATCTTACGATCGCGTGATCAATTAGGTCAAATAAAAATTATTCTAAGACGTATTCAAATGAATTAATTAATTGCGATATACAACGTGAAGATGCATTCACCGACCAGGTAAAATCTGCGCATCCGTAACGATAATGCATTATTGATATGTGTTAGTGCCTATGAGTATAAATAGATAAGTCTTTTCTCCAGTTTATATTAACCTAATTAATTTATGATCCCACAAACTGTATGTATGTACCTACATGTTAATAATTATAATTTTTCAATCTTTGAATCCTATATGCAGTATATATATTTATTCTGCAATCAAACATCAAAATTCTGTTGGTTTTTATTTTTTTTATTTTTTTTTTTTTTTTTACCACGTTTTGAAATAATTGACGAGTACCGTTTTTAAACTCGACAAATTTGTTGGGCATACTATTTAAGTGTATGAAAAATAAAAAAATAAAAATTAAGATGAAAATGAAAATGAAAATGAATTGTGAAAAAGGGTGAAAATATTGGAGAAACTAATGAGGAACACTTACTGCGGATTTAGGTACCTCGATGAATAAAGTCACGATTACGTTCACACCGCGATTCAAATACAATCACTAATTTAGTATTTTATGTATACTCTGTACCTCCGTGTTATTAAAGTAAAGTACTTATATAAAGTCTGCAACGAGACAGAGCAAACGTCAGGTTTCAGAGTTCACTGGCAAGTACCTGCAGTTTGAAGACCGCGTAGCCCATTTATGAGCTTTCGTTCTATACCGTAAAGACAAAACGATATCCGCCCCTCTTTGCGGAAAGTAAAATAAGATAACTTTGAAATGTATGCGTAAGTATCCCCCTTCTCTTATACTTTTAATATATAGTTGAAAAATCATCGAAGAATACTGGCACCTATTTTTCTCGATGAGAAAATCCCCCACTGCTAATTACCATCATTCAACTACTGGCTCGCACTACGCGACCCCATATCACTATATAATATGAAAATATACCTATATAGTACGTATATATTTGAAATTTTATTTTTATTTCCCTTTCTTCTTCTCGCCGTTTTTCTCTCGTCCCTTTCCTCATCCCGTTCTTTCTCTTCGGTTTGAACCGTCACCGAGGGAGCAGCTCTTGAAGCAAGATATATCTTTGTACCGCATCACATATCTTGTACTAGAATCCACGTGTCAGATAAAGTGGACCAATACTTTCGCGTAAATATCTCGGGAGAGATGAAAGATTAATCAGAGTTTTAAACGCCATTTAGATTTTTGTACCCGGACTAATTCGACTATTTTTTTTTTTTTTTTGTCAAAGTTCATGTCACAAAAATAAAAAAATAAAAAATAAAAAATAAAAAACAGGTCTTTCATATATCGTTCTGATTTTATTTTATTTTTCATTTTGCGAGTCATTCTACATAATGCATATATATTACAGCCGCGTAATAATTGGATGTAGGTAAATTATTAATCTAAACAGTAATCTCGGAGGTCATAAAAATATGATGTTCGTCATTCATATAGCCGGTTTTCATTGAATACCGAGAATCTGATCGAGAGGGGATTCGAAGAGTTATAAATCTTTCGAGATTGATCTAAGTACTGAAAATTTTCGCATCTATTTATATACAACTTCCAAGTAGTTTGTTATACATTTCTTGCACGTTTAGGAACTTGTCGACCTATGCGTCTGATGGTTCATTCGGACTTGAAAACGACATTTACGTGGCCGGTTCCCGTTGGCCCTCGTAATTATTAGCCTGAAGTATGGACCTTGGAGAAGGTCAGCCAGAAGTAACGAGAATATATAGAATGTACAGAAATACGGAATAAAAGAAGAGGACGAGGGATGAAAAAACGAAAAAATCACACCGGTATATGATGCTATAATTAAGATTTTTATCACGGACTCGCAAATTTAGAATGCACGTATATATAGGGGAAAGGTGGGTAGCCCCGGACAGCGGGTACCCCCGGTCATCTCAAGTTTTGGACACTTACGCACAAATAAATTTGAAAAATAAAACGTGAAAATTAGGGCAACGATCTTGGTCACATTTTCGCATTTTATTTTTCAAATTTATTTGTTCGTGAGTGTCCAAAACTTGAGATTACCGGGGGTACCCGCTGTCCGGGGCTATCCACCTTTCCCCTACGCGATACAATTTTTTTTTTTTTTTTTTTTTTTTTCCAGATAGATGTTTTAAATATGCGACGATAATTAAGTAGACGTGGATGATATGCTACTTGTTTTTGTCAATAATTTATTCAATTTATGTCGCTCAATTATTGCTCGGACATAATTATAGACGGAGAAAAATTTATAGTAAATTTTCTCATACTCATATAGTAGTTGTGTCATATACTTTCAATATGACGATTGTTCCTATACTTTATACCTAATGTCACCATGAATATAGGAATGACTTTCTCACATTCATGGAACATTGAGTATAATGTATCGGAACGATCGTCATATTGGAAGTATATGACACAACTACTATATGAGTATGAGAAAATTTACTATAAATTTTTCTCCGTGTATACAATGAAATACTAGTTTTCTTGGACAATTCAGCCGCTGCAGGAGATGAAGAAATTGAATAGATTATACCTATACGCGTTTTAAAATTCAAATCTTTGAAAATCTTTGGGATCTTGAGTTAGTCATTGTTTCCGAGGATGTACGTTCCCACCCCGTAGGTATATATACTTCTCCGTCAAATATTTATACGGTATAAACTTCCAAGTATGTAAGTCAGAGATTATATATGGTAATATTAGATTTCCACGGATTATTTACTGGGCGCGTCGACGCACCGCTTTTTTTTTTTTTTTTTTTCGCTAAATTTTTTACTAGCTCCATATTCAAATACTAGCTGATAACAGAACTACGGTTCAACATCTCGACGAGAACAGAAATAATGTCATGAAAAATGTAGAAATTGACGCATCCTTCGAAACCTAACTCGGCGCCTAGTTCGTTCCTCGATTTATATAATTATTTTAATAAATCGAATAATTTTTTTTTTTTTTTTTTTTTTTTTTTCATAAAATTTCAAATTTCAAATAGTTATTAAAATAATATTCTATCGTACGTTTACGTTTTTTTATTTCAAATGTCTACTAGCATATAATATATATATAGGCACTGTGTTAGTATATTATGCATATATATACGTATGTACCACTTGTTTCACAGCATCGATGCTAGAGTATAAGACTAAATGCAAATATAACGGAGAGTCACGTTACCGTGTTCATGATTTGTCATATAATAATTAATATCCATATACCTTTACGGTTCATAGAAATTTCACGCATTTTAATTATTTACCTTTGCTGCAGTATATATCCCCAGTCTTATATGTGAAAGATAATCTATGTCAGAGCGTGTAATGAATTAATTAAAAACAGAACGTTTATTAGATACCTGCGGGTATCACTTATAATGTTTACCTAAATACAATCATATCCAATCTTCAATTTTTTTTAAATCTTGTTCTCTCTCTCTCTCTCTCTCTCTCTCTCTCTCTCTCTTATCTTAGTCTTACTTAATACTTTGTAATTTTGCTCGCTTTATTGTACACTCTGCTGTATCACCATTTGCCCCTAAGATAACTAGAGCATAATAATAATAAATCAATCAATCTCTTTCTCACGAGATACTCGAACATTTTGATTTTTCGTTTTTTCAAAAGTTTTCTTTTCTTTTTTTTTTTTTTTTTTGTTTTTTCTATTAAATCATCTGAAATTATTAGTCGTAATTTAAAGAATTGATACAATTATAATATATCATATGACGGGTGTTCCTGAAATCGACATCTCGCAATTCTTATACAAATATTGAATCACCGCACGGATATGATAGTCCAATAGTTACATGCGAACTATATATTTGCCAAAGCTGCGTTAAATACACAGAGTTTTCTCAACGATATATATACTAGACCTTTCGCAGGTTCTTCACATATCAATATCCTGGCATTTTCAATTTCTATATTTTGTTATAAAAGGTATTATTTATATTAGAAAAATCTCAGATCTCGATACATAAACTGGATATAGTATATTATATATATTATATATATATAATATTAATAATATTTAAAGATCTCAAAAACAGTTTAAATTATTTTTCTTTTTTCTTTTCAAATTTTTTTTTAAATGTTCTTCACCGCAAGGATATTTATAAAGGAAAAAGTCAAGTTATAATTAAAAAAATAAAATAAATAAAGTATCACACTAAAACCTCGACAAGAGTCAAGGTTCATAGCTTAACTATAATAGGTATATAGTCTATTCGTTCGTTTCACATTCTCTTTAAAAACAAGTTATTTTAACAAAAAAGAAAAAAAAAAAAAAAAAGAGTAAAAAAATGTATGTAATGTATCGCGTCATTAATGCCATAAGGTCGTAAGCGCCAAAATAAAAAATTTCGTGTTTTTGGTGGCAAAATCTTTTTCGTGCCATAAAACATCGTTTGGGCATATCCGCAAAAAAAATAATTTTTTGGCGCTTACGACCTTATGGCATTAATGACGCGGTATATATGTTCATTGAACGCGTAGAATATTCCATTGAAAAATAATCTGACATGAAAAATTGATTTATTATAATACGCATTGTGCTAAAAATTGTGCGAGATGTCTGTCGACGTCGAAACAATTACGACCCTGTAAAATTATTCTAAACCGTAATTTTTAAAAGAATTATGATTTGTTCTTATATATAGCCATTTCTTTCAGCACCTGATAACACGAAGCCATTATACACTCGCTTTCAGAGAGAAAAAAAAAAAAAAAAAAAAAAAAAATGTTCACGTTATTATTTTGTTCATATTCCGATGATCATTGCGGTTATTCTCGCAATACCGAATAATATTTTTCAGTTTTATATTCAATACATCAATTTATATAATTATCAAATATCTAGTGTAAAGATATATTTATCAAAGACGCGGAAGTTGGCAAATTTTCATCGTATGAATATTATGTGATTATAAGTATATAACGAATAATATTTACGTCATCACGTGCGCGGATGTCAATTAGCAGTAAATTTAAAGTATGAACTATATATAGAAATGTTTTCATACCAATATTATATCCGTTGAGTAGATGTAATTTTTGGAGCTTAACCGATGTAAGGCTGCAAAGAGCATACGATGAAAAAAAAAAAAAAAAAAAAAAAAAAAAAAAAATTCAAATCACCGTCAATAAACTGCAAGGCTATTTTAATAACTATAACAAAAAAACGAAACTATAATAATAATTCATATGTGCATAATTTATCGTAGTGGTATAATATCTTGCGGGTTGTATAATCATGTACTATAGTATATAATCGTAGTTTAAATCTAAAATCCTGATTTTCGGACGTTTTTTTCGTTCATTTTTTCTCGTCTACGTAGGTATGTGCCGCTGCACAGCGATTTATTTTTGGTAAAACCCACGAGGGATATATTATGTTTACGTCCAGGAGTTTTAAGCTGTGGTTCTTTAACTACAGTCCCATCAAACGTGGGTTTCAGAGCAGATTTTGAATGCTTCTCGATGGGCAAAAAATCTGAAGAAAAAAAAAAAAAAAATCAAGCATGCAGAAGATCCTCGGGATATTGATTTTGCATAATAATAATTCAAAAAAGTCATCAACAAATCGATGGAAAAAAAAAAAAACTGTTCAAGAAATTGGCCGATGACCCAACTTTTTTTTTTTTTTTTCAGGTGAAAATGATTTGTCATTTTTTTTTTTTTTTTTTTAATACGTATGAATTTAACAAAATTCGTGAAAAATTTATAATATGCTTTTTTGAATTATTATTATGCAAAATAAAATCAATCTCCCGAGGATCTTCTATCAGGCTTGATTTTTTTTTTCAGATTTTTTGCCCATCGAGAAGTATTCAAAATCTTTTCTAGAAACCCACGTTTGTTTGGTGGGACTGTAGCTGTGAAGAACCACCTTAATAATATATCGCGTCACTAATGCCATAAGGTCGTAAGCGCCAAAAAATTATTTTTTTGCGGATATGCCCAAACGATGTTATATGGCACGAAAAAGATTTTGCCACCAAAAACACGAAATTTTTTTTTTTTTGGCGCTTACGACCTTATGGCATTAGTGACGCGATATATCTAGACCGATCCTGAATTTTGCACTGTACTTATGCAGTCATTAATATGATTCGTATGCAAAGCGAGCGGTTTAATTTGTGTACAAACAAAAAATTCGGATATATATATATTTATGCTCGGGAAGGCCCGTGTGGCAAAGTACCGTGACGTGCTGCGGTGCACGTATGTAGCTAGATAGAGAGGTACGTAATACGTACAGCGACCTGAGGATCAGGATACTGCACATTAATCTAAAATGCGAGGTCAACTGGTTAGATCTGCAGTAATCAGGGCCATCCAATCTTAATATTTCACCGATATAATAATCAGGTATTCGAACTCCGATTTAATCGAGTGATTTTAATTTATAAAATAATATAGAATCAATTTTGAAAATGAATTTTAACAATAATAGGAATCGATGGGATGATAAAAACTCGCATTTATATAGATCTAGGACGTGTTGCGTTTTGAAAATATTTTTGATAAATTACCTGTATCATAGTTTTTAATTTATTATTTTTCTTTTTGAGCTAGATAACAGTGAGACGTGCTACTCGCTAGTTATATACCTAGGGTATAAATTACAGTATAAGTTGTGCCTAATTTTCAATACATGTATGTATAGAGAGAAGTTTCTATGGTCTAGCCGCTGGCGAATGGGACTTGCTTTCAGAAGCGTTTCTTATTTCTTATTTTACTATCTTTTTTTTTTTTCTTTTTTTTTTTTTTTTTTTTTTTCTTCTACCGCATAACGTTGAAGCTATAGGTAATATTAACAGTTCGACGCGTTACACGTTCGTTCGTTTGTACTACTTTTGAAAGTAGGCGGTATGGGTAGAGATGTGGAGGCGTAAATAACGTGAGTAAAAAAAAAAAAAAAAAAACAACAAGAAAGTAGAAAAAAAAAAAAATTGAATAAAAACAAAAAAATCGTAAATCCCCCCTGGCATTGCTTCGGGTTCACGATATTGACGCGAAAAGCTCCTTCATTACAACTTGACACACAGATTGTGTGAAAATACAATAAAAAAAATTTTACCTCATATACCGTTCGAATTTCGGAAAATTTTTCAACTTCTAAAATCGATTTTGTTCTCCATCGTATTATATCGTGGCAAAAATTTCTACCAAATACGTTTTGACTATAGTATACATATCTTATACTTTATCGTAAAGCTATGCATTAGATATTCTTCATATAGTGAGATATTTGGTCATTTTTATTCTCGTATTGACTAACAGCCGAGATTAATTAGACATTCGTTTCGTGAATTAACAAATTGCTATGGGTATATGTGGTACCTTTCGCAGCTATTGCGAAAAACTTGATTCATTCATTTTTATAAATGCATGTATTAACTATACCTACCTACCTATCGTTGGTCAACGGATGGGCAATAGAGAATGATGAAAATTGAAAATCTAATCGAATAGTTATGCTAGATTTTAAGATGCGTCCTTCATTTGGACAATGTTAATTTACCTTAGTACGCACCTAAGTTTACCGTACGTTTATGACACGGAATTACATTTCACCTTTCATATTCGCGGTACGAGGAAAAAAATAAAAAAATAAAAAATAAAATAAAGAATTTCGCAATATGCATATAATACAACGAACTTAAAACAACGACGTTGACCTTTCCGATGATATTTTTAAGAACAATATGTGAATTTGAATAGAATTTTTCAACAATTGCGTAAAAAAATTTATCTTCATATATTATATGGAGTCAATCAATAAATAATATTAGAAAAAAATGGTGTCACTGCAAATATATATAGATCCTCGATTATACTTTCTGATTGATGCAAACGTTGTTAGAATTACATAAACACGATGATAATTGCATAGAGAAATTATTCAAATAATTTCATTGGCACGTCAAGTTGGTTTGAGGTAATAATAAAAAATAAATAAAAAAAATAAAAAACGATTATGATGGACCAAGTAATTAGGATATCCATGCAAAACGGTACCTTGGTGAGATGCAGATGAGTTTTTTTTTGTTGAAAGAATTTTTGTTATAAATAAATCAAGGATATATTACACTAGAGTTAAATTATTATTCGAAAAATAACTTTCCATTTCATAATTCAATTTGATATTCAAAATTCCATTATACCTATAAGTATGTATATATATATATATATAATTAAATTCAAAAAAAGAATGCTCGTGACCAATTTAACGATAACAGTAATACATTTTTTTAATACATTTTTTTTTTTCACATTTTTTATCCGTTCATATATAATTTTTGGGTCATAAACAGTATCTAGAGCAAATGATCCAGTCAAAGAAAGAATATATAGCCAAAATGAATAATGAAGAATCATTTCTAATCTCGGGGTTTTTATAACTATACCTATAAGTATATACTTTCAGAATAAACTGCTATACCATTCTATTATATATATATACGATTCAATCCACACATTTTATTATACTTAAAGATATATTATAGTACCTAAACTATAGTAGAAACCAGATCGAAATGGGCATCTTAAGGTAATAAATTACGCAAGTAGGTATAACGACCTTTTACTTTTTCACTCGAAATACATAATTATAACGTTCATATCGAGTTTTATAAAGTTAATTATACTAAAAATGAAATTAATCAATTGTAATTTAAATTTCATTACGAAATATCGTTTTGTTTCGTTTTTTTTTTTTTTTCTGTTTGCTATGTATTATATAATTTTTTTTTTTCTTTCGGGTACACCCATTTTAACCCAGTCTTACCGCTTTTTCTATGCAATGAGAGTCGATTATGCGAACAGCTTTAATTTAAAGGTGCTACATGTACTATAGAAAAATGAAAGTACAGCCTTTAATAATAATAATAATAATAATAATAATAATAATAATAATAATAATAATAATAATAATAAGCAGAAGAAGAAGAAGAAGAAGAAGAAGAAGAAGAAGAAGAACAACAATAAATGAATGTATATCATGTGTATATGAAAATAATGTTTATTTTATATCTTATTCATTACCATTCTCAATAAATGATCATTGATCATCATATCTATATATATATATTATATATATAATTTATTAGCTTTATAGCATACGTACTACAATAAGCACTAGCATATATAAATACATAAGCTATATATACATATATTATATATACTATATGTTCAAGCGAATTAAATCAATCAATCTATTGTATGTATGTATACCTATATATATATATATAAGCGCTAATAAATACTATAGTAATTAAAAAAATTAATATCTAACCAATATATGCGGTCAATGAATTTTTACCATGAATTTAAATTGCTGCTCGAACTGTTTTATTATTTTTTTTTGTTTTTTTTTTTTTTTTTTTTCCAGGCATTTAATTTGATCAACTATAACTAATACAACAACAGTAACAATAATAATAATCATAATAATAATAATAATAATAATAATAATAGTAATAATAATAACGGACGTGTTACACCTACGTTGAAGATTTTTGATTGTAGAACGAACATCGCACTAATGATTATTCCTTATCATATACACTGCAGTAGGGCAGAGGGCTAGGCTGGGCTAGGCTAGGGTATAATATCAATGACTATGACATACTAACGTGATAGGGAGAAAACTGCGAGTATAGAGCCGCGTATACGCGCGGTGAATGGATGAATAATTTTTTTTCTCTTTTTTTTTTTTTTTTTTTTTTCTATACCTAGGGGTCTTTTTTCTTCTTTTAAGGTAAAACAAGATGAAATATACCAACTACGACTGTACGGTGCTGCCGATGGTCGAATTACTAAGAACTTAACGGAACAGTCGGGAATGTAGAAACCATTTGGTTTCGTATTATCGATCGAGATTTGAAAAAAAAAAAAAAAAAAATATGAATAAAAAAATATGAAAAAAAAAAAAAATTTATATATAAAATGTAAACTACAAATTTATTCCACACGATTATTACCCTAATAATGAAAATCTGATTTCAGATTTTTTCGAACCAAAGTAGGTGTTCGGTTTTATTTTCACAAATCGATGAATACGTAATACTAGGACGTGATATAATTTTGTTCGAGATATTAAAGAAGAGAAGCATGAATTCGAAATACATAGAAATAAATTATAAAAGTATATGGAAAAAATATAAAAAAATTAGCCATTTAATTCCGAAATAATATAGAATCAACGAGTTTCTAATTATAACGAGATAATAATAAATGACGAGTAACATCTATCTAACATATATATAAGAAGATGGCTAGACCGAGATAAACTATATATTTCGTATTTAATATTCGATGCATGGTTATGCATCGCTATGGCATAATAATACACAAGAGAAAGTCAGTCCCTTGGTTTATTGACCAAAGGCTTAACTAAACATTGGGTGTGGAATGAACCGTATAGGTATATAGGTACGAGGTGAATTATTATAGTTAATCGTCAGTTCAATGCCTAGCTGAATAGAATCTACGACCATGAACCCAGGTTGCGACTGAATAATATTAATGAAACCTTTTCCTTCAGAATTGCCAATTATAAACGGTAAACTGTGAAAATATACGCGCTTGCCGCAAGCTTGGCTGTTATAAAATATAAAGGATCAAATTAGGTATATATATATAGTATAATTTAAAAAAAATGGTTATCGAACGTTATTTTCATTTATATCAAGAATAAATTTCTAATATATGTATATTAGACCGGTTCAAAAAAATCGACTATTCTTTTTTTTTTTTTTCAATTTTCGCATTGAAATACTTTCGGAGGGGTGAAAAAAAGATGCCTGTTAAAAGCGGAGCTCTTAATATTAAGATTTAGAGGTCGCTCATCGCGGATTTCTATTTTCCATTTGAATAGCATAGGAAATTTTTTTTTTTTTATTTTTTAATAATTTTGTAGCTCACAAACCAATGAACAAATCCAAATGACTCATACATATTTTCATAGGAAATTGAACACTCTACAAAAAGTTTCTCTTATCATTTTTTGATAAATTCATTCCTTCCAAAGTTATTCAAGCTCAAAGTTCAATTTATAGTTGAGTTAACTATTTTTTTTTTTTTTTTTTGTGATTTTTTTTTTCCACAATGATAGATACATTTTTTAGAGTGTTCAATCCCCTATCAAAATATGTAAGAGTCATTTGGATTTGTTCATTGGTTTGTGAGCTACAAAATTCTGAAGAAAAAAAGAATAAAATTCCTATGCTATTTAAATGGAAAATAGAAATCCGCGATGAGCGACCTCTAAATCTTAATATTAAGAGCTCCGTTTTTAACAGGCATCTTTTTTCACCCTCCCGAAAGTATTTCAATGCGAAAATTGAAAAAAAAAAAAAAGAATAGTCGATTTTTTTGAACCGGTCTAATATATATAGTATAATTAAAAAAAAATAGTTATCGAACGTTATTTTCATTTATATCAAGGATAGATTTCTACTATATGTATACAGATATATAAATAATATGAAATAATTATTATTATAAGTTGGCCAATGTCGTTTTTGGAGAAAAAAATATTGCAAAACGTGATGAGAAACACGCGTGATAAGAATAAACGCTACGTGTTAAATGAAATACGTTTCTGCATATCGATTTCTCTCGTCGATAGGTATGCTATATTTTCCGATTACATACGAATTGACACACCGTTTTAGTCCGAATCGCACAAACTATAGGTACATGTATGACTTATATGAGGCATACCATATAAAATTATTATTATTATTATTATTATTTTTTTCATATTCTCTATTATATATTTAAATAGTCGATAAAAAAATGAGGCTTTGAGATTATTTGATAAACAACGATTACACGTGCGGGGGTTGGTTAGGTGTAATATATACATATATATATCTATGTACGGTTTAAAATAAAATAACGCGAACACGCATGTGAAGAAAATAATAAAAAAAAAAAGGAAAAATTGAAAAAGTAAAATAATTATTAGGCAAATTAATAAAAGCCACAGTCGATCATTATCTAGCACGAGACACACCTTATACAGCCGTAGGTATATATATAACCGTGGTCAGATCAATCAATGCGATTGTAACATCCCACGACATTTATATTTTTCTCCTTCTTTAAATGTACTAGTATATAAACGAATATAAACACGATTTCGAAACGACACGCCTTTGATAATTAATTAAGGTAATGCCGTACTGCATGTATATATTTAATTAAAAATTCGAAAATCATACCCACGGAAAAAATTAATGTTGAATATAAATTTGCGAAAAATCACCTAAATCAAAACAACGATGCCGCGCATGCACGAAGAAAAATTAAGATATTGAAGCACGAATATTTTTATGGTTGATTGTTCCTCTATGATTTATCACGATTATACAGGGTGTTACAACTAACTATGTAACCCCGACGGGTGGTGATAGGGGGGACCTTAACTAACATTTTCGATATAGAAACCAACGTCCGGAAAGTTGACGTTACCCTGATGAGAGGGATTCAAAGTTTTCGGCGAACACTAAAGGCCCGGCCACGCTCAAATCGGATCGCAGTCGCAAACGCAAACGCAGTGATCTGACGCTCTTGATTGGCTTAGCTTTGGACAAATTTTTTCAACAACCAATCAGGAGCGTCAGATCACTGCGTTTGCGTTTGCGACTGCGATCCGATTTGAGCGTGTCCGGGCCTTTACAACGTTTGCTCACAGGCGCGGCGAAATCGTCGAGGATTTAGAAATAATCTAAGTCTAATTCAACTATTCATTAACAACATAGTGACGTGGGTTCCTATATCGAAAATGTTAATTAAGGTCCCCCCTATCACCCCCCGTCGGGGTGACATAGTTAGTTGTAACACCCTGTATAAAGGAGAAGACAAACTACGCATATTTTTGTTATTGTATAAGGAAAAAACGAAAAAAATTAGAAGGAAAAAAAATATATCTAGATATAAGAACCTATGCATGGGGAATTATTATACCAGCACACGTATACTGTTCGGCGGGAGTATATTGCATATTACTTTTTATCAGTAACAGCCGTAATAGCGATAGCACATTACGACCTTCAGCCGGAGCATTGCGTCGCATGCAGTATACTACCACCATAACCATAACCACAGTAGAATTGTTCTTTTGAGCAGCGAAATTCAACGTGATTTAATATTCTGCAATAACATTTAAATCGTCCTTAAAAAATTGGTAGAATCATTCGAGAAATATGACCATTAGATCGTGAGGAATACATAAAACGTTTCGTGATTTGGTCGATCTGTATATGATTGGAAAAATCAGCTTTTATACGATCTTTATATACCGTGTAGAAATAGTACTTTTCAATACTAGTGTGAAAGTGTTGATTCTCGGACGAGTTTGAAGTTACAATCACACTCGTGCGAGAATCATTCTTTGCACGTGTATCGAACTTTATTTTTCAACACAACGAGCTTTAAGTTGAATTTTATATGCACACGAAGCGTGCGCAAAATCGAATTTTTCGCACGCAGTGTGGAAAACTTATATTGAATCGATATACCAGCATTGGAGGATAAGAAACTTTTTCGATAAATTTCTTTCTAATCTTAACTTTGTTAGGACTTGGAGCCGCATATATAGATCATATCCGTTCGCCTAGGCCCTAGAGACGGTAATGTTGGAAATAAAATTATAGGATAAAGTGGATATTTGTGTGACGAGCAAGATTCGAAATGGAATGGTATATATTATTGACCTGAATAATATAATTATATATGTTAGGTATAAAAAAGAAATTTACTATGATAATAGTTTGAGTACCGCTGCATAAGCTTTGCTCGTCACCCTATATTCTATTCCCAGCGCTAAACAAACCTGCGGGCAGAGCCTATAGGTATATTATAATAAAAAAAAAAACGTCGTTATAGACGAGCCTTTTCCATTACTATATACGAAAGCAAATGTAATGAAATGTATATATAATTATAGACTATGTAATATAGGCTCAAGCGCAAACATCGTGAAATTATGAATCATGAGCGATTAATTAGCTCGAGTTTCTCAGAGTATGAATCGAGGGAATTTTCCAAACCCTAGTCTAATATAAGCAGGAAGAATGTGTTATATAATTGAACAGAATAGTTTTCATAATTTCGATCAGTTTTTTGTTACCCGATCAATGAACTTGTTATTTTATTTTATTGAAAAAAAAAAAAAAAAAAATTCTCATCTCTAAATTGTGATAAATAAAATTTTGTCGTTGCAAAAATTTGTAGTAAATTTTTCACGGATACCATATACAACTTGTAGAGGTAATATATAAGAAGTGTGCGAAGTTTTAGATTATTCGTAGCGATATAATGCGATAGGGAGTAAAAAATAAAAATAAACCCGGAGTACCAAAAATCATTTCTTATTTAAATGGGAAAGTTCAAAAGGCTTTGTGGGGCAGTACTTAGAATTCAGATAGGAACCTGGGATTGTGACGAAATTTTTTTTTTTTTTGTATATATTTGGAAACGTTCTGGCCTATATGTGAGCATTGAAATTTGAATATGAATCTCAACGTCTTTATGTTCAGAGAAATAATTATTTATAGCTATTATGTATAAGAGATAAGTATATAGGTATACACACACTCATCAGTGTGAGAAATTCGAAATACACGATTTGAATAAGAAATAAAAATGGGAAATTAAATTAGCTAATTGATTGAAATAAATTGGAAAATTTTCATGAATATAAAAAAAAAAAAACCAAATTTTCGTCAAAGGAAAGGTATAGCGAAAGCTGAACGATGCGGTGTCGCACATGCTGCGTCATTCGTTATATTTTTTTTCTGCGCCCTTTTGTCCACGAGGAAAAATGGTATTAGCTTTATATACGGAATCGATACACGCAAGAATGGTATACTTTTATACTATATAGTATGTATATATGTCATGTGCTAGGGTCTTATCAGATTTTGGTATTCCTTAAGAAATTTCAATATCTCCACGTTTCTGATAATAATTCGTATGTATATGCCTATATAGGAATACATGAGATCGATATACCTGTATGCTCGCTCATCTGTGTGACGGATTTTTTATTTATCATCATTTTCACTGCAGTAGTATGATAATTTTATAATCGTCAGAATGTCATAGATTTTATACACGTTATACCTATACCTAGATATAGATTCATACATTTATAGTGTGAGAAATTTTTTCTAACTATAAAATATATTCACATCACTGTATAATATTGCACCCACCTATTTACGCTGACATTAGAATATCTAGTATAATATGGGAAAATAAATTCTGGGAACAATTTACGACGACCTTTATAACGACCCCAGCTATCCAATTTACGAATAGTAGAATACAAGTATATCCTATTATAAATAAAGGATAAATATTTCGATTAAGTTTCGCTCATTGGTATTAGAGGCAATAGCTATTCACGCATAAATAATTAGACAGACTAGGTATATTAGAAGAATCGTATGGAAACTTGGATAAAAAAAAAAAAAAAAAATACGAAACCGATAATTTTGAGTGAATTAATTTTTCATTAACCACGTACTACGTACTTGAGTAACCTTTAACTCCGAGACTTTAAACGAGATTCAAAGTAGATATTAATAATTCAGAACCTAGCTATGCGGTATTTATAAAAATATGTTTGCAAATGAATAATTTTTATTTATATAATGAATATTTATTTATATATTTTATACCGCAACAGCAGACATCACGAGAGACAGTCTTCCACGATATAAATATGTAGATATAGATTTTATTCCCTCGACGGTATACGCGTATATATACGACATATATATATCACGTGGCAAATTCGAAACTCTCATATATTAGAGCATGATATGATATTCTGTATACCATATATATGTATATTTCTTATCTTTTAATTTAAGTATACGAATATATATCTATGGCAAAGACAAAATAAACTATTGTACGGCCCCATCTTTGAGGTGAACACACATGTTTTCTCGCTCTTGGATTTAAAGTTATCGTTAAAAAAAAAAAAAAAAAAATAAGAAAACGATAAAAAAAAAAAAAAAAAAAAAAAAAATGGGTAATTATTATTTATTAAGAATTATGTATCTTTATTAGATATATCGCGTCACTAATGCCATAAGGTCGTAAGCGCCAAAAAAAAAAAAAAAAAAAGTTTTCGTGTTTTTGGTGGCAAAATTTTTTTCATGCCATATAACATCGTTTGGGCATATCCGCAAAAAAAAATAATTTTTTGGCGCTTACGACCTTATGGCATTAGTGACGCGATATATATATATATAAAGATTAAACAAAAACGAGGCAAGGTACGTGAATTGGGGTTTAAAATGTCGAAAACCCGTAAATTTATAAATTTAACTTATATGATATTTGACAGTTCTTCTCACTCACGCCTCTTACCGTAATCTGTAAAATTGCGTGGGATGTAGGTATTACGCGAGTGAAAGAGAGCCGTACGAGTATAAGAGTCTCTACAAGCATACGAATCCACGCATAAGTACGCGTCTTTTTCGTATATACATCGAAACATACAATGCAGGGCCGGGCACGCGCACGCGCCATGCAATAAACGCCGCGTTGAATTCAGGCTCCTAGCTTCTCCGCTCGCTACGACGCGGCTCCTTCGAAGTGAGCCGCGGCCCGCGACTCCGCTCGTCACTTCGAGTCAGTATAGAAGCAGACATCAGTTGCTTTTTCGGTTCTCGGTTGTTCGTCGGTCTGATAATCATCAGTGTATCAATATTCATTTATCGAGTGTTTAAATACTTACATTTATAATTATTCGCCGTTGATTATTATCGAGTTAATAATATAATAAGATTAAAAATTTAATGATAAAAAAAAAAAAAAAAAAAAAATCTTCTATAATATTACCTGTATAAAATATAATATAATAATATCACACAAGATTTTCTTCTTGTATGTATACCCGTTTTAAAAAAGTACGACTCTTATTTGTAAACGAAGAAGTTTTGTTTGGCGCTGGTTACGCCGGCTAAATATACTTACAATCTTAAAAATCGTAAATTTTAATCAATTTTTTTTTTTTTGAATAAACAAGTTCCACAGGTAAGCTAATACTAGATGATTTAAAAAAAAATCGCCCTAGTTTTATATAGGTATACCCTTTTTTTTTTTTTTTTTTTTTTTTTTTTTCTTTTTCTTTTTTATAAATTTATAAACTCCTACGGAGTTATGCAGTGAAAGTATATTATATAGGTACGACAGGTATAGGCATCGGGAGAAAAACTGAAAATACATATATAACTATACCCTACGTATACCTCTATACCTACCTACCTACCTACCTACACGCGCTGAGGGAATTCGTCGAGTCTCTCTCTAGCCTCTCTATGTACGTCAACAAACTATAGTTTCACGATTCATCGATGCCGGACGACGACATATTATTATACCTACCGGCAGAAGCTGTATACATCTCGTTATATCGCGTCACTAATGCCATAAGGTCGTAAGCTCTAAAAAAAAATTTTTTTTTTTTTTTTATGGCAAAATCTTTTTCATACCATACAACATCGTTTGGGCATATCCGCAAAAAAAAAAAAAAAAAAAAAAAATTTTTTTGGCGCTTACGACCTTATGGCATTAGTGACGCGATATCTATACTACCGATTATATATTGTTGTACATACATATTATGAATAATGGGGAACTGTCTGGTTCGAATAATTATTATCTTACAATAAAGAGAAAGAAACTAACGATAAAATATAATATCGAAAGGATAATAATCCGTTTTTTTTTTTTTTTTTTTTTTTTTTTTTTATTGATTTTTAGAAATCGTACAACGTGTACCACTACTTATTTCCGCAAACTTATGTGATATTTATAAGTGCACGTTGCGTGTTGCACAGTTGTATATTATATATATACGTTTACGCGTATCATGTATGTAGTACATAACTACAGTACGCAATTAGGTAAATTTACGTAGGCGAAGAAGTGGTTTCGAAATATATAACTAAGGATGAAATATCGAAGTATTTTCGAACGCTTACGCGCGAGCCGGGTAATACATACTCTGTCATACGTATGTACCTACCTACCTACTGATCCAGGATCAAAAGTATTAGTAGGATGGATTTAAGGTGGTATAGAATAAAGCGAGACTCGAGTTTACTAGTCAAGACACGAGAGACACGACGAGATACTTTATACATACGTACATATATATATATATATACATACATTTAACGCTTACCACAATAATCTTGACGTTAAATTTGATCCGTTACTTTCCACGGAGCAAACAACGCTATAACCGGAAATTGTGTTACGGCTAGTAGCTCTACGACAGTGTATGTATATCTATGTAGTACATACCTATATATGTAAATACATACACAGTTTTAGTAGCTGTTTCTCTCTATTCGTGTAGACGGAAATTTAATCTAGAGGGCGTTCCGTAACGATGCACAGATCTAATCTGGTGCCTTTTTTTTTTTTTTTTTTTTTTTTTTTTATCATCATCATCTTTTTCATTTTTCACAATAATTTTCGGATGAAAGATTTCAGGAACTGCCGTCATAGACTGCTTTATAAGCAGATATATTATTTATTTTGATAAAACTTGGAAATTGCAAATTGCAATACTACATGCATGTATTTGCGTAAGAATATAGAACTTCAGTTGTTTAAACACGTTAGTTTAGTTCGTTATCGCTACTGCGTTAGGTATAACGTAAGTGTTACGATATTCTTGCATTTTACATAGATATGAAGTAAAAATGGTAGCAGAAAAATAAAATTGAAGTTATATAGGGAACGCGTGTTATGAAATATGTAAAAGCATTATTTTCATCGCGACTATTTATTCTGACTAAATAACTCGACGAATATAGATTTTCATCAGTCATACATTTCATAATAACCAATGAATGAATTAATGAATGAATGAATTATTCAACGTCTATAAACTCATTCCTATTATTAGAGAAATATTCTTTAAATATTTCCTTTAATATATATGAACAATATAATTAACTCTAAATTTATGAATTATTTTTAAAGATATGAAATCACTAATAAATCGTCTCTAAAAGTCATAGACCGGCAGATAGATACACCTGTGTATCCGTCAAAAGCACGTGCGCGGATGCTATACAAAATCTCACGTTCTGATAACGTGAAACTAAAATTTTATCACGTTTATTCTATTTACAAAAAATTTATCCAACTTAAATATTCTAAGACCTGTCTAATAAACCGATGAAATTTTTCATCATAAAATTTATATTTTTTAACGATCTGACTATATATTAATACAGAAGGGGCAAAAAAAAAAAAAAATAAATAATAATAATAATAATAGCGTTTATAAGTTTACGAGCACGTGGTGACTAACGGTTATAATTCAAATCAAAAAGCGACGAAAATTGACTAATTTTTAATCTGCTATATTTACGAAGTGCAAATAATTGATGCAGGTGTTATTTATTGTTTCGTCTGTATATTGTCTCGATTATCAATAACATTTTACGGACTCAAGGGGGAAAGAGGTATAAAATATGTTAAATGATGAATCATCGGGTTTTTATTTACCAGTGCAGATTAGGAGAGTTTAAAAAAAAAGAAAGAAAAAAAAAAAAAAAACCAGAGTTTGTTGCAGCTACGACAATCGCACGAATTATAATGACGACAGTATCGATGGACAGTCGTGTCTACGTGTCAGAGGGCGCGGATGTGATATTAGTAAATCCCTAAATTCTAGATAAGGAAAACCCTGGAGGATAATAGATAATCGATAATTCCTAATCGGGTTAATCTGTAAACGCGATCGATCCCCCGCGATGTAAATTCAATTAGAAACTCGCGATGTTAAGAAAATTGATAGAATCCATATGACTAATTTCTAGTTGATTAAAAAGTTTTCATTATACATACACAGCTCTGAGGTGAACGTGAGGCTGTTTATTATAACTACTGCAACCTCTATCATTGCTATATATATATATATATATATTATATATATATATATATATATAACTATATACTAATAATGCAAGTTACGTCACCTCTATATGACGAGCACAACCATAAACGAACCTAATACGTTCTATACCGGCATATGTATACCTACGTTAGTCTTCTAGGAAACTTTTAGTGACAATATTCCAACGCGTTTATTGAGAATAAATAAATTTTCAATTTTTTTTTTTTTTTTTTTTTTCAACAATTATTTTCGAAGTACTTTTTTTTTATAATAGGTACAATAAAAAAAAAAAAAACTTTATAAATATGTAAATTTTTCGAAAATCGAAAAAAATCAACGACTTCTATAATGAAAATACATAATTTCTCTTTTTTTCTTTTTCGCCTATTTGTCGTATCGTAAATATATATAGGTACTACTGAATAAAGTTAGTATCGATTGATAGAAAGAGGCATCGGCGTAAGATGTATCATATGTATGTAGTTTAGTAACATTCAATAAAAATTTATCGTTGCGAATTTATAGTAGTTCACGGTCGGGATCATTCCTCCGGCGTTATTGGAGTCGCCGGGACGCCGCGACGCCACTATACTACGACGCCGGGACGTCGCGTCGCCGAAAGAGTAGTATAGTAGACAATTCCTTTAGATAAAAGTACCTATATATGTTATAGGGATTTTTCATATACCTACTAGATATATATACGGATTTGATTTGATTTTCTATATTTTTCTTTTTATCTTAGATTTCTTTTTCAATAACTTATACCGACTTATGAATTCTATTTCTCGATGATATTATCATATTATCGCGTGTTCGCATAGAAAACTGTCACAACAAGATTATTTAAACTCTGTATGTATATACTCCATAATCTTCTATAATATCAACCTTTAACGTCATGTCAAGAATAATCTCATATCCCATGCACCTGTCACGGATTATATAATTCTTTTTTTTTTTTTTTTTACTCATCAAAATTGATGATGTATTAATATACGTTACACAACTGTATAATATATAATATATTATTTCATTATAATATTTTATAACGATATATATATATATACCTTCATAGTTCAGAATGATTTATCTTCTTCGTTGTTATAAGTTAGTGAGATAAAAAGAAAAAAAGAAAAAAAAAAAATGTTTATGTATTCAATTGGTATATAGGAATTATTATTAACGAATGATGAGACGATCACTTGTCCTATTTATTTAAATACTCTTTATTACTCGATATCTATTCTAATTGTAGATAATTTAACACGGGAACATGCGGGAATATAAAACCGAGTTTAATTATTTAGGTATAGTAGGTACGTAGTGATATGGTACGAATATCAAAATTTTTTAATTAATAGGTAAAACTGTAAAGAATTATACATATACATTTTTTTTTTGAACTGGGTTTAAGTTCGGAATTTAAAAACTCCCGCATACGGTAAAAATTCCAAATCTAAATATGCATTACCGATCCACAATTTTTATAAAGGCTATTTTCGCGATACACTGCATAGCCGATTTGAGAAACTCTCAAACAAGGAACACCGTAGGTTCGAAAATCCCGAAAACTAAACCAACCAGTGGTCAAATTAATCGTCTTGAATTGTAATTTTTGGTAAAAAAAAAAGTTTTAAAATTCCATCGATTATTTATGACATCAGAATTATTGATTGAAACAGGATTTTCGTAAAGTGGGCCTAGATTATAATGAACTATTTTTGGTTTTCACATAGTGTGAAATAAACCGAGAAATTTACTGATTTTTTAGATTTCGAGGTTCTAGACGTTTTTTTTTTTTGTTTTTTTTTTTTTCTCATACAACACAATTTTGAAATTCTTTCCGATTATCTTCCCGATTTTATTATCTTGTTTAATGTACAGTCTGTATTTATATTATACACCTTATACCAATGAAATGTATGGTATATATAAATCTCGCATGATATCTCATGGGAACTGCGCGACTATGTCACCCCAAAGCGCAGACATGGATGAATATACACAGTCGGTATAGATATTATATATACCTATATACATATGTACCTATATCTATATATCAAACGGGGTGTGGTATTATACTGTTTATAATTTTTTTATTCAAAATTTAATCACGAAATATTCAGCTGTTATATTAAAATCACGATCATTCAGGTGTGTTGTATTTAATATACCGTATGAAAGTTACATATTAGTACTAACACAAGAATTTCAAAACGCATGAATGCAATTTTTATTTCTGAAACTGACATTCATTCCTTTTTTTTTTTTTTTTTTTTTCTTTTGACTCGTTGATTTAAATTCTCAATTTCTCAACTAATTATGGCATACCTGTATCTATTCAATGAGATAACAGCTACAGTGATATGTATAACAACGTATCGTCCAGTCCATCCAATCGGTGGATACTGTATTCTGTCGAAGGGCGTAGGGTGTACAGGGCGCGGTTTAATTAACGGCACGCTTTTATATAGACCGATGTGTAGTAATATGTATAGAATGACTGCGACTGTCTATATACTATATAGAAGAAGCATACCTATATACATGGTATATTTATCTTTTCGTATATATTGTAGAAGAAACGAAAATAAGAAGAAAAAAAAAAAAAAAAAAAAAAAAAAGAACTGAAGATAATTCTAAGCTATTTGATATCGTTGAATTTTCTTTTATACGTTATTTCTATACCTATACACTTTTACTAATGAATGAAAAAAAAGAAAAATCATGCCGCCTATCTCTAGCTTTTCTCTCTATGCAATATATATATATACGTTCTATCGGAAGCGAGATTTTTTAAAAATACTTTTTTGACAACGTGCCAAAGGAGAAAAATACTCTTAAACTAGAAAATCGAACACCCTGTAGATATTATAGACGCAGGAATTGCAGCGGTGATAAAAAAAAAAAAATTAAAAGAAAATTAAAAAAAAAAAAAAAAACCGTGAGACATACAATGGTATATTATATTCATATGTACGTTAAAAGTTTTTCAACCGTTAAGAATAATAAAATATATAACTGTATATAATATAAATACTGCAGGATGCAGTTATAAGTGCACGTATACATATATATATACATAGCATGAAGAAATTCAACTTCTGATTATCCGCAATCATGTGGAAAATTTTTATTTATGTAATAAGAGGAAATATAAGGACTATTCTCGGACGATTCGTTCGATGAATTATAAACGCGGTTATAAGACTATAGATAATAGTCGTTATCGTTATAAATTAATAAATCGCTTTTGCTCTCGATATTTAATGATCATGATTATTATCTGCGTAAATGAAGAAATGAAATTATTAAAAGTATTGGATCGATATATTTGATCCCCATAAGATTTAGAATTCCAAACATCAATCGTCAATTAATATATAGTCAAGTATAATATGCAAACTGAGAATGATAACGAGAATCTATTACTATATGGATGCAATTATAAGACGTGAAATTCTGCCATCTATACGACGATCAGTACCCACTTCATTCAAGATAACTATTATGTATATCGTCGTTTTTTGCGAACGAGATTTAATTCAAGAATTTGTTGCTTCTTTTCTGAGTCATAATTATTACATAGTGAGATATGTATATATGATTCGCCGAATGCATGCGTATATGGAAATAAGTAGGGAGGGGCCATATATGACAGAGTTAGATACAACCGCGATATTATATATACCCATATATGTATATATATATATATATATATATAAAAGTTTAACCGATTACATAACATTATACGATGAAAGAAGGTCGTTGCGCGTGTGGTATCGGAACTTTTTTACCACTCAAGTCATCCCATCGCGAGTTATACACATATATACTATATAGGTACCTATACGTGTGACGTGTCGTAACTTAATTGCCAATTCACAGCGTGCACTTCGAGGCTGACGATGAGCAGCTTCTTATATATACAATAAATTACGTGTATAATATATATTTATATATATATATATGTAGGTATACCCATATCCTAGTTTATATACACCTAATATTATACTATTTTATCGCGGTGCAGCAGCAGCAGCCTATCTCTAAACGTTATTCTCTTTCGTCTCAACCTACGCAACATATATCCAGCAGTCATTTCTATAAATACATAAACACGGTGTATTTGTAGTTACGTATAGGAATAACTATACCGTAAACTCACATCATGGTGAAACTTTTACGCGGTTCAATGCCCCGTTAGTTCTTTATACTTCTTTTTGGTCATATATATATATATATATATATATTATACATAACAGGTAATTCGGAAACTGCAGCATAGATTAAATATAATGAGAAAAATTGAGATTAGATAATTTGGAAATATATATACTGTTTTTATTATACCCATAAAAATTGAGATTTGTCCAAAGTAACAGGTATTAATAATTACATAACAGAGTTTCGATATATATTATACATACACAGAAAGAAAGGTTGATTTGATTCAAGACAATTTTTCAGTCCAAAAATGAAGACCGAAATTTTCTCGGATCAAATCAAAAATTTTTCTCGAACCAAGAAAATTTGGAAAATTTTCTTGGTTCGAGAAAAATTTTTGATTTGATCCGAGAAAATTTCGGTCTTCATTTTTGTACCGCAAAATTATCTTGAATCAAGAATAATTTTCTTGGCTCAAGTGAACCTTTTTTTTTTGTGTAATGTCACCACCGAGTGAACGAAGTATTATTTATAACTTTTGTAGAGGAAGTTATTGCGATTATGAATGAAAAATGAATAACTATAGTTGCAAAAACTTTGAAATTAAATGAAAAAAATTTCAAAGGCTAAAATATTCTGAAGGCCAAGATTCCGAAATTTGAAATTCACGCGTTTATTTATTCGCAGTGTTTAATAACCCGGACTTTATTGATCATATCGGAGAACCAATATAAGTTTGATGAAATTAATCGTCTTGAGGTGTACTTGAAAAAAAAAAAAAAAAAAAAAAAAAAAGTTACAGAATCCTAATGAATCACTTATGACATCATGAAGTTATCGATTGAAGTAGATATAACATGAGTTTAATAAGGTCTCGATTAGAATGAACTATTTTTGGTCTTTACACATCCTGCGAGGAATAGGTCTTCGAAGGTCTGAACTTTCGCGGAGTTTTAAATTGTCTGCGATTCGACATTTCGAAATTTTATTAATATTCTAGTAAAATTGAACGTTTCTAAAAATTGGAAAATTGTCTCAAACGAATTCGGAATTTGGTTTATGAAATGTTTTTATTTATGAAATAATCATGCGCGGTCGTTTACGATTAGTTTGATTATTTGATTAACTGTTTTCAATTTCATGCGATATTATTATTTTTTTTTTTTAACTTCATTTATATTTTATATATTTATTATTTGTTCTCGTGCGCTTGTCTATGACCGTATAGCTGTGGAATATATATCGTCGCATGTACTACACGTAAACAAGAGTAGATTTAAGAGTATACCTATACCCATACGGTATATATACAAAGAAGAGTTGACTTACATACACACAGTTGCCCGATTTATATATCGTCTTTGAAGTTTGCCGAGCGGAAGTATTCGTCTTCATCTTCGTCTTCGTCTTCGTCTTCGTCGTCCTGCAATTAAACAGATCATATATCGTTCGTTGGCTCGGTACATAACAAGAATACCCACTCTCGTTGGGTGACGTAATATCTTTCGTCAATTAAATCTTTAGTAGTATAAAAAAACGAGTTATACCTATAATCGTAAAAAATAAATTAAAAAAAAAAAAAAAAAAAAAAAAAAAGTGGAAGCAGTAGAAATTTGATCAAATTTCATGCACCTCAAAATTGATTCAGTTACTAGACATTTTTTTCGATGATTCTATTGAATTTCTTCGAATTATCGTATATATTCGAAATAAAAAAAAAAAAAAAAATTGAAAATAAATGAATATTAAATATTATATAGTATTACGTCGTTAAAACGAATAAAATATTATATTATAAGCATGTATAGTATAAGTCTTAGTATATTCGTTGATGTAAAATATTTCGTTACCGGTTTATATGAATCTGATATTATTTCTGAATTTCAGTGGAAAAAATGAATACAATAAATGAATTGAGTCATTAAACCGCGGTTTAAGAATTACCATTTAATTGTTAGAACGAACTCTATCTGCAACTGATAACGACCAAGTCTTTTCCTCGTTTGCACTACACCCATCAAACACTTCGCGATGTATTTTACGATATCGTCCTTGACCTTGACGCTTATAGACACTTGTTTAGTATGAACAGGTGTCGAATGATGATTAAGAAATCGGAATTAATTTTCTCACTTTAGGAATTCATTTCTTCGTCGTTATGTAGATTAGAAAATATGGAATGATGGAATTTTTTTTTTTTTTTGTTCAACTCTTGTAACACGATAACGCTTATATGGCGGTCCACAATAATTTCTACATACGCGTGCATACTTATCCAAGATTAGGTATGTGGTAGAGAAATATGAGCTAATGAACTGAAACCGAACTAAAACTCTTATAAGCTATAATATACAGACTCGACCTTTTTTTTTTTTTTTTTTTTTTTTTTTGTCGTTTGAATTAAAAAATCAGGCGTGGAATTCGCTTAATGAAATATTTTTATTATAGTATATAGTAGTTATCTTCGCGAAATCGATGGTTCAGGAAAGCAATGAAATTCGAGGAATCTTTTAATACCAAACGATTAATCACTCTAGGTCGTATATATTTCTAAATTTGAAATCGCTGTATTCTGCATATTATATTGCTATATACATACCAAGTTTAAAAACGATTTTAATCACGTAATAGTAAAATAAATCGCGTTCCCGCGCTTCTAACGTTGAAAATAGTGCGATAATTATATTTCGCGTTTGATTAAAATTTGACATAGAATTATTATTATTATTATTATTATTATTTTATTCAGCGATGAAAATATCTGTCTTCATAATTTTTATTTGAAAATAAATGAAAATCTTCAAAGAAAAATCTGCATAGCTAATCGTTCGAGATTATAAAACGCTGATTAGTTATTGGTATCTGTTTCAGTTTTGGAATGAGAGTTAATTCTGGTTGTAACGACCTCAAATTATGATCAAATACTGACACATTGAAGTGCCTTATTTTTCATAGTTACTTTTTGGTAAATCGAGAGATTTAGTCACCAGATGTTTAAAACTTTGAAGAAAAGTCAATTTTGCGTACCTATATATATATATATTCAGTTGTACGTTTTTAAATGGATAATTCAATTTTTTGTCAATTTTATTTTGATTTCAGACATTTTTGTGAGTGCAGCAAAGAGAATCGCGAAACATGGCGAGGATTACGAGGAGCTGAAATAAAAATTGAAGTATTATCATAAAGAGTTACAGAGTCCTTAAGAATAGAAGACAAATCGAAGTTTAAAAGTGGAAGAAAAAATATTCGATTCTAGTTTGATATTCAGAAGGGGGGAAAAAAAAAAGAAAAGAAAAAACGAAACCGTTGAAATTATTAAGACATTTTACTCCGAACGTATGAAAATCTGGGAACTAGAAAACTGAGTTCGAGTCTCTGTTCCAAGGACGCTTGAATTAATCGATAAAAATCCAGCCAGAAACCTTATCAGCATTTAAATATCATAATGGCACCAGGCGGTGAGAGAGTTCCATCTACCACATGTACAACAGAAGCGGAAGTTGAATTACCGGATAAAAATATGAACACCAAATGTCCAGAGAACAATGTTGGCTCTTTAAAAAACGTCGAAATTCAACCTCGAAAAAAAACTGAAGTATATGTGCCAAAAATTAAATGGCCCGATCTATTAGTCCAGATATTTATCCACGCTGGTTGTCTATATGGACTCTACCTCATATTCACTCAGGCTAAACTGTTGACAGCACTATGGGGTAAGACGAGAATGAAAGTTTTTTTTTTTTTTTTTTTTTTTTTTTTTTTTCTGGGTCACAGAAACAACTAAATCTCTAGCTATTTCCAAACAGACTTTACCACATATTTCGTATGACAATTTCGGGGTCAGTTGATCTTCCCTGAAACATCTGGTCATTTAATTTGAACATGAGTCGATGTACAGTCTAGCTGTGCATGTAATAGTATTCGAAAACGTGATTTTCGACCAAGAATCATTATATATGTACATAATGAATTGATAACATATATACTATACGTACTAGATTTCTTTAGATATAAGCAATGCTTTCAAGTTCTACGTCACTTCGTAATATCAATAAATTGAGCTTGGTTAGTGTCTGCGTGTGCTTCTCTCTATGCTATTGAGTATACGCAAAGTAAACCCGACCAACCTTGCGCTCGTGATAAATTGTTAGTAAATTAAATGTTCAAGACGTTAGATTTGTCTAGTCACGCGACCGAAAGACACGCTCTATATAAAATAAACAAATACGACTATACGTACCTACTCAGTTGGTTATAGATAACATGAACATCATCCATATAGAATAAAATTGATGACAAATCCAAATCGAAAATTTATAACTTTTATTGAACGTTAATTTTCTTTCAGCATTTCTCACGATCTACACGTCTGGATTTGGGATTACTGCAGGAGCCCATAGATTGTGGTCTCACAGAGCTTACAAAGCTAAATGGCCGCTACGTTTTCTTTTAGTTCTTCTGTTCACAATCACTGGACAGGTGAGTTGAATTATTATTTATTATCTTTTTTTTTTTTTTTTCCCCCCTCAAATGTACATCAGCGAATTAACAAGTTGATAAATAGATTAATCAATTGATGTGTTAAAATAGGTTGAAAAATAATTAAGAATATGGAACGAATTTTCAGAGACACGTATACGCGTGGGCGTTAGATCATAGGGTACATCATAAGTACAGTGAAACGGATGCTGATCCTCACAATGCAAAACGTGGCTTTTTCTTTGCCCATGTTGGATGGCTCTTCACAACCCCGCATCCGGACGTAGAAGCAAAGCGGGCTGCTGTTGATATGAGTGACCTAGAGGCGGATCCCATTGTTATGTGGCAAAAGCGGTAAAGAAAAATGAAAATTCAGCACAAAAATATACGTTTTGGATTGAAATTTTCGACTCATGATTTTTTTTTTTTTTTTTTTTTTATGTGAGAGTAATTAATTTTTTATTCCAGGTTATACGTCCCGCTATTCGCGCTTCTTGCGATTGGATTTCCGGTAACTGTACCGTATTATTTCTGGAATGAAAATCTGTGGATTTCATTCTGGGTAAACTTCAATTTCCGCTTCTGCATTACTTTGAATATTGCCTTCTTTGTGAACAGCGTTGCTCACATGTGGGGCCAGAAGCCATACGACGAGTAAGTTCTCTGATTCCTATCATTTCAATCTCTATACAACTTTCTCACGGTCATTAAATTACAACTATTTTTTTCACCCTTCGTTATAGACGAAAAATTTTCAAAGCAATCACTAAAATTGATTCAGAAGTTAGCGAAGGCAATGGAATAAAAAAAAAAACGTGTTTTTATAAAAAAAAAATTTTCACAACCACCACATCTCCACAACCCTTCGAAAGATTTAGATGAAATTTATTTAATTACGTTTATATTGAAACCGAGATTTTTGCAACAAAAAAAAAAAAAAAAAAAAATTTGAAATCAAATTAATTGTCTAACGTTTTTTTAATTATTTTCATAATCATATGATTTACAATTTTTTTTAATTTTTCTTTCCTCAGGCACATCTCACCCGTGGAAAACATCGCTGTATCAATAGCAGCGTTGGGTGAAGGATGGCACAATTACCACCACGTATTTCCCTGGGATTATAAGACTGGTGAATTGGGCAGCTATTCATTCAACATAACAACTGGATTTATAGATGCATTTTCACAACTTGGTTGGGCTTATGATCGTAAATATGTATCTCCCGAGATGATTAGAAGAAGAGCACTTCGTAGCGGCGATGGTACCCACGTTTGGGGATACGGAGACCGTGATATACCGCCAGAAGACCTTAAGGAATTAGATATAATGGATAATAAATCTTTGTAGATAACGTCGCTACGACATTGGGACCAGAATTACGTGCCTCGGTGAAATTCGATGAAAATTATATCGCGTTTTTTATTTTTCATTATTAATAATGGTTTTTTTTTTTTTATTTTCATTTTTTTTCTCTATCTTTTTTATTTTTTTTTTGCCTTCATATTTCCTTTTTCTTCTGTTTTAATTTTCAATAAATATATATAATATGAACAAATGAATATATATAGGTATAATATCATAGTATATATATATATATATATCATGAATATTGCTAAAACTGCATAGAGAACAACAAATTATAATTATATATATATATATATATATATATTAGACCGGTTCAAAAAAATCGACTATTCTTTTTTTTTCAATTTTCGCATTGAAATACTTTCGGGGGGGTGAAAAAAGATGCCTGTTAAAAGCGGAACTCTTAATATTAAGATTTAGAGGTCGCTCATCGCGGATTTCTATTTTCCATTTAAATAGCATAGGAATTTTATTTTTTTTCTTCAGAATTTCGTAGCTCACAAACCAATGAACAAATCCAAATGACTCTTACATATTTTGATAGGGGATTGAACACTCTAAAAAATGTATCTATCATTGTGAAAAAAAAATCACAAAAAAAAAAAATAGTTTACTCAACTATAAATTGAAATTTGAGCTTGAATAACTTTGGAAGGAGTCAATTTATCAAAAAATGATAAGAGAAGCTTTTTGTAGAGTGTTCAATTTCCTATGAAAATATGTTTGAGTCATTTGGATTTGCTCATTGGTTTGTGAGCTACAAAATTATTAAAAAAAAAAAAAAAAATTTCCTATGCTATTCAAATGGAAAATAGAAATCCGCGATGAGCGACCTCTAAATCTTAATATTAAGAGCTCCGCTTTTAACAGGCATCTTTTTTCAGCCCCCCGAAAGTATTTCAATGCGAAAATTGAAAGAAAAAGAATAGTCGATTTTTTTGAACCGATCTAATATATATATATATATATATATATATATATGTTTTATGCGAATTATCAACATCAGTTACGTAATTTTTAATCTATATCTATATTATCTACTAATTTATTTATCGCATACATTTTTCACACGCATTATTATTATTATTATTATTGTTATTGTTATTATTATTATTTTACTTCTTTATTTTTTTTTTCTTCTTCTTCAATACTTATTATAGTATATGTATACTCCTACCCGATTAATAGTCCAGTGATAATATTACCATTATAATATATAGGCTATACATATAAATATAAATGAGGAAAAATAAATTTGTTATAGAATTGTTGGATATAGGCTATAATATTAAACACACGGGTATAACGTTCATTAGTTTTCTTTTTTTTTTTTTTTTTTCTTTTTTTCCATTTTTTTTTTTCTTTATAGGCTATAATATTATATATATTATTATTATTATTATATATATATATATACGTTGATATTAAAAAGATAAAAGGGACAAAAAAAAAAGAAAAAAAAAATAAATAAACAAAAATCTATCGATATATTATATATATATATAAATGTATGAAAACTTAATGGACAATGTAGAATGTTAGCCGAAAAAAGCTACGTATTTTGTGAAAAAAAAAAAAAAATTAAATAAATAATAATAAATGAGACAATTTAGCTTACAGGGGTAAGAAAAAAAAAAAAAAAAGAATCATTGATAAGAAAAAGAAAATAAATGAAGAAACAATATATTAGCACGAGAATATTTGGATCGTTATAAAAAAAAAAAAAAAAAAAAATATGGAAAATAATTTTTTCGAAACGATATATTCCATTTGATAAAATCCTTTTTGATTGAAAAATATAGGTTTTTATAGAACACATTATTGAATGTTAAATAGTAATAAATAAACGAATAATAGCTGTTGATCATTATTCTCAGGTTGATTATATTATTGAACGAAGATCATGGTGCTAAGAGATTCTACGTTACCATAAAGGTACATAGATTAATTATTTAATTAAATAATTAACAATTCTATACAAAAAAAAAAAAAAAAAACGCTGCGGTTATATTAATGTACTTGTATTATGTATGTAGATATATACTATATATAACGTATTTTAAGTGACTTAAATGCACATATAAATAATACACACACACATTTACATTTACACTTGCATACTTACACACACGGACGCACGCACGCGCACACACACACAAACACACCTTGACTTACCTCAGAACAACTTAATAAGCCTTTATCTAAATATATATGTACCTACACAGTTGCTTTAATTTCTGGTCAGTGCCTTCTTGCGATAGGCTATTTACCTATTTAGATTTCCTATATTGTACAAATCTAATACACCATTTTTTTTTTTTTTTTTTTCCATTTTTTTTCCGTTTTTTTTTTTCCATTAGTAACTGTATAGTATATAAATATACGTTTACATATTATTTACACAGAGTGATCCATGGTCGATTGAACACAAATGAAAAATATAATGACTGTAAAAATAATTCTTCTCATTTTGGGTGAAATCGAAAGAATCGAAAAATTTTAACATTTCAATTGAATATGTGTCTAACAATCATTATTGTTATTTCGTATCCTTTAATTTTTACGTGTGTTTCCCCTTCATAGTCGATAAATAATAATTAAAGACTCCAGCGTCTTCAGGGTCAGTTTAATTTCAAATTTCGCCTTTTTTTTTTTTTTTAGAGATAATTAAGATTCCCTCAATGTGAAAAGTGTTATTTTGTCGACAATTTTGGATAAACATGTATATGTTTGTGTTCGTGTACAGAATGATTTTTTTTTTTTTTTTTTTTTTCTCCTCGACCAACAAATCGGATGATATTATTTCACTGTAGGTATAATTATTTCAGTCTCTGTTATTGATTTTCGATATTATTTTATATCAATGCGTCATAAGAAGAGCAATTAACTATATTAAGCGTTATGAATCTACTTAAATGCGGGCTAAAAGTTTGAATAAAACATTCCGTTGAAATAAAGTGAACAAAAAAATAAATTTATATAAATTTATATAATTATTATAAATCGTCTTAAAGAATTTTTAATTTTTTTTTTTTTTTATTTTCAATCATTCTGTTTACACATAATATATACAAATATGTATTTAATCTGTATACGTGTACCTATATATATATATATATATATATATATAATTTATACCAGTGTTATACATATATATGAAAATGAAAAAAAAAAAAAAAAAAAAAAAAAAAAAAAAAAAAAAAAAAACGAAAAATTTTACTGACAATTATTATACGATGTACAAATTACGCAGGGGAAACCGAGGCAAAATTTTAACAATTTTCAGCTGAGGTCCCCACTTTGTCACTGTCTCCCCTATGTAAGTCGGTATAAGGTATGAATAAATGATCGATTAATAACCATAATAATAATGATAATAATAATAATAATAATAATAATAATAATAATAATAATAATAATAATGATGATACATAGATACATGTATTCTATTTTATAATATATATTTTGAACGATATATTTTTACTTTGCTATACAGTATAGGTACTACATACTACGTACTATTATTGATGAAGAATTGTAATATTTCTACTATATACCTATATATAATATGCATATATGAATATTATTATGCACAGTGAAATACAAACGCAATTAAACGCGCATTTAACTTTATATATATATTATATACGATGTGTTTGATTTTGACCAAAAAAAATCTATTATGTAACAAGTGCATATATATAATTGAAGAAGAATAATTATCCGATTATTATCATTAAAATTTGAGTGGCAAAACGCACGCTGGGTAACTTTATATACAAATAACTGAAATGGAATTTTTTTTTTTTTTTTTTTTTTAGAATTTTATCGTAGGAGCAGAAATGGTGTTTTGAAAAATAATAATTATATTTTTTTTTTAGTATAAGTCATTAAGGCGGCTTTTTTTTATATATATATGTTATCCGCCCAAGTTTTTGATCGAATTTTATAATCACAATTGATTAAAAAAAAAAAATATTGAATCTCTATAGCGTTTTATCGTTTTGAACTCTTCCTTTTTTTCTTGTCTTCTATAGTAACATACGAACTGAAATAGTACGTGGTTCGTATGACTTGACAGTATTCCGTCGCATTTGTGTATTTAATATAAACGTTTTCATTGTAGAAGAGGAAATAAATATTTATAATATATATTAAGGTGATCCTCAATTTAATCATACATGTACTCAACTGTTCCCATGGACCAGGACGTCTCCAAATATATACAAAAAAAAAATTTACCCCCATGTTCCTATCTCAATTCTACGTACCGCCCCAAAGCCTTCGAATTTTCCCATTTTAATAAAACACGATTTCTGTCATTTCACGGTTACTTCTTTTTTATTCCTTCTGCAGTATAGCTCCGAAAAATCTCAAACTTGGTACACTCCTTACATGTAGTAGTAGGTATTTCATAAAAATTCGATAAATTTTCAACGATATAATTTTCGAAGCTACAACGCACCAAAAAAGAAAAAAATGTTCATCTCCAAATAGTGACAAATAAAATTTTGTCGTTAAAAATCTCCAAATTTTTTACGGATACCTAATACTATAGGTACGTAGTGGGCAGAGTTTCAAATTACTCCGAAGTACTAAAAATCTAGGGTCATTTAAATGAGAGAGTTCAAAGACTTTGGGGCAGTACTTATAGAATTGAGATAGGAACCTGGAGTTTTGATTATTTTTTTTTGTATGTCTTTGGAGACGTTCTGGCCCATGGAAGCATCGAAATTCGAATATGACCGAATTAAGGACCACCCTAATGTATAATATTTATATAATATATAATTATATATTAAAATATGAAATATAAAATGTACATTTTATTAACCAATATTATACATAATATTGTGTGTTATGCAACATTTATATTCGAGCGTAATCAAATATACAACATTTTACTCTGAAATGAATATTATGATAGTCTGTTTATTGTTAAATCCCTGCATTCGACAATTTCATTAATTAATGAAAATTTTGCTGCTATATACAAAAGTGAGTACAAAATATGTTACGAGTGAAAACTGTAAAGCCAATTGACAACGAGGAGGAAATGACAAGGTACAATTCAACGCTTCGTAATGAGATTTCGATTAGGTCGAGCGGGGTTAAGCTTAAGCATTAAATGTTGAATGAGTTTCACTCGTCGTTCTAGTTAGTCTTTGAATCTGCTAACAGTCGGGTGGGTTTTTATCACGGGGACAAAAATAATAAATGAAAATTGAATAAGGATCGATTTTTTTTTTTTTTTTTTTTTTTCTGATATAGTTAAAAATTTAACTGCATAAAATTTGGGCGAAGTATATAGACATTGAAATAATTTGCTGTACGATTATTCAACTAACTTTCTTAGTTTTCTGAAGAAGGAATAAAATTCAATCAAATTTTTGTAACAAAAAACAAGGTCGAAAATGAAAGAAGATTTAACCCTGCCAAAACGCGAAATGCATTGGCCTACAGTTCTCATATACATTCATCTTCACGCTCTCGGTTTATACGGGCTTTGGCTAATTTTATTCGAGGCTAAATGGTTGACGGTCATTTTTGGTGAGTGAATAAAATATATATTTTTTTTTTTTTTTTTCCCCCCCTCCATTCCATATAAATCATACGGGGATTAATTTATAATTCGACATAAATCAGCTGTGCCAATAATAATTAAATTAAAACAAAACAAAATCATTTTTTAGCCGTACTTGTTACCCTAGTCGCTGGATTAGGAATAACTGCTGGTGCTCATAGACTCTGGGCACATAGAACTTACACCGCATCTTGGTCGCTGAGGTTTTTTCTAATGCTAGCTCATACTTTGGCCGGAGTGGTAAGATTCGATTTTCATGTACCTACCTATTTCGTTCAATTTAAACAGGACCAAAAAAAAAAAAAAAAAAAAAAATAAGAAATTCTCACAAAAGTCGTGAGTGAAAATTGTATAAATAATGATATTACACGCTGCAGGGTAGTATTCACGACTGGGTATTATCTCATCGTATTCACCACAAATTCTACCGCACCGAACTAGACCCGTACAATCATAATAATGGATTTATGTACAGTCACGTTTTCGCTAATTTAATGACGACGCATCCGAACCATGAAAAGACGGCCAAAAGCATTGACATGTATGACATGGAACTTGACGGTTTTGTATTATTACAGAAAAGGTCAGTCGCAAATTCACGTGATTTTTTTCGTCATAAAATAATAAAAATGTTAATATTATATACTTTTTTTCCTTCATATTTTATCGCCATGCGACTGAACGAATTTGATAAATTTAATTTCTATATTTTTTTTCCCCCTCTTCAGGCTTTACTGGGTTCTGATGCCAATCTTAGGTGTGTTACTTCCTATGAATGCGCCGGCTGAATACTGGGGCGAATCAATGTACAATTCAATATTCATTCTTGGATTCCTGCGTTTTGCAATGACAGTTAATATATCCTGGCTTGTGAACAGCGCGAATTTAATATGGGGTCTAAGACCAGGAGAGAAGTTAATATCTTTTTTTATCACTATATACGACACCGTAGCTTTAATTTATAAAATATTTTTTAAAATGCCTAAAAGTCACGGAACCGTCGTAATCGATGATAGAGGTATTCGTGCGACATGATGAAATAATAGTAATAATAATAAGATAAAAAAGAACTTCTGCTTCGCATTATATTTAATATACACCCTGAAATCTAATTGTTACGTGGTGGCGGCGCAGCTTCGTCAATATAATAAATTATTCAATTCCACCTATGCTATACCTAGTTTCGACCAAATTTTAATTGGACCTTTTAAACCTATGTATGTCACCTTAAATTTGGCTCCGAACCGAATTACATACACGCACCGGAAACTATACAGCTCGGAATATATAGGATATACCTATATAAAACAGGAGTTCTTAAAAATCAACGGATCAATAGATAGATATAGATTCCATTATGGTATTTGTTCGAAAAGATAACTGCGAACACAGTTTAAAAACCATAATAACAGTTCTTAGAATAAGAAGCAAAAAACGAAATTTAGTTTTTTTTTTTTCTTGTCATTCTATGCAGTTTTTATTTTCATTTTCAACAATATTTTGTCGCGATTGATTCAGATGCAAATGTTTGAAAAACCCTCGAGAATATAGTGACGATTTTTGATTATTTAGAAAACAGAACGTCGATATTGAAATTTTGACGAATCCATATATTTCTTTTATTCTTTTGATTTTCTGCATGCAGGTATCCAGCAGAAGGCATGGCAGTTTTTTTTATAACAAAATCATACTGGCCACATTACCACTACATGCTTCCCTGGGATTATAAAGTTGGTGAATTTGGAACTTACGATCGTGGCTGCAGCTCCACGTTCATTAAAATTTGGGAAACTCTTGGCCTTGCTTCATGCTTGAAAACTGCTACCAGCGAGGAAATTCGTAAGGCACTTGCTAAAGCGGCTACAACAAAAAGCAAGATCGACGACTGTCTTAAGGATGTTTATAATTCTGCTGAAGAAGAAGCTCTCAGAACCGAACTAGCCGCTAAACATTAGTTGTCCTTATTAGTTATAATTATTATTTTTTAATTTCTAATTCATTTTTCTTTCCTGATATATCGGAAAGGTTATAGGGTGCTTTTTTGAGACGACTATTTTTTTTTTTTTTTTTTGCAACTCCCCATTGAAAATCTTGTTGTAGACGTCGAAAGGAGAGTCCTGTCCAATTTTTAGCTCTTAATTCCGATTCTAGTACTTGCGCTTTCCTTTTTAAGCTTTTCCATGCTAAAAGCATGTGAACATTACGACTTTTTCTTTAGTCGCGCACAACTCAGCCGCATTTCAATGGATTGTTCTCATCCAAGTTTCATTTTACAGAGAATTTAGTGTTCTTCAAAAGTGCTTCAGGTAGTTTGGCTGTGGTTTTAACCGCCGCACTTGTGTGAGCCTCCAAAGTCGATTTTATGCATAATTCTTCTTTCTCACCGTGGGCGAATAAACAGTTGGACTTGGAGAAAAAAACTTCATGACAATTTTGTAGGAAATTTATTTCTCTACAAAAAAAGTCCAATACATAAAGTCTCTCAAGCCAGTATTTCAAAAGATATATGGACTTTGATTTTTTTAAATATAAAATTCCAACAAAATGTCAAGTTCAATATTTTCAAGTCAGGCAAACTATCTCGGGCACTTTCGAAGAACACTAAATTCTCTGTGAAATGAGTCTTGGATGAGAACAATCCATTGAAATGCGGCTGAGTTGTGCGCGACTAAAGAAAAAGTCGTAATGTTCACATGCTTTTAGCATGAAAAAACTTAAAAAGAAAAGCGCGAGTACTAGAATCGGAATTAAGAGCTAAAAATTGGACAGGATTTCCCTTTCGACGTCTACAACAAGATTTTCAATGGGGAGTTGCAAAAAAAAAAAAAAATATTCGTTTCAAAAAAAGCACCCTAATGTATATCTATATATTTATACTACTCAATGATAATAAGATTGGTAGGCTGTACCTAATATTATATTATATTCTTTGCGACCTTGTTTTTATTCTTCCTTTTATCAAATTCTGTACAAAAAAAAAAAAAAAAAAACCGTTCAGAACTTTGTTTGAATTCGATTTCTGTATAAACCGATACGTAGATTGTTTTCTAATGATAATATGGTATACCTGTACAGGATGTGTATGGATCTATACCCACTCGCGGAAGAGAAGATATTTGCTTTACCATTTAGATCGAGGATAATAATTGTGTTTCTGTATTCGAGTAAGTACCTACATCGACGTTGGTAATTTGCAGATTTAAAATTGAGGTTTAAGCACAGTTTATCAATATACCAATATCTCGAATTTTGATGCATAAATTTATCCGCTAAGAGAATTCTTCCTTGCCAACCATCTCGACGGTTGGTAAGTCCGACTCTGCGTCACATTCGCAAAATTAATTTAAAGGATTCAAATGTTGATCAGAACAAAATTCCGCATGATCAATGGATGAAAAAATAAAAAAACGTTTCAATTATCACGCTGGTAGTAAATATATGTAATAATAATAATAATAATAATAATAATAATAATATAATATAATGATTAAAAAAAAAGAAAAAAATGAATAAAATAAAATAATCATGACATCAGTAAATAAATTAGTTATTTTCTTCTTCTTCTAATAGATCGCAAGTTTCAATAATTCGTAAAAATTAGTCCCTCGCCTTTTTTTTTTTTTCTTTGATTTTTTTTTTTTTTTCTTTTTTTTTTGACACATACCCTCCTAACAGGACTCCCTCCTGCCCCCTCTTGAAAAATCTGTAGTGGAGGGAGTGAAATACTTTGGCAAACGTCCGCTCAGTGGCGCTTCGATTCAGGGGCTTTGGGTTTTAAAACAGTACCGAGTCTCGACGAAGGCGGTCGCGTTGAATAAGAGGTCTTGAAAATAATCTATATACATATAGGTATATATATATATATGTACATATATTATATATTTATATAATATATATATATATATATACACACACACACATCGGTAGCAGCAGCAGGAAGAAGAGTAGTAGTCGCGTAGAATATATACATATACCTATATACCAACTTACGTATATATATATACCTCCATATTACATATATTACCTTACGTCAATATAAAAAATCCGCGTAAGCAGTGATGTTTTATTTTGTGATTTGACAGTGAAAGTGAAATTGAAGATAGCCGATTTGATCGTAAGATATATAATTATAACGCGTTTTAAATGTGCCGCGTATTATACGTTTCGTGATAAAACTGTGCAGTTTCACGATCTACCCCTTACGCGGTATACCTATTCCAATTACCTTTTTCTGCTTTTTTTTTTTTTTTTTTTTTTTTTTTTGAAACGCGTTCGATAAATGGGCGTCCCGCAGGAATGAAATTCTAAGATTTTCTATATCTATCAATCATATTTAAATGTACATCATGCTGTAAATAAAAATCAAAATTTATTGATTCGTGGGGTTACCCCCAAACCCCATAAATATTCATCTGTATATAGTAATAAAATTTTCGTTTTTTTTTTTTCTTTCTAAAATCGCGTAATAAATCGAGGATCAAATTTCCTCAATTCATAAATTTATTCTAGATTTTATTCAACACGTCGGTATCAAAGGACGCTTAATATCCGAGTCTTAACGGTATTTCAAAGGTTCAACACCCTTTGATTTATACACGTATCAAAAACGAACTCACATCTTAAAAAAAAAAAAGAAAAAAAAAAAAAAAAAAAATCGTTTGATATTACCAAAACATATTCCAATATCGTTTACCGTTTTTTTTTTTTTTTTTTTTTCAATCATGATTATCTTGCTTGGTTTTCTTTCGTATGAATTTTAAAAAATAATGATAAAAAAAAAAAAAGAAAATTCCTGTAACAATTCCCCATACTATCACTACTGACCGAAATGTCAATTATAAGAAGCAAAAATTAAATGAAAAAAAACTAAAAACGTACAGGAAAATTATAACGCCTCGGTTACATCTACTCCGAAAGGACGACGAGGAAATAACCGGCATTGATTTCTACGCGTCACTCCCATAACTATATGCATAATATAAAGTATTGACTGACTCGCGGCACACTATTCCACATTCTGTAATATATCTCTACCTACTGCGGGAAGCAGAGTATATAATATATAATATAATATATAATATAATATATTATATATATTTTATTTTATTCTTTTCTTTTCTTTTCTTTTCTTCAACTGGAGTAAATTTGATTAATCAATCGATCGACATTTATTCAACTAACTAAGTAGCTTTCAATGTATAATGCGATTAATTAACTATAGATGATCGCGTCCTCGATAACATAGTCAATATATAGTTAATTTGCAGATTCATACGAGTCGATGACGTCATTCAGAGAATCGTGGACCACAACCGAATCGGGATTAAATCACGATTTCGTGTAAGATTAATATAATCCGTGGATATAGAGAGGTTTTAACACGATCTTTATTCGTTATTGAATTTTATTTCTATTCATCACTTCTCTGCGACTGACAAATATTTTTCCTCACATAGTATATACTTTTGAATTATAGAAGAACCGAATTCCAAAAATTTTTTTTTTCTCTCTTTATCCTTTTTAGTCTGATTTTTTTTTTTCATTAATCTTCTTTTTCTTGCAAATTCGCTAGATTCGATTATACTATTTCCACTTTATATGAAACAGACAAATTTGTCTTTTGGTCATTAATATTCAAAAATCATTGTCGGTTTATCGATGTAGTTATATATGTAACGCTGAACTAGTGACGTCATCTGACAGTACGTTCACCAATCGACAAAATTCAACTAAATTTATTATAATAATATAACGAAATATATTTCTGGGAGATAAAAGGCGTAATAATTATTCATTTTTATTATTATTTTGCAAAATATCGGAAAGCCAGTTGAGGTATAGAACGAAACTGCACAGAGCGAGAAATAGAGAAAGAAAGAAAGAAAGAAAGAAAGAAAGAGGGAGAGAAAACCTTATTGGGTTTCGTCCATTTTTCTGATATAAAGTTAAACAAAAAAAAAAAAAAAAAAAAAAATTAAAAATATATTTATATATAAATATATTAAAAAAATAATAAAAAAAAAAATAAAAATAAAAAACGAAAGGAAAACCAATCCGCAGATTAATAAAGGCCCGAGCAATGACGGGCGAGGAGGCCAAGGGCGGGCCTGACGCCGGTGTTCCTGATAATGCGAAAGTCGTTGCAGAGAATCAGCAAAACGGAGCACAAGAAAAAGCACCGGTTGTAAACGGGACGAATATGGAAACTCTTCCGAGAACGGGAAAACAGGTACGAGGATTAATGAAATTTAGAAAATAAAAAAAATTATTCAAAAATTATAGATCAATAATATTACATATTATATATTATAAAATTGCTATAAGATTATTTTGCGGTACAGATATGAGAACAGAGCTTTTTTTTAACCGTATATAAATTTCCTAACTGCTTATATATATACAAGAGCGGTGCTGCAGCGGATTGTCGAGAAATTATTTTACGTTATTTTCATCGTATGGGTCTTGCGCACAGGGGTCCAAACTGACCCAAAACCGGTTTTCTATACGGTTATACGGTTGCATCGTAACGAATCGTCGTGAATCATTATTGTTATTATTACTACTAGTAGATATAGATATATGTATTCGGGTGGTTCTCGATTCGATCATTTCCGAATAATTTCAATGCTCCCAATGGGCCACGACGTCTCCAAATATATACGAAAAATAAAAAATAAAAAATTTAGCCAAAACCCGATGTATTAATAAATAAACAAATAAAAAGAATCGTCTTCATAATATTATATATATATATATACATATATATATTTTTAATGGTGTGATAAAATTTCTTGTCAAACGATTTTTCTTTTACTATACTTATAAATTATTTTTGTATAACAATATAATATGGATTTAAATATTTGTAATATTATATTTTCGTAAAATCGAAGGAAAAAAAAATTAATAAAAAAAAAAAAAAAAAAGACGCGTTAGGTATATGAGTATATAGATAAATACGTATATATAGTTGGTCAACACGTGATCAGATAAACTAATAGACACGTGCGGCTGAAATAATTTCTATTGAATAATTATTCTGCGAATTATTATAGAAATTTTAAACTTTTCGTTATTATTTTTTTTTTTTTTTCAAGAGAATTTGAAGTCTGATTTCCTCTAATTTGATAGACAAACTATATGAAGATTTACAATTTTTTTTTTTTTTTTTTTTTTTTTTCTCCTATGAAAAATTATAATTATATGAATAATGTTTCAATTTCATAAAAATGTATAAATAGTTTAATTATACAGAACACCATATAGCTAGATTAGAGACTAGAACAGACGAGGTTCCACGGTTATCTCTCGTATTGATTTAATTGTAATAATTCTATAGGCATCAGGTGTCAACCAGGTGCTACACCACAGAAGTCGAATTATTCACGAAAAGGCTTCCGTCGTTGTCAAACTCTCGTGTTTCACATCGGATTACTTAATGTCATCGATCGCTTGTATATTATAAATATACTCTAATATACTATCTCTGCAGAGTATGATTTTTAATTCAATTAAAGATAATTAAATCTCGCTACAAAAATTATAATAATAATAATAATACTAATAAAAAAACAAAATTAATTTCGCATAGAAAGTAGCTAAAAAAAAAAAATATACGTATACGTAGATACATTAGCGTAGATTTTGCAGCAATTATTACGTCACCGCGCCGCGCCGCGTCACGAGGACCCGTTAATACCACGGGAAGAAAATTTTCCTTCATTTAATCGGTTGAACGAAAAGCGGATGATCAAAAAATTTTAGAAGAACAAAAATTGAAAGAAAACAAAAAATTTCAAAGTTTTTTTTTTTTTTTTCTTTTTTTTTTAAATTCTCCAATTTTTGGATCATCCGCTCTTCGTTTGTTTGGAAAATTGACTCTTGGAAATATTCTTACGCGTGGCATGCGTTCTTCTAATTCGATAGAAAAGAAGAATCTCGCGAGTTTAAAGGTCTCTTTATATGGTGGATGTATAGTTATATAGGGGCGAGCGGGGCAAAGAGGGCAGCTCCGCCAAATTTTCGAAATCAAATAAAATTCCCTCAGGAAATGATTTTTCTTGAAAAAAAAAAAAAACAAAAATAAAGTTGAAAATTTTCAAAGAATTTTTTTTTTTTTTTTGACCGAGGTGCCCCCTTTGCCCTGCTGCCCTGTTTGCCCCGCTCGTCCCTATATAGAAATCTGTGGTGAAGACCCATGGGACATACTATATTATATGGACCCGAATCTTATTAATATTCTCTCTAGTATACTACGAAACGATGTGTTCCCAGAGTTTGTAAAATGTTCTGGATGACGTCAGTCAGGTATAACAGACAGCTGGCTATCGCGCAGCTGTCTTTAGTAGCTGGTTGTGTTCCCCCAAATTCAACATCGATGTATAGGGGATACAATAAGATCTCGAAAATGTGAGAAAAAAAGGAAAAATTGAAAAAAAAAAAAAAAAAAAAACTAAATAAAAGGAAGAAAATAATAAAATTTATTCAAGCTCGTGTATATATATATATTCGACGAATAAACAAGTTTACTAGAATTTTATTACGTATACGCATATATATATATACTATAATTATATATAGATATTATACGCGTCGTTGCATAAGGATTTGAGGAGATGAAAAAAACGATGAGATAATTGTTTTTCTTCTTTTCCCCTCTGGATCAGCGACGCGATATTCATTGCCAATTCTTTTTTTATATTCAGGCTTGACTATATATCTTTCTCTATATTATATTCTCTATAGATTATTTTCTAGTTATAAATGAAATATATTATAGCGGTAAAATAAATAAAGGGAAGTTAGTAACATATTTTGTTTGCAAACAACATCGCGAAGTGTAGGTAGCCCCGTACGAGGATTGCTCATTCCAAAAGATCATCGTTTATTTATAGAACTTGGTGATTTCAATACTTCGTCATCTAGTATATATGCAGATAGTATATATATTATGTATATACCGAGTCCACATACACGTATGTCTGAATCCGTAATTAACTCCAGTTAATCATACGAGATTTAAAAACGACATAAGTGATGTAACTACAACTATAAACAACTAAAAGACGTAATAAACCCGCAGATATTTTCTCCTGCTGCAGAATATTTTCATGGCTCTACATAAGGGGATAAGGGATCGAAAGTTTGGGGGAAAGTTGAGTCGTTAAATCATACACAGAAAGAAAAGTTAACTTGATTCAAGACAATTTTGCGGTCCAAAAATGAAGACCGAAATTTTTGATTTGATCCGAGAAAATTTCGGTCTTCATTTTTGGACCGCAAAATTGTCTTGAATCAAGTTAACCTTTCTTTCTGTGTATTTCCTTTCCGTTTTATATACTAAGAACGGAGAAGAATATGTCTTTTTTTTTTTGTATAGTGTGAAAAATGCTTAACTTTGTCAAATTGTTAATTCGAGGTCAAATAACAATCTCCGATTCGCGGCAGTGCCATCGAATAACAGGATTTTAAGATTTAAAATTGCGGTTTATATTGAGATCCGTATACGTTTTATATAATACCAACAAAAAAAAGAAAAAAAAAAAAAAAAAAAAAACACCATGACATAGCTACTCGTCGTCACTTAGCGAATTACAACCAGCCGCGGGTTTGCACGCCTCATTTGACCCTTTAAACCCCCTATTCTTTTTTCCTCCTAAATAACAACGAACCGAAAGACGGAAGTTGGGGTCCTGAAAGTAAAAGGGAATGAAGATAAAAGGGCGAAAGGGTGAACTGCTCTTGCTACTGGTATACCGCAGTTGCAGGAAACTGTGAAACGGCGTTTGTAATTCTAGGAAAAGTGGCGACTGTACTCTTTCCAAATTAAACGCACCCAGTCCCTCTTATACAAGGTCTTGTTTAGCCGCTACTAACTTTCACCCCAAAATTGCACTCGGTATAGAAACCCCTCGGCTCTCTACAGGCACATTTCTAAAAGCAACTGATCTGGTCACAACCCTCCTTGTATAATTCTCTCTAAAGGGGGGTGTCCATCCGTAATAGCTAGCCGGGAGGGTAGCGATGTCGGAAATAGAGCTGCGTTACTACTCTCTAAATTTGAATCAGTGAAAACTACTGACAATCAGTGACTATTCACTGATTCAAATTTAGAGAGTATACCCTTCGAAGTCGAATGGTGAAATTAGATTTGCTGTCGAAAAGTGACAAAAATTAATTACCAATTTTAAATTTGAGGCAAATTAACGTTGATATATACGTAAGACGGATAAAATTATTGTGAAAAAGCAGATTTTGGAGTAAAATTTTTTTAAATTTTTTGAATAAGTCACGAGCTTTGAATTTCACGATTTTCCGATCACTTTCCCCGTCCGTATAAACGTTAAAGTTTGACCTCGAGAGGTAGGTAATAATCGTTCGTTTATCGTTTCGAAATTTATTCACTGTACTTATTATTCCGGTTTGCGCGCGCATCGGACTAACGCGAACGTTGCTAGCCCATATTTGGTGATTCGTTTAACTACGTTACGACATTTGCCATATATACATACGTTATTATATAGATATACGTACAATGTACATGTATCTAATACCTACAAATGCTGCATATCACGCGTATATTGTCAAGGATCATAATTCATTTCGCAAAAAAAAAAAAAAAAAAAAAAAATCATCGAATTTTTATTTTTTTTATTTTTTTTTTTTTTTTCCGAAAGGGAAAGTCCAAAAGAAGAAATTGCACATGCTGATTTCATATTTCAAATCTAGGGAAAGAGTATAAAGACTGGAGTGAACCGTTTTCGAAACTTTTTAATTTATTTTCGCATAGTAGTTTACTCGTTACTTATATATGGACATATGGTGCAAGGTTCAATCCTTGTACTTCTCGATTACACATGTTTTATATACTACTTGACTTATTAATTACTAATGTCATGTCAGAATACTCGTGAGGTTTTTATGATATTGCGTTACAAACAAACATTGCTATAGCCATAATTGAACCGGCAATTATTAAGCTTTGTACAGTTATAATTTCTATCATCTATATAGCTTCCTTGATCGACTGATATATACTAACGCCGAAGGAGAAATATAGTTGAAGAAAAATAAAAAAAAAAAAAAAAAACAATCAAGTCTGTTAACGAAATCGTTGCATAAACCAAAAAACGAATGATTTTATACAACGTCGTTATGATATGAAGCCAATTATATATCAATCATCACACTTATGCTAATTCTCAATCACAGAAATCACCACTACTACAGTAGAGTATCGTAGTACCACTTTTTTTATTGATTACATCTAGACGTAATTTAAAATTCAATTTTCAACTCCTCTTCATGCTAGTTTAAAAAATATTCTCATTGCTAATATCCTTTGCTTATATGGATTAAGCTTTAATACATGTATACCCAGCCTTGTAAAAAAAAGTTCAGATTCTTATAGCGCATACGAATCTTCATCTTTTTGGCACTAGCCCAACTTGGTCACTAATTTACTGGGCCACGTCGTCGCGCCTAATTATTACCGATTAAGTAATATCTGCCTAAGGCGTTGCTTGCTCAAAGTGGTCGAACAACCTGGTCATTAGTCACCTGCCAAAGTTGTATAATACCGCCTCGTATACAATATAAGGGCGTTTTATATATTTGCAACAAAATTCTATTTCCAAATTTTTCTTTATTTTTTATTTTTCTCCTTCGTTCGTTTTCTTTTTTTTTTTTTTTTTTCCGAAATTCGAAATTTCTATACGTAATATTGTTTTCTATATGAGGGGGTAGGTAGGTAGGAATCAGGAAGAGCTAGGAAATAGTTTGAAGTTTATTCCTTTTCCTTTTTTTTTTTTTTTTTTTTTCTTTTTTTTTTTTACGATACTTTGAGAAGCGTCATCGTCTGTTCTTTCGCGAGATTCGAGTCTGCAGTTGATCTCGGGGTAAAGCTGGGTCGATTATTTTTAGCTGCGCTACGAATGCTGCTCGGTTAGTTGGTGCTTTCGCAACCCAGTTCTGCCACGAGAAGAGATGCGTAGAAAATAGAAATACGTATGTACGTACGTATCCACCTATATAACCGACGAATCTTTCCAGCCGTTCGAATACCTATAGGAACTATATATAGGTATACCAAAGAGGCAATGCGTTAGATTTATGTATAATGTATAGAAAACTGTATATAATTAAATTAACGAATGATTTTTTTGTATCGATATTGATATCGTGAACAAAAAAAAAAAAAAAGAGAAAAAAAATATTAGTATCTTCCTCTGAGGTATAACAAGAATTAGGTATAGGTAAAGGTAAAGAGATCAAAAGCCTGTATATTGTCTTTGAAAAAATGAGAGTAAGAAATGAGAAGAGAAAAGAAAAAAAATGATTAAAGTTTTTTTTTTTCCTTTCTACTCTTATAGGTGCCTAAATGTTACTTGTTCCGTATAGAGTCAGGTAATATGTAAATTGGATAAGAAAAAAATTATCAGCGATCGATATGACACTATCTCATTGTCATTCCACCTTCGTGTTCGTATAATTATGATAATAGTAATAATAATAATAATAATACATGAACGTATGTAACTATTAACTATATACAATGTGAAGTCTAAAATATATATATATATATATGTATGTAAAATGTCATAAAATGTGCACGCGTTACGCAACTTATGTGCGTGCGTGCATAACCGTGACGTCATTGCTCGTAAGAACTTGTATACTTACTTCACTGCCCAGTACCAGCAATGTTGCAAAATTTGAAAATTCTTTATCGCAGTCTGTAACTTGTGTCCCGTGTATAAATATTGATTTTTGAATACACAATATTTCGTTCATATATCAAATCAGCTGTAGTGTAGGTATGCGTTGATTTTTTTATAGTTATTTTTAAAAATGATTCAACACCGCTTCATTTTCGTATATATGTACCCATTATATAGAGGTATATGTATAACATATAACATAACATACCTGCCACGTTTTGAGATGATTTATATTTGAGGTGATGCTGTACCTACTCACTCGTGCTTTTCCATCGAATTGAAAAATCAGTTTATCATTCGATTGAAAAACACGAGTAGATACAACATCACTTTGACGCAAGCCGCAAGCATAATTTCCTGACCAATTTAGGATGTTTAAATATAGTATAACACAAACTTCGCGCGCTGACAGGAATTGAAATGATGTTTAACTTTAATTTCACCATACGTACTATAGCATATCTAGTTTCATTTCGTTTTTTTTTTTTTTTTTTTCTCTCTCTATATTCGCTTTATTCGTAGCTATATTGTCTCTACTTAGCACATATAAAGTGAATTTTTCTAGCTTCATATAGAACAAAGGCTATACTGTAGTAGATATCGCACTATACGTTGAAAAGAGAAATTAAATATACGAATTATACGCGGTTACCAACAAACATATGTGCGACCCTGTGAAATTTTGCAAACCCATTCATAGACGCAACTGAACTGCGTCTTTGATCGCATTGATTCACATATATATGGGGATATGAGAACAATATACGTTTTGTGCAGAATTTTCATCACCTGCCGTTACACAACGCCATATGAGAGCTGATCGTTAACACATTTCGAGTGATTCATAAACTCGGAATTGACAATATTGAGAATAAAAAAAAAAAAAAATTTAAGAAAGAAAAAAAAGTTGTCGATCAAAAATTTATGAGCACCTACCTAGTGAAGGAAGGAGATTTCGTTTTTTTTATTTCTTACATAAAAAAGCATGAGGTCACTCGAATTGATCTACTACTGCAGTATAATTCGTGCCATGACTACAGATACCTATAATATAAAGTAAAAGATGAAAAATGGCAAAGACCGTTACGCCAGTCCCCACATCGTCTCTTTTATACTCTCGATTTTTTTTTTTTTTTTTTTTTTTTCTATGGGCACAATTTCTGCTCATGCTTTTCTCTATGTGTGAAACGAATGGAAATAGTAGATGATTCGAAGTTATTGTTATAGGGTGACTATATAGGTATGGAAACTACGCGAAATACACCATATAGAGTACGGCAGTCCTGTATATTCTTATATAGTATATCCCTATACATATGTGTGCATAAAATAATAGTTATAGCGTGCAAATTCTGCAGAGTGCAGCAATCGAGCGTGAGCTGAAAATAGACTAAACACACAATGCTTAAATTAAGTTCCGGGTAAAAATTGATGTATAAAAAAAAAAACAAAAAAAAAACAACGTATTAATTTATAAAGAATTTCATAATAATTTGGCACACTCCGCCATGCGATTAGATATTCGCGTATATATACGATCTTGATATTTATAAGACCTCCTCTCAAAGACACCCTTGACGTTGTTATAAAAAGGTGTCGAAGCCCAAAGTGAAAAAGGAATATTGACGTAGTTATATAGATACTTGTCAAGATTATACAATATACATACCTACCACATAAAAGAATAAAAAAATAAAATAAAATCTCAACGAATCTTTGTGCCATTTTACCTCTTCTCTAAATAGTTTTGTATTATATATATATATATATTATCGTTTTATATATAAAGGGTATGATAATAAAAAAAATAAATCGATGGATGTATAGTATACTACGTATATACTACATATAAGACTTTTGACGTGAAAATTCTATAGAAGTGAATTTATCATCTTGAGTTATTGTCTAATCAGCGATTTTTTTTTTCCCATTCTTTCTTTTCCCATCACCTATATAATTTAGCTTTCATCTTATATGTAGTATATAGCTGATTTCTGATTCAATTGTCTTTCTCACGATCTACTCCGCCCGTTCAACATAATTATATAATATCTAGACAGAAAAAATGATATTATAGTCAATTAGAAAAACAAAAAAAAAAAAAAAAAGGAAAATTCCCTCCTCGTCTCTCGATCTTTTATAAGTGGTATTACATTTTTAATCAGACCTTACACAATGAGATACAGTTTTTTAATGCGGGTACTATATAGCTATAGCTGGATTGAAGTGGAAGAATCGTATAACTTCCAGGACTACGAAGAGGAGGACGCGAGGATGCGAATTTTGCAGAAGGACGACGATGAGAGGGTGGGAGTTGCGGCAAATGGCGCTGCCGCGTTTCTATCGACCCGTGCCGCGAATCCAGGTTGCTTTGCCCCACTTAATCGTACATATAGATATATATAGTCTATATACACGCAGGTATATATATGCGGATATATAGATGAGGAATATATATAATATACCTCGATGTATGTATATACATCTGAGTGCGGATATTATGTATTAAATAGCAGCACTTTAGGAGCGCGGAGGAAAATGCATCTACACAGAAAGAAAGGGTAACTTGATTCAAGAAAATTTTGCGGTCCAAAAATGGAGACCGAAATTTTCTCGGATCAAATCAAAAATTTTCTCGAACCAAGAAAATTGTGCCAATTTTCTTGGTTCGAGAAAATTTTTGATTTGATCCGAGAAAATTTCGGTCTCCATTTTTGGACCGCAAAATTTTCTTGAATCAAGTTACCCTTTCTTTCTGTGTACATATTTGTATTCGACTTTTTTTCTTTTTTCCTTTTTTTTTTTTTTTTTAATGCTAATTTTTTTAGTCGTTTCAAGTATATGCATATGAGTCAAGTTGAGTTTGAATGGAACGAAATTTAAAATATTTTTTTTTTTTTATTCTACGTCTTTAAAGTAGTACGTTATAACGTACTATATATAAAACTGTTTTTAAACGCGCAGTAATATATATATATATATATACCTATATTATATTTATCGAATAAAATTGCGAAAACATTATACTATATATAATATTGTTTTAATCATTATACGTATATATAGGTACCTATGCATATAGAATAATACTTTGATAAGCAAGAAAAACGAGTTAAGTCAAGTTATAGGAGTGTAAAATGAGACACTTGTATCTTATATGTTACGAATATATTTCCTATTTAATAACCGCGATATTTTAAAGACGAACGTAGGTATATGACCTACAGAAATTTTAACATTTCGCATATTAAGTAAGTATATAATATATAGAGTGTGAAAAAAAAAAAATGGTAATAATACGTTTTTCAATTTCACGATATGGTATACGTATAGGTATATATAATATATATATATCAGACGACTGCACGAAGGATTAAATTATATATCGCGTCACTAATGCCAGAAGGTCGTAAGCGCCAAAAAATTATTTTTTTTGCGGATATGCCCAAACGATGTTATATGGCACGAAAAAGATTTTGCCACCAAAAACATGAAATTTTTTATTTTGGCGCTTACGACCTTATAGCATTAGTGACGCGATATATATAAGAATAATTAAACGATTTGACAAAGAAAAAAATTTACATCTATATTAATTATTAATACTTTATATCACGATAGTTATTATATATTTATATATATAATAGTATATAATCATTATATACATACGCATGTAAGCTAATTAGTTCAATTCAATAAGAAGAAGAGAAAAGAAAAAAAAAAGAAAAAAAAAGTCTATATTTAAAAATTTACATACTGAATGAATTTCTTTACATTAAAATCAGTTCAACGTATTAATTTATATTGATAATCAGGTCTCGTATATAGTATACTATGCATCATATGCATTCATAAATGTATATGTGTATGCGTATAATACTAGAATGCAGCGGTTATGGAACTATAATACTAGCGGTATAAAAGAGTATCCGGAAGTCTCGGTTGACCGGAAGTTGGGGCGAGGGATGAATCAAAAGGCAACAGGGAGCTTGATGTACACGCAAACGTTAGGGAAAACGGGTCAAGAGGTCAAGGTATTATTCTTTAAACAGAAATACGGATAAATAAATATATTCTTCGGGATTTTTCGCACGATATAACGATATATAAATAAAGCGAGATTTTTTTGCTGACCGAAAGAAAAAATAAGTATGTAAAAATAAATAAATAAAAATAAAATAAAATAATGCAGGAATCGATATAAATATATATATACTTATCGGAAATAAGCTGATTAGTATAACGTCCGCGAAGTCGCAAAACCTCAAATACCAAATCATACCTATAAGCATTAGTCACCTAAAACTATATCAAAGCGAGAATGAAAAAGGAAATAAAAATTCTTTTTTGTCGACTTCTTATATCGAATAAACTATATTATGCCTTCTTCAAGTCTCCATCATATTTGTTTTCTCTAGATTCATTAGCAGAAAATTTTAAACAAAAATATAGGAAAAAGAAAAAAATCGAATGCGTATGAAAAGTTGAAATTGATTGATTGATGAAATTGACGTTAATTAAAAATAAATATATCAATTTCGTGTTTCATTTTCCTTCATTCGACTTAATCGATTTTATCTCTTATATATTAGAACTTCGAAAAAAAATAATTATTTGTTCCTGTTCCTGTTCATATCAACGTCTATATACGTACGTATAAATCTTTAACTGTGAAAGTAGGAAGGTTCCATGATGTCTGGCCGATAGAGCAATATTAGCACATGCACAGTTAGCGTGTTAGTGTATAGGAAAAATCGTTAGAGCTCACTCTAGGATTTCTCGCTTTAGAATTTACGACAATAGAACAACATTTTCTACATTTTATCAAATGCGGAAAGTCTAGACTCTACGATTATCCGAAATTCGATGTATAACTTTAATCAGCGATTTATTTTTCATCGTTTATAAAATTCAGTTATATATATATATACCAAGATATATGAAGCGATATATATTACCATCAAATCGTTATAGACGGTGAAATTAATCAAATTCCAATACAAGCAGGATGAAAAAATCAAACGAAAAGAATACATATATAGACGAAATTTCCTCGATTTTACCGTTTATATAGAATTTACAATTACAATTATATCATGACATTGTGCGACCTTTGTCTTAATGTGTGACGTGGGCTCGCCCTTAAATGAGTATATATATATATACGGTTTAATGTCGACGATAGAGTAAGTACGCATTTAATTAAGCCTACGTTATATAAAATAACGTCATAGAGTAGGATCTGTGTGTGTGTGTGTGTTTTTCTAACTAGTAAATGGCGTTGTATAATAGAAACCGCGGATGAAAAAGATGATTTTTTCAGTCTTATTAATAATTATCCGATTTTTGTGAACTCATGGATGTTCCAATCGCGAGAAAAGCGAAGAAATTAATGAAGTGAATTTATCGGAGAGAATGAATCCAGAAAAAAGTATCGGAATTGAAGTGAGAAATGAGAATGAAAGAAAATCTGTTCTAGTCATCTTGTGTATCTATGTATACCTACTTCGAAAGAAATCGCTGTTAGCTTAACAGCCCTAACAGACATAGTGGCTTCCTGATAGATTGCTACATGAAACAGTATATGTGTACATATAGGTAAGAATATAAACCTCTGGATACATATACTCCACCTATATGTCTGCGGTGACATAGTGCGACCTACATATGAGAGAGGCTGCAGCAGTCATATACTGCTACATATATATATATATATATATCCGATTGAGTTCGATGTGATTTTTCCAAGTACAACCTTAACCCGTTAATTTCTAATCCATATATATAATAATAATAATAATAACGGTTATTTATCGGTTTCGAAATCATGAAAATATAGGTATAGCTAATACAGCTACACAGAAAAAAAAAAAGGTTAACTTGAGCCAAGAAAATTATTCTTGATTCAAGATATAATTTTGCGGTCCAAAAATGAAGACCGAAATTTTCTCGGATCAAATCGAAATTTTTAGACCGCAAAATTGTCTTGTATCAAGGCAACCTTATTCTTTCTGTGTACTATGAAACTTAACAAAATCCAGAAGATCACACAAATCTTTTCATCTCATATAGGGGAAGTAGGGATTTAAAATTGAAGTGATACGTAAATAAGATATTATGCACACAAATTACCATTAAACGATCTCGATTGAGCTTCTACTTGTCAACGGAATATGTTCAATTGTAAGTGCATCCGGTTAGTAATAAATAAAATAGTTCGAGGCTGTACATAAACGTAGCTGTATATGATATATGTAATATATATAATATATATATATACCCATGTGTATAATGTAAGTACAGCTAAAGTACCCATGACCTATATATCGTGGGATAGGTCATAGTCAGAGTACGAGAAGACGGCAAGAGGAAAAGGCGAACAGCATGGCAAGGCAAGGCAAGGCAGGGCATTATTGATCAGGCCAAAGAGGGTGCCAGCCTCGACAGCACCGGCACACCAGCGCTATATAATACCAGCGCCGTCGTAGTCAGACTTTACGTGATTCTCTCTTAGTTTTGTAGCTTGGTAACCACCGCGTGTGCTTTGGCCACCTTGAACAACCTTCAACTTTGTATATGTGTCGCAGAGTTTCACTCTTTTTTTCCCCGGAACAGTACGTAATGTTTATTGAAACGCGATTTATGAGAGAGAGAGAGAGAGAAAAAAAAAAAAAAAAAAAAAAAAAGGATTGATTAAAGATCTTTGACGATTTTATTCCAGAATATGGAAGAGAAGAAATACACGTTTTTTCAGGAATTGAAAAAAAAAAAAAAATCATGCAGATTTGATCCTAGTTGATCATCCACTCTTCGTTAATCGAAATAAAAACGATTCCCGGGAGGAAGACTCGCTTTTTAAGATATTTTTACCGTGGTATGATTTTGCAATTCGGTATTAAGGCGATATATGTAACCTGTACCTTATACGCAATCGATAAATTTAGTGTGTTTTTATTTTCTGAAGATCCACTATTCTCTAGAATCTTAATAAAGAAACGTAGGTACGTCACGAATCACAAATAGAACCTGTGATAATGATGATTATGATGATTCAAATACCCCATCATGCATAATTGATAAATCAGCTGAAGTAAAATACGTCGTATGTTGTTTACAGATGTCTGAAACCAACGTGTGTATCATTAAAATCAATATACCTACTACTACTCTCTAAGGTCATTTTGGTCTTCATTTTAAACAAAAATCTTTAAAATCTAGACATTTTCGAGTATTATCTCATTGGCATTTAAACCAACACTGCACATTCAAATTTCTGCGAGTATAATAACGACGATATACCTCTATAAAAGACACACTGTACATTTTCACGTACACAGACCGCAGAGTGTTCTCTTCTTCCTCTAATAAGAATCAAGGATATGTGACGTAACTGATGTATGTACCTTGTCCGGCTGTATATTGGGATTACGCAATAACTAAAAAATATTGGAGATTGTAAAGGTGTGATATTCAGTTGTAAATATATCTGGCAATTATTATTATATATATATATATATGCATAATGTAGAATGTAGATATACGCGTATAAACAGAAGGTATAGTATAATTGTACGAGGAGAAGAATTGGTCCTCGTCTATGTGAATCTTGACTATCATATATGATACTTATACGAACGGCACCTTCACGGTTTTACACCTTTCACCGGCCTTCGGCCTGTATTCAATCATATGTACAAATTGAACCGTCGAATCGTTTATATAGACTTGAGGTCTGCCGATCACCAACTTTGTGCGAGAGGTAGATATAGCTATAACAAAATATGTGAATAACGACTGGCGGCTGACTGTGCGATGAATATGCAGATCGTTTTCGTTCAATAAAATAAAAAAAATATACCTATACTAACGAAATACTTTTACTTTTATTTTTCAGGTAAGCCGATCTTATATGGACACAGCTTCTATATTTATCAACGTGTTTACCTACTCGAAATCAAAAGTTAACAGAGTTGGTCCTGAGAAATCGTGAGTACAATGAATGTGTGAAAAAATTGTCTGGAAAAACTCGCTTTTTTTGAATTTTTATTCAAGGAACTTTGAAGCTAAGATTAACGTGATCGTTTCACTACTCGATTACTCGAGATCTATACCCAAGTAGTCAATGCTTACAATTAGTATTATATAAAAACTAACGAATATGATCAGCGAATGATTTTACAGCCTGTTACATATCGAAGGTTAAATCTCAGGTTCCAGGTCGATTTTTTTCCTTATACTGAAAGAAAAAAATAATTTCTCAAGTTACGGGATCGATTGAACTATATATATATATATACGAAAAGTACTGACAAGCTTGGTATGAATGGCTTCTACAATAACAAGACAATGATGATAATTCAGCACTAAGAAACGTATAAGTAATACTACGATACGAAATCGCGAATTTGTGATTACATGTATATCCACAAGTCTTTTCTACTATAATTAACCTATTTCTACCCTAATTAGATACATAAATAGCTACGGTGTCAAAGTGCGGATGAGTTTTTCTTTCTTTTACTTTGACTTGATTTTATTTTTTTGGCACTCCTTCCTCAAGGTGTAGGACGTCTAAATCGATCGCCAAACGCGCGATTTATACTGCGGGCCAAATGATCAGTAGAGTCTCTCGATAAAATTAAAGGATTTAATGATACGTATGAGACTGTAAAACAGTGCAGGGCATTCTAAAAATGTGACGATTATTCGTGGTCTTGATTTTGCAGCATATGCAGGGATTCAGCCAGATTGCAAAATAATGAGTTATACCAACAACTATGCATTTTTTTGAACTTTTCTCATTATTTTTTCGCGTTTTTTTCGTACACACCGTATTTGCTGAAGACTAGACCCAGCTGAATAAGTTATATCATGAGATGTACGTGTGTACTACCGTTATCTATGCACAGAATCAGACTGAACGGACATGGATCAGTTTCAAAGAATTTGAATTTAAGTATGTATAATATCCACTTGATTATTCATGTTTAATATCATGTATACAGGTATTAACTATTAGTATTAACACACACCGTCGTATATATATATATATGTATATATATATACAGTTAACGGTTCTTGACCTTGAGTATATAATTGTGAAAAAAAAAAAAAAAACAGAAAGTAAAAGCGAATCTGTGAAGCTGTATAGCTAGGTTGTGTATACCTATATCTGTCTTCACCATATATACCATTACCTCGTTTTAAACTATATACTTTTATTCCCACATTTCTGACGGTAAAGTTAAATGAGACAAACGTGTGAGCAGATGATTTAAAATATGAATAAATTAATTCATTCAAATATTATTGGAAAATATACTAATATAGAAAAGAATTTTACGCTGATGTGCCGATTGTATACCTATGATACTGATGGAGGGATTATTTTATTTGGGAATATATTCTGATGGTTACGCATAGTCTTCTTAGAAACTGACTCGATGCTAAGAATAATTTAACCTAGACCCTATTTTGCCAACTAGATAAACGGTTTTGCGCATGTTTATTTTTACTAAGCCATTGGTATGGGTGTAATACGAAGCCTGTCTTTCATTTCGGTGTACCTATATAGTTATACAGGCGCCAGTTGGTTGTTTGTTATATGTAGTATAGGTATTATGATAGGATCGTATACAGAATTATATATAAGGATTAAATTTCTCCGTTTATAATTAAAACCATTGAATCTGGAGCCTGCGCCCAGGCTTTGCGACTATACCTATGTAAGATTCTAGTATAGCTATTAAAAAAATCAACTTGACTGACAAGCTGCGCGATGGCTAAAAGTCTTATTTTTAGTCTCTCTGATCATGAGTGCCATGCTGTATAGATACTTGACTACTTGAAGGATGACTAAGAAAAACTATATTTGAATAAATATTCGATCAGCATGACGTTGTATGGAAAAAAAATTGTATCAACTGACTATAGATTCTATTTTTTTTCTGATCGAATAAGATCATTTTCTTCACCACGATGCATATACATGTCTTCATGTTTCTATTTTCCGCGTATAACGCCTGTCTTTTTGTACTCTTCTTGAAAGCGAATACATATTATACCGGTAAATCGGTACCTACTTTGGTAACTTGACTCGGAAGGGAAAGTCGTCTACTTCCATATTCGCGTTTGATATACAAGTTCTGGTTTTTAATTGGTCATTATCACGTCTCCAGATCAGTTTATACATCAACATATTCTTCTTAGCTCGATAAATAAAAAAAAAAAAAAAAAAAAAACAGTGAATAGATGGATTATTGGTTATTAACTATATATGATTCAATTTCTCATATGATATGTAGTACCTGCTGCTCGGTAGCATTATAGGTAATAAATAATAATATATAAGACTGATTTAGAGGCATGGGACGTATCTATATAGGTATGAGAGAATTAGTACCTATAGCGGTACCTATACGCGTGAAGCATAAGAGAGGAATGTGATTGAAGTGACATTGAATAATTAAACCGTCAATTTGTGATTGTTTTTAAAAACAATAACAATAACGATCAAATTAACGACAAAATATCACACAAGGCAAAGTTCAACTGACATTATTTCACGGTTTAACCTCGTATATCGAGATCTCTGATAGTAAATTTAAATTGAAAAATAATTTATGCGATGTATGCGAACGATCGAGAGAACGTGAATATAACGTTCGTTGAAATATTTCTTTAATCTTATAAGTTTGCGCGAATGATACAAAAGTTGGAAAGAGGAGCCTTCTTAGTTCACTCAATCACAGGATTCCTCGTGATCATTCAATCGGTATGAAAAATCACCGGACCATACCGCTAGCCTGCAGCAAGAACTGATCTTACAACTCAAAGTACGCCTCCTCAAGTCTCGTTCATCGTCCAATTAGGTATGAAGTCGGTTTTTTCCTACTACGGGTTTTTCATACTCGTGCAGTTTGTCGGCAACAAACAGTTTATTCCATTTCATTAGCAGAAGAATTTCTAACATCCATGTTTTAGACGATCTTATAGTACCTTATACTCGAGGAAAAGCAGGACTATCTGATACTGATCAAACCCAAGTTCATATATCCGCGTCAAAAGTGATAAAGAACTTTGGTACATATAAAATCGTAAATTTGATTTTCTCCATAATTTTTTGCAATACAAAATAATTTGTTCCAATTCTGAACTTATTAGAAGGAAAAATGCATGCAGCATATAAGTTCGACTGAATAGTTAATAGGTACCTATATTGTTGAACAATTAGGCACGTATCGAATCTTATGTATAACTTGAGGTTGTAGTATAGTTTATGCTTAGCTCCATTTCTCTATGATAATCTTAACCCAGAAATAGTTTCACGCATGTTTATGACACGCACGATTAAATGCATGCATGATATACCTATCTATACACATCGTTATTTCAAACGGCTGATCGTGAAGCAGCTGATTTACCTATACCTATATATACCTCTATATCGTTTTTAGACGCTGTCAGACTTACAATTAATTGACTAATGTAACCATTACGTGTCTTATTCTTAAGGCTCCTGTGGCTTCACGCGTATGCAGCGCGACGATGCTATATATTCTTTCATCAACAGACGACGTAGTTTAATTTCAATTAGGTATAAAGATGTATTCTAATTAAATAACAACCAGCTGCGTGTCGGTCTATTTGTCTCCACAATTTCACTGGAATTTTTCCGCCGTTCTATTCATTCATTCATTCATTCATGAATCATTATATTATAATAATCATCATCATTACGCGGAGCAGGACATCAGCTTTTCAACAAGATTCTTAATCTTTATCAGAGTTTATTTCAATACGAATTGAATAGACCAACTAAACAAAAATTCGTAGAGTCGTTTAAAAAAACCTTACGCTGTTTCAATTCACAAATTGATATAATATGTGTACAAGTGAATGAATATTGCATTACCGCGGTAAAAAAAAAAAAATACGTATGATCTCGGAATCCCAGAAATACGTATAGGTATATGATAAATATGTATATTTATACAAACCTCGCGAGATCACTGGATTACATTATTATTTTGATTTTGCATCGTGTTTGAAATTTCAATTTGTTAGGTGTTATTTCATTGTCAGTCAAGAAGGTACTCATCGAAATCTGTGTCGCTGATCTCATGCGTCTGTTCGCTTTAGCTCATCGTCGAATTTGCAGGGAAAATTATAATAAAATACTCGAACAATTCTTTGCAACGAAGAGACAAGCATGACGAAATTATTATACCGTTAGGTAACTAAATTTAAACGTATAGTAAGCGGAAACTAAAATAATGATCATCGAATCGATCTTATCCTGCCAATAAATTCAAACCATACTTTCTCTCTGACTGTGAGGTTTTTTACACTTATTCGCACTTGCCAAGGCGAGAGAGTATCAGCTATACCTATACTATCTTTAAATGAAAATAACAAAATTCGCAGAAGAGGTGCAGCGGCAGCAGCAGCAACAAACTCGATTATAACTAAATTACACAATCGTATAACAAACCATATTACAATAATAGTTTTCTCGCTAATTGATCGAATGCTCAGTTTGAATGAAAGGTCACTCCTTGGGTGAAATAATTTCTTTAAAACAGACGATACTGTAGGTATAGCCGATCTCATGAATTAATCGTCCTGAGATTTGCTTAAAAAAAAAAAAAACAGTTTCAAAATCCTATGAATTATTTATGACATCATGAAGTTATCGATTGAAATAGATAAAATGAGTTTTCCGTAAAGAGGGTCTCGATTAGAATGAACTAGTTTTTTTCTTCACATCCTGCAGAGGAATAGACCGAAATTTTCGCATCTTTGGGGGTTCCGAGGGTTTGGAGTTTCCGGAGTTTTAAGCTGTCCGCATTCTGACCTTCCGGAATTTTGATTCGAAATTCTTACCGTTCGTAACTTCGACCCGATCCCACTGAATCGTATTATTATAGATTGATGAGAAGAATCGATTTCATTCTTTTGAATAATAAAATGGTCAATTTTTATTTGTGAAAAAGTTTGTAATATATAGTTTACCGAGAAAGTCATGCGCATTACAATAATATACATGCGTAAAATAATTGTGCTATTCTATATATATATATATATATATATATATATATATATATATAAGGCGAAATGTCGTGCCCCCATAACTCCGCATTGTATACCTACCTATACATTGTACAGGTAATATCTCTCGGGAAATCTTCGAGGCGTTAGACAATCAGTTTGATTAGCATTCCGTACGTGTACAGGATGTCGGATATGCACGAGCACCCATATACCGACGTGTATGTCGTAGATATTGTCTACATGCAGTATATAAAGGTGAAAATCGATCTAATTAACGTGCGCCGCAATTACTTATTACTGAATATAATGAATAATCACGAATTAATATAACGAATAATTTTTTTTTCCTCCTATCTATTTACTGCATCTGCACAATATTATATATGAGAGCCATAGAAAACACACTTTCGTTGTCGTCTCACAGCTTTGCATAGAGAAATAATAAAGGAACATTTGAGAAAATGAAAAAGACGAACGACTGACACTAAAATAAAAATAAACGACTGAATGATAAAAAAAAAAAAAAAAAAAAAAAAAAAAAAAAAAAAGAGAGATTTCTTCTCAAAGGTCGGAACTTTTCCTTTTCCTTCATATTTAAACCACTACTAAAACCAGTGGCTATAAAGAAGCCTATATGCAAAGGTTATAGAAGCAGACAACACACTCGCCCACGTTTATCGAATCACGTCTTATATTTGATGCAATAAACAATAAATAATTGTATACGGACGAGTTACGGTGAAACGGACGCTGACGAGACACGCGAATTTATATCCACCTCGATTATCATTTACAATTGGTATAACTTCACCTCCCGCTCTTCAATTGCCGAATTGAATAATAATAATAATGATAATAATAATAATAATATGCTTATTATATAATCATACGTGATATTAAATAAGCGCGAATTATCTCATGACGATAGATATATTATATTATAATTGTTTCTTCAAAACTATTCGCTCTGATATATTTTCCTTCAGCTTTTATAGCAATAAAAGGGATACCATATGCATATATAGTATAATGATTAACGCGGTTTATGTCCTGAATAAAATGTGTTCAATCCGAAGGTTAAATTGCCTTCTGCAAATCTATTCGAGTCTTAGAAGCATCGTTTTGTCAAGACCTTGATACGATTATAAGCGTATTTAATTATGTACCATGAGCAATTAGCTGTGTCAGTTAGAGACATTAACACGTAATTATGTCTAAATAATCGCGTATATAAGACATTGACATCGATATAGTGTATGTCCGTAGCGGACGAAGTCGCGATATAAGTTGCTGCGTTTCAAACTAATCGACTATTTTTGTTCTAGTGAATTTTTATACTAGGTACACGAAATTTAGAACCCGAAATTTCGCCAAATTGAACCCGCATCAGGTTCAAGCGATACATACTCAAAATGTAGTGAAGTGAACTAATTTCAATTGCTAACGAATACCGTCTGCATGAGTCTGCCTATTGATAGACAACTTCTATATCCCAATTATATCTACGATAGGCGAGAATCGAGAACAAGGATAACTGGATCCTTTGCTGATTGTCTCACAATTACGTTATTCAGCTTTCAACTTCGTATCTGTATCTCACGAGTGAAAATTTGATTAATTTATTCATTTTAACAAAATTTTCAATTCCTTTTCAATTCCTCGTAAAAAAAAAAGGAAAAAAAGGAAAAAAAAAAAAAAGAAAAAAGAATCTGCGGATATATTCTACGTTAGATTTTTCATTGAATCTCATTTTTTTTTTCGATATTATAATATTATCTAAATTATTAGTTTTTCTTCATATACAATGAGCTACAATATATATTGTTTACAATCGAAAACACTTGTTAGCCACGTTTGGTTCAAGTCACGCATTCGGTCAGGTCTAATGGACCCTGATTCTCGGTCACGCTTCGAATCAGAGCTCAACTTTTCTTACGATTCGAATCGAGTTGCAGTCAACGAACTCTGCAGCTATAGGTGGAGGAGTTTAAACACTATGGGCTCTCACTTACCTATACATCTTACATAGTACTATATACCAATTTTCATCCATGTGATATCGAAATCGAAATTAATACGATGCGCTCAACGAAATGTTATACGATAAATTAAAAGAAGACGCGAGAATTTAATTGCATAATTATTTATAATACACTAATATATTTCGGAGTTATTTTTTTTTTTTTTTTTTTTTTTCAAGCACACCAAATAAATTTTGAAAAATATATGCAAAACATAAGGAATGAAAGGTTGTGTTTATAGTTTGAAGTCAAAAATCGAGTTTATAGTTTAATAATGAAAAACGCGAAGATCAAATAAATAAATAGTGGCAAATGCGTATGCAAAAGGAATGGATCGATGATTATTATTATATTTTAGTTTTTATTACCGTAACTCTGAGCACATATATATGCGTGAGCTCACAGCGATATTTGGCCAGATTTTGACAGCTCGGTTTATAGCTGTTGGTGCGGTACGGCGTGGGCAGCTCCGAGTCAAGGATAGTTGTTATAATAATTGTTGAATATAGTGTTCGAACGTGGCCGCGTGTATATATCGCGCTATAAATAATAGTGACGGTCGCATATGACCGGTTTATAATAATTGCCATGCAGTGTATGCATACGTACATACGATAGTTTCAAACTGGCCACACACACACATAACACGTGTGCATAAACATACGTCAAATAATATAACTATGTCACGTGTTTAGTTATCTTCAATAAGAATTTTTTTTTTTTTTTTAATCTCTAGCTACACAGAAAGAAAGGTTGACTTGATTCAAGATAATTTTGCGGTACAAAAATGAAGACCGAAATTTTCTCGGATCAAATCAAAATTATTCTCGAACCAAGAAAATTTGGAAAATTTTCTTGGTTCGAGAAAAATTTTGATTTGATACGAGAAAATTTCGGTCTTCATTTTTGTACCGCAAAATTATCTTGAATCAAGAATAATTTTCTTGGATCAAATTGACCTTTTTTTCTGTGATAGTATAACCGAGTATAACTTACGGAAGTATATAGAATAGTAAGTTGTCGGCGTCAATAACTTGTTGATAATAAAATTAAATTCTTACGCTTTAACTTTGAATAATTTTGATTTCATGTAAAAAAAAAAAACATATTAACGTAATTATTATGGCATTGAGATATAAGATCGTCAAGAAATTACCCGTGGATTGAAATTCTAATATTGCATACTCCTAGTAGTATGGGTGTACGTGAATAAACTAAATAAGTATACGTTAGTTGAAATCTACTACTATTTTCTATATATATATATATAGGTAAGTGAGCGTTCGTCATCAAGTATATACAATTTGTTGAGTCTATACTCGTGACCTTCTTTCTTCTCCATAACCCGCTCTCCGCTATTATATAGTATAAGAATATTTTTTCTTCATCTTTGTCGACCCACTACTATATGTATATCCCGTAGCGTTCATTTTATTTTCAAGTAAATATCTCCCGAGGGAATAAAAAAAGAAGAAAGAGAAAAAAAAAAAAAAAAAAAAAAAAAGAAGGCAATTCTTTTTTGATATTTCACGCGTCGAGGAGAAGATTCATTTATTCTCCGCACATATATCCAAGAAATATTTTACTATACACGTGACCTTCGGATTATTCGATCATTTTTCTCCCTTAACCAATTTTTACGCAAAATAGAAAAAAAAAAAATAAAAAAATAAATAAATAAATAATAATTTTCTAAAATTTGTCGATTATATCGAATGTTATAGAAGTTTTTTTTATTAAGATATTGAAACGTTATTTTATACGATCATTGATTAATGATAGACGTTAATTTTTTTTTTTTAAGTAGTTATTTTTGATGTTCCTGAATCATCCCGCAATCTTCTCGTATATACTAGTATAGGTGTATACTACGAAAATAATCAATCCCTTGAAAAGCAAACAATTGAAATTAAAATTGGCGGTGCATCAAATGCACAGATGCAATCATATATACACAGATGTATCTTGCGCATGTACCACGTGCACGGATCGTTTGATTATATTATGCACATGCATGATATAGGTATGCATTTATATATGCATATATGATGGAATATTATGTGTGTGAATATCCAAACGCAAACTTAGAACGTTGGATGATGGAATGAATTGGTAGACGTAGTATATGCAATCGTAATCGTTGCGGTAATAAACGTGCGTTATATTATACTACCGGGAGTAGTGAACTGCGTATACTACTATGCGTCTGCACATATGGCAAATGAAATTTAAATTACAGTCTGAACATACGTATGGGTACATGAACTCTGCAGGATTTGAGGTAATGTCGTAGTACAGCTATACCTGTATACTCTACTCGTGGTTTTTCATAGAATTCAAAAATCACACTGTGTACGTGGAAAAATATTTCAAAGAATGATTATTCCATCGGGGAATCGGTTCTAACATTTTTTTTTTGTTCATCCGCAGGAAAATTGATTCTTCAATGTATATATTCTTTCAGTGCGGCATGATCTTCCAATCTTATGACGAAGTCTCAAATTATAGAACTCGAAAACCATTTTCCTATTCTTCCAGTAGCTATATAACATCCCATTCTATAAATTGGATTGCTTTATAACTTTACTTTACGCTGTGAAACTATAAGAAAAAAAGTATGTAGATTAGCTGCTCGTGAATTTAATGCATGAGATTTTCGGTTACGTATTTTTTCTTTTTCTCTCTCTCTCTCTCTCTCTCTCTCTCTCTTGTGTAAATTATTGTTTGCACATTTTTATTTCATTTAAGTGACTGTTTTTCATTGGTACAAACTGCGGGAGTATATACTACCTGAAACTGAAGTATAGAACAAGTCCTCGACAGCTCGACCTAGGTACATGTATTGAATTAACACTTCCGTTTCTAGCTGACATGGTTTGAATTGAATAACGGCTCCGAGAGTCTGTTGAAAAAAATGTTAACCAATTCGAGCTAATACGCGATAAATAACATTTCTGAATGTTAAAAGTTAGTTTTTTTCGTTTATTGTTTGACTTTTCATTATCAACTTTGTTATTTCAAACATATACGTGTGTTCATTATTAATATTCAGAGTGAATTTGATAAGTTAATTACCTGCGGAGTATCAAACGCCGTGAATATTCATAAACCGATATGCATAGTATACATATCGTCGCATGAAATTCATACTTTTATAAAAAAAATTCGTTAAGTCTGAGGGTCTCCCGATGATTTTTTTGGTCAAAAAAGATCGACGTTATAAAAATATTTGGCATCGTGTTGCTTTTCTACTGCAGCACGTTTCATATAGCACTCAAACCAATTGCTTCTGTCTATATGAATCGCCTTCTAAAATTCGAACCAATTCTGACGACTATTCAGTAGCTCGAGAGATTTATACCTACTATATATAACTACGCATTTATTTTTTTAGTTAAATTCCAAAATTCCTTACAGATAAACGAGCCATGCATTTGCCCCAGATTTTATTATCTATATACATTCGACGAAATCCATGGCTCGTTTTATATTGATGAGATAATTAGTATAGCCATATACGTAATTAGTGGGGTCAAAATAACCATTTATATACTATCGCTTCTAAATGACTCTCATTCATGACAAGACTTTGTCACAAATAAATTCTTATACTAAAATAAAAAGCTCATATAGGTCTTATATAGAAGAAGAAAAAAAAGAAGGAAATACTTTTACTTCATCATGATAAACCACATGCTTCGAAATAATATGACCAAAAACATGTGAAAATGTAGTTTTTTTTTTTTCTTTTCTTATTATATGTGTAAACATTACAATGATTTTTGAGAGTAAAATAATGTTAGTTACAGTTTCTATATGTACTTATGTACAAAAGAGGAAAAGGAGGCTTACGTATATGTGATACATACTCACTTATCTGTATTATTCAGTTTGTAAAAGGCTACTACACCGTCGCGTGACGAAATATAGTGGGTACGAAGCCCACTATAAAATAGTCAGTATAATTGTCAAAATTACTTGATCCTTGACCGCGTTAGTAATTTCTACGGATTGTAGAAAATTGAACAAAAAACTTCTAATTGGACTACTTGGAACAATGCATACGCACTACCGTATATATACAATTGTTTGCGTAAAGTAGAAAATAATCGACCATAATATCATAATATCAACGCACAAATATATTATTCATTCATTCATTCATTCATTCATTTATTTATTTATTTATTCGACAATTATTATTATATAATCGCGCAAAAGCTAGTATATGTACTTAAATCATTTTCTTATCGCATCAATTTATATACTTATCAACCCAAATATATTAACGTATAGAAGAAAAAAATAACGAATTAAAAATCTCATTCATTCATAACTTATTCAACGATTTGATTAATAAAAAATCTATAATAATCTAATACGCGATAATGAATGAAAAACTTGACACTTTTAAATGTACTAATGAATAACGAGGTATCAATTTATATCTATGACTAAACCGCGGTACTACGCATAACGATTTTCTCGAATTAATCCACTTGACCTATATAATGTTAAATATTTGATGAACAACAATACACCTACCTACCTACTGAAGGAAAATGACGATTAGAATCAATTTTGTGGAAATGAAGAATTTCATTCCTGCCGTATATATATATATATATATATATATATATATATATAAGATATAATAGTCTAAATAAGCATATATTTGTATACCACAGGATTTTAATTACGATGTAATTTTACGTCAGAGAAACGCTTTAACTATACCATCGAGAGTTTTCTCTAACGTAGGAAGTACGGCTCGGTGCGTCTAGGCGTGAATAACAACTGGTAGTACAGTCACAAAATATATCACACTAACATTCGTAATGAAACCTGCATCGTGGTGCATCGCAAGGGTTCGAATTTACCCAGAACCTATGCAGACTTAAGGTTTACCGGATGCTGTTACCTACTATATGGCGCCCAGAGTAAAACATTATCGCATGCTGCATCGCGTCTACGCATAAATTTTCTTATATATGTTAATGCCTTTCGCACGGTTCTTATATATATATATACTTATACCTATACACTTACGATTAAATTAAAAATGAACGAAGAATATAGAAGAGAGAAAAATGAAGAAAATTTATCAAATTTTTTTAATTATGTAAACTCAAAGAAAAGAAGATCAGGCGATACTGAAATCATCAGTGTAAAACGATATTACGTCGAAGGTTACACATGGTTTTCCTTTTTTTTTTTTTTTTTCTTCTTCTTCTTCTTTTTCAAGCTTACTGAGTAGAAGACCTGTTTAAGTTTTTCCACACATAATCATCTCAGGTGAAAAACATCCTTACGACTTTTTCCCAAAGCTTTTGTATATAAATATTTAAGTTGGCCGGGCAACGTCCTCGTGGAATAGAGCCAAGCTAGTCTTGGTCGTTACCCTCTAGGCTTCTGGTATATACGCGTACGTACAGCAGAGAGCAGAGCAGAGCAGAGAGTTTCGTTCTTCTTTTTATCTCACATCTTTCATCTTTTATCTTCTTTCTTTCTTTCTTGCTTTCTTTCTTTCTTTTTTTATTTCTTTTCATTTCTTTTCTTTTCTTTTTAACTCAACGTCCCACAGGCTTGAGTTTAGACGAGAGAACCTTCAATGTCCGGTTTCTAAAGAGTTTGTAACAGACACCGCGTCTCCAGAGTTTCATTACCCTATACCCTGCGAGGAGGAGGAAGGAAGGACTGTGCAATCTGCAGTATGAACGGTAATGGTGGGGCGCCAGTGTATACTGGATATACATCTTGTACGTATCTTAACTAGCTAGCTACCTATACCTACCTGGCGTATCGTCTTACATGGAAACAAACTTTCCTTAATTCGATTACGCAACGTTATGTATATATCTATAGTATATGAAAGGCAAAACGTTAACCAGAGATGCAGGCTTGTTAATGAACGCAACTATAATGCAGAATTGAAACATGCCTTCGCCCTTATCCCAAAATCAGATGTTTTTCAAATCTCTGCACCTTAAATCCCGAATGACTAAAATATTGTAAAGAAAAGCTAGAAATTCTGATCTAATCATAATTGCGAATGTGTGTAGGAATATAAATTATAAGTTCTATATTCTCAAATATTCGAGAAACTCGAGTACCAAGAAAATGGGTGTAGTTATTCATCACTCGGTTAATTTTTTCGAAAATTAATAGTATTCAGTTTTTGATGAAACGCGATGCTATATACTACTGAATATGAAAGCTCCGTGCCTCGAGACACGTATAGCAAGTAAACAAATTTCTTAATATTGATATTGAAAACTGAATTTTTTTTTTTCCCCCTTCTTTTCTCGAATCCCTGGACCGATTTTGCTTGAATTAAATTCCAGATTTATATAACGTGAGAAACTTAACTCAAGTGTTCGACTTTTTTGAGAAACAATAATATGAATATTTCAAATTCCTGCATATAGTTTTTTTCTACGTTTATTTTAGGATATATTGAATTTTACCAGATTATCGAAAAGCTGAAAATAATGAAAGTTCGCGTGAACCTGCGCGTTGGGCATTCCGCCATTTCTATACTATACCGGCAGTGATAATTAAGAAACACAATGATTGCCAAGGGCTCAGGTAATTGGCGACATCCTGACCTTCGTGGAACGCGTGTTTCGACATACTCGCGAAGGCGTGTCAGTGTATACGTATAAATAGGTATGTATATAACATATATACACGTGGATGTTGGCTAGGCCAATGTCATAACTGACCGGGATGGCGATGACGCGAGCGATGATATCAGACGCAAATAATATAATAATACCTCAGTACCTACAGAATAATTTCTGACAATAAAAAAGTGATTTGCGACGACTTGACGTAAATATATAAATGTCATTTTAACTCGGTCAATCATCGCTTATTGATCAGTGTATGCCTATGTAGTTAATCAGAGTATTAAATAATCTGATATATATATACCTACACTTTATATTTACGAACTATAGGTACATTATTCAATTATATTGTTATAGGCTTTTGATTGCCAATATGTGTATACTACGATACACTTATATATAGGTATACTAATTGACTAGATACATTAGGGTGTGCCAAAAAAAAAAAAAAAAAAAAATATTCAAACGCACATCAAGATTCCGGTAGAGCATCTTAAACAGAATATCTCAGCCAAATATGAGCTCTTAATATTGATATTTAGAACTGCCTAACTCAGTTTTCCCATTTTTGATTTGAATATCATGTGAAAAAAAAAATCGGAAAATTTTTGAATTGTTTTTTTCTCGTAAGCGGCTTGATTTAGAAACTATCTGAAGACAGATTCTTGTAGGAAATTTCACGCTCTATAAAAAAGTACTGAGATAAAATTTTCCTAACTCTCACCGATTAAGAGATATTCGCCTTTAAACATTGAGTCATAGCGTCATGGAGACATATGACTCTGGGAAAAACAATTTTTTTTTTCAACCGCGCATCAAAATTTCGGTAGAGCATCTCAAATAGAATATCTCAGCCAAATATAAGCTCTTAATAATGATATTTAGAACTGCCTATTTCAGTAACTAAAATTCGTAACTAAAATAGGCAGTTCCAAATATCAATATTAAGAGCTCATATTTGGCTGAGATATTCTATTTGAGATGCTCTACGAGAATGTTGATGTGCGTTTGAATTTATTTTTTTTTTGGCACACCCTAAGATACATACATCAATATGAAATGATATTTGATAGAAAGAAAAATATTCGAAAAATAATTTCGCAAACTTTATCAACCCTTAAGCAAATTTCTTTATCAAAGTTTAAGCGATTTTTATAATTAATATACTCGATCGGAATTGATATTGTTTTTTCGTTTGACGATAAATCAGCTTTGATTTTTTATTGAATTGAAATTCATTTATTTATTATGTCATATTTTCAATTATACGATGACATAATGCGGCAATCTTATAATGTTTTAATAATTTTATTATTTAACTCTGTGTGTGAAACGCGAAGAAAGAAACTAGAATAAAATAAAATAAAATAAAATAAAAATTAATAATATTCATAATCCCACGTATCGCAGGATTCAAAGAATCTCTAATTACAATTTCCTGTGTGTGTGTGTGTGTGTGTGTGTGTGTGATATATACATGAACGTGATGAAAAGATAATAAATTGGTAAGTATAAGGAGACAGCAGTTTAGATCGGATTAATTTTAAGGAACCCCAAGTACCAAGTGTCAGTTAATAATATAACTTACACAAACCGACACTGTCTAGAATTGGAGTATATTAAACGGTCGTTATGCAGGGGAGCGTATATATTTAATTGTAAGATATATATATTCGTCTATTTAAGACAAGGCTATATAATTAATATAATAAAGAAAAAAACTAAATAATCGTACATAGATCTATAAGTAAAGATAAATCACGACTGATTTATATATCACCGAGAAAATATACGAGTTGATGAGATTTAATTATCTTCAATCAATATTAAATGTCATTACATTACTATACTTTCAAAAAATGTTCTAACTTACGTATTTTCTCTTTCTTTCCTTATTCTCACCTATTTTTTTTTATTTTTTTTATTTTCATTGGAAGTTATCGATTATACAGTTCATTCGATGAACAAAAATAATGTAAAAATTAATATTTTCGCGTCCCGCGACCGGATAAAAAAGTTGTTCAACAAAATATTATATACCACTTAAATTTTTTATCCATCGGCGTCGCGTCGCGGCGTAACGCCTTATATATTATTTATCATTCACATCTCGTTTAGCTACCCTTATATACGGTTGGCTACGTTACTGATCGAGTAATATCTGACTGTCGACAGATGACTACGGTATGCGTACCATATGTCGTGTAAACATTTTGCTGTAGGTACATACGTAGTATAACACGTCATGATGTTTTGCGTTTCTTTTCTTAATCTTGCATGCGAGCATTATAACGTTACGCTGCACTTTATTATAACCAACCTAACACCGTTTTTGCCTGATGCGTAAGCGCTGCAGTGTCTATATAGTGGGAACTTGTTCACATAGCTTCATCCGCATTTATACTCAGATATAGACGCGATGTGAATTTAAGAGAATGATAAAATTAAACTATTTCAAGAATAAAATTATAGAAATAAATATATAAAATGGAAATTTCACTTCACGAATGTTTCTATTGGTGTATTTTTTTTTTTTTTTTTATCTTTTTATTCGCAAGATTATATACTAGCCAACTACAGATTAAGTTACGCATATCTTGAGCTGGTCATATAATTATTTATATCACGGAACCACGTTATTTCGCACGAAATCATTTAAGGTACCTTATAGTAGTCTTGTGAATACACAGAAAGAAAGGTTGACTTGATTCAAGACAATTTTGCAGTCCAAAAATGAAGACCGAAATTTTCTCGGATCAAATCAAAAATTTTCTCGAACCAAGAAAATTTTCCAAATTTTCTTGGTTCGAGAAAATTTTTGATTTGATCCGAGAAAATTTCGGTCTTCATTTTTGTGCCGCAAAATTATCTTGAATCAAGAATAATTTTCTTGGCTCAAGTGAACCTTTTTTTCTGTGTACTTTTTCAGACAGATTTTCATGCGAATTTTTATAGACGATCTTTAGAGTGCTATAAAAACATTGACTCAATTTGGAGAGGCTGTACCGTTCAGAACTCTAAATATTTGTTAATTATTATTAAAAAAAATCGCTGTTTATAAGACACGCTTTTATGGCCGAAACGGGACTTTCTGCTATAAAAAAAAAAAAAAAAAAAAAATGACGAGATAGATATTGAAAAAAAAAAACTTGGCCCAATATGGTATGCCATAATCCTTAATTCCACAAATTGAAAAAAAAAAAAAAAATAAAAAAAATAAAAAATTGATCTGTTTTTACCGTTCCAAACAGGAAATAGAAGCTTCGAAATTATGAAAATGATCAACAAAATAATAATATAATAAAATACGTATTTTGTAATGGCGTTAAATTACATAATGAACGAAAAAAAATAAATAAATAAATAAATAAATAAAAACTATAGTTAAATAGGTACAACGTACTCTGCAAATAAACATACTCGAACGTCTGTTAAAAAAAAAATTTGAGAGGTAGGAAACTTAAGTGTGTATATATTGTATAGGTATACCATATAGGTAGGTATATATCGCGCCACTAATGCCATAAGGTCGTAAGCACCAAAACATTATTTTTTTTTTGCGGATATGCTCAAACGATGTTATATGGCACGAAAAAGATTTTGCCACTAAAAACACGAATTTTTTTTTTTTTTTCTTTTTTTTTTTTTGGCGCTTACGACCTTATGGCATTAATGACGCGATATATCTACCGAGTTCCTTATCGTTGCACTTTTTTACGAACGTATATTATTATATAGTGCATATACTAGTATACGGTTTATAAATGTATCTGAAACCTCGCGTATAGTATATAGTTCGTTGGTTATATCTATGGAGTGTCATTTTAATCACGTGTGAAGTGACAACCGTGGGACCCACCTCGGAAGTTTTGTTGAAAAATATTAAACCTTTGAGAAAATAAGTCGTAACTCAAGACTGAAGACTCGGGTGGTTTACTAGTATTCTGTTATTCAAGAGATTCGAGAGGGTTCTTACTTTGCGGTTTAAACAAACCTGCACTTCACCCATGATTTATCGAGGAAATAATCCAAAAGTAAAATACCTCGAATTCCTGCGTCCAGTATAATATCTTTATAGTCTCATTTCAAATAGAAATTCACGTTTATAAATGTTTGAATATAGTAAAAAAAGAAACAAAGAACGAAAAAATAAATAAAAAAAAAAAAAAACTATCACGAATATAATCTTATTATTATTGATAAAGAAAATCCAATTGCCGAAAACGCAAACTATTTACTTTTTTATCCTTTTCTTTTTTGTACACCGTGATTATTTCTTTATTTAACACGTGATTGACGCCGCACTACTACGTGGTTTGAAAATACGCAATCTCTACTTCATTGATTTTATTTTCAAAGCAGAAATAGAAGCTGTACGATGTTAGCCAGAGCTCAGTGACCATCGGTCTTCCTCGACTAAATTCACGCTACTAGATAAAAGAAAAAAAAAAAAAAAAAAGAAAAAAAAATCAAAGACCAACATTCTCAAGTATATTGGCACGTGGCTCTGAACCAATCTGTTAGGAATGAAATTTAATGGCGATGTAAAAAGTTAACAAAAATATCCTAAAACAAAAACAAAAAGAGGAAGTTGGAAAAATAAATAAATAAATAAACTAAAAAAAGAAACCAGAATTGAAATGGAAAGAAAAATGTGTGAGAACAGACACGAATAACTATATATATTATGTATAAAGGTATGAGGATATATAATCATCAAAAACATCAGACCTTTTCTATATACACTACGCATGGTAGAGTATTGATTACACGCGACAGTGATGCACACGTCTGGCTTCGCTCATGCACACGTAAATAAACTACGCTCATTACAGTCTTTTACGTTTTACTCTTTTTTTTTAGTTTTTTCTTTTTCGAGCTTGCTATTCTATATACTATCTACCGGTAAACAGCGTTAACGTATATGCAAAGGTAGTATTCGAATGTAATAGGTAATAGTTATATTTCGTCGAAATAAGAAATATATACTACTACTTATAAATACGTGAATATGTATCACGAAAAATAAGTTTTATGTGCATAATATGTAATAACATAATTAATTTTAATATCTCATTATATGGTTTTGACTTACCGCAATGTTTCTCGTTTGCGTATTATAATAATAAGTTGTAAACACCTCGTGTACGTATATATTTATATATTATGTTTACACATGAATGATTAAATTGCCGATGATCAATGAGTGTACTATGTATGTATACGTAATGATATACCACATAAGTAACAAAGCACTACCGATCGACACCGATAACAGGCTTATTCAATTGCATAATAAAAATCGTAATTAGATCCAGATCACGTTCGATTTATATTACGTAACCTCAAAGTCGAACAGTTAGTTGTTGTTTATTTTATTTTATTTTTTTTCCCGTATATATCCACAACCCTGAATAATCGTTTAAACGTAAAATAAAAATATTCACTATACACGCGATATAGGAAAAGAATAAATAATATACAGAAAAAAAGGTTAAATTGAGCCAAGAAAATTATTCAAGTTAACCTTTCTTTCTATGCGTATATACAATTAATACGGAAGCGCGCGATGTTATCTTCTTTTTTTTCTTATACAGACGCAATAATAATAAAAACGAAGAATAGATCGGAAAAGAATAAATAATACACAGAAAAAAAGGTTAATTTGTGCCAAGAAAATTATTCAAGTTAACCTTTCTTTCTGTGCGTATATACAATTAATACGGAAGCGCGCGATGTTATCTTCTTTTTTTTCTTATAAAGACGCAATAAAAACAAAAAAAAAAAAAAAAAAAAAAACGAAGAATAGATCGGAAAAGAATGAATAATACACAGAAAAAAAGGTTAATTTGTGCCAAGAAAATTATTCAAGTTAACCTTTCTTTCTGTGCGTATATACAATTAATACGGAAGCGGGCGATGTTCTCTTCTTTTTTTTCTTATACACACGCAATAATAGTAGAAACAAAAAAACGAAGAATAGATCGCGGTAAAAATATCTATTATAAAAAACCGTAAGTAAAAATAATAAAACTATAAGAAACTTGAATACATACTTGAGATCAAAGATGACGAAATCTTTTCATTGTTTTTTTTTTTTTTTTTTTTTTTTTTTTTACGCCTTTCGGCTGCATTTACAACGCGAATCATTAGTGAGTATATTTCATATGTAACCAATTATTAATCTATAGAATACATATATGATATACATACCAACATAATAAAGTTTATAGTCTAGACTTTAGGGCATAGGCTATATATATATATGTATCTGTCGAGGGTTGTAAGTGGGGAGGGAGAGTTCCTTTACCCCATGACGTCACTTCAGACTGCACGGCGCCACACATACATAACATAACAACGAAACGGGAACAAGGAACAGCGTCACCCCAAGTTCCCAGCTAGTAGAACCACTAAACCACCCTAACCACTGCACTGCACTGTATTTAGGCACCCTTTGGGGAGTTTTCGAGCGTCGCGACGTACAAACGTTTACTTTCTCTCTCTCTCTCTCTCGTTCGAAAGTCGCAGCTCTTCAGAACACACGCGAGAATAAACGTCAATTATAATTATATAGTACTACTCGGTTTTTCAAAACCGCAAAAGAACGGATTTGTCTACAAAGCCGCACGACGCGACGCGACAAGACGAGACAAATGAATACTATATAGATTAATTACCCTACGTGGTAATATATTTCTTATTAAATATATTACAAACACCAAATCGCGAGTAAAATTTAATCAATTTATCTTTTCATGTTTCAGAGCGATCCAAGTACAGCTTTTTTGAGGGCAGCTAGAGCAGGACAACTTGAAAAGGTTTTGGAATACCTAGAGTCAGGAGTTGATATAAACGCTTCTAACGCTGTAAGTTGATGTATTAATTTGATATTTTGATCGATTCGTTTCTTCAAACTCGCAACTACCTGTACCTATATTCACATCGATCACAAAACAAAAAAAATTAATCTCGAAATAAAGGAAGCTGTTTTTTTTTTTTTTTTTTTTTTTTTTTTTTCTTTTTTTTATTAAATTTTCAGTTCAGTATTTCACACCCTTAGTTAGTGTGAATTATATCTGACTATTAATAAACCTTACTTTGAAGGGTCGAGAGAGAAGACATCCTCAATTAAAAACACTGCCGTTCGTTCACGCACCCTTCATATACTGTACCCCATCCTACTCGCGATCTACTTGAGATTAAAACTTGAAAATATTCCCTTCTTTTTATACCAACACTTTAAACAAGCCCTTCTTCCCGGCGTCTTCTTGCCTTAATATTATTATCACTATCTTTGAGAGTTGATATAACACCGTTTATACAATTTATCTATCAATCGATATCAGATTTACACTTACAAACGTTTTTTTTTTTATTTTATTTATTTATAATGTTCTTATATCAAACAATCGCGTATCAACTGCCATATTATTCTTGCCTATTGACAAATTTGTTTAACGGATTTTCTCGCAAACAATTTTTCCAACCAATGGCTGCGTTTGTTAAAATAACAAAATCTGAAGTAACGTCTGATTGGTTAGTGGTTTAAATATTGACCAATTAGATGCTTCTTTACATTCTTCTACTTTCTCTGACCAATAGGCGCGTCTTATTTGCTAAAATTCAAAAATAAAATTAACTAAAGTCACGTCTGATTGGCTGTGCTCAAAACATCGATGAAATTATTCGTTTTTATCATTTTTATAACAAGTTAAGACAAAATTTTACTATAAATGAATAACTCATAATCTTTCAAATATAATTTCATTAAATTAACTTACGTTTGTAAAAAAAGAACGATCTTTAAATAAATATTATCACCCGGAACAAGGGTATGTATTATCATAGCCGTAAAAAAAAAAAAAAAAATCCTATAAATTACGCAGGTTAGATATTCTCCATATTGTTTTTTTTTTTTTTTTTTTTTTATTGGTTATGGGAATAATTTTTCGATCTAATTTACTCATGAATTAATTAATTAATTGATTAACGAAAAAACTAATCAAAGATTAAGAATATCATTTCTCAATGTCTTATCGTCGGTAATTAACATTTAATATAATCAATTCATATATTACAGAATGGTCTGAACGCTTTACATCTAGCCGCCAAAGACGGTCACATAGAAATTGTCAGAGAATTACTGACCCGAGGAGCTATAGTAGATGCTGCCACCAAGAAGGGAAACACTGCGCTCCATATCGCCTCTCTTGGTAATCAATAAATTTTACTACCTTATTTTATTTTTTGATTTTTTATTTTTTTTTTTTACTTTACATTCGTTATTATTTATTAATATTGCGCTGTATGATTTTCAATTTCAATCAAATGCCACGAATGCGAATATCACTTTTTTATTTAAATAAATTTCATGGGAATTTGCTTTTCTGTAATTCTTTGAAATTTAGTTTATCGTTAATTTCCATCTTCACATTTTTTGCTGAAAAATAGCTTAAGCGAATCTTGAGAGCATTGCGACGATTTATATTGACTTGAATTTGCCTTTTTTAAATTTTTTTTTCATACTTTTATCTTATCAGCTGGGCAAGAAGAGGTTGTACATTTACTGGTGCAACGAGGTGCCTCTGTCAACGCGCAATCCCAAAATGGTTTCACACCTCTCTACATGGCTGCCCAAGAGAACCATGATTCAGTTGTCAAGTTCTTACTTGGCAAGGGTGCGAACCAAACGCTTGCCACCGAGGTGAGATGAGATGAGACTTAACGTAAGCGATCTGTGTTTGATTATGTAACAAGAGAAAAATACAGCCTCGAGTTGTGGTTCCAGTTCTCTTTTACTAAGCAGCCCTTGATTTCTTATGGAAAAAAAATTACCCAAAATACTTTATGAATGAACTTTATTTTTAGACTCTGGGTCTACTTAATCATTGATTAGATCTAATAGATTCACAGTATTCTAATCTTTAAGCAATGTTTTTCAGATTTGGATTGATCGTCTGTTAAATAAATTAAATATTCAATATTTTTATCATCCCATTATTTTTATAGGATGGATTTACGCCTTTGGCTGTGGCCATGCAACAGGGTCACGACAAGGTAGTAGCAGTATTACTCGAAAGTGATACTCGAGGTAAAGTACGACTACCAGCTCTTCATATTGCTGCTAAAAAAGACGACTGCAAGGCTGCCGCGCTGCTTTTACAAGTAAATTTATTTACCTTTTCATTGATTCGGGCATAATCTGTACTTGAAATTGTTTCACTGAGTAAAACTCATCGTTTAAAATATATCGGATTATATATTTGACTAATATTGATGTGATTTTATTTGTAGAACGATCACAACCCAGATGTTACTTCGAAAAGTGGGTTTACTCCACTTCACATCGCCGCACATTACGGCAACGACAGAATAGCTTCGCTACTCTATGAAAAAGGAGCAGCTGTTAATTTCACCGCTAAGGTGAAACACGAAAGAATTGTCAAATCTGAAATTAAGTCGGGCACTGAAATGGCCTTGATTGTATAGCTTGTTGGGTTTTAGGTCCATTTTCATAAATAGAATGAACTAAAGAGTTTTGGAATAGAATAATTATCATTAAAAATAAAATATTTTCTCGAATAACTATACCTGAATAACATTGTTATTCAAATTTCAGCACAATATAACGCCGATGCACGTCGCAGCTAAATGGGGAAGAATAAAAATGGTGAATTTACTAATGTCCAAGAATGCTAACATCGAAGCAAAAACCAGAGATGGGCTTACGCCGCTTCATTGCGCTGCTAGATCAGGTCATCACGAAGTAGTAGATATTCTCATAGAAAATGGAGCTCCCATTGGCTCTAAGACAAAGGTTTGTTAGAAAAAGTCTTGCTCGAATTAATACCTCATCATCAGTCTTCTGATTATTATTAAATTGAATCTAAAACACTGTTCCATACGTTTTATTTCACAGAATGGACTCGCCCCGCTACACATGGCATCTCAAGGTGACCACGTTGATGCGGCTCGGATTTTGCTTTACCATCAAGCTCCAGTTGACGATGTAACGGTTGATTATTTGACCGCTTTACATGTAGCAGCACACTGTGGCCATGTTAGGGTCGCCAAGCTTTTACTCGACAGAAGTGCTGACCCTAATGCTAGAGCTTTGAATGGTTTCACACCTCTCCACATCGCATGCAAAAAAAATAGAATTAAGGTGGTTGAACTACTTCTCAAACACAGAGCCAGCATTGAAGCAACCACAGAGGTTTGTATATCTATAATTTCGTATTGTGATTATTTTTCTTTTTTCACTCATCGTTTTCAAAACATTATTCATTCTTATAGTCTGGACTTACGCCTTTACACGTCGCAAGCTTCATGGGCTGTATGAACATCGTCATTTATTTACTTCAACACGACGCTAGCCCAGACATTCCTACCGTGCGGGGAGAAACTCCTCTACATTTAGCTGCTAGAGCTAATCAAACCGATATCATCAGGATCTTGTTGAGAAATGGAGCTTTAGTTGACGCTAGAGCTAGAGTAAGAATGTTTGATTTATTTTCACAATTATTTTCGATTCAAAGATGTAATCTGATCTATTATCAACTTTTTTTTTACTCAGAATTTTGCCGATCCAATAAATTAAGTTCAAGCTAATTTTATTTCATTCAATTGAAATATAGAAAGTTTGGTGTTTATAGATTATACTCAAAACTTTCTCACTCAATTTCCTTTATTAATTCTTGCGCAGGAGGATCAAACCCCACTCCATGTCGCTTCGAGATTGGGTAACGTTGATATTGTGATGTTGCTTCTCCAACACGGTGCCGATGTTGATGCAACAACCAAAGATCTATATACTCCGCTTCATATCGCAGCTAAAGAAGGCCAGGAAGAGGTAAAATGACTTTAAAACTGCTGTGGATAAATGTAACTTTTAATAATACAACTTAAAATTATATTAACGAGTCTATCCAATGTTAGGTCGCATCAGTCCTGCTAGAAAATAGAGCGTCTCTAACAGCCACAACTAAGAAAGGATTCACGCCTTTACATCTGGCTGCAAAATATGGAAATATGAATGTGGCTAGGCTTTTGCTTCAAAAAGATGCTCCGGTCGATGCTCAAGGAAAGGTAATTGAATTTGGAAAGCTATTATATTATCCTACCTAACAGTAAGACAACGATATGTTATTTTCTAAAAAAATTGTCCCGTGGGCTTGACGTTAATATTTTTTTTTTGAGCTCTTAAACTTTGAAGTGAAAAAAAAAAAAAAAAAGCTTTGCAAACTATAATGAAATAATGAGCAACTATCAAACTAGTATAAAGCCCGAATATTTGTTGTGTTAGTTTGTTTTTTTTTGTTTTTTTTTCTTTCTACTCTTTCTAGATAAATTATTAAAAAATTACCACATCTACAAATTAAAACAAATTTTTTTTTTTTTTTTCAATATTTCTGATTGTATGTCTTTATTCGTTATTTAATATTTTTATTTTAACACGTATGCTTGTGTAACTAACTAATCAGAACGGAGTAACACCACTTCACGTCGCATCGCATTACGACCATCAAAATGTTGCTCTACTTCTTCTTGACAAGGGAGCATCGCCTCACGCTATGGCAAAGAATGGCCATACTCCTTTGCATATTGCTGCTCGTAAAAATCAGGTACTTTTGTTGTATTCAAATACCTCCATTGTACTAGAAACTTACAATAATGGTACTACATGAAACAACTTACTTGAATAAATAAAATGAATTATGCAACATATTTTGATGCAACCCGAAAAATTACAAGTAAATAGTAACTTATATAAGATTATTCTGCACCGCTCTTAGATGGACATTGCCACAACTTTGTTAGAATATGGAGCTAAAGCAAACGCAGAATCTAAGGCAGGTTTCACGCCTTTACATCTCAGCGCTCAGGAAGGACATACCGATATGTCGACGCTGCTTATCGAGCATAAAGCAGATACGAATCACAAAGCAAAGGTCAGTTTTTTTATTCTACATCTTATGGAATTCAATGAAGTTTTTTTGTCTTTAGAATACATTTTGCTTGTTATACTCTATTCTAGTTCTAGATTTATATAAAACAAATTTATTTTACTTTAAGAACGGACTAACACCCCTACATTTGTGTGCGCAAGAAGATAAAGTAAACGTTGCTTCTATCCTGCTCAAAAATGGGACTGAAATTGATAACAAAACTAAGGTGAGCACAAGCCATGTACCATATAATTCTAGGTATTCTAATCCCTCAGGATAATCCATCTAGTGATTGAATAATTCACAAGTTTACTCCGGGGAATCAAATTATATTGTCATTGTCTTTTATAGGCTGGTTATACACCGCTACACGTAGCAGCCCACTTTGGCCAAGCAGCGATGGTACGTTTTCTGCTGAGATCTGGAGCTGGAGTTGACAGTAGTACTAGCGCTGGATACACTCCGTTACATCAAGCTGCGCAGCAGGGTCACACATTAGTTATCAATCTGCTACTTGAGAGCAAAGCGAAACCTAACGCAGTTACCAATGTTAGTAAAATTCGGGATCTGTAATTGATAGGAGAGAAATAATTCACTAAATAAGTTATAAGATAGTGAAAATTCTGTGCAATTTGAAAACTCATCCCAAAGAGTCGCATATCGTTATTAATCGCATTAATTGTTACACAGAATGGACAAACGGCTTTGGATATAGCTCAGAAATTGGGATACATCAGTGTCGTCGAGACTCTGAAAGTTGTGACGGAGACTGTGATTACAACAACACACACAGTTACGATTGAAGAAAAGTACAAGGTACAAGCACCAGAATCAATGCAGGAGACGTTCATGAGTGATAGCGAAGACGAAGGTGGTAAGTTTTGACGAGCTTCTTTCTTTTATTAATTAAAAACAGTAATTCTAGTATATTATACTCTGAGTCGTAGTTGGTTTACTACGATCTTTGGGTAAAAAAAATATTCTCTAGATGTATTTGCATAGTAGTATGCTCGCCTGATTTATTTAAACTAGATAATTATTCGCAGTTTCGTTATTTTTACTCGTAAAACGCCATTTATTATTACCATAAGATAGATCTGAGAATGTATCTGATAGATAGCGTTGATTGAAAGGTATCTTGTATGAATTGAGATGAAGTAGAATGATTTTAGCTTTAAATTTTTCACGTTTTCAAAAGCCAGTGATTTGATAATTAATCAATTAGGTAGTTATACTTTCGCATATTACCGCGCTTTGATATAAAATAATTATTATCAATCAATTAAGCACACCGCCGATCAGTTTACTTTACTGATTGGAATCGTTCTGAAAACTATTTACCTATCCTAACTTTTAACTAAAAAAAAAAAATATTATCAAGGTTGTATATCATTTATTGCATGCCTGTAGAAATGTTGCATGACTTCCAAAGTTCTTTCCATGTAAAATGGGCTTACGCATGGGTTTTCTTATACAGATAACTTGGTTCTCACCCTAGCCATTGAGAATTACTGCATCGAAGATAAAGCAGACTTGTAGCATGTTTTACTCCCAGTTTGCTTTGCATTTTGATTCCTTAATTTTTAAGTCATTCCCTTTCCCTTGCCAATTGAGTACGAGGGTTTAGAAATCGCCATGGTTTTAGGGCACAGACCACTATCAATGTTGACGCTAGCCTAACTATTAGACGATAGACCATTTTTTTTTCTTTCTTTCTTAAAGTATTAGTTGTCTAGCTATAGCTAGGTGTTATTAACAGAAAAGATTTTTTGTATCCGGGATTATTCATCAATTTTTCATTACAGTTACACAAATTCAAATCTATATATATATATATATATATGTTTCGTTTACGGACATATTATTTGCTTATCTTGTTTGTGTTTAAATTTGCATTGATTTCGCAACAGCATGTGGTTTAGCACAAATTTCACTGGGTTGTTATCAAATTTCAATTTTCAAAGATTTGATCATCAAAAATGATTGTTATATAAAATACTAGTTCAGTTAGATATCGGTCGAGTTATCTATTTCCTCGTGTGAAATTACAACAACAAAGTAAACGTCGCACCGTTTATCAAAAATGAAACAGCAAATTTTTTCTCAAAATACTTCGTTATATGTTTGAATACTGATTCCAACGACCCAGTGAACAGTAAATTTGAAAAAAAAAAAAAAAAAAAAAACGAAAAAATAACAGAATATTAGGGAATAATTGATGGTAAATAAAATTACCTTAATTGACGGCATACGATATAGGTGGTGACGAAATTGGTATGGCAGCCATGAATGTGTACGGGCAGCCGCCACACGCGCAACATGTCTACCTCCCTTCCTACTACCAGGGCCAAATGACCTACACTAGTAAGTTAAAGCTCTCTCTGTGTCTCTCGTTCACTCTCTCTCGTTTCACATTCCTCCTCACCCCTGTACCTTCCACATACTATTTTCTACTTTTCAGAACATTCATTATTTTACAAACTTTATCACATAATATGGCTTATCGCGTTTGATAATTAATATAACGTTACTACTTTATTATTAGGCTTATGTATCTAACGCTGTATAAATATTATACAACCAGAAAAAAATATTTGAACTTAGGTATGCAGGAATTTCAGAATATTTTTTATTTTACTATTGACGTTATAGTCAATGATTCTCTTTACCTCTCTTTACTCTTCACTCTTTAGTGTTAGACGAATTATTAAGTTATGTGTGGATAGAATCTGATGAAAAACATCAAAACGTACTCGTATTCGGTAATGAAAATATCTATTAGTTAATAAAAGAGTACCAAATTCTTTATTCCAGTGTTAGGAATGATAAATACCACGAAAATGTTTTCAGATCTTAATTATCATACGTATTTACCTTACAAATGACTGTAAGTTGGCTCTTGAGTACGAATTCAAGGTTGATGGAGTAATATAGCGGATAAAATATTTGCAACCAAAGTTGCCAGCGGAGGATCGAGTTCGTTCTTTGCTTTGCTTTACTTTAATCTATAAACATTGAAATCTATAGTTAGTTTCTATATAGGTCAGATTCTATTTATAGAAAGTATCTAAATGTTTAAGCTCGAAATGCCACAGAATTTGAGAACTTTACGGTCGGCTAGGATTTCCCTCATGTTCGATATTGTCCAATACTTGAATCTGATTTCAAATTCTAATTTATCGCTTGACAATAGCGAATAAATTGTTCAAATTTATGTTACATACCTTACGTTACAGACCATCTTCATTGGTTTCACAAACTTTCATTGTTTACGTTGATCGATAATGCAATGCAACAGCGATATAAGGATATACCTGTATCGGCATATGTAGTAATTAAAGACTCTAGTTTGTGGATGCCCATCCTAATGGCAGTAAAGTTTTATGTGTTTTGTCATTAAAGAAATATAGGGCATACTATTGTTAATGTAATTTGCATACTAATGACTTGTATAAAGGTTCCCACTATTATACGATAACAGTTGGTGTTAGTAGAAGCAGCTGTTACGTGTGCGGTGTGTTTTGATGTGTCTTTCCTCTCTTTTTTCTCTCCACTACCTGTTATGTAAGGCGGGTGAGTTCCGCGGCCTTGTTTCGTGGCTCTTGTTTTCTAGTTAAGCTAGTTTGACTTAGGCTGGCAAACTGCCAACTTCGAATCTACCCACAGGAATATTTTCCAATTTATATAACTAACATAAACCACCGAGTTTTAACAGTTATCGTGTGTTTATATTACTCTTGATAAAGTATAGGAGTCTGTGGATCAAGGGATGTCTTTCATTCCAAAGTTACAACAGTGCCATTCATATTGTTTCAGAGATATAAATTACGCTGTGTAAACGGTACAGAATTATGTCGGGCTGGTCAGTCGACGGGTGTTTCGTGTTAATTTTTCAAAGAAAAACACTCTATAATCTTCAATCATTCCAACGCTAATTAATACGGATTCTAACACAATATATTAAACAAGTAATCAAGGATCCCGTGGCAAAACATAAATGAGATAATATAATGGTCACAAAATTTCGAATGTCTCACCCTAATTCAGATTTCGTTTTTCTTATTTCATACTTTTGAACGTTGCTCTTGTTGATTGCAATTGCTCTAACATATGAAATTTCACATCCCCTTGCGCCAGCTTTCTGTAGATTATAAAAAAACAATATAGTCGGAGGTGTTAGCGTCAAGATTATTCTTTCTTACGGCAAATGATGCGACGGTTTTAATTATAAATGACGAAGTAGTAGCTAATTAATTCAATACACCCACATATTGTTTGAGTTCTACTATAATTTTCCATATTTTATTCTCACTGGCGAGACTAGATCACATATATAAATACATATTTAGTTATATAAATTTATCAGCTTTTTACCACGCATAATGTCAAGGTGAAGGGTTATCACTTGGGGGCTTGTTAAAACTAGTTAAATCATAGCTTTGTGTAAATATAATTGCGAAATATTGGACCATTGGATCTTATTATAAAATCTGTGATTCATGGAATGAGGTCACATTTCTAAGCTTGTGCTGAACAAGTATTCATTCTAAGGCAGTTGCTGTTCCTGGTCCGCCTGTTGCGGGCATAAAGTTTAGAAAGAGGCAAAAAGAGGCAGCCTAGTTGGTAAAAAGGGTTGGACTTCCTATCCGGTCTCATAATTCTACATATTTTTATGATAAAAGTGCAGTTGTTCGATCCATTTATATTATTTCGGTTTATAAAGTTAATTGGCGGTGAATACAGAACTACGATTCACTGGTTTCGCTAATGATACTAGCCAGGGTGTGTCCGAGCCAATTATATCAGGACTGAACCATCTGATTTTTAATGCCATCGTGAATATTTATAGTGCAACCAAACTGTAACTAACAGTCGTAGGATTAAAGTGTATTAAAATTGTGCCATATCATTTATTAAAGAAAAAAGTAAAACTTCTTATATTCCATTTGTATTTTGAGACACTCGACGTGATACATTGCAATACAAAAATTTTGCCAGTGTAAATAGATATAGTCACATGGTAATAATAAAAATAAAAATAATATCTACAACAAACGTTGTAACTGTGACAGAGATTAATGTAGAGAAACGGGTTTAATATATGCTTGAAATATTTAAATCACATAAGTGCTTTTATACGTGCTTAATTTTTCTTTGAATTACAATTCATCAAGTTAATTGTGTACCAGTCTCAAAATGAATGGTGAAAAAATGAAGGAAAAGGAAAAAGTAAAAGAAAGGAAAAAACCAAAGAAGATGGCTTGCTGCGGGTGTGCCCGTAACAGGAACAGTGACATAATATGTAAATATGTTGATATGTTAATTTTTGTGCAGAAAATTATAGAAATTAAGTTTTTCATGCATTTTTTTTTTCACATATTTCTACCGCTGAATGAGCACATTCGCTTTTAACAATTGCGATTTAATTTTCCAGTTGAAAAAACTGCCAACGTGCATTCGTTGATTATATTATGCATACTACAGGTTTCATCTCCTTAGTTAAGCGAGGTATTTTAACTTTAAATTCAATAGAATGTGTTGCTATAAGAATAAGACTATCAGATCAGTTCTACGGTCAGTATGAATAGACAGTGATAGATGGTAACAAACGATCATAGTATCAAGTTTTGAGAATGAAATTTTGAAAGAGTAAAGGTATAAGTCAATTGGCATTCATATTCTACAATCTACATACATGTAGGTCGACTAGGTAATTGTACTATGCTAACACCCATTAACGAGATGATTCAATGGGTGAGTTGGTGTGTAATGGTTGACAGATTAACTGTTAAGGCAGAGAAGGAACCAATTACAGCTATTAACCGGTAGTCTTTGAAATCGACGAAGGCTGTATGAATCTTGAGGATTTATTCTAGTTGACTATAGCATCTGTCTTAATTCTATAATAATTAGTAGAAATGTCAATTATAATATAAAATTTGCTATAAATTATCAAAAGTTTAACATCACTGCCTGCTGTTCCAAAGATGCTTGACTTACGTCTATAACTGAAATGTTCATTATCAATAAATCATTCGACAGAGATGTAATCAAAGTTTGTTTTTTTTTTATCTTCTTATACGTCAATGGATGTAATTATCTAATTTTTATCACGTTTCAATTCTGATAAGTAATGTGCTAATACGTGAGAAAGGTATTGAATATCTTTTCAATTCCGAATTGTTTCATTAACATTCCGCAGTTCTATATCGTTGTACATACTTCCAAAAAGCTTTCACGATGCATTACATATTAAAGAAACTGTCCAAAGTTGGAATTAAATTAAAAACTAATAAAGCTAACAGAAGTAAGTAAAATGATACATTTATGAAATTTATAAGCATTTAAAATATGAAAACTACTGGCTTGCTTACGTAGGTGATCTAAAAATGTATCAGCTAGGTATATAAATACATAAATTAGAAGTGATAATTGACGTGAATGTAGAAAAAAAAATAAAAAAATACAGAATTCTGACTTTATATCATCACTATTTTTGTCCGTTTAGCCTTAGGTTTAACACAACAATTCCCACATGCAATTGGGTCGAGGCGAATGTACAGACTTAGACAAGTTCTCGGAAGTTGTAAAAACTATTTCTATCTATGATATTAACTTCATTAGGAACATTATGATATGATTAGATAATTTCTATAGATATTCAATGTTGTCCGGGAAAAATTCAGGTCACTCTCTGTGAGATCAGCTGTAAATATAGATCAAACTTAGAAAAACAGATTTCATTCAATGTTATGAGTATACAGAGCCCTGAGTTTAGGTAGCCTTGCGAAATCGGCTCATGTGAAATATGATTCGATAGAGTTCAACATCGAATGACACTTATATACCCTTGAAGGGATTTATAAATGTTTAAAAAACCTTTTCACAAGCTGGCAATATCCAACAACTCGTGGCTGCACGTTACTCCAATAGTAAAAATGGAATCACAGCTTATCCTGCATTTAATTTGCAAAATTATTCTACGCAACAGCTAATTGATTTAATTATCTGTTATGTGATATAATTTATTTTTTTTTACATGCTGTACCTAAGCCTAATATTAATATTGTAGCGAGAAAACGGGAAAACGATAACAAATAAATACATAGTACAGCGATTTTTTATTTCATACATAATCGCCAAATACTCTCATGTAAATATTTAAACAATTGTTTGAATAAGAACGATTTTTAAATGATTTATTTCTTCCAAAAAAAATTACACTGGTGAATCTATCTTTTCAATCTTTTCTTATTACTTCTATGACATCAGTGGCCCAGTAAGTGTAGGCTGAATTTGTAGGCGGGTAGACAATTGGATAATTATGACTTACATTCTTGAAATATCTGTTAGCTCATTGGAAACATAATCAGTCTACAGTTACTGCTCGATACGTGATGCTGACGCTCTGAAATTTCTCGTTTCTTCACAAAGTTAATAGGATAAATAAAAAAGTGAAATGTTAATTAAAGTCATTTTTAATTTATCCTCTGTCACAGCAAGTCTTTGTGTCATTAGGTATTTTTTTTATCTTCACATGTCTTGTTTAAATTCAATACATTTATTGCACTCATGTATCACAAACATGTAGAAAGCCTGAGAAATACAATATAAATATTATCTACATTTTCAAGCATACATTAAATAATAATAAATTATCATTATATTCATTGTTATATTAAAATTAAAAATTAATTTTTTAATGGCTAGTGCAAAATATAGGAACAATCGGTGAGAACAGAAAGCCAATGTTTATTTCCGTTCGGCAATGAACTAAGTCAGAATTTAATTAACAGATAAAAAGCTTGCAACAGTTTGAATCGTTAGTCGAACAAATAAACTTCTTTGCTTTCCAATACGTAGAGCGCTTTTTCAATTATTTATGGGAAATGGTGATGGTATATATAATTAATTCGTTAGGGAGAATCTTTTCTCTGTTTATTACAGCATTGCTTCAAGTTTTTTTTTTTTTTGTTTTTTTTCTTCTTGTTTCAGAAATATTTATCACTCTGTGTTGATTTTACTACATTACAGATAAATAATCTGAATTACAACATATCGTGTTTTTAATATTTATACTTGTTTAAACTTATTCATATATTGCAGCAGCCTTTCAATACAGAAAATGATATCATTTTGTCATTATTCAGATAGTTATATAAATATATCACAAAATAATACCCTGCAGCCAATGATTAAATTAGTAACGATTATTTATAGGCGAAGATCCTATGTTGAACGACCAACAGCAGTACCGCTACATGACTGTTGATGACATGAAATCAATGGGTGATGACTCGATGCGCCTCTGCGTAACTGATGACGAAAGAGACAATCGACATTCTGGAGGTAAGATCAAATCCGTGAACTTTATCAAATCAATTTAATTGATAAACTATCAGATCTGGAATTAAGGTGTTGTAAACAATATCTACATGAGAAGATATTACATTCTAAAGTTTATTTTGAAGAAACTAGGCATTGTCCGATATAATAACAACACTCTAACATCGACCTATATTCCTATAGCAATTTTGTTTACAATTCCAGCTCCAACAATAACAGAAATGATTACAAAAGAAAGCTATCATCGAACTAGTGCCGCCAATCATAAGCCAGATAATGTGGATATCAACAGGCATCCAATTCACGTTGGGTATGTATTTATATTTATATTTATATCTTTATCACAGTCAAAAATCACAACCACTGAAATTAGGAACTGTTTTCTGAAGAACAATGTAACATGTATAAAAAAGGAGATAGACATTTTTGTTTCAATAATTGAGATAATAATGCATCGTATAAATTTGATGCCTTCGTAATCTTATGCTGTTCATAAGTTTCCGCCTTTATTTTCGATCGTTGACTTTATTTTTAATGAAATACGTAATAATAATATAGCACAATGACTTCAGAATTGGTATTCGATATCCTGATATCTACAAAAAAAAAGTCTTTATTCAAACTATTGATAAAGTAGGAGAATATAAATGATCATTTTTCAACTTAATACACAGCTTTATGATATGGAGGCTCGTCTCTAACATTTCATTAACGTATAGTTTAATTATATTCAATTGTAGAAGATGAAATCGTATTCTCAGAAGTCATCAATTTATAAACTTCTGAAAAAGCTTGTAAAAAATATGAATAACTCAACTTTGAACTTATTCGTGTAGTTTAGCACTGTAGAAAGTATATTATCGATAAATTCTTCCAGATCAAAGCTGCGAAAAAAGAAATCTATATGATCCAATGAATAGTTATTGCAATAATTCATATCTACGTATTTCATAAATGGCGATACATAATAATAGCAAAAGTATATACGAGCCTTCATGTCGAAAAAAAAAAAAAAAAAAAAACTATCTTTATTTTAAAAATACAAGGATATGTATATCTGAATACCTTCGGGATCCTGATTAGATAATTTTCTATGTAAATACTGAACTAGCGTTGATTAAAAATTGAAAGTAACAATATTGTGTATTATAGTGTGATTTGGAGTGTGTTGGTGAAAGACTGCCTGCTACTAACAACATATTAGTGAAATTTCAATTTCTTAAATGAGCCTGAAAAACGTTGTAGTAATATTATTTCAAATTACGATTAAACTCTACTTTAAATTAGATCAAATATAAATTCTACACTCAAAACTGACGACTCTTACAGTTGTATTCCAGGTATTTCATTTTTCAATATACATAAATGATCTTTATACATTTTGGCCATTGGAGAATATCAATGCTGAATTATATTTTCTATCAAATACTTCACTATTTTCAAAACTACTCCATAAATAAAATCTCACACTCAACATTCTGGTTAGTCTCTAAATTTTAATGATGTTTGTGTCGTGTGGTAGTTATTTGGCATGGATTTTGGCATTCGAAATTGCATTGCAGATATTTTTGCGGAGCAGTTTTTCTTCTTCTCTCTGTAATATTGACATGAAAATCTCACCAATGCATAAGTGAGACTATTAAACTAGTTGCAACAGTTATATGTTAAGGCTTATCTCTAGATATTACAGTGACTTATTTAAAAAGATTCGCAATAATATTCTGCAAACAATTTCCGACTTATCCTAGCTTAGAAAATTAATAGCAAACTTATATTGTTCTTCATACAATAATTATTATGCGATTAGATCTTTCTAAAGAAGAGTTGTGCAAATTGAAAGCCGTAAAGTATAACGCAGTGTAAAACTAATCTCGTTTTACTCGTATGTTATTTTTATTTCGTCAAATTTAAATAAATATGATCTCAAAGTTGGAAGCTCCATAATCAAAGCATACGTAATTACCTCAACTGATATTCTGTTGTAATAAACAACTGGAAGTTAGATAACGAACACTATTCAATAATCGAAGTATAAATTATAGCTATACTTGTTTATTAGCTATACAATGTATATTGATGATGATGCAGCCTTTCATTGAAGCTCAATAATGAGAATTATTGTTAAATTTATAAACCTGTTGGAAAATTAGCAGTAAAAGCACATTTATCGATTAACAAAGATCAGATTTGAAATTCATAGTCATATATCTGTTTATATATCATCTCACTCGCCATCCTCACGATAGTTTATTGTAGCACCCTGGTAGAATCTAGCAATTATTATTGATCATAAATATATAATTAATCGAAAGGACGACTGCACTGCACGATATGCAAGCATGAGCACGTATTAAAGCTAAATTCGATAATCACACATAGTTCTGTTCTGAGATTAGCGCGTCACTAGTGTCGTTAAACACATCACTGGCTGCCCTTGGTATCGTGCCTAAAGGACAAGGGATGTGGAGGGACAGGTACATTATACCCTTTTTTATAATTTTGCTTTATTTATTTTGAGATTGTATCTATTTTTTCAAAATTTATGGTGTATTTTGTACATTTGAAATCTGAATAACTACTTTACTGGTTTTCTTTAACATTGTGATATTTGAAGCACTTTAAATATAATAAAAACACATAATGTCTATTAGCATTTGTGCTTAAAAAAAAAAAAAAAAAAATTAGACATTATTATTATATCGTTTTGTTTGCTTCATTTAATTTTGCACTTCTTCTTGTACACAAAGTTGGTTTTTCCATATTTTGGATATCGACGATTATAATACACCCGTAATTAATTCTTTGTCTGGATAAAAACATGGTTTTTGTATTATAAGTTTGAAGATTTGATCGTCTATCACTATCTTCATTATATCTCTCTGTTAAATTGAGAACCTCAGTTTATTCAATTACAGTGATTAGGGATCACAGAAACGTTTCAGGTCAATCATAAAAAGCAATCGACTAACTGAATTGGCATTAATTTTGCTTTGTATTGAAGTGTAAAAGACGCGTCGAGTAATTTTAAGTTGAGCATACATATAATCTGAACATAGAAAAAAATCATCGTTCTTTACCGTGTAATATTGTATATTCAATTTATTTTCTAACTATTATGTTGTTATTTTAGCACAGTGTGAATGGTTTGCCGCACTACCAATCTCAGCTATAATACATAATTATCATTGTTACCTACTGTGTATATAGAAAAGGTAGGCTTTCATGTATAAAAATGAGAATTGCGATTTTCGAGATTATTAATAATAATCTGACGACTAACAATTAACAGTTACATAGTACCTATCTGCGCATTAATTATGAATATAAATATTGAGGTGAATTGAACTTTTTGGTAATTTCGAAAATCTAAAATAATATATTAGACAGTAGTAGTACCTTACCCTTCATCTTCTGCCATCTATCACTACTATCATGTTTATAGAAAAATATATACTAACGCGATTTTTATTTTGTTTCCGATACTTTCTGTTATTTAATTTTCGCTACCTGCAGAATTCCACACTGGAGAAAGTAAGTGAACTCCCTTGGACAATCTTTAGTTTTCTGCCTTGGTACTATCTGCTCCTAGATTCTATTGAGTGTTGCACCCATTTTTTTTATCTTACGGCACTGTCTAGCGTAGTTTAGCCATTATTTATCATGCACTAAGTTATGTAGATACCTGATTAAACATCGGAATAAGGTGAATACATATTGGGAACACACAATTGCTCTAAAATAGCCGACTGATTAAAAAAAAAAAAAAAAAAAAACGATGCTATTACTCAAACAGTCAACAACAGGCAATCGTAAAAATCAGATTCTAAATCTTTAATCAATACTAACTACAATTAGGAGCAAGTGATAAGAAAAAAAGTAGTGGATCAAGGATGACTTGATATTTCGGAAAATATTATAAAATGTGTGAAACCTGGAATCCTATTATGTCTGAACCATTCCTCCCCAATATTCATGAAGAAATCTTGTAGATATTGTAGATTCTTTTTTTGTTATAGATCTTGTGATTTCATAAAAAATAGTTTTCATTTAGCTCAGTGTGATGTCCAATCATCAATTCATCTACTTCACTTTAATATCAACATACAGTTTTAAATTTATAAATAGTTTGAATGCACAAGGTGCTTTTTGAGACGTGTAAATATTGTTGTATTTTACAGCCATTTGACGTATTTTATCAGAAACAATTAGACAAATATTTACAGTAAATTTAAGACATTCACATTATCATAGCACTGAAAAATTTAAACATGCTGCTTAATTTCCCTGCCTACAGCTTTGCCATAGTTGCAAAGCATTTTCATTGTTTCTACGATTTAGTATAAATAATCTGTTCATTTTACAAGCAATTTGTGCTAACTTACTACCACAAAACACACTAAAGAGCACAAAAATTCTACGAATAAGTTTTACCTTTTATTTCAAATTTAAATTAAGCGACGATAGTAGAGTTTGCATTGTATCACATTATAATTTTAAAAATCAATCTTTTAAATATGTCATTATTTTACATATAAATAAACAAATGCAATTTTGTATATTGTAAATACACGAATATTGTTTATATTTTATAATCTGGCTAGAATTTTTTTTTTTTTTTTAGTCGCTTGTGTACGTGCAACTTTTTTGTCTCAAATATCTAATGAGAAAATACTGTCACGCCAGTTTTTAATATCAAAAGCTCGATCAAAAGTATTCTTTTTTATTAGATTTCATCCATATTTTTATCGGTGAAATAACATGTTAGCCATCTGCTATCAAAAGAGTTGTACAATTTTGAATTGGAAGATATGTTTCCTATAACTTGCCTACTCTAATAAATGAAACTTTTACAAACATTCATTCAGATAACTGCCTGATAAATATGTTTCAAATAATATATTATCAAACTCCATTCCATTTCACTGGCGTTAGATTTTATTGGCAGCAGGCAGGTTTTAGTGAATGTTACATCCTTGATTTAAACTATGTAACTAATTTCATTCTGCAAACAGTTTCCTAGTTTCATTCCTGGTTGATGCAAGAGGAGGAGCTATGCGTGGATGCCGTCATAGTGGTGTTCGGGTAATCGTACCACCGCGTAAGGCAGCTATGCCTATGAGGGTCACGTGTCGGTACCTCAAAAGAGACAAACTAACTAATCCTCCACCTCTCATGGAGGGCGAGGCATTAGCAAGTAGGATTCTCGAGCTTGGGCCTGTCGGTGCCAAATTCCTAGGGTGAGTAATGGTTTTTTCTTCTCATTCATACATGGAAAATTATGATCAAAGGATAATGTTATCTTGTCTCTTACAGGCCCGTAATCATAGAGGTACCACATTTTGCCTCGTTGCGTGGAAAAGAAAGAGAAATAGTTATCTTGAGATCAGATAATGGGGAGACGTGGCGCGAGCACACTCTGGAAGCCAGCGAGGAAGCTGTCCAGGATGTGCTAAACGAGAGCTTTGAAGGAGACGGTAAGAAATCTCTTCAATCTTTATTTTCCGCAAATATTAATCATATTACTGCATATATTTGAGCACTTCTCGAATCAACATAACAAAATATTCAATAAATTTACAGAATTAAGCCAGCTAGAGGATCTCCAGACATCACGTATAGTACGAATTCTCACTGTAGATTTCCCACACTATTTTGCTGTTGTCTCTCGCGTCAGGCAGGAAGTTCATGCGGTAGGTCCCGAAGGAGGCACTGTCTCATCCTCGGCTGTGCCTCAAGTGCAAGCTGTCTTTCCGCCAGCTGCTCTTACCAAGAAAATCAGAGTTGGGCTACAAGTAAGACAATTTGAAGTTGTGATCAATCAGTTGGAACTATTGGTTTAATGAAACGATCAGTTTATGAACGTTTATTGCAATACAATTGTTTGAATTCCGACAAAGATCTCAAGCCATGTTTTTTATGCTTTTAGGCTCATCCGATACCAGCTGATCTGGTCGCTAAGTTACTTGGTAATCGTGTCGCAGTATCACCAATTGTAACTGTAGAGCCAAGGCGTCGAAAGTTCCACAAGCCGATCACCCTGACAATACCAATGCCACAGGCAGCTAACAAAGGAATGATTAATCAATACTCAGGAGATGCAGGAGCAGTGGGCACCCTCAGACTCCTATGCAGCATAACTGGTAATATATGCTTGCGCGTAACATCGTAGAGCAGCAGGCCACTCGAGCGGAGAATCTCTTTCTGATATAGTAGCGATTAGGCTATTAGAAACGTTCGAATTGTTCCAGAAATGGAATCAGTAGCTTAAGCCCCCAAAAAAAAAAAAAAAAAACCGCCTAAGTATAGATTACACAGATTATAATGATGATGGTAACAGGAAAAGCTATAATAATGTAGAAGCTAGCTCCTTCGATTAATTTTATTCAGAATAGGAAGCTGCAAGCATTAGTGGTAATTTTTAAAAACATGTTTATTTTTGATATGAATTTATTTCTTAGAGATAGCTAAGAATCAGTTTGCTGCTTTATTCAAATAAAGAATGTAAATTCTATATCAAATATCACAAGCTATATTCAGTTCTGCTTGGTTTCATCTTTTTGTCTTATCAATTTGGAGAAAAAAAAATAATTACATTTGCATGATTGCAATTGGAGGAGGAGTCTCATTAATGATAGATATAATTGGAGCGAGATTTGAAGGATGAGTGGTAGCTGCGTATTTCATAGAAAAATGTTGTTGAGTACCATTGTTGTATACATATCTTGTTGTGATTCATTGTTAATGCTTGCGTATTGTTAGGATTGAGTCAGTTAGGTATGGATCATTAATTAACGTAGATAAATTTTAAACTAACATTGCTAATTGTAATTGTTAATTCGATAGTTTTTGTTTCAGCACATTTAGTTGATTGTTAACTGCTTCGATAATACAATTTAATACTTGGAATTGTAACTAATAAAATGGAAAACATCGCATCGACGAAATTTTATAAAAAAACGTTCATTTAAATAGCAGGTTGCAATTAACAGTACATGCAAATAGTGTCTATTTTCAAAGTTTCTAGAGTTTTAAGAAAAATTTTACCTATGCCACAGTGTTTCCACGTATACAAATGCTTTTACAGTTCATACAAAAATATTACGACTGTTTTTTTTGTGGAAGCAATACCTCATTTGTACGACTTGTTCGTTTATCAAATCAATTGAATGAAATTTTATAGCGGATGTGATTGCAATTTGCCATTTATCTTAAAACTAGATTCTCTTTCTTTTTAATTTCATTCTGGTATTAAGAAAGAGAATAAACTTCGAGATATGTATCTTTTGAAAATACAACATACCTAATGTAACACGTTATTGAAAAGCCCACACATGACAAACATAATTTCATGCTTTATTGCTCCATACACACCTTGCTTTTTACACATTTTTGGTGGATGGTATTTTCCTCATTTGGCTAGCATTATTCAATTATTTAAAGTATACAATATTCACCTATTCATTTTACATCATTATCAAGCACGTATCAATCAAGCACACGTAACAACTGAATTTAAATACAGTTTTACTTCCTCCCAATATATGCTAGATAATTATTTCTGAATGTTGAGTAAGTAATGCTACAAATGATAGTTCAGACAACTGATCAGAGATTAGAGTAGAACGTAGGTAGTTACTGATACTAGACAAGTTGATATTAGAAGATAAAGAGAATAGCTTAAATACTTCATACAGTTGAATTTACATATATTGCCAAACAACGTTCTCTTCAAAATGACAACATCTTTATCTACAGTTTTTCAGGAAATACAATTCTAATCATTATTTCATAGTCAATTAGAACCTCTGGAATATTTTTATGCGTCTCGCTAAAACTGTATTTAACATCAGTCCTTATAATCCACATATATCTCACTTCTGCCATCTCTATATTAACGGCACGGACATATTTTAATAATGTTATTGGACTTGGCATGTATGTCGTTCAGGGGGTCAGTCTCGGGCGGTCTGGGAGGATGTAACCGGGTCCACGCCGCTTACGTTTGTAAAGGACTGTGTCTCATTCACTACTACTGTGTCTGCTCGTTTCTGGCTAATGGACTGCAGGAACATCTCCGAGGCAACTAAAATGGCTACAGAACTATACACCCACGCCACACACGTGCCATTTATGGCCAAGTGAGTTCCAGACTAAAAAAAACTATAAAAACAGATGTTTTCATATTATGGAATACATCAAATTTTCTCATACATTTTTATGTTATTCTGATCTTCGTTTTCGGTCCACAGGTTTGTAGTCTTTGCTAAACGCGTTGACCCACTCGAAGCAAGACTACGTGTATTTTGCATGACTGATGATAAGGAGGACAAAACCCTTGAACATCAAGAACACTTTACGGAGGTTGCTAAAAGCCGCGACGTTGAGGTAATATCAGCAATTCTGAATAACTTTAATTTACGAATGTTGTAATCTATCTTCGACATTGTTATTACGTGCTTATCTCAGGTTCTCGAAGGAAAAACTCAGTACATGGAATTTGCTGGTAATCTGGTCCCAGTTTTGAAGAGCGGAGAACAATTACAGCTGCCGTTTAGAGCTTTCAAAGAAAACAGAGTTCCATTTACGACCAGAGTAAAAGATCCAGATTCTGCCGATACCGTTGGTAGAATAGTGTTCATGAGCGAACCAAAGGTTCCAAAGGGTGAACCATCGCAGACACCCCTTTGTACGTTGAACATTTTGTTGCCGGATAAAATATCTCCCGATGGCACAACTTCTGAATTAGACTTGCTCGAATTATCTAAAAACTACAGCTTCCTTAGAGATGGTGGAATCAGTAAGTACCAGGTTTTCTTCTTAAATAAGTGGCTTTCACCTTCTCAACATTACAGCCCTTAGGTACGCTTCCGTTATTATATTTCAGCATTTTATTAACTTATGATTACGTTCTTCTACAGGCAGACCAGATGCCATACACAGAGCTACAATTCGATTGACTGATATCGCTAATCTCTTAGATACAGATTGGGAGAAATTAGCTGAAGAACTAAATATTCCACCTAACGATGTAGACATCATCAAGCAAGAATACCCCGGTAAACCTGCACAGCAGGCAGCTACTATGTTCAAATTATGGCAAGATAATGGAAACAAAGCAACAGGTTGGTAGAAAATGCCATATTTATAGAACGTGGATTCACTTCATTCTGTGGACTAGTTTAGTTTATTTTTGTTTATCTTTTGGTAATCTAGTTATTCAAATCTCTAGATGACCGAATAATCCTTGCACTCAATTGTTCGCTAGCTAAAATTTATCACGTCTGATCATAAGGACCTCCAAATTATTACTTTGAAAGTCGGTGGGTACGTACTATATACCGAATGTGTGAATTATGCAATCCAAAACAGGTTCTACCAGATAGACGTGTCTTGCAAGCAAAAAAGCAGTTGAGACGTATTTATAAAAATCTTGTAGGCAGGAACAAAACATTGATTGGATTTATCTATTTTTATCCTTTACGGAATACGTATAGCTAGGTCAACATTAACACAACGTTTTACAGTCAGGAAACTAAGGACTCAAGTTTGGTTGAAAAAATTTCATTTAAAGCTCGTGTATATATATATATATATATATATATATATATAGTTTAAATGATATAGTGAAGGCTCAGTGTCTATCAACTAGCCGTCATGAAGTAGTATTAAGTGAAACCAGTTTGAAGGCAAGGTGAAATAAACAAGACTGCATAATCGTTGAGTCACACGTGTGGAATCTGTAAAGAAACGTAGTTGATGATCTCATCACCCATTACCATGCTTCACACGAATCCTACCACTAATACTAATCATGTTGCTATACCCCCACTGTGATTCAGCGTCATTACTATAATCAACAGAAATAACAACGTCTGTACACCATTATTCAATCTGCTTTTGACGCTGGTAGAACATTACAAAGGTGGTTTCATTTATTCGTTTAAAAACAAATCGTATTCAAGTTCTTATGGGTTTTTAAATAAATCCAATGGTGTTAAACTGGTTTAAAATCAGATGAATTATAAATAGTAGTACAACTATATCGTGCAACCGGCTTAAACTCGTTTTTTCTGTGATTTAGTGAAAAACAGACATGTTTATAACGTTGTATCAATCATTTGAGAATGAAGCTAGCAATTCTCATGTCAGTGAATTGCTACTCATTTTCAGAAGGTCACAGTGTTGGCAGGAAGGAGTTAATAGAGGTAAAAGTTTATTGCGAAACAATTGTGTTCAAGAAATGCGTGAGAATTAAAATCTGCGAACATCTGTGTTTGTCAGACTTGGTCAGAGTTGAAGATAAATAATTAGTTTAACTGTTTTTTCAATATAATAAAATATATTTTCAGGAAACACTTTGGAAAAAGCTTTGAATAAAATCGGTCGCGAGGATATTGTGAAAAAATGCATATTCAATGTAGAACTGGTTACCGATGACGTTGAAAAAGCAGTAGCAAGAGTCAGACTTGATCAACCTGGTTTCGATTCTCTCAAAGAAGAGCTCGGACCTTCGCGCGATACGTCGCTTCGTCGAGATGCTACCATGGATCCTAAGATGGATCCAGATTGGGAAGAGCCGGATATAATGAAGGTTCGTTCATCTATTCTAAATCAATATTTTCTTACCAATATTATTAATCGAAGTTATGATGAGCCATCAGAGAAATTTATAGAATGATCTCATTATTCATGTATTGAAATTAGTCATTCTATTAAAGGAATCAGAGTCCGTCGAAGAACTTAGCACTCCAGGCATGATAACTCACAAACGAAGTAAGTACTTTAATGCTACTACGAACTTGCCAACTGACATCAGACTCATAATATTTGACTTTCTTTCTTCGTTGAATGTGCAAATAGTTTGTTTTGCAATTCTCAAGATCATTTTACGTAACCATAGATGATGAATAATGATAATAACTAAGTTCGAACGTTTACACGAAGTTTCTTACCACTATATCGGATGAATTGAATCCAATAAAAAGATAATATTCAAATAGAATTTTAACTCTCGAAAATTAGTGTATATAAATGAACAGAAAATTAAGCGACCCTCTGCTATTGTCTGTTGGCATTCACTTGGACGCATTTATTCAGCAATAGTAAATGATACATATTATCTTCAGAGAATACGAATACCAGAAAATAGTATGAGATCACTGTCTACATTAAGGCAGTGATTGAATATTGTACACCAAGTCGTACATTAGTCTCTTAGTCATTATTAACTCACATCTTGTATCATAGCTACTTCTAAGCTGCATTCAGCCTCGCCTTATGCCTATGAGTAACAATAAAATACTACTCACTTTTCTGATTTGAGTAAATTTCATTTAAAAGAAACTCTAGGAATACTGTTTCAAAATATATATATATATATACTCTTAATTATAGTGATTATAGAAACGAAAGAACTATTATAGCGTTAGAAAATTTCAACAGACAGAATTTAACTGTTCAGATTGTTGTACATATAAAAAAGAATATGAAATACGTTTTAAGAAATGAATAAAATTATGTTCTATTCTAGTTAAGTAGAGGTAAAAAGAGATGTAAGAATTTCTTATAGTCTTACTAAATAGAATTTCGGCTTGTATGCTTATTACTATTCATCACAAATACATAACACCTTTTGTGCACTTAGCAACTGGAGAGCACCGCACGATTACAAATGGCACTATACCGAATGGAACATCGACTCCTATCAAAGATAAATATGCCAGTGACGAGAAAGAACTTGGTGATATGATGGCGGAGTTTATCGAACACAAAACGAACATTGCTGATACAATGACGAAAAAATCGAAAGATGACTCTGATGACGACAATATTAAACGACAGAGAGTTATAGAAGATGCAAACAAATTAGTTTCTGGTGAGTAACGCACTTATTACTTTTAATATTTGGGGTCGGTTGAGGGGCAGAGCTTTGCCTAACAGCAGAGATTTAAAAGAAATAAAACAAGAAAATAATATATAAAAAAAAAAAAACTAAGGACAGCAGCACCACTTACGTAACACTTTTACCTTTATAATATAGCATGACCAACTGTACATCTAGGTATTTGATACTTAACAATCTCATTAGCACTTTCAGCTTAAGGGAAATATTTTTTATGGTTCTTCTGGATGCTTATTCCATAATTCACAAATTTGAACTATGGTATATGATAGATATGAAATACGGAGATTAATTCTTTCGTATTTAATGAATGACTTGTTTCTTCGATATACTTTTTTTTTTTAGATTCAAACGAATTAGTACAAGTAAACTTGATTATGCATAGATTTATACTGTTACTGTCACCAGTCACCACATTGCGACAAAACATGATAAGATTTATCTTTTTATTGTAACACTTTGTTATATATACTTAGGGGAATATTTCCAAATATTATATAGTATTTATAAAGACTCGAAAGTGATGAAACAACAGTTAATCATTTAACGTGAAGATTTACAGCATTGTCTATCCTTGCCAGAATTCATTCACCGGCCTTTGGTGATTCCAATCTCTAATCACCATTTCACATTAATGTCTTTATTTTTGATAGCAGCTCCTGGAAACCGGTGCGGATTACTCCGGGTTTTTAGGCTTGCTTCTTTTAATAAGTAACAATTAGCGATTAGCTTATGAAAACTTTTTCTCATATCTCTACTGTAAAATAAGTACATACATACTTCCCTAACTCCAGAAATCCTATCTACATTTTTTTCACTAAACATTTTTACTTCAAACTACTACCGTTCTTCGCTAATTTATTTTCTTTCAGCTAGGAAACACTGCAATTATTTTTTTGCCGTTGCATGAATTAGCCTTTAGGTATACATATCTGTGTAGGATGCGGTAGCACACGGAGCAGCTGTCCTTAGAAGTGATTATCAGTATAGTTTTGTTGTATTCATCTGTTCTATTACTTTCGTTATACCGTTTCTCAATCTTGGAACTTACCTAATTCGTCGTCAATTATCGCTTTATTATTATTATTATTATATCACTTCTAGGTCAAAGATGATATTTGAAAGTAACATTGATATAGTGTAAAGAGACCACGATTAGTTTTTTTTTTTTCTTTTTTACTTCGCCGAGTGCTCTTGAAATAACTTTCTTGTAGGTAAAGAAAAAATGTAACTGTATCATTAATTTAGTGTGAAAATGATACAGAGATGGCTGCTCCATAGCACATACCACTGCGCACAACATATAGGAAAAGCCTAACTGCTAGTCGATCGACAATAAGCATAAACCAAACCAGCCAGCTTACACTAATGATGTTAGAATGAAATAAATCTAAACGTTTTTTGATTACGATTTTAGATGCCTAAAATATGTGATACTTAATTAACAGGTGTTATACAAGACGCAGAGAGAAAGAAGGAGAGATTAGCGGAAGGGTGGTCGGTGGTTAATGATGATGATGATGATGATGATGTGCAGGGGATTAAAGGGGCAGAAGGTGCTGTAGGGCCACGATTATTAATCCGGACAGATAAAAATATTATCGTTACAGAAAAAGATCCAAAATTATTAGGTCAAACAACTACCGTCGAGACTTTTATTCACAGAGATGTAGAGCCAGTTATAACTAAACAACATCATGTCTCTGGTCCTGCTGTACATCCTGATAATAGTAATTTACCTTTCACTACAAAACAAATTACTATCAAACAAGGTGATCCTAAAATCGGGCAGAATGTCACTGTTAAAACTACAACATTTACAGATTACAATCCATCCATTATTAGCGATTCTCAGTTTGTTGGCGAACCTCTCAACAGAGAAACGCATTATTTTGGACCTAGCGATCCTGTAATCGGTTCAGGTTCAACTATTAGTACTACTGATCCTAAAGAATCTGTATCAATTGTGACTAGCGAGACACATTATATAGGTCAACCAAAAAATGCTAATATTTCAACTACTATCACAGCACAGTCAGCCACCGTGCCAGAACCAATAATAGGTGCAGAATCTTTCCGTTCGAATGAGAAACCCTTAGATCAGCATGTACAGAGAGGTAAGGTTGTTATTTCAGGGATAGTCAAAGAAATAGAATTTAGATCTGATAAGGTAGGGAAAGACGTAAAGGATGGGACAGGTGATTTTGAAAACGACCCTAGTAAAGGGCCTATAAAGAGTATAGCAAAAATTTATGACGATGCCGACACAATGCTATCCCATGCTAGCAAAGACGTGGCTAGTGAAAAAGAGAAGTTAGCAAACGAGGGAAAAGAAGTTGACGAAAAATTAGGCACAATTGTCGATCAAGCTGGCAATGATCTCAAACAGAGACCGAAAGAGATAAGAAGCATCCTTAAAGTGGACTCGAAGAAAATTGATCTTAAAGAAACAGGGGGCAATAAGCCCCAAGAAGATCCCAGATTATCTGCTTACGAAGTAATTTACAACGTTCAACAAACTGCAGAAGATTCAACAGACAAAGGTGAAAAGGAGTCGAAGAAGGCGAAAGATAAATCTGGCGGAATATTCTCAGGGATATTCAAGACACCGAAATTGAAGAAAGGAAAGTCTAAGGACTCTAAAGATGTGTCATTTGACAGTGGGGATGATGAGACTAAAAATTCAACACTCAGATTCCTCGAAGATACTCGAAGATCAGCTGATGCAGCATATCAGCCGGAACGTATTCCGAGTCCAGTTTATCAACCCAGTGCTCCGATGGATGATCAAGATAAAAATTCACTTCAGAATATCAAGCTGTCTACGGCACAATTCCTTGATGATACAAGAAGAACTGCTGAAACCTTTGAGGGATTACCTAAAGAACCAACAAAAAGTGCAACAAATATTATCAGCGGTGGTGTAACAACAGTAAATATTGCCACAAATATCAAGGACAGCCAAAAAGATGTTAAACCACTACTTGTAAGCTCAGATTCCAAGATAGGCAAAGAGATTATAGATGCAGGCCGCCCTGCAGTAGTACACACAGTCAAAACTGTAAAAGTTGAAACCAAACAAGTTGTTTCAAGTCCTACAGATCCTAAGAAAAAATCACCAGAAATAGACACCGTTAATCTTCCGAAGGAGAAATCAGTCGATAATATCAAATCAGTGGGTGGAACTATAACTTTCGAAAAACCTGTAGAAGATATAGGAAAAACTAGTAAGGTGATAAAAGAATCAGTTGAACACACTACTAAAGAAGTGATTGACCCTAAGATTAAAGCAACAGCAGGTGAAAAGCTTGGGGACAGTGCTAAAGATCTCAACGAAGAAGTTAAAGACAAGGGCAGCGGATTCTTTGGCATTTTCAAAAGCCCTAAGACCAAGGCGAAGAAAAGAAGCAAATCTAAAGACAAGGGATCTTCAAAAGACGTCTCGTTCGATAGTGGCGATGAAGAGCTCAGAATAACAACAGCCAAGTTTTTGGATGATACAAGAAAAACGGCAGATCAAAGAACAGATTCTATTGCTCCGCATATATCTACATCGTATCCACAAGGGACTGTCGACAATAAACGAGATAGATTCATTGATAATGTTCATTACGAATTTGATACGCCCCAAGACAAGATCAAGGGAACATTTTATGATGTTAAGGCTGCTGCGGAAAGAGTTGAGACCGATGTCCAAAAAACTGTTTCAGATGAAGCTCAAAATGTTTCAAATAAGACTGCAGAAAATCTGTCAAATGCTACTGCTGGAATAATATCCTCAGTTGGCAGTATCGCTGTTGCTAGTAAAGCTCTGAAATCTGAAGTTAAGGCAGCCGGAGATAAAGCTGATGATGCCGCTAAGAACATAGAGGATAAAATAATAGTAACTGTTGAAAAAGATGTTAAGGTCGTCAAAGAAACTTTACCATCCGGGACCCGCTATATTACGGAAAAGGTAACAGTTACTAGCCAAGGTATCAAGGATACTGCTGATGCTGTTGGTAGTTCGCTGACAGATAATGGCACACGCGTAGTTGATGGCGTTAAAGATTTGAAAAAACAGGCTTCTACAGAAGTAAAGCGAGATGTAAAGGTAATAACAGAGCCTGTAATAGCTGGTGAGAAGAAATTAACACAGAGAGCAGAAGTTTTATCACAGGAATTAGGTCAGGAAGTTAAAGATGTGTCTGATGAAATCAAAGAAAAGAGTGGTGGATTCTTTGGAATTTTCAAAAGCCCCAAGACAAAGGGTAAGAAGAGGGGTAAATCAAAGGACAAGGACTCCTCTAAAGAAACATCTTTCGACAGCGGAGATGAGGAACTTAGAATTGCGACCGAGAAATTCCTTGAAGATACTAGGAAAGTAGCAGACAATACTGGCTTCCGTGTAACTAATACTGCCAATCTAGGTGAAGCTACAGATGATGATAAACCAACTACCAAGAGTTCAAATGATTATCCAAAACACAAAGAAATCACGACAGTCGTTAAAGATGTCAAAATTCTGAAGGATAAAACAGAAGTACCTGATATACAGAAGGATGTTATCATAGTCACAGAAAAGGAGTCAAAAGAAGCGAAAGAACCCAAGGAACCTAAGGAAAAGAAGAGCACGGGATTCTTACCAGGAATATTAAAAGAAGCTAAACATGCTATCGATGAAGTGACCGAAGAAGTTAAAGAATTTTGGGACGAAACCAAAAAAGAGGCTGATGAGGAAGAAGAAAAAGCAAAACACCCACTTCAACAAGTCGAAAAAACAGTATTAACTGGTACTACAGAGAATATCAAGGCTGTTAAAGGTGGTCAAGAGAAAATTACCGAGCAAGTTACACCCCGTGATGTCAAACAACAGAAATCAGATATTTCTGTTCCAGTTCCAAGTTCCAGGCATCCAGAATTGGGCATAAGGGTAATTGAAAGAAGAACAGAGCATACTCATAAAACAGATGCTCCAGGTTTTGAAGAAAAGTCGACCACTCAGAAGAAACTGGCATCACCTAAACACAAATCAGATGAACAGGCTTTGCCATCAAAGCTTGGAACACCTGAAAAAGAAATAAAAGATCGTAGAACAGACTCGTCAGTAGATAAATCCACTGAATCAGAGGATGATAGCAAGGAAAAAGGAGGTGGTTTCTTCGGAATTTTCAAAAGTCCAAAATCCAAGAGTAAGCGACGAAGTAAGTCAAAGGATAAGCAGTCGTCTAGAGAAGCTTCCATTGATAGCGGAGATGAGGACCTCAGATTGGCAACGGCTACATTCTTGGCAGATTTGAAAAATGTTGCTGAAGAGAATCACAGTAGTGCACCTTTAGTTGAAGATACTCAAGTGAAAATTGATGTTGGAAAGATGCCTGTTGCTGATGACTTGAAAATTACCAAGTTTGTAGACGAACAAAAAAAACCGATCGATGACCTTGCTTTTGGGGATTCAATCCACAGCTCAAAGCAACAAAGACCTATAGCACCTCCACGAAGAGGATCTCCTTCAGTTACTAAAACCGTGCATACCACCACGACAGTGACTGTAAGCAAACCTTCGAAAGATAGTGATAGTCTAAATGAGAAAGGCAGTAGTGGGGGTTTCTTTTCTGGAATTCTGTCAGGTACTAAACAGACTGTAACTGAAGTTTCAGATGATGTCAAAGACTTTTTCAAAGATACACCACAGCAAGTAAAAGAGGGAGAACATCTAGCAACAAGTACAGTTCAAGTAGCATCCAAAAATATTGAAGATGCGAAGAGTAATATTGTCAAGGATGCCAAAGACTTGGAATCACAGTTAGCAGGGGCAATAGATCGTGATTCTAAAGAACTGCTGAAGGCTTCCGAGGATGCAAAAGCACAAACCGAGAAGAAATTGGCTGCTGATCTGGGAGCTATTTCGGCCGCTGCTCAGGACACAAGTGCCAAGGTGTCTCAAGAGGCCAAGAAGCTCGTTGACAACGTTGAAGATAATGCCAGAAAAATTGCCGATACCTCTAGCATTGCTAAAGACGAAATTAGCCAGAAAACCAAACAAGAAGTTACCATTCTGAAAGATAAAGTTGCAGCGGCTGACGAAGCCGTTTCTGATGCTGTTGAAGCCTCCAGTGAAAAGGGTGCAAAGAAATCTAAGAAGATCAAACAGAAGGGTAGCAGATTTCTGTCTGGTATTTTCAAGAGTGCAAAGCAGTCTGTTGATGAAGCGAAAGATGACGTCGGAGGGCTTGTCGATGATACAAAAAGGGCTGCTGCAGAAGGTGAAGAACATGCTAAACGCGCTGCTCAAGAAACAGCCGGAAAAATCAGAGATATCAAAGACGGAGTTGCAGATCGTTCGAAGAATGTAAAAGACCAAGTATCACAGGAAATAGCCGAGGATTCTCAGAAGCTTCTGGACGCATCCAAGAGTGCCAAAGACAAGACCAAGGAAAAATTGAATGCCGGAGTCGAATTTGTAACTGATACCGCTAAAGGCGCTGCTGAAAATGTATCCGCCGGAGCTGCAGAACTTACCAGAAAAGTTAAGGATGGAGCTGACACGGTTGTTGAAAAATCTAGAGAAACAAAGGACAAAGTTGGCAAAGAAATAAAAGAGGATGCTAAAGTTGTCAAGGATAAATTAGCATCCACAGCTGATGCAGCAGCCACTACTGCCGGAGCTGCGAAAGACAAAACCACAAGGGAGGCTAAAAAGGCCAAAGAAAAAACCAGCGGATTTTTGTCTGGGATTTTCAGAGGTGCCAAACAATCTATCGATGACGTCAAAGACGATGCCAGTGACTTTTTGGAGGAAACAAGAAGAGAAGAAGAACGGGCGAGACGTGCTGCCGAGGAAGCGGCTAAAAAAGTTGAGGATATTAAAGATGAAGTTGCAGACGGTGCCAAAAATACAACAGCACAATTATATCAGGACGTCTCCGAAGATTCTAAGAAGCTTTCGGATGCTTCTAAGAGTGCAAAAGACAAGGCAAAGGAAAAGATTACCGTAGGTGTCAACGTTTTGTCTGATACCGCTAAGGATGCAGCTGATAAGGTTTCAAAGGGAACTACAAATCTTGTTGAAAAAGCTCAAGATGCTACAGAATCAGTTATCACAAAGTCCAAGGATGTGAAGAACGAGGTCGGCAAGGAAATCAAGGATGATGTAACGATAGTTAAAGCCGGACTAACTTCAGCTGCTGAGACTGTGGCCGACACTGCTGTAGCTGCAAAAGATGAAACTGCAAAGGAAGCTAAAAAAGCTAAAGAAAAGGGCAGCGGATTTTTATCAGGCATCTTCAAAGGTGCGAAACAGGCTGCTGACGAAGTCAAAGAAGACATTGGAGAATTTGTAGACGACACGAAAAAAGAGGCTAGAGAAGAAAAAGAACGTGCAAGGCGTGCCGCGCAAGAAACATCAGAAGAAATTAAAGATACAAAGGCTAAGCTATCCCAAGAAATTACTGAAAGTTCTCAAAAGCTTTCGGATAGTGCCAAGGCTGTGAAAGACAAGACGAAGGAAAAACTAACTGCAGGTGTTGAAGTTGTATCGGACACAACAAAAACGGTAGCTGATAAAGTTTCAAAAGAAACTAAGGAAGTCGTTGATCGAACTAAAGCTGGTACCCAGACAATTCTCGAAAAGACCAAAGATGTTAAGGACCAAGTTGGCAAGGAAATCAAGGATGATGCTAAGATTGTCAAGGATAAGTTCATATCAGCGACTGATGCCGTAGCAGATACTGCTGAGGCAGCACTTGATAAATCCGCAAAGGAAGCTAAAAAAGCTAAAGAGAAGGGCAGTGGATTTTTATCAGGCATCTTTAAAGGTGCCAAACACGCTGTTGACGAAGTTAAAGAAGACATTGGAGAGTTTGTAGATGAGACAAAGAAAGAGGCTAAAGAAGAAGAAGAACGTGCAAGACGTGCTGCTCAAGCAACATCAGAAGAAATCAAAGATGCGAAGGCTAAATTATCCCAGGAAATAACAGAAGGTTCTCAAAAGCTTTCGGATAGTGCTATAGCTGCAAAAGACAAGACAAAGGAAAAATTGACTGCTGGTGTTGAAGCTGTGTCTGATAAAGCAAAAACCGCAGCTGATAAAGTTTCTAAAAAAGCTTCCGAATTTACTGAGAAAACTAAAGATGGCACGCAATCGATTGTGGACAAATCCACAGAGGTCAAGGACAAGGTGGGAAAAGAAATTCATGATGACGTCAAAGTTGCTAAAGATAAATTGACCTCAGCAGCTGATACTGTTGCTGATACAGCCGCATCAGCCAAAGACAAAACTGCAGAGGAGGCGAAGAAACTTAAGGAGAAAAGTGGCGGGTTCTTCTCAGGCATTTTTAAAGGTGCCAGAGACGCTGTTGAAGATGTCAAGGAGGATATTGAAGAGTTTCTTGATGACACGAAAAAAGAAGCCAAAGAAGAAGAAGACCGTGCTAGACGTGCTGCTCAAGAAACTTCCGAACAAATTGCGGAGGTCAAAGACAAAGTCGTAGATACTACAGAGGATTTGAAGACCAAGCTATCACAAGAAGTCACCAAAGATTCACAAAGGCTTTCAGATGCTTCGAAAAATGCAAGAGACAAGACCAAGCAAAAACTGGATACTGGCATTGAAGTTGTATCTGATGGTGCCAAAGCAGCAGCTGACAAAGTAGCCAAAGAAACTTCGGAACTTGCCAGCAAGGCTAAGGATGGTGCACAAACGATTGTGGAAAAATCTAAGGACGTCAAGGACAAAGTGGGCAAGGAAATCAAAGATGATGTCAATCTGGCTAAAGACAAATTAGCTTCAGCAGCTGATTCAGTTGCCGATACTGCCGCATCTGCGAGAGATAAAACCGCAGAGGAAGCGAAAAAAGCTAAAGAAAAAGGAAGCGGATTCTTATCAGGTATTTTCAAGGGTGCCAAACATGCTGTAGATGAAGTTAAAGAAGATGTAGGAGACTTCTTTGATGACACGAAGAAAGAGGCGGAGGAAGAAGCAGAACAAGCTAGACAAGCTGCACAGCAAACATCTGAAAACATCAAAGATAAAGGTAAAGAAAAACTGGATGCAGGTGTCAAAGTTTTGTCTGATACCGCCAAAAGCACGGCTGATAAAGTCTCAAAAGAAACTAAGGAAATCGTTGATCAAACTAAAGCTGGTACCCAAACAATTCTCGGGAAGACCAAAGATGTAAAGGACCAAGTTGGCAAGGAAATCAAGGACGATGCTAAAATTGTCAAGGATAAGTTCACATCAGCGGCTGACGCTGTAGCAGAGACTGCTGAGACAGCAGTTGATAAGTCCGCTAAGGAAGCTAAAAAAGCTAAAGAGAAGGGCAGTGGATTTTTATCAGGCATTTTTAAAGGTGCCAAACACGCTGTCGACGAAGTTAAAGAAGACATTGGAGAGTTTGTGGATGAGACGAAAAAAGAGGCTAAAGAAGAAGAAGAACGTGCAAGGCATGCTGCTCAAGAAACATCAGATGAAATTAAAGATGCAAAGGCTAAACTGTCACAGGAAATCACTGAAAGTTCCCAAAAGCTTTCGGATAGTGCTAAAGCTGCTAAAGATAAGACTAAGGAAAAATTGACTGCCGGTATTGAAATAGTGTCTGATACAGCAAAAACCACAGCTGATAAAGTTTCTAAGGAAGCTTCTGAATTGGCTGAGAAGGCTAAGGATGGCACGCAATCGATTGTTGGAAGATCCAAAGACATCAAAGACAAGGTAGACAAGGAAATCAGGGATGATGCTAAGATTGTCAAAGATGAATTAACATCCGCGGCCGATACTGTAGCTCATACTGCTGAAGCAACAATTGACAAATCCTCAAAGGAAGCTAAGAAAGCTAAAGAGAAAGGCAGTGGATTTTTGTCAGGAATTTTCAAAGGTGCCAAGCAAGCTGTTGACGAAGTTAAAGGAGATGCGGGAGACTTTTTGGAGGAGACAAAGAGAGAAGAAGAACGTGCTAGACGTGCTGCACAAGAACAATCTGAGAAAATGGAAGTTGCCAAAAATAAAATTGTAGATAGTGCCAAGAATATGGGAGATGAAATTGCCAAGCAAGTCAAAGAAGATTCTGATAAGGTAGTGGACGCCTCTAAGAGTGCTACAAACAAAGCGAAAGGGAAATTAACAGCGGGAGTCGAAACATGTACCGATTCTGCTAAAAGCGTGGCTGACTGGGCCTCCAAGGGAGCTGAAAATGTCGTTGAAAAAGCAAAAGATGGTAAAGAAACTATAGTTGAGAAGTCCAAGAGTATGAAAGATAAGGTAGGCAAGGAAATTGAGCACGATGGAAAGGTAGTGAAAGATCAGTTAGTTTTGGCGCATGATAAACTTTCTAAAGAAGCTTCTGAGCTTGCCGGAAAAGCAAAGGATGGCACGCAATCGATTGCTGAAAAGTCCAAAGACCTCAAGGACAAGGTGGGTAAAGAAATTGCAGATGACGTTAAAGTGGCTAAAGAGAAATTAGGTTCAGCAGCTGATTCTGTTGTTGATACTGCCACATCTGCAAAAGACAAAACGGCACAGGAAGCAAAGAAAGCAAAGGAAAAAACTGGCGGATTCTTGTCTGGCATTTTCAAAGGAGCCAAGCATGCCGTTGATGAAGTTAAAGAAGACGTAGGAGAATTCTTTGAAGACACAAAGAAAGAAGCTGAAGACGAAGCAGAACGTGCTAGACGTGCTGCAGAAGAAACATCAAAAAATGTCAAAGACATCAAGGACAAAGTCGTAAATGGTGCAAAGGATGCTACAGTTAAACTATCCCAGGAGGTCACTGATGATTCTAAGAAACTTTCAGATGCTGCTAAAAGTGCAAAGGATAAAACTAAGGAAAAACTGATGGCTGGCGTTGAAGTTGTGTCTGATAGTACTAAGGCAACAGCTGAAAAAGTTTCAAAAGAAACTGCGGAACTTACCAGCAAAGCTAAGGATGGTGCACAAACGATTGTAGAAAAATCTAAGGACGTCAAGGATAAAGTGGGTAAGGAAATCAAGGATGATGTCAATGTGGTTAAAGATAAATTAGCTTCAGCAGCTGATTCCGTTGCCGACACCGCCGCATCTGCCAGGGATAAAACTGCAGAGGAAGCGAAAAAAGCTAAAGAAAAAGGAAGTGGATTCTTATCAGGTATTTTCAAAGGGGCAAAGCACGCCGTGGATGAAGTTAAAGAAGATGTAGGAGAGTTTTTCGAAGACACAAAGAAAGAAGCTGAAGAAGAAGCAGAACGTGCTAGACGTGCTGCAAAGGAGACATCTGATAATGCCAAAGGTATTAAAGACAAGGTGGTAGATGATGCAAAGGATCTGACAACTAAGATATCGCAAGAAGTCGCTGACGATTCTAAGAAGATTTCAGAGGCTGCTAAAAGTGCAAAGGATAAGACCAAGGAAAAACTGATTGCTGGCGTTGAAGTAATTTCTGATAGTACCAAAACTACAGCTGATAAAGTTTCGAAAGAAGCTGCGGAACTTGCCGGCAAAGCTAAGGATGGTACACGAACGATTGTCGAAAAATCCAAGGACGTTAAGGACAAATTTGGCAAGGAAATCAAAGATGATGTAAAAGAGGCTAAAGAAAAATTGTCTTCGGCGGCTGATTCTGTTGCAGATACTGCCGCATCAGCAGCAGACAAAACTGCGCATGAAGCAAAGAAGGCTAAAGAAAAGAGTAGTGGATTCTTTTCTGGTATTTTCAAAGGGGCAAAACATGTGGTTGATGAAGTCAAAGAAGAGGTAGGAGAGTTTTTCGAAGACACAAAGAAAGAGGCCGACGAAGAAGCAGAACGTGCAAGAAAAACGGCACAAGAAACATCTGAAAATGTCAAGGATATTAAAGACAAAGTCGTAGACGGTGTAAAGGGAGCAACAGCCAAGTTGTCCCAGGAGCTGGTCGAAGATTCTAAAAAGCTTTCAGATGCTTCGAAGAGCGCAACGGACAAGACCAAGGAAAAGTTGAATGCTGGAGTCGAAGTTGTGTCTGATAACGCTAAAGCTGCAGCCGATAAAGTTTCTAAAGAAACCGGGGATCTCGTTGAAAAAGTTAAGGAGGGTACCCAATCGGTTGTTGGAAAGTCAAAAGACGTGAAAGACAAGGTGAGCAAGGAAATTAAAGATGATACCAAGATTGTCCAGGATAAGTTGACATCTGCGGCTGATACTGTAGTTGAGACTGCTGAGGCTGCAGTTGACAGAACCACAAAGGAAGCTCAAAAAGCTAAAGAAAAAGGTAGTGGATTCTTATCAGGTATCTTCAAAGGTGGGAAACATGTTGTTGATGACGTCAAGGTAGATGCTGGAGACTTTCTAGAGGAGACTAAGAGAGAAGAAGAACGTGCTAGACGAGCTGCTGAGGAAGCATCTGAAAAAATTCGACATGCCAAAGACAAACTTGCAGATAGTGCCAAGGATGTGACACATATACTATCTCAGGAAATCACTGAGGATTCCAAGAAGATTTCGGACGCTGTTAAGAGTGCTAAAGATAATACGAAGGAAAAATTGACTGTAGGCGCTGCATTCGTGTCTGAAACTGTTAAAGATGCAGCTGATAAAGTGTCAAAAGAAACGGCGGAGCTTGCTGCCCAAGCTAAGGATGGCACAGAGTCAACTATTCAGAAATCTAAGGATGTCAAAGACCAGATCAGTAAAGAAATTAAAGATGATACTAAGGTTGCCAAAGACAAATTGGCTTCAGCGGCTGCTGCAGCTGTAAATACTGCTGAATCTGTGAAAGACCAAACCTCGAAGAAAGCTAAAAAAGCCAAGGATAAGAGCAGTGGATTTTTCTCTGGTATCTTCAAAGGTACGAAACATGCTGTTGACGAAGCCAAGGAAGATGTTGGAGAGTTCATCGAGGGCAAGAAAAGAGACGTGGAAGAAGAGGAAGAGCGTGCTAGACGAGCTACTCAAGAAACATCTGGAAAAATCCGGGGGATCAAAGACAAAGCCGCAGGTACCATAGAGAATGTGACAACTAAAGTATCTCAGGAAATTTCTGACGATTCCAAGAAGCTTGCGGAAGCAGCTAAGAGTGCGAAGGATAAGACTACGGAAAAACTTGATGCTAGCATTGAAGTTGTATCTGATACCACCACGGCAGCAGCTGACAAAGTTGTCAAAGAAACTAAGGATCTTGTTGGTAAAGCTAAGGATGGTACACAATCAATCGTTGAAAAATCCAAAGATATTAAAGAAAAAGTGGGCAAGGAAATCAAAGATGACGTTAATGTAGCTAATGAAAAATTAGCTTCAGTGGCTGGTACTGTTGCGGACACCGCCTCATCTGCCAAAGACAAAACGGCACAGGAAGCAAAGAAAGCAAAGGAAAAAACTGGCGGATTCTTGTCTGGCATTTTCAAAGGGGCCAAGCATGCTGTTGATGAAGTTAAAGAAGATGTAGGAGAATTCTTTGAAGACACAAAGAAAGAAGCTGAAGACGAAGCAGAACGTGCTAGACGTGCTGCAGAGGAAACATCCAAAAACGTCAAAGACATCAAGGACAAAGTTGTAGATGGTGCAAAGGATGCCACAGCTAAACTATCCCAGGAAGTCACTGATGATTCTAAGAAACTTTCAGATGCAGCTAAAAGTGCAAAGGATGAGACCAAGAAAAAACTGATTGCTGGCGTTGAAGTTGTGTCTGATAGTACCAAATCTACAGCCGAAAAAGTTTCAAAAGAAGCTGCAGAACTAGCCGGCAAAGCTAAAGATGGTGCACAAACGATTGTAGAAAAATCTAAGGACGTCAAAGACAAAGTAGGTAAAGAAATCAAAGATGATGTTAATGTGGCTAAAGATAAATTAGCTGCAGCAGCTGATTCTGTTGCCGAGACTGCAGCATCTGCCAAAGATAAAACCGCACAGGAAGCAAAGAAGGCTAAAGAAAAGAGTAGCGGATTCTTGTCAGGTATTTTCAAAGGGGCAAAGCACGCCGTGGATGAAGTTAAAGAAGATGTAGGAGAGTTTTTCGAAGATACAAAGAAAGAAGCTGAAGAAGAAGCAGAACGCGCTAGACGCGCTGCCAAGGAGACATCCGATAATGCCAAAGGTATTAAAGACAAGGTGGTAGATGATGCAAAGGATCTGACAACTAAGGTATCGCAAGAAGTCTCTGAAGATTCTAAGAAGCTCACAGACGCTGCTAAAAGTGCAAAAGATAAGACCAAGGAAAAACTGATTGCTGGCGTTGAAGTTGTGTCTGATAGTACCAAAGCTACAGCCGACAAAGTTTCAAAAGAAGCTGCAGAACTTGCCGGCAGGGCTAAGGATGGTGCACAAACGATTGTAGAAAAATCTAAGGACGTCAAAGACAAAGTGGGCAAAGAAATCAAAGATGATGTTAATGTGGCTAAAGACAAGTTAGCTTCAGCAGCTGATTCTGTTGCTGATGCCGCAACATCTGCCAAAGACAAGACGGCGCAGGAAGCAAAGAAGGCTAAAGAAAAAGGTAGTGGGTTCCTGTCTGGTATATTCAAAAGTGCAAAACATGCTGTTGATGAAGTGAAAGACGAATTCGGAGAATTCATTGAAGATACGCAGAAAGAAGCTGACGCAGAAGCAGAACGTGCAAGAAAAGCTGCACAGGAGACATCTGAAGACCTGAAGAGTATCAAAGATGAAGTTGTAGATGGGGCAAGACGGGCAAAGACAACTTTATCCCAGGAAGTTGCTGAGGATTCCAAAAAACTATCAGATCTGTCTCAGGCTGCAAAAGATAAGACAAAGGAGAAATTGACTACTGGGTTTGATGTTATTTCTCATACTACTACTGATGCAGCTAGTAAGGTTTCTGAAGGAGCTACACAACTTGTTGACAAAGCTAAGGATGGCACAGGAAAAGCTGTCGAAAAATCTAAAGAAGTTAAAGACAAGGTGGGCAAAGAAATTAAGGATGATGCCAAGGTTGTTAAAGATAAATTGGCTTCAGTGACAGATGTTGTAGTTGATACTGCCGAAGCTGCGATTGACAAAACCTCGAAGGAAGCCAAGAAGGCAAAAGAAAAAAGTAGTGGATTTTTGTCAGGCATTTTCAAAAGCGCCAAACATTCTGCCGATGAAGCAAAAGATGATGCTACCGATTTCCTGGAGGAGACACGAAGAGAGGAAGAACGTGCTCGACGTGCTGCTCAAGAGGCAGCCGAAAAAGTCACAGACAGTGCTAAGCAACTAAACGAAAAAATTTCTCATGAGATCAGAGAAGATTCACAAAAGCTTGTGGATGCATCTAAGAATGAAAAAGATAAAGCAAAATCAAAATTGGCAGCCGGAGTTAACGTTGTGTCTGACACTGCAAGGGATACAGCTGATAAAGTTTCCGCAGGAGCTACAGGTCTTGTTGGGCAAGTGGAAGATGGTGCAGCAAAGATTGTGAAAAAATCAAAAGAGACCAAAGAGAAGATTGGCAAGGAAATCAAAGATGATGCCAAGGCAGTTGAAGATACATTAGTTTTAGCAGTCGATAGTCTAGTGGAAACTACTGGAGCTGCAAAGGATAAAACTACAAAGGAAGCCAAGAAAGCCAAAGAAAAGGGTAGCGGATTTTTGTCAGGCATTTTCAAAGGTGCCAAACACGCCGTGGACGAAGTGAAAGAAGATATTGAAGAGTTTGTGGATGACACGAAAAAAGAGGCCAAGGAAGAAGAAGAACGTGCAAAACGTGCTGCTCGAGAAACATCAGCAGAGATTAAAGATGCAAAAGCTAAACTGTCCCATGAAATTACTGAAGGTTCCCAGACGCTTTCAGATAGTGCTAAGGCTGCAAAAGACAAGACAAAGGAAAAATTGACCGCTGGTGTTGAAGTTGTTTCTGATACAGCGAAAATTGCAGCTGATAAAGTCTCAAAAGAAACTAAGGAAGTCGTTGATCAAACTAAAGCTGGTACCCAAACAATTCTCGGGAAGACCAAAGATGTTAAGGACAAAGTTGGCAAGGAAGTCAAGGATGATGCTAAGATTGTCAAGGATAAGTTCACATCAGCGACTGATGCTGTAGCAGATACTGCTGAGACAGCACTTGATAAATCCGCAAAAGAAGCTAAAAAAGCTAAAGAGAAGGGCAGTGGATTTTTATCAGGCATCTTTAAAGGTGCCAAACACGCTGTTGACGAAGTTAAAGAAGATATTGGAGAGTTTGTAGATGAGACGAAAAAAGAAGCTAAAGAAGATGAAGAACGTGCAAGGCGTGCTGCTCAAGAAACATCAAATGAGATTAAAGGTGCGAAGGCTAAACTGTCCCAGGAAATCACTGAAGGTTCCCAGAAGCTTTCGGATAGTGCTAAGGCTGCTAAAGACAAGACTAAGCAGAAATTGATCGCAGGAGTTGAAGTTGTGTCTGATACAGCAAAAACCACAGCTGATAAAGTTTCTAAAGAAGCTTCCGAATTGGTTGACAAAGCTAAGGATGGCTCGCAATCGATTGTTGGAAAATCCAAAGACTTTAAGGACGAGATGGACAAGGAAATTAGGGATGATGCTAAGATTGTAAAAGATAAATTAACTTCAGCCGCTGATATTGTTACCGATACTGCTGCATCTGCCCAAGATAAGACGACGCAAGAAGCAAAGAAAGCTAAAGAAAAAAGTAGCGGATTCTTATCTGGTATCTTTAAAGGTGCCAAACACGTTGTAGATGAAGTCAAAGAAGAAGTAGGAGAATTTTTCGAAGATACAAAGAAAGAAGCCGAAGAAGAAGCAGAACGTGCCAGACGTGCTGCAGAGGAAACATCCGAAGATGTCAAAGACATCAAAGACAAAATCGTAGATGGTGCAAAGGATACCACAGCTAAACTATCCCTTGAGGTCTCTGAAGATGCTAAGAAACTTTCAGATGCTGCTAAAACTGCAAAAGACAAAACCCAGAAGAAACTGGATACTGGTATCAAAGCAGTGTCTGATACAGCCAGAGATGCAGCTGATAAAATCTCTAAAGAAAGTTCCGAACTCGTTGGAAAAGCTAAGGATGGCACACAATCAATTGTAGAAAAATCCAAGGATGTCAAAGACAAAGTGAGCAAGGAAATCGAAGATGACGTCAATGTGGCCAAAGATAAACTAGCTTCAGCGGCTGATGCTGTTGCGGATACCGCAATTTCAGCCAAAGACAGAACAGCACAGGAAGCAAAGAAGGCAAAGGAAAAAACTGGTGGATTTTTGTCTGGCATTTTCAAAGGTGCCAAACATTCGGTTGATGAAGTCAAAGATGAAACGTCTGAGTTCTTTGTAGATACGAAGAGAGAGGCCGAGGCAAAAGCAGAACAGGCCAGACTAGCTGCAGATAAGGCAACAGCTAAGATATCGCAAGAGATTGCTGAAGATTCTAAGAAGCTCTTAGATGCTTCTAAGAGTGCAAAGGATAAGGCCAAAGACAAATTAACTAGCGGACTCGAAGCTGTGTCTGATACTGCAAATGCTGCAGTTGATAAAGTTTCGAAAGGAGCTACAGAAGCTGCCGAAAAAGCAAAACATAGTTCAGAAGTTGTGGTGAAGAAATCAAAGCAAGCCACAGAGAAGGTGGGCAAAGACATCAAAGATGGTGCCCAAGTCGTTAAAGACGAAACAACATCAGCCGTCGGGGCTGTAGTACACGGCGCCGAAGTTTCAACTGAAAAAGTTTCTAAAGCAGCAAAAAAAGGCAAAGAAAAGAGTAGCAAACTATTTTCTGGCATTTTCAAAGGATCTAAACATGACACAGCAAACATTTCTGGACCAAGTCCTGTTGTCACTGGAAAACAGAAGAGTACTCACCCAGATATATCAAATGTATCCCCACACAGCCAGCAACAAGAATCAATTTCTGACGCTAAATTAGCAACAATGATGTTCTTGGCGGACACAAGGAGTACAGCTGAACAGAGAAATGAGCCATATGCGTTTGGTCAAGATCAGAGCTATTCTGACTCTGCTTCAAGTTCAGCGCGTAGTTCTTTAGACCGAGATGTCTCTCTTGGTGAAGATAAAAAATCTAAGAAAAGGAAAGGCGGAGTCATATCAAGCATTGTCAAAGGAGCAAAATCCGCAACTCACAAAATTGCTAAGGAAGTAGACCACGCTGCAGTAGGCTTAAAAGATGCTACCGGAAAATTCTGGGAAGATACTAAAAGAGAATCCGACGATTCTCTAGCTTCAGGAAGCTATAATGTCTCCTCAGTATCTATTGATTCTGATAGAACAAAAGTCGAAGCCACGGCGGCTGTAAGTCCTGAATCTTTTATTGAAAAATCTAAACAAGTCGAAAGGCTAGGCGATGATGAGTCTAAGAAAAGTGTTAGCGAAGGTAAAGGTAAATTAGTTTCACGCATTCCACAAAAAATTAGTCCTACAAGAGATACAAAAAATATTCCGGTAGATAGCTCAGATAGATTAGTAGCGGGGGTGTCGAGCAGGCTAGAGCACCTAGAGCCTCGCACGCGTCAATCCGTCACCACAGTTGTAACAAAGTCTGTGCGGACGGCAGCAACCCCACCACCCAGCCCCGCCGAGTTCAGTGACAGTAGCATTAAAGGTATCTTGGAATAATTGTGTTATACATATTACATGCCAGCTGTGTGTAACATGATTAATTGATTAAGTTAATGCTTTTGTATAATATCAGTTTACACCAGCCTTAACGAGGCAACTGAAATGATTAATTTCGCACAGCTACCATACCTCTAATACTAATCCGTAATTACCTACCTGGTGAATTCCATCTCAAATCGGCAACGAATTTACCTCGTATTTTTTAAATCCATTGAAACTTGTTTTATGTGAAGAAAAAAAAATATACGTTTAAAGCATAGAATACAATTTACTTGTTTCTAAATTCTATCGAACAGATATTTTAGACCAACACAAAAATACGGTATCGCCTTTCTTAACATATATTTGTAGCAAAAAAAAAAAAAAAAAAAGTGTTGATTGATTCAGAAACAAATTTGAGTTGTAATTCCCCATTTACCTAATAGTTTTTCCATACCTCATATCCAGTATACATTCACAACAGAATCTAGTTGTTATTAGTATGCAGAATAAGCCAATCTAAAATATGTACAATAACTAAAATAATAATATTATCATATGCTTCACACACGGATAACTTTGGCAAGATTTAATGAGAAGCAAGAAGCAGATATTATAGATTTTTAGGACCAAGAAGTTCTTTCATTACCAGCGCGTAAAACACCTTATCAATTACAATCTACATTCAGAAACATCTTCAACATTAATTTAAGTTTCATTGAGTAGTGACTCTATCGTTCGAAGCCTATTAATTCATACCATATGTGGTATGAACTTCAGGCTTCGAACGATAGAGTCACTACTCAATGAAATTAAACACAGACCTGGGACTAAGAAGGTCAATGACAATAACATGAAATTCAAGTAAAGATTCCTCCAGTCCTTCAGTGGTCTAATTGGACAAGGCGTCGCAGTACAAATGCGGAGGTCCCGGTTCAAACCCGGGCTGAAGGAATTTTTACTTGAAAAAATAATTATGATGCACTTCCGTTTTTTTCAGTCTATCTGAAGACTGCACGCTCATATAGAGGTGAGCTTCAGTTAGAAGACTTAAAAATTTGGTTCGACTGGTCCGATAAATTCACATATGGTATGAATTAATAGGCTTCGAACGATAGAGTCACTACTCAATGAAATTAAACACAGACCTGGGACTAAGAAGGTCAATGACAATAACATGAAATTCAAGTAAAGATTCCTCCAGTCCTTCAGTGGTCTAATTGGACAAGGCGTCGCAGTACAAATGCGGAGGTCCCGGTTCAAACCCGGGCTGAAGGAATTTTTACTTGAAAAAATAATTATGATGCACTTCCGTTTTTTTCAGTCTATCTGAAGACTGCACGCTCATATAGAGGTGAGCTTCAGTTAGAAGACTTAAAAATTTGGTTCGACTGGTCCGATAAATTCACATATGGTATTAATTTAAGTTATTTCATAATATGACTTATATTGAAAGTGATAATCATTTAAATCATATATTTTATAGTACCAGTTTAATCGAACAAACTGATGTTCTGTTCTCTCGGAATAGAACAATCCTGTGAATGTATCCTAATTATATGAATGGTCCATAATCCATCCTACGATAAAAAATAAATAACATGACGTTAGATTGAATAATACAATTTTTATTTAATTTTTGTATATATATATTTTCAGCCTTACTGTGTATTACCCATGATTTTAATATTTCAATTTTCATTTACTGCATGTTTACAGGATTTTGTGCCGTTTTACACCTTGCTACTTCAGTGATAAATCTTGCCACACATAAAAAAAAACTTTTTATTTATTGCTGTGTATACTTTCCTGTATAGTACAATATAGAGATCATATATTATATTATTGCAGTAAGTAATATCTCTCATTCAATTAACAGGAAACCACAGACTAGTGACGCATGAACCGAGGTATGCCATGCAGGGAACACATCATTCATCTAATCTTTGTCAATCAATTCATTGCTTTCAATGTTTATTCATCTCTTACTCCTCAACTAAGATATACTCTATCAATTTCAGATGTAACTGAGGAGGCCTCGCGACGAGCTCAAGATCTAGCCGACCAATCCCTATCTCTTAAGCGACCAGGTAATATATTAAAAAGAAAATAATCAATACACTACATATTTCAGGAAGTCAGTATATTAGTAAACAACTGTTTTTTGGTACCCTCAGGTATTTAGCTTTATCTTCTATAGTTAGCACTATTGCTAACGCTTCCTCACTAACTGATACGTATGATCGATTAATACTCAATGTAGTGTCTGTATATATCTTTTATTGAAAGGTAACATAACATAATTTTGCCCCATAATATAATGGAAATTTTTGATCACATCACTGTTCTGTGAAAGCTTCTTACATAGGTTCATCTTACCTGATTACAAATTGTTATAAATTGTTCTCATTTCATTCACGTGTCTGCCAGATCGAATTCAGTAAGACGTAACTTGATGTAAATCTTACTCGAAGAATATTGCACTGCTAATTTTGTGGTAAACATTGGAGACAGGTGCTTAGATAATCAATTCACTATGGTAATAAGTATTCATTCAATAGCATTCTCAACGCATTATACTACACAGGATTTAGATATGTCCTTTTTCTCTCAAAAAGCTATCTCATCTTTCGCTAAACATTGGTTCTTGCTTACAAGGTCTTATTTTTTATAGAAATTAACGCCAGGTAGTAAATATCCTTCAAGAGACTTTCACACCTTTTAGTAAAAGACAGACACAGACTCTAGATAATGTTTAATGTGTGTTTTTTACATATAAACTAATCCTAATGCAATATTGATACTAACTAAAACCTAATTTAGACTCATAATATATAATAAAGCCATACATATATTATATTATATGTAAAGTCCGCAGGCCCACATCACTACTGGGCTAGAGTTGAGATTATTAGTGTGTATCAATGTGCTTTATGTCCTTGTTCCTGTTCTTGTCCGTGTCCTTTTGGATGGGTCAGGGCATGATTCTGCTGAGATTGATGGGACTGTAGAGAGGCATGCTACTTCTGCTCCGTCAAAGCAACCTGTTCCTGCCCCTCGCCACTCCTCCAAGTTGTCCACCAAAACTGACTTAGATCTACGATTCGAAGATACTCAAGCGTCGCAAGCACCCAAAAGCCCAAAGACTAGAATACCAGAGCCAACGTCAAAACCGGTGCAAAAATCTCCGGATACAACTAAGACTTCTTCTAAATCGCCCAAGAGGTCACCAGAAAAAATACATAGCCCTGTCAAAGAAGATGTGTGTATGAAAATAGTAAAAGAGCCTCAAAGTCCAAAGAGTAAAATTCCAGTTAAAATAAAGGAAACAACCAAAGACGGCGACAAAACAATTGTTAAAGAATTCGTTACAGATGACGGTATGACCACTGTCACGGAGACTGTTACAACAAAATTCATTGAGTCAAAGTTATCTGATGGTGAAGACATACTACAAGATAATAAGTCTTCTTCAAAGATAGGACTGTCGAGTGAAGGAAAAACAGTGACTGAAACATACACTACAGTAAAATCGACTAAAAATGATCTTGTCGATTCGTCATTGGTCAAGGGAGATAACATTGCCAAGATGATAACCACTGTAAAGTCCAATTCCGGTGAAAGCATCGATCCACTAAAATTTAAGGAAAAATTTCAAGACATTTCAGATCTTAAGCCAACTAGTTCTACCGAGCAGTATGATGAGATACAAAAAGATGGTACGATTGTAAGAACATTTGTAACCCAAAATACTCAATCTGGTGATATCGTAGATCCAAATCGTTTGCAAGAGTTTACAAAAGACGCTGGCGCTGCAAGAACCGTGAAAAGAGTTTACACTAGCTCAGGAGAGGAAATCGATCCTGAAACCTTTAAGGATATGCTGAAAGATGGAACCGTTACTAGTAAAACTGTCACAACAATTACAAGGCGAATAGTCAGTTCTGGTGATGGTGATGACCGGACGGATACAGATGGTTCTCCAAGGATTATATCAGGTTTTATAAATAGCTCCACTGGGGTAGGAGGTCCAGAGTTTGATAACTTACTGAAAAGTGGTGCTGCAACAAAAACAGTAACGACAGTACAGTCAACTTCTGGAACAAAGCTAGACCCGTCGAAGATCGAGGAATTTTTCAAATCTGATCCCCATACCATTGAAGCTATGAAATCTAAATCTGGCAAGGAATTTGAGAATTTTTCTGAAAAAGATGAGCTGACAAAGACTATCGAATCGTTTACGACTGAAACTGGTGATCAAATCGACCCAGAGTTGTATAAACAATTACTTGAAGATGGAAGAGGCGTAGTTAGAACTGTGACTACAGTTAGAAGTAGCACTGGTGAGCCGATAGATTTACAGAAACTTGATTTCAAAGATGGGAAAACGACAAAAACAGTTACAGTCAAGAGTAGTTCTGGAGAAACTATAGACCCAGAAAAATTCAAAGAGTTCTTTAAAGATGGAAATGTTGGATCTGTAAAGAAGATTAGAGAGACAATAAGAACTGTGAAATCAAGTAGCTCAGAACCTGAGACATGGACGGAAACTGTAGTTACTAAAAGATCAAGCGATGGAAAGCCAGAATCTTGGCAAACTGTTGTACATTCCGGAGACATGCGGCCAGAGGAATGGGAGACAGATTTCCCGTTAGATACTTCTCCTGGCTCTGGTAACGGAGACTTTTATGCAAAGAACGGTGGCTCAAGACGAGAAATGAACAGCGAATCAGATAGCGATAGCTCTCCTCAACCTAGGAGAAGGTCTTCAAGCAAGAGGCGAACTTTAGGCAGTTCTAGCGGATCAGACGTCGCTCTGCACGAAGGTGCAGAACTGTCCCCATTGGAGGACGACCAAGGTACCTCACTCACAGCTAACATTCTAAGTAAGCAATGTACATATCCCGCTGACTAACGAGCGTAATACAAACCTCCGGAGTTCGTCAACATAGAAATACACTCTTATTGGTACTCGATATGCTGCATATAATAATGTCGCAAGAGACTATCAGTGTCATTTTATAATTACCTTTGGATTTGCTGTTAAAACTAGAAGAAATATATCATTCAAAGTTGAATTGAAAGAAAAAATGTGCAGCGTAACGAGTTTCATTTTATTTACACATGTGCACATAAACATTAACATTTCTCATGGCATGTTTACAAAGGGTTGTTAACTTCTGAAGAGCAGATGCATGGAAATTCTTGACTAATTTTTAACTTGCAAAGCATGGCATTTAGTGATTCATACAACATGAAATTGCAAACAGCATGAATTGAGTGAAACGGTAGGCATTTTGAGCAATTCTACTACGCTATGATAAAAGGAAAAATTGAGCTTGGAAGAATAGAATATATAGTGCTTCATGGAATTAAGGTACTTCGCATAACGGGCCATTGCATTATTGCAGCAAACACTCATTGGCAGAAACTGGATTTCGATGTAGACTTTCACATCGAATCTATTAATCCTGAGGCATGAATTTAATTCTTTTAAGAACGCAGTGGAACAGTTATTCTGAATGAGGATTTCTCGGATAAATTGTTGACCATTCGATAGTTCGACCGTAACAAATCACTGTATTTAGTATCACTAAGCACCAGGTATTTAAATTAAACTAATACCAATAAATTATGGTACGTTATTTCAAATTATCATACATTTGAGACTATAATTTTTACATTCAATTCGTTATTGAGTACAGACGTAATCGGACAGCATAATAAATAATCCGTACTATAAATGTGGATTTTTCTAAGTGCTTATAAAAATTTATCTCTTCAATGTTTATTTCCAACATAATTCTTTGCCTCTGTTAGATAGTGTAGACACTGAACTCTGACTTACAGCCGGACTAATTAAATAAGAAAACTAATTATTACACTGAGCGTAAAAGTGAAGAAAGTTTCATACGCTTGAAATTTACGTGTGGAAGCTGATGTTACTGGGTATGGGATTTATGTTAATCATTCAGATTATGTCATCTGATCTCCGCCAAAAGTATAGTATATACTGATATAATATTTGCATTAGGAAATCCGTATTGTACATATGTGCGTTATACATATATCATATAATCTGTTAAATTTATATTTGTTTTCAATCACTTTATTCCTTCACATTGGCTTTGATCAATTTTTCATTTAATTTGAGAAAAATCTTACTTTATATGTGGGACTGACAAGGGGTCTTAGATGTTTGAATCTTCATGCTTTTTTAGCTTCATATCATATTTCCTTATACTAACTGCAGTTGGAGATATTGAGATTGTAAATTTCGGAAATAAAAGTAAAAACTATTGATCAGAAGAATAATGTTTGCGTGGCAGCAGTGCGCAGTTCAGTTCAATCGGCCTGCTCCACTTCTGAGAGCAGTCTGATAGGGACCAAGACTAGGACGAGGACTAGTGGTAGAGCCAGCTGTGTATGTTGGATGGGCATCGCAGCCGCGGTGTTGGTGGCCCTGCTAGCGCTTATTCTTGTCCTGGAGCCGCGTACGCTCCGACGTGCCCTCACCCTCTCCAGCCATGCCCCAAGGCAAGCTGGGTACGATTATCGTTAATTCTATTTATTTCTTACCAATAATGAAACAATTTTTTCATCTATGGGCTTAGGTAGAAAACGGGGCAGCTGGTTAAAAATTATTTCAAAGTACCTATAAATACAAGTGAACAGGTATGCTCAAAATGAATACCATTTGATCAAGACATGTGATATAATTTTTTCATAGATTATATAAAAGTCAAATTATAGAGTAAGTATTGCAAGACTCACTAATGCCCGTGACGTTAATGAGAGTTGATTAAAAAAAAACAATGTTTTCTGAGCATTTTTGCAGTCGAGATTTGTAAATATTAGAAAGATTATTTGTTGAAACAGAAAGCGATTCCATTTTATGCTCAAACATTGGTCATTCTAGTCCATTTTAACTCAATGCATACTATGGAGGGATCCCTTTACTCGTAGCGGATTATTATTGACAAAATATCATATTTGATAGGGTTGATTCAGTCGTAGAGGGTAATCTTCATATGGTAAATATATTCCACTTGGTTCCGCTATACTATAAGAATGAATAAATATACGCACAAGCTTTCTTTTTCTTAGAAATGACTAGTTTGTTCGTTCAAAAGGTTTACACTGCATGGTTTTATATATTATTATTATTCTTATATCGCATGGTAGTATCGCATTAGGAATATTTTTTCACTTTTCAATCTTTTAGTGTATTGCACTTTAGAATTTCAACGGCTTCTGTAGATTTTATGCTACCGACTAGAAGTTTATTGTTCATTGCACGTTTGTGGATACTATACTATACTTAAATGAATGAGATTGAAATATTTCCCTTTAATACTCTTCATTTTTTATTTCTGATCTGTTTAGTTCTTATAACAATAAGTATATCAAGATAAAGCTAAAGTGTAGAGGGACCAACGATCATGATATATAGGTACGAAGTTAGGATTGTTAGGCGAATCGTCAAGTAAGTACAATAATAAAAACATGTTTTATTTTTGAGTTCAAATTTATCCAATCTCTTACATATTTGGCGGACAAACACAAGATTATTCATTATTCTATGAATTTCTTGAATCTAATATCAATCAATAACAAGACTATTCATTGACGTGAAAGACAGATTATATTTTTTCATAACATTTGCATTGAAACATCAGCTTTCAAGGTCTGTTTAGCGATTCGAAACGAGCTAATTTCATACAAACACCGTGACAAGCTGTGACGTATGCTTCAATCGCGACTTCAATGTACTAGCAGTCTGAAATATGCATTGATTTCGGCCGTAGGGACGAAAGCAGTTTGCTTGAAAAAACCCGAAATTTCTTGCAGATGTTACGAAAAACATAGTATGTGACACGGGATGAAACATGAATGCAGGCATGCTTGCTTCACCCCTCGTTACGCAATATACTATTACCTATACTGCAGAAGATCTTAACAAACTACGATAGTATATTCTGAATTTATGGAACTTGTTCAGATTTCAAGTCCTACGTTAGTAACTTCTAAATCTCAATCCCAGATGAGTAATTAATGGAAATACTTTGTGTTTGTCAGTCATACAATTCCTTGGATTTTACAAAACGACATTTATCTGAAATCCACGTTTTCAAAAAAAAAAAAAATATCTAAAGCTTGAAACATAATTACTAAATGTCGTCCAAACAAGCTTTATGCTGTAAAAATGCCTGTTTATTTTATTTAAGAAATAGACTAATTTTTTCCCCCTACAATAATAAAATAATAACTTATCATTCGTCTAACAATACTAACATTGTAGTTAGTACTTCCTCCGATACTTATTATTATTAAATTATTACCATACATTGAGAATAGTTGGATAAAACTAACTGCTAAAATGCTTTATTCAGCAGCCTGAACGAAGCTTCTCACAAGCTTGCGGCGCGCAGCACAATAACAGAAAGAATATAATATTATGTGAATAAATGAGATTTATACAAGAAAACAGACAACAATATCAATGTTAGTTATCAAAACGAAAGAAATAATATTCTGAAATCTGATTATAGCTATATATATTCATCAGCTGCGCATATTTATTTAAAACAATTCAAATTAGTGAAGCAAAAATCACATTCACAGACAGTTGTCCAGAATTTTTTTCTTTATTTTCAAATACACTTCTAGTTTTGATGACATGCGTGTTTCTAAACTTTGATACTTGAACTATCGCGTACCTATACATAATATACCTATAGCGTTAGATATACAATAACTAATAATAATTAAGTATACAAAGATTTATTTTTGAACGACTGTGAAATTAGACTAATTTTAATTATTACAAATACATATGAATAATTTTGAGTTTACAATCAGAATAATATATTATTAATACAAAGCGTTATACAACATTTCAAACTGGGTTTATTGAGCGCGCTATCAAATTTATTAGCATCAAGTATATATTTTCTTTGTACTACATTATGAGCTACTCTGAAACAAAGAGCCTTTTTTTTTTTTATTTCTTTTCAAATGTGGTATAAATTACAAATGCATTAAAATTTGGCTGAATTTGTAAAATTGCGTATATTATTATCATTTTGTCAAATGTTTAGCAATGTTGTAATTCTTTTTTTTTATATTTGTCTAGTATTACCCCTTGTTTGGGCATGATGTAACGATGAAACGTTTCCATTGTTAATGTTTATGTCTATGTGAACAAGTTGTAAACTCAGATAATATAATTATTATTATTTCTGACTCTATCCTTGTTTCTAACTTGTCTTTGTTACACAGAATCTGACTTTTTGCAACACAACGAGCCGTCTTTCATGGAGACGACTACGACCGAAGTGAATCCTGAAACCCAAGAAAGGTACAGACGACCTACAACAATATTTCACCTTAGATAATCCACTCGATGTAAATATTAATGCGATAATTGAATTTTTTTAGAATAACAAGAACTTCAAGAACCGTGACTGTGTCGGTGCCTGTAGCTGGTGGAGCAACTGGTGGGACCGACGAACTTCGACAATCCATGCAGGACATTGTCGACCAATTCATGACCAGAGAAAGACGAGATCAATAAAGAAGAAGTAGCATTAAAAAAAGTTCTACGATTTTTATGCATTCAACAAAAACCATTCAATATCCAAGCAGCTAAAGCCAAGAGGCAAACATTTTACATAACGAGTATCAAATTGTTTTAGAAGAAAATGTGAATTCAATTCTTTACATCCTCGCGTATCGAATAGAATCTCATATTTCTAATAATAGAAATGATATTATAATTTTGACCATTTATTATGAGGTCGTTAAGCTGGCTGCGTTACTGTTTGGATGCCTTACGTCGTATGGGCTTCTCTGAGCAATAATGGGATTGCTAGTTGGACTAGCTTATCGCTAGTCTCCACTACGCCGGTCCATTAGTCTGTGAAGCTATGATTTCTCGCGATCGAGAAATCGATCCTTGTTTATTCTCATGAAGAATGTTTGCCTCGATTATAGCAGCTAGCGTTATGATGCAATTATATATAATAATACGCAGAGGAAGAAGAAGAAGTTAATGATTAATTCGTCAAAGTAACTTGATCGTTACGCCAGTCAGTTGACAATTTTAGCCTTAGATAATTACGTCTATCCAACACGCGTCGCTTGCTAGAAAAAATTAACATTTTTATATTCTTAAGAATGATATTCTAAGCTTCGGCTTTAGGTGGCGTAAAAAAAAAAAAAAAAATATGAAAGCTTCACCGCTATTTATTAAGATTCTATATTATAAGGAAAATACCTTATCTTGCCATTTTATAAAAATGAAACGAATATTAAGCACAATAAATCTAGACTCTGGGTACTGTTTTTACTTTGAAACATTTATTTATGGCAAGAAAATGGTCATTTTTGAACAAATATAATAATTGCAATGTAAATTTCACTTATTTAAAGAGTTTTTCCTAACAAACTTTTAATTGTGTATATTAATTATAATTATTTTCTTAGCATAACTTATACAAGTTTACTATGTAATATCTATTGAAATAATTGAGAATTTACGACGACACAGTGAATAATATTTTATTTATATAGAAAAAGAAGAGATAAAAAAAAATAATTATTATAATTATAATAATAATGACTGCGTTTTGAATCGCCAAAACTTGTGCAAAATTCATTCACGATATTTAAAAGAAATAAATAATTCAAAATTATACCTTTTGGCGCGCCATGTCTTATGCAAATAATTATATTATAAGAAAAATCAGCGTGGTATGAAGAAGAAGAAGAAGAAGAAGAAGAAAAAAAAAAAAGTTTTAAAAAATTTCAACGACTCAGAACTTGTCTTAGACTAGGCAGCGTTAGCTTTCAGTGTGTAACACATTTTAAAAGAGAAGAGAAGGGAAAAAGTATAATATATATTTAGGAAATCTTCTAGATTAAAGATATTCTATTAATATATAATATATTATATTATTAAAAAAAAAAAAACAAAAAAAAAACAAAAAAAAAAACAAATATATAAGAATTATACATGCAGAATTTATAAATTATTATCTATAACACCTTCGATACAATATATATATATAAATATATACAATATATACACACATAACATACATACAAACATGAATACAATATAGACTTGCCTGGAGCCAACCTGACGCAAGGACCAAAGGCACAATCACTATTGCTACGATGTTAATGTTATACAGATCCTGCAACTAATATAATGTATAACATTATCTGCTATCTATTTATTTGACCACTATAGGCATCCAAATTCAGCCAATACATTTTATATCAACTGTACATTGATTTAATATTTTATTTTATTTTATTTATCAATATAATCTGTGGCGATATATAATTAATAATTATTCTATCATCTATAACATGCCGATTTATCGAATGTGTACAGGAACCGTGGGAAATTATACACATTTCTTTTTTTCTTTTTCTAACTGTTCAATATAACAGTGAAAGGCCAATATCAAGGTTCTTTATTTTACAATTAGTCATTTTTATACGGTTTAGTTGAGATTTCATGGGCGATGCAGCATGCTTTGCAATAAGCAGCTCCACTACTATATTATGCTAAAATTAAAGAAAATATATCTGTCGAAACACACTAAATGGTGCCGCATCACGTCATAATATTTAAACGAAATAATGTCATACTGTATTATTGTGTGATATCTATCAATGACAGCATAATAAAGAAGATATTGTGTTACCTTCATTCGTGTGTCATGTATTCAGTTTTCGGCAATACTATATGAGCTACCAAATGGAATATTAAATTAATTTAACATTTGCGTCAGCCACCCTTGCTGGATATTTTATACAATCTAGAAATCAGCGGTGCATGCGTAAGTAAACATTCAAATTTCAATCATAATGATATAATTTGAAAAACGTTAACGGAACAAAATTATGGACATTAATGGAGTAACTTATTTCAAATTTAAAAGCTCTAAGTTATCTGCAGATACGAATATGTTCATCCATTCTATCTAATCTTATAAATGAATATAGTATAGGTTTTATTTCAATTTTTAGCATCAAGAGGCACTCAACATTAATACCTCGAGCTCTTGTACTCATGATATTCGTAATGTAAGAGTGCCTAAGCGTTATAAGTACATATTATTTAACTTGATATTCATCGTTGTAGCGATAGCAAAAAAGTCAGTGATATGGAAAATTTGAATCAGTTCCCGCCTTTAGATTTGCGGCTAAAGTAGTACGCATAACTGCCGCCGCGGGTGACGGGCGAACGGCGCCAAAGTTTTGCATGCTAATCTTGTACTTCTTAGCGTATCAATAGATGGCAGTACCATTATCCACGGTGTTGGTATCACTAGCCTCGCAAGTCGCAAGTCGCAAGTTGAAGCCACTGATCTCGGGCAATGGTCCATCGTGGCTCGCGGGTTAGTGGCCTTCGCAGCACACTCGCCCTCGGCTCGTGCCGCGTTCTGCACACTCGCAATGTAGTTCTTTCCGCCCTTGATATACAATGTACTATTTTGAGAAACAATCAAGAATTGTACACAATTATATGATAATTACTAATATTGTATCGATTCTGCATCAATAAATTGCCAGATATACCAATAATCAATTGCTTCGTTATTTTCCACTTTCCCTTTCTGCAACTATCCATCTCCGGTATCCAACTAGCCACGTATGCATGTCTACACGCTAGCTTTTTCCCGCAAAAAGTTTCAGCACACCTCCTCGGGTCGGATGTTCTCCTGATACCGGGACGAGTTTCGACTTAAAATTTTTCTAATTCCAAAAGACCAAATTTTGAACCGAAAATCGTCGTGGTATCAGGAGTGCATCTGACCCAAGGAGGTATTCCAACATTTTTGATGAGGGAAAAGAGTAGTGTAAAGATATAGGTGTGCATACGCTGGTCCACGCACGTCCCTAGATAGTTTATGTATACTAGCTATGTGTTTTGACAATTTGGAAAATTTTAAGTCGAAAAATACTCCTGGTATCAGGAGAGCATCTGACCCGAGGAGGTGTTCTGAAATTTCTGGTGGGGGAAAAGAGTAGTGTATCGATATGGGCATGCATACGTTGCTTCATGCACGTCCCCATATAGTTTATGTATACTAGCTATTTCGACAATTTTGAAAATTTTAACTCGAAAAATACTCCTGGTATCAGGAGAACATCTGACCCGAGGAGGTGTTCCAAAATTTCTGGTGGGGGAAAAGAGTAGTGTATCGATATAGGCATGCATACGTTGCTTCATGCACGTCCCCATATAGTTTATATATACTAGCTATTTTGACAATTTTGAAAATTTTAACTCGAAAAATACTCCTGGTATCAGGAGAACATCTGACCCGAGGAGGTGTTCCAAAATTTCTGGTGGGGGAAAAGAGTAGTGTATCGATATAGGCATGCATACGTTGCTTCATGCACGTCCCCATATAGTTTATATATACTAGCTATTTCGACAATTTTGAAAATTTTAACTCGAAAAATACTCCTGGTATCAGGAGAACATCTGACCCGAGGAGGTGTTCCAAAATTTCTGGTGGGGGAAAAGAGTAGTGTATCGATATAGGCATGCATACGTTGCTTCATGCACGTCCCCATATAGTTTATGTATACTAGCTATTTCGACAATTTTGACAATTTTAACTCGAAAAATACTCCTGGTATCAGGAGAACATCTGACCCGAGGAGGTGTTCCAAAATTTTTGGTGGCGGAAAAGAGTAGTGTATAGGTATAGGCATGCATACGTTGCTTCATGCACGCCTCTCTTTATAATTAAGTTGGTAACACAAAAAAAAAAAAGTAAAAAAAAAATCTTCCAATTTAGACGCAAATTTAGTACCAAATTGGAAGTTTTTTTTTAACTTTTTTTTCGACTTTTTTTCTAAATTTTTTTCTATTATTTTTTCGAAAAATCGTCTTAGTATAGTGTATCGATATAGGCATGCATACGTGTCCTCATGCACGTCTTAATATATAATTAAGCTAGTAGCGATTTTCAGAGTTTTAGAGATTTTAACTCAAAAATTGCTCCTGGTATCAGGAGAACATCTGACCCGAGGAGGTGTTCTAAAATTTTTGGAGGGGGAAAGGAGTAGTGTATAGATGTAGGCATGCATACGTGTCCTCATGCACGTCTCTCTTTATAATTAAGGTAGTAGCGATTTTCAGAGTTTTAGAGATTTTAACTCAAAAATTGCTCCTGGTATCAGGAGAACATCTGACCCGAGAAGGTGTTCTGAAATTTTTGAAGTGGGAAAGGAGTATAGAGTATAGATATAAGCATGCATACGTGTCCTCATGCACGCCTTTGTATAATTAAATTATTCGCGATTTTCGGAGTTATAGAAATTTTAAGTAAAAAAATGCTCCTGGTATCAGGAGAACATCTGACCCGAGGAGGTGTGCTAAAATTTTTGGCAAGACAAGAATAGTGGAAAATAACAGAGCAATTGACTATCGGTAAAGTTAATGATTTATTCATACAGATTCAATACAATATTACTAATTGTAAAAATTGTGTACTAGTACTATTAATAATTGTTTCTTATAAATAATCATGTTATACATCGGAATCGCTCAAGTCTCTTGCTTCCTGGTATACAAGTTATCATATTCTAAACCACATTCGTACTATACTACGACACATCAGCTAATATAACTAATCTTGCGAAGACTGTATTGTATTAACACTCGTTCGTTGCGATTGGAACAGGATTCTTGCTGGGCAGAGATGTGTGGACTCTAATAACAGAAAGAGATATGTTATATTATTATCTATTGCTAAGACTTATTATATGCAACCCGCATGCCATTCTTGTGATTCCTAACTTGAAATTGAATATAATAAGGCGCAGCTATTCTTGCGGCAAAAGTAGTTCGTCAATTCGTCCGCGAGATGACGACACCATTCGGAACCTCATCCCTGATATATTCTTTAACCACCGGGTCATACGTTCTTCAAGTTTCGAGATTTCGATGTCGAGCTGTTCTCTAGCTATAGTGACTAGCCCACGTATGAATTGTATGTATATTTACCGTCACTGACGCGCTTCATCACGTTGCATCAAAGGGTATAGGACTCTCTGCGTTGCATCTGTGGTCAAATTAGTTAAGAACCCGGAAAAATAGAACGCTCATGTCAAGTCGCATTGTAAATTGTGTGAAAAACTATATTTGTAATAATAATAATATGAGCGAACCGATAATAACCACAAATTGTTAACTACATGAAACGAAAATTAAAATCTGACTCAACAATGAAGACAATTACTTATGGATTATTTATCTACGTGTGTTTAACAACATTTTACGGCATATTTGCAGCTTCGCCACCGTCTATTGGTAAAATAGAGGCTCCTCCAGCACAAACTCCACTCGAGTGTGATTTACGGAGTATAATTAAAAAGTCTAAGTACGTAAAGGATTGCTTAAATACTATGACCAATGTTTCCCTTCCTGAATTACAACTTGAAGCTAGAGGTCAATATTTATGCACAGGTATATTTGAAATCGCCAATAAAATTTGCGATTTGAACCACGCGTCAATAAATGAAACATCCTTCAATGTTAGCATAGAAAAATTACGATCACGTGTAGGGAACAATATTACTGAACTTTGTTCTCAAATGAAGACATCGATTTCAAAAACGGCTAAAAACTCAATAAATAACTCTGAAGCACCCTCAAACATCAACAAGTTAAACGATAATTTAATACCACGATGTGCAGATTACTGTTCCCTCACCCATGACACCCCCGTTCATCCTCTATGCTTCGTATTATATATGGTAAACGAAGTTCTTCTTGGTCTAAAAAAATCTGAGATTCCGGGCCCAAATTCACCTCAACCGGACCAAATATCTGTATCAAAAACGAGCAGTCCTTCCTTGCCGACGTCAGTAGAACAACAAGCAACTAAAACTTTAAGTACTATCATTAATGATCCGGAACTTATGAGATCTCCAGAAATTCCAAATAGTAGTCAAGAGGGAGAAGAGCCAAAACCAAAACCAGACCCAAAACTAAATGCGCCTAAGTCTGGGTCTAAAAGTCCAGACTTACCACAAATACAGCCTTCGGTTCACAATAGCGCGTCGGATAAGTCAGAGACTCAGCCAACGGAAAAAGATACACAACAAAAAGAGATTGTAAAGGATGCAAGTAGGCCGGCTCTTAATGCTGCACAGCAAGGGGTGTCCGGTAAAACTAGCAATCCAAGTGAAGAGAAGCCTCTGGTAACAGAAATACCTCATGTAGTTCCGGAACAGACTGGACCAGGCAAAATACTGCCAGGAGTAAGTGATACTGGTATCAAATCAGGCGGTGATCAGCCTGGAGAAGATTTACATCATGATGAACCTGAGGACACCGATGATGATGGATCAGAGATGGAACTCCCTGAGGATTCAGGTCCCCTCCCACCAGATGTAAAACATAAAGGGGATGCTGCGAAACCTGAGCATGGTGAATATTGTGATGAATTTTTGGTGCTGAAATTAATAACGTTATGCATTTAGTCTTGAATTTTCCATCAAATGGTAATCATATTTAAGAATTTTGTGCTTTTCTTCTTGTTTTTCAGGTGATGGAAAAGAACCAGATGAAAACTTAGAGGAACCAAAAACTGGTCAAGGTATAAAGCGGAGTTTAGTTTCTAAGTTAGATAAATGTCTGCAAGCTGATAACTAGACAATAAGTTTTTGGTTTAAAACATGGTATGATATTCGTTTCCTGATTCCCTGATTTCATATTTTTAAAGAATTATATAGGTATAAATCTTTGAAACAGGTTTGATCGAATTTTCATCCAAAAATGATCGTAAAATAAAATGAAATACTAATCAAAGAAAAGAGATACTCGGCGTGTACGATGAAAGCTAAAGAGACGATTGTAACAAATTTTTACTTACATTAACATGTTGTATTTCTGCGCAGGAAGTGTATACCCCCAGGACCACCCTTTAGTCAATTCAGGAGGACCACCAGACCCCCCGCAACACTTCTTTGCTTATTTCATGGCAATATCTTTCATATGTATAATATGCTACATAGGATACCATAAGAAACATAAGGTAGAGAATATTAATATAAGATGAGAGAATTATTCAAAGATTTTGATCTGTTTTAACAATGAATTAATGAATGGTACCATAATACTTTGAAATTTCAAATACATTATTTTCCTCAGATCATGGGAATAATATTCGAAGGTCGAAAATCGCGAGGAGGACGAGGTAGGAGAAGACCGAATACAGCCGGTTACCGAAAGCTGGATTGCAATCTGGAAGAAGCAGTCACCTCGCAATGTAATTCTAACGTAACACACGTTATATACTGATCAAAGTGATCACACACAAGAATTCAAGCTGATTGTATCACAGTTATACGAACTGGAAAGATTTTGTATTTGATTATATTCGATATGCGACATCATCTCATTGTTTCAAACTTTCGATACTCACAGTTATAAACTGATGAACGAGCATAATATTCTTAATATTATCAAAAGTATTCCTTGGTTTCGATTTATACTTTATTTAAAAGAAAGAGTAGAGAAGAATACCTTTGATCACAGTTTCAAAGAAATCAAATGCTTCTGGAAATAAAGATATGATCGAAAAAAAATTTAATAATTATCATTTTTAAATCGAATTTTTCGAACGTTATTTGCAATTATGCAATCGTCCAATATTCATAATATGATAATACAAATATTATGATTTCTTTGACAAACTTATGACAATTTTCTGTAACAATAATTTGAAGATTGATTCTAGTACGTTAATGTGCTGCCATAATTGATTATAGTATGTAGGTAGTCTTTAAGTTGTTCATTTTCCTTCTTTATTTTTTTTAATGATATCAGTCAATATCCGTCGAACAAGTGAGCATAGCGCAACACTAGCATGGTATTGCAAGTGATCAGAAATTCTGTAGAACCTGGATATTCTCAAGAAATTATCTGAATCTTTAGCTCCAGTATATAAAAGTTTAGACAAATGTTAAAAAAAACTACCTTAGATTCGGAAGTGAATTTCATTGTGTAATTTTAAGAAATTAATAATCAGTTTATTGTCTAATGCAAATCACAACATCTGTGTATCGATGTTCCGAGTTATGTCAAAATTTGTCTTTTTGATACCCTCAATAGAAAGAATGTGTTGAAAAAATTGTTACGACTAATTCAATAGCGACTACTATAGTGATAGCGGTGATGAATTCGCACAATGTTCATGTCGAGAAATTGGCATTGTTGGTAAAATATTACATTGATATAAATATAACTGATGCTTGTTGCAGCGCAAAACTAAATATCTTTATAATAAAAAGCGTTATTCAAAAATGATTAAAAAAAAAAAAAAAAGGTCTTCTCAATGTGTTTTTATCAAATTGATGAAACGTGGGATGAATTATTGAACGATATTCGCAGAGAAAACTTTAACTTATAATATATTTCTGATTGAATTATAGAAGGTATAAATTTAATATTATACCAATTCAAACTTACGTTCTAGTTCATTTTTTTTATTTTATTTCATATAAGAGAATAACTATACTATCAAAGAATTGTTATCTCGGTGAGCACCATCCGGTTGTTTTGTGTTCTCATTGAAATGATTTGATAAGAAATTAAAGAGCAAATTGACGATTTCACGGTGTGTCAAGACGCTATCGTATTGTAAATAATAAATAATGATATAGAATTTAATTAATACTGAGAATTCATATTTTTATCGAAATATCTAATTATATTCTGCTTTATATAGTTGGATCATTTTTTCAATTCCGTTTGATTTCAACATCATCACTGTATTATTCTGAATAAATTCCTTTTTGAATATAAAATGATGAAAAACAAAATACATGCCAAACGCAAATATTATTTCCTTTTCCTCGAACATAATTGTTAAATCGTATCAGATGAGGTATTATTAAATCAGCGTATTTTAGAAATGAGCTATTCTTTCTCACCTACCTATTTACTAAATTATCAAAATATTATTTATCATGGATATAAATAATGATTAAAATTAAATGTAAAATTTAGGATACTGGTGTAGCAGCAATAATGAAAAGATGATAAAGATGTTTTCTTTTAGTGTTTATATTAAAAAGAAGTTAATAATTATACAAAGTTGATTTAGTTCCCCAACACAATAATTATAATATTGCATTTTATCGCATCGTAATAAATTGTAATTAAAAAAAAAAAAAAAATCATATACCCACAACCAAAAGAAAACGGGGTTTCGCCAGCTTTGTTTTTTTTTCTAAAGCCAGTTTCACGCTTAGATACTAAACACTAATATATACACGACTACAATGTCACAATGTAAATAATATTAATTAGTTTACAAACTCGTTATTTCATCCACGTAAGTTCATAGAAACCAATTCTTACACTCGTTATTATGAATTTGGCTTTGGGATTTATGAGCTCAACCGAATAACATATAATATGTAACTTGAATAGTATTTACATTATTAGTATTCCATTAACTATTTCATTCGAGAAGAAAAATAATCTGAACAAAAACTAATGAGCCAACAAGTACAATTCATTTCAATTCAATTACTCATGTCTCTATTCTACATCTTAGAACAAACAATTCTTCAACTTTTTAATTTTTTCATTAACGTAGAATGTTAATACTTTAGAAAACTAGTCTGTATAATTGTGCTATATAATCAATTGTACAATTTATGCTACAGACAAACCAGTTCATCTCTGCGATAGAAATAAATTAAAACTCTGTTTTAAAAATAGCATATTGAATTTTGTTGTTTGTTAAACAAGCTCTGAATTTTACTGACCGTTTTTTGCTGATTGACATGCTAACAATAAGCTAAATTGAAAAACACTAAGCGTCATAGCTTAGTATCAATTGACGATAAGCAATATTAATTTAAGTTTGGAGGTAAGTTATGTATTTCAACTTTCATTGTATATGATGAAAACTCTGTTATCCCTCTGCTCGATAATATTCTAGGTATATATACTTACAATAATAATAATTGATTAATCTATATTTGATCATAATTACATTTTGCGTTCGTTATCATTTTAATAATATATTATTATATTATACTTCTCATATTTTTACTGCGTGCACTTAGATAATACGTGTTCAAATATCTATATTCAATACATTATATGTATATTGACACGTACTACCTGGATATAGATGCACGCAGATTAACATATTTATAAATATAAGTTACATTTGAGCATTTTTTTGTTTTCAGCATCTATAGTAAACTGCATTATTATACATATTTATTTAAAATATTACATATTACAATATTCTCTGTCAAGATAAATATTCTTTTATTCTGTTCAATCATTTACATTCATTTACATTATATGTATATGCCCAATTTTCACCGTCTCTATATAATTCTACATAATATTTTGTAATCGACGAAATTTCTTTTAGATTCATAGATACTAATTACCGATCAAAGTTTGAAATTTTTATCAGAACTCTTTCGGTGAATACGACGGTACAAAATAGGGATTCGGGAGACTACTAAGTTTACCCGAGCAAAGACAGGGTTGCTGAAAATCTGCAAATACCTATCGACGATTGTCAGGAAACAGTGCGTTCCAAAGAAAAAAATATAACAATTTTCTTATAATTTGATAAGAGAGCTGGGCCAAATTCTTAAGACAAGCTAACATAGAGTTGAAAATTAAGAAAAATTTAAAGATTTGAACAACTTATTATTACCTCCAGGCTGCAATCTGGGGGCTTAAACAAGAGCAGATATTTTTAGATGCCAAATAAAAAACCAATACTATTGTAAGATCCTAATATTACATATCTGTATGAATCTATATGCTACTCTAAGTGTTACAAATATATTTACAGATGTGTGGCTAGCGATATGTTCAATAATAAAAATAAGGCAATGCTGATCGCAGCACTACCCGATGCGACGGACTATAATTCCGCTGGTGCACTCTTTAGTAATAATAATTATTTATTAATCATTAACTAACATTCGTAAATTCATTTTATAAATGAAATTATAAAAAGCGATAATCAGGCACTTGGGCACACGATTAATTAATTCGTGACAGTTCTTTTTTTTTTTTTTCTCTTCTTTTTTTCAATACATTCATTACTAACTCTCTTGATCTTTTATTATGTTTTCTCATATTTAAAATTTTAAATGGCCGTGGTATGTGTCCATCTGATTAAAAAAAAAAAAAAAAAAATAAAGAACAAGAAGAAAAAAAATTCTTTCAAATAATACTTAAATCGCCTGACACTACCACGTATCCTACGTACATATCTACCTATTTATTCATACAATATAATATCTTTTAATATATATATCTTTGAAAAGTTTGAGCGGACGAGTTTCAGGAAAGATTTAATAATATGCTAATCATTTCTTTTGCTTCCATACCTCAAAGTTTTCAACAGTCTACTGTCTACTGCGTTCGAAATACTTTGGCTTGATATTATTCTCGTTATTACTGACATATGTTGGAGAAGGATCTTGGGCTTGAAACTCGTCGGCGCATTAAAAAAGACCATTTACTCTATCCATTTACACTCAACGTACGCACACGCACTCAAAGATACACCCAGGTATATTTTTCTAGTATTATAAAACCCTATTTTCGGTGTATATCAACCTGGAAAAAGAATTCTTCGTACTTTTGGATTTGATAATGAGTAAAACCCAATTACATATCCAATAAAGATCACCTTGAAGATCATGACTCCGAAGAGTCAACAGCAACTATTTTCTACTCTATTGATCTCCAAGATGATTTGTCGCGGGCTACTTCATTCGATTAATTACAAGGTCGCTTACTACCAAAAGACCCTTTTGATAAGGGCTTTCGGCTAATGATTGTGCTAGACGTGCTGCCTCGATGCAGTGTTTTTTTGCAAGGAATCGCGTCTGTTCAAGACCTTGTGATTTGTGGACAAACTCAAACGCCTTTTCCACATCGCCGGGTTCTTGAAAACGTCTCATTATCATCGGATTCAATTCGGGATACTGAAAACAAGAACGAATCGAAGTTTTTAACAATCATAGAACATATATCGTAAGAAAATGTACCAATTGGACGAATTTTAGAAACATTTCAAAAGTCCGGGACAAACTTCTCACATGATATTTTAAAATATTGAGTTTTTACCCGTTCGCAGGCGAACAAAACCGGCGCAGTGGCAAGTCCTAGCTTCAGATCAGCGGCTGTTGGTTTTCCCATAGCTGCTGACGACGATACAAAGTCCAAGAGATCGTCAACCAGCTGGAAGGCCAGACCAACGTTTCTTCCATATTGGAAAGCAACATCGGCTAGATGGTCGTCAGCACCAGCTAACATTGCGACCTGTGATATGAAAGAAGAGATGTAAAGGAGGGAAAAAAGATATGAGTAGATTTTTGTCCCTAAAAAATGAATTCAGTACATATTCAATACACAGAAATGCAATAATTAATTTTTCAATGTTGAGCGTTGAATAATTATATCTACTTACGGCTTTTGCAGAATTTGCGATCAGGCTGGCCGTTTTCCTGTATGTTTTTGTCAGATAATGGGCAAATCTTTCATTTTCAGTTTCCTTGGAACCAAGTTGCATGAATTCCCCTTGCACCAGATCCGTGACGACCTGAAATTACCGATAAATAAAGTTAGAAAGTAATTCTTGACCACTGAACTCAGCTTTGTTGTTATATGTATATATTGCGTAATATATGAATGTGTGTGAACGTTCTGTGACGTAATTGACTAATTACCTGGCTTAGGGTGAGCGTAACATCATCATTGCGAAGTCGCGCTATCATCATTGACGCAACTGCTAGAATAAAGTCACCAGCCATTGTGACCTGAAAAAAAAGGATAAAAAAATTGACTATTTAAATTTTGAAAAAAAAAAAAACAAAAAAAAAAACATCGCTACCACATGTACAGACATAGCAATAAATTGATCATTTTTAGAAGATGTAAAAGATGGTAACAAGTCCTATGTAACCGCAGCATTTCGAGAAAGCTGTTTTATTATCTTATGCAAATTAAACGTTACCAGAAAGTTATGAGATCGAGACAATGCCTTGTGTTTTGCCTCATCTTAAAATTTGAATATTTATCATTTTCTATCAGGTTTATTGTCTGCGTTAAAGTATTCTCTACTTAAATAATATCCTCTCTTGTTATGAGCTTATAAATAATCTATTTTCCACTCTTTCAGCGAAGCTCTCATCTTAATCTCATTAATCAAATATCTACACATTCTGAACACACTGGATGAGTACAATTTCAAGAACTACTTAAATTGCTGTATTTGGAGCAAGGAATTGGCTGCGAAGTAAATTGTGTAAAATTATTAATACTATAACATGCAATTCGATTTTTTCTTTTATCCTATAGTATTTGATTTTCTATTTCAGACTGATATCTGTACTTTCATTATCATTTTCTCTCATTCTTAGTTTCAATTTCTAGAGCCAGTATAGTTGACCTCTTGACTTACTGTTTCCTTTAATATATCCTTCACCTTCACCTTTTCTCTCTACAATGGAAGCCAACTTTCTACTGCATGTCCCTTCCTCTTGTTCACACAACATACATTTCCATTTCTCTTCTCCTAACTAGAATATATATATATATATATATACATATATATATATATATATTTTCCTGCATTTTATAATCTACTTTGGCATTTCTCTTATCATATATTATATCCTTCATGTTCTCAGACATTGCATTAATTTCTTGTATCCTGATTTATTTTTAATAGTTTTATCTATAAAACCAGTCCTAATTCATTTCTCTATTAATTCTCCCCATCAAAAACGAGGAAGGTGTAAAAAAAAAGTGGGCTTTTCTTTTTTTTTTTTTATTTTTCATCATTTCCTTCTCAATCACATTTACGTGCAAATTTTTTGATTTCGTGAATGTGATGAACATACTTAAATAAGCAACCATCGTGAAGAGGATGTCGCGAAAAAAGACAAGATCTGCGAACGCAGTTAGAATATAAATATAAAAATGTATTTTATGTATTTCTGTCGAGATTATCGGCGGGAAGTGAAGTCCGCGAACTTTTGTAAGAATGGAAAGCTAGCAGAATTAAACGCGGTAAGGTTTTAGAGAAACTTGAGTAACGACCAGGAACCAAGAGATTGAAAAATCCTTAAATACGTCCGTCGAATTATTAAAGGAAAAAAAAAAAAAAAAAAAAAGAAAAGAAAAACAACAACAAATCCTTGACCCGAATCTATATAATATGTTTGATGGATGATTTTCGAGAAAGAGAAATTGCATGATCAGAATGATGAGTAGCATAGCATAGCAAATAAGAATAAAGAGCAAAGAAACGCGTTAAGGATTTCAAGGATATTCCCGAGTTTACATAATAATTGAAAAGTTCCTCTGTCCTCATGATGCTAATGGCAATAACAAACTGTCTAAATCATCAGTCATGCAATATTGCGCAATGAGATTAAGGATCTTCAAAGGCGAACCCTGAGAACTTTCAATGTCAAGTTTAAATTAAAAAAAAAAAAATTGCTGAAACAATTTATCACTTTTCTATTTCTAAGATCTGAATCATAAAAGATAGAAGAAACGACATGACCAGGCTCATTGTACAAGAGAATAAAAACCCAAAAGTAGAAGATATTATATAACTGATCGACATTCGGAGGATCGTATAATCGAATAACTAAATACTGCATCGAATGGAAAATATTTGGCAATAGTTTGCAGACACTGAGACATGGAAATGACCACCAAAGAATGGATAATAATAATGAACGCTATGTGATAATAATGGTCAGCTGGTGAACGTTTAATGAATGCAAGTTTTTATCCTTGGCAATAATTTTGATATAGAAAGGAATTGCGAGACGGATGAAAGATATAGGGAGAGCCTAATGTTTGGCTGCCTTTTAAAGGATGTAGTGTAAATTCTAGAAACGTATATAAAGATTGGGAAATAGAAATTCTGTACTATTTGCGAAATATAAAATTACTTTAATTAATAGCTGCATCAGTTATATTTATGATCTAATAAAGGAAGTTATTAGAAAAAAAGAGAGTTAAAACACTGTGATAATTTCATCACGTATTTAAACCATATCAGATAATCAGATTGTTTTTTTTTTTTTTTTTTTTTTTTTAGTATGACCAAATATAATTAAATTTGACTATATAATTTTAATGAAATTGATCAGTGTAGAAAATTGATGGAAAAATTCAACTATTTGACAATTGTAAACACGAACTGTTAGCCAATAGCTACTAATTCCAGCTAAATGGTCATTCAACCTTGAGGAGCAATTAGCGTCGACTAAGTCCTTTCACTATTCAGTTACAACAAATCGACGTAAAGTGTCACCAACATTTTCCAAGATTACGGAGTCGGACATATCACATATCAAAGTCTATGTGTACCTACTAGATGAAATAACTCAAAACCTATTTAAAGAAGATCTATGGAAAAGTGTAGAAAAAAATTTAAAAAAAAAAAAAAAAAACAATCAATACCATATAGAGTTTATACTGACAAGTCATATGTTGATATTATGAAGTCAGTCAACCATTTGCAGTAGCAGTAATAAGTAAGCATTAGTACTGCGTATACGTAACATTTGCAAGAATGTTGTGGACATTGAACTTTTGCTACTAATTTGTGCCAGTGTAACTAGTAAATTGTTAGTCATTCGTATTTTATAGCAATTACATATTCATCCAATAAATACTTAAATGAACGATATAAAACTTTTTATAGATTAAATAGGATAAATATTAGACCGGTTCAAAAAAATCGACTATACTTTTTTTTTTCAATTTTCGCATTGAATTACTTTCGGGGGGCTGAAAACAGATGCCTGTTAAAAGCGGAGCTCTTAATATTAAGATTTAGAAGTCGCTCATCGCGGATTTCTATTTTCCATTTGAATAGCATTGGAATTTTTTTTTCTTTTCTTTTTTATAATATTGTAGCTCACAAACCAATGAACAAATCCAAATGACTCAAACATATTTTCATAGGAAATTGAACACTCTACAAAAAGCTTATCTTATCATTTTTTGATAAATTGACTCCTTCCAAAGTTATTCAAGCTCAAAGTTCAATTTACAGTTGAGTTAACTATTTTTTGTTTTGTGATTGTTTTTTCCACAATGATAGATACATTTTTTAGAGTGTTCAATCCCCTATCAAAATATGTAAGAGTCATTTGAATTTGTTCATTGGTTTGTGAGCTACGAAATTCTGAAGAAAAAAAAAAAAAATTCCTATGCTATTTAAATGGAAAATAGAAATCTGCGATGAGCAACCTTTAAATCTTGATATTAAGAGCTCCGCTTTTAACAGGCATCTTTTTTTACCCCCCCTCGAAAGTATTTCAATGCGAAAATTGAAAAAAAAGAAAATAGTCGATTTTTTTGAACCGGTCTAATAAATATGTATCTACGGATAAAACGTTGACCCATTGATCATAAATAGTATATATTTATATATATTTACGAATTACATAATAAATGATGTATAAAAAAGTACATTTCGTAATTATACTATATACTGTATATTTCGGTTAGTGACGTCTGGTAATTGGTACAGCCGAAAGTAAAGGTGGCTGCAACTTTCGATTTTAATGAATCATGAAATCCAAATAGGTGTTTAAAATAATCTAGCAAAGTGTCAAATGCTCACTGGGTCGGTTAACAAAACGCGATTAATTTATTACGAAATTTTCTTATACATAAATCTCTTTTAAAGTTGCAGTTAGCGTGTAGTTTAAAAAAAAAAAAGAAAAAAAAAAAAAGTTTAAATTACGATATGTAGTTCAGGTGATATTTAGCAATCGTCGTGAGATCTTAAGATTGCCAAAAATATTTCATTACATATATACCTATACCTATATAACTATAATGAACAAATAAAAACTGTTCCACACTTTACAAAATAGTAAAAAAAAAAAAAAAAAAAAAAAAAAAAACTCGCATTCGGAATGTGGATTATGCCCAAATATATTTATATTAATCAAAAATACTCAAAGATAATTAATTACACGCTTTTAATATTATCGATAAAATTTGATTGAAAATTGGGATAAAGCGATAGATTGATCGATGAATAAAAATGAAGGAATTAATTTTCTTTATCCCCTGATAACTACATTTACATGGGCATGAAAAGCCACCCATAACGATCACGTACATAATTCGAGAGTCACAGTCGTCACATCGTGTACCACTTCCGGATCCACAAGAAAGTGTTGCTCATACGCGCATAGAATTAACCTCATTAGGGTAGGTACATTCCACACGCGATTGAAAAACGCTAGTTGCCGCTTAATCAAAATTTTATATCAATTATGATGAAAAAAAAAAAAAAAAAATGCGAGAAGTCCCCCATTTCTGCATCGAATTTAGAAAAAAAAAAAAAAAAATTCAGGGGGTAGAGCTTTTTCGGTTCTATTTTCAACTCACGATAGTTAATTCGCTGTTAAATTATAAAGATACGAAGAAGACAATTTCGATATTAAGATTTTTACCTTTTTATGGTTCCATAGAACGTTCACTGACGGTTTTCCACGCCTAAAGTCTGATTGGTCGATTACGTCGTCGTGTATAAGAGACGCACTGTGGATCATCTCAGCGATCATCGCTACTTGCCGCTGCGATGCCAAGAGATCACTAAACGCAATGAGAAAATATTTTATTAAATTCTAGAAATAGTTTACATGATGATAATGATGATGATGATGTGACGTTAATCAGTTGACGAATTGTCAACGTATATAAGACACGTTGTATACTTAATTTTCAATAAAATCAAAATAATTATATTACATAATGAATAATTGTAAAATTTTATATCATATCTATAGGTACTATTGCAGAAACAATACCTTCTTTCCTTATGGTAATTAATGGCTCTTGCCATAAGAATGGCGACCATTGGTCGTAGGGCTTTTCCTTGCCCATCGAAGTAATATGTTGCTATAGTTTTCAATTCATCCTGTGACGTGTTTCGAACAAGTTCCTGAAAGATATAACGTCTGTTAATTGTTTTCAAATTTATATACAGTTTAACAAAAATATTATTTCAAATTCCTTAATGACGATTTCAAATATTGTGAATTTTTGTTCGAAAAATAAATTAAAAAAAAAAATAAAATAAAATAAATATGCAACTCAATTTATATATTACATATACTCTATTGCCGCAGCATGGTGTTTTGTTTTCGCTGAAACGATTACCTAATCCGAAAGTAAAAGACGCAACTCTATTTGCATTCCATATCATATATAAGTTATTAACGTTAATTTTTCTGCCCCACTTTATACAAAAGAAACAGATTCCTTGTACGAGAGGTATATGTACTACTTTTCAAACGTTTTGAAATAAATAAAAAAAAAAAAAAAATAAGATAAAGATATTTTGGGCTAATATTTTCAGTCAAATATCGACCTAATCAATTCGCCTTTCATCAACTTCGCAATTTCTATATATAGTACTATGGCCGATATAATTTAATATTCTAATTCTGATTATCTTATACACTTCTAAATTATAATAGGCATCGAAGGACGTACGGCTACTATACCAGCCTCCTGATTGCGACGTAATATGTATGTATGTATGTGTGTATATATTTTATTTATTCAGTAGGCTTAAAAAATGTACTCGACGTGTTAGGATTCAAATCATACACATTGGCGACGCGTCGTACGGACAGAAAGTTGCACTGGAGAGAAGCCAATCATTGAATACTATATTATATACTCTCGAACATATGTCGAGGCCTGGTTATAACCGAAGCCTTTCGCTTAATCGATTAGGCAAACCAAAAGATAGAAGATTAAAAAAAAAAAAAAAAAAAAGAAAAAAAAAAAAAAAACAAGGTTCGAAACAAAGATACTAAGTTGATAGATGAAATATAGATAAAAGGACCATCGAAGGGAAAGTTTTAAGGAAATACTATCGAGCCCCGTGGCTTTGGCATTGAAGCTTTGAAAGATTGCCAAACATCGTTAGTAGTTAGAATATGGAAATAGGAAAAGTCCAGCGAGTGTTTGACGTAAGATAATATCGAGGGAAATCCAGAGTGGATAAATAAAAAAAAAAAAAAAAAAAAAAAATACAAAAATTGAGCAACGGGTAACACGAATAGAAAACATTATCCGAAGGACAAATATTTTAGTTTGATTATCGCTGTTTTTCTATTCAAGGAAAAACCCGCGGGTAATCCTGAAGTTTAATTTTAGCTTATGGAAATTGTAAATTTCATTACTTGTTATCGCTATACGATGTATCTACTAGGTATATTAATGTAAGTCTCGAAATTTTTTGATAAAAAAAAATATTCGTCTTAGTGGCTAGAAGCGAAAAATTGAAAAAGTTCTGTTACGTTCTTACCTCAAATTTCTATAATTATTCATTCAATAAATTATGTATGCATATATTACGCATACGCACTTTTGTTCAGATACTTGCGGTAGATAACTTTGAATTGTATTATGAATTAAGCAGTTGAAAGACGCGAAATATTTCCATAAGAAAAGACGAACCAAGTATTTTGTTTAATTTTTTTTTTTTTTTTTTTTTTCAACAACGCAGATTATAAACGCTAAATAAATTAAATCAAACTATACGATACACGTATGACCATTTGTCTAAGGTAAAAGTTTCCTGATATGCAGACCGTGAAACGATGGATAAAACGGGGTCTCTGCTTTCGCTCGAGTAAAATTTTTTAATGAATATACACATATGTCCTGCAGACATGATTCCCTAACTCTGAGGTGTCGAAATTGAAATAGCAATCATGGCAATACGATCGTTGCTGCAGGCTTAATTATCGACATATGCATTGAAATGCAATTGCATTACGCAGTAATTGAAACAAGAGCTTGACTTTTGCAGAGTGTTTGGCTTGTTTGAAAAATAAGATTATTAATCTAATCCCTAATAATTTAGGAAGCTCTATTACGCGATTAGTAGATGAAGTAGACAAAAAAAAAAAAAAAAAAGAAAAAGACAAAAATTCAAATGACTTGAATTTTCGTTCAATTTTGTCATAAAAAAAAAGGTAATGTCGATGATCTAAATAATAAAACTAGTATGTGGAAATTGATATGACTAGTGACTAGTGAAAGCTAAAGGTTGCACTTACCAGTCGTATGTCATCATAGACGTCCTTGAGATCGTCGTCAAGAAGGCGGTAAGGGTCGACCTGGAATTCGGGCAGTGAACCAGGCTGCTGTGTTTGCATTGAACTGGCAGCTCTCGAACCTGGCGTAGTGCCTCTGACACGTGACCTTGCCCCATTCTAACAAAAAAACAAAAAAACAAAAAAAAAAAATGAATATAGAAAAACAAAAAGAAAAAAAAAAAAAAATTTGTATTACTTTTTTTTTTCCAGAAGATACGTAGGTAGGTATAGACATGCAATTAATTGTGAAATAAATATTATCCAGTTCCTATAAAATTTTTACGCGATTATATTATATACTATATTATATGAACTATGCGATAATGATAAATAAAAATAGGAATACAACTTGTTATTAAATTGTACTACAGATTTATTTATATACATATATATATATAGCCGATAAATGAAAGTGGCAAATTTAGGAGGCATTATATATAGTATAGTTTCTGGTATTGCTAAAAGAGACAAGCCCACTCGAGACTCTTTGCCATGATGACGACAACTTAACCCACTAAGTTGTTAGCACAACGCTAACCAATTATTCGCGTAAACTTTCGTCGATTTTTAAAACAGGTGCGTCCCGACGTGGTTTGGCACGGATGAAAGAAAAAAAAAAAAATAAAAATGAAAGTGTTTATTCGCATTCATGAAATATTATATATATATATATATATATATATGTAGATGTAGATAATATGTAGATGTAGATCCATGCGGATGTTAAAACTTGCGTATAAGTGTCGATCTTTCTTTACTTTTTAAACCGACGCGAACAAACGATTTTTCATAAGACTCTTATATATGCTGTTGCTGCTGCTGCTGCAGGCACGCCTTAAGTTCTGAATAATAAGTAGCTGAAAATTTCTTTCACGTTTTAATATCGATTCATCAATCCAGCGACCCATTAATCATCAAGAAACGCTCTTGCTACGCGGTCTGACTCTCCAGGCAATATACTACTTACTCGTGGGCTGACCCACGCTGTATTTTACTACTGGCTGATCCCACGCTGGCTTGACTACTAACCGGTTACCGTCTGACTCGAAGTTATTTTTCTACTGATTTAAACCGTGTACTAAATCCCATGGTGATTCCACGATGTAATTTCATAGAAAAAAAAAAAAAAAAAAAATAGTCTCTACCAGTCTATAATTAATGAAATTCAACGGATAAAAATTTTTTCTATATAGAAATTTAGTTGCACATCAGTTTTGCTTTTATTGATATTGTTTAAATCGACGGTAATAATAGCGACTTGACACAATTCAATTCGTACCTACTTTATGGTCACTTTTATATATTTTTTTTTTTTTTCAAGCAAATATTATAAAATCGTTAAATTTTTAAACGATAAGATTGGCAATTAGAAAACTTTATGCGTAAAACTACAAATGTTTTACATATGTATACATAGTTTAAACATCGAATAAACATGTCTTTTTTTTTTTTTTTTTAAGCATTAGCATTAGTCGGATCACAACTTTTCAGATAGTATGAAAATCAATTTGCACGAAATATGTTTTAGTTTGATAATATTAACGAACTCGATATAGTACGAGGTGCATTATTGTGCAATGAAACGTGGTCAGCATTATGTATGTCATTAAAGGAGACTGGGCAAATTTCTAGTTTAGTTTCAACACGCTTCTTCGTCTGCTTTTCAAAAGTATGAAATATTTTAAAACCGCACTCAGACGAATGTAATGGAGTGAGTGCGCAGAAATCGTGTTGTGAGATCAAGCCACATCAAAATTATTATATAACATACCTATACACGTATGTATATAGCTTATACACATATTTCGTGCAATTTTTATGAGTCTATATAAGCCCGCGGAGATAAAACTCGATTTTTTCAAACATTGTTATGAAATTTTTTTTTGACACTTAAATTCACGCCACCAATGATTTATCGAAATATGGAAATGAAACTTTGAACGAAACGAGGGATGAGATAGAAATTTTTAAACGTTTTTATCAGAGATGGGATTTTGCGTTTTTTTTTTTTTTTTTTTTTGTTTCTTTCTGTTCAAGTCACGAGAATAATCGAACAGCTATTTTACTAGATAATTACGACATCGTTGGATCGGTCAGCGGGGCTGCGTGCCCGATCTCTGCCCACCGACACCAGCTGTCTATAGTAGAAGACCGGTCCTGAATTGCGTAATATTATTAAAGACCGCAGAGGTTACATCAACTCCTACGAGTTGAAAGAAGAAAAAAAAAAAAAAAAAAAAAAAAGAAAAGAAAAAATAAAAATCTACATATTATCATCTATACGTTCTACAATACGTATAATATACACGATATACTATAATATGAATACTACTTTTCATCTTAAAGTTTATAACCTGCAGATGATTGGTTATATAGTTGCATTATAATCTTTGTAGGTAAGATCAATATTCATAAAGACGTGTTGGCTGTAAGAAACTTCGTTTGAAACTATAGACCTTGAAGGCTGCACAGAAAAAAATTAAAAAAAGGTTAACTTGAGCCAAGAAAATTATTCTTGATTCAAGATAATTTTGCGGTCCAAATAAATGAAGACCGTAATTTTCTCGGATCAAATCAAAAATGTTTCTCGAGCCAAGAAAATTTGAAAAATTTGATTCAAGATAATTTTGCGGTCCAAAAATGAAGACCGAAATTTTCTCGGATCAAATCAAAATTTTTCTCGAGCCAAGAAAATTTGGAAAATTTGGAAAATTTTCTTGGCTCGAGAAAAATTTTGATTTGATCCGAGAAAATTTCGGTCTTCATTTAATTTTGGACCGCAAAATCATCTTGAATCAAGTCAACCTTTCTTTCTTTGTAGGTACCTATAAACGAACGAAATTTGAGAATTCTTCAGTCATCATTTCGTAAGTATAAATATGTACCGAGTATATGTAAGTATATAAGTGCGAGCAAGTAAGTATATTGACGCTTTCGTTAAAACGCCATGCCCATGGTATACATGGCTTGCGACGAATGACAAGCCATACCTACTGACAAAACTTTCTCCTCATCGTTAATGGCGCGCCACAACTGGACGTATTTTCTATACCAATTCGAATTTCAATTCAAATTCCAATCCTAATGCAATTTCTATTCTCGTTTATATATATATATATATATACCTACTTGAGCACATAATAGTACATATATGTGCGACATATAAGCTTTCATTTCAAATGATACGAGTATATAGGTATATGTGGTATATATATATTATTCTCACCATATGGATCAACGACGAGATGACAAGGCAGACAATACGTCTCACAACTTTATAAACAATGCTAAAAATGTTTCAATGCCATTTACTTGACACATTCATGACGAGCCTGTATATATATATATATATATATATATATATATATATATATATATATATATATATATATATATATATATATATATGTATGAAAATATATTATATTGTCTCCTCTAGACTTTGAGAAAGTGTGATCAGAATTTGTAATAATTTCCGCTTTCCATATTTAAATTTCGAGAATAAAATATTCGTTTTTGACTTTACTATCCGTAGCTATATATTAATCACCTTTATTTATTAAATGAACCAGACCTAAATCTGTCTAATATATATTAATCAAACGAGACGAAATTAATGTATACTATACGTATTAACTAGTAACTATACCTATCGCCGAATAAATCTTGTCTAATTATAATTATAAATCGTCTAAGTAGGTTGTTTTATTCAACTTTTTATATTGCCTATAGATATTTTTTTATGCAACGTAATATGACGATAGGATTAACGAAAAACCCTAATCAATTATCATGAGATATATTTCAATTATTTTATTGTTTTATTTTGAATTTTTTTTTTTATTTTTTCCAAGTACTTTGGGTAATATTAGTTTCGGAAATATTTTAAAAGCTAATATAGGTATACCTATACGTTGTCGAAACTTTTGGGTAATGATATATATTTTCTTTTTCTTTTTACTTTGCAAACAATTTACTTTCAATTTGAGATTGTAACAGATATGAAATAATCCGGACTTTTTTTTTATTATTTATCGTTTTAGTTCGCAGAGTGGTGCAACAAAATTTATTATAAGAAATTATTGCAATTCGTAATATTCAGTTCAACATATATACCTACTTACCTACTTTTTTTCTTTTTACTTTTTATAGTCACATAATTTCTGTTGGTCTAAAACGATAGAACTGGGGGAATCGGATTTATCCATTAATAAATTGTACCTAATTAATTACGAATCAGAGAGTGTTAATTATCGAAAAATCAGGCTCGAGATGTCATCGACCGTTAGAATAAGGTAAAGAAAAAAGTAAAAAGTAAAAAGTAAAAATTCTGAAAAAATAACTCGTTTAATTAAATCGACTCTCTCTGCGAGGACGTATCCTCCGTCCTTGCTTCGCGATTTATAGAAAGTAAAAGAAAACGATGAAATAAACTTCGCGACGTGAGTTGTATAATAAATAAATTTAGAACTTTGTAACACTCGATTTATACGCGGTAATTAAAAATTTGATTTACTCTCAATAACGATTACCCACTCACTTCTCTTCACACCTGTTCTTCAATCTCTATATTAAATAATTAGCCGAATATAAAAGAAATTGGAAAAAAATTAAAAAAAAAAAAAAAAAAAATTAGAATATCAGTTAGTTTAATAACTTCAATTTTTCTATTGAAGATAAAATTGAAAAATGAGGGGAAAAAAAAAAAACTGTTTTTAAAACTGCGATAAGACTCAAAGGGAAGATTGTATATGTTAGTATATGGTGTGAATACTGAAATACGATTTTTTCCTAAATTTTTGCTTACTAATGGCATGACCATTAATCATATGGTTGAATTGGATTTGGGTAACTTTCTATTAATTTTTCATAGTTTATAAGAAAGCTTTTATTCTTTTTTTTTTTTTTTTTTTTTTTTTTTTTTCTTTTTCTTCAAGGCTATGAATCATGCGTCTTTCTGATAAATCGACCTAAATTTATGATTAACGAATCGCAGAGTGACTATGATGAGAAGAGGATACTTATAAGTATACAGGAGGCTAACCCAGGTTCATATTCATCGAAAGAACTTCATGTTCTGATAAGAGGAGGGGAGAAGAATGTGAAAGTGGTCTATCCCGGGGCAATCGCCTTACCCACCCGGGCCATCAATGGATCGTAGGGGTTCTCATTCGTATTTATAATCATTCGAAAATGTAAAATAAATTTTATATCAAACATATGTAGGTACGTATATATATATACGATTGAGAGAGAGAAAAAAAAAAAAAAAAAAAAACAGATTCTGTAGAGACAAAAAACCAAAATATTAATTCTGAAAGACAGAGCATATAATATAAGTTTATATCTCTTATTTTTTTCTTCTTCTTTTATTGAAGTATTTTCATTTCTTTTTGTCCTTTTTAATTTTCACGTCACTTTCGATAGGATAGGAAAAAAAAAAAAAAAATTTGATTAAAAAAAAAAAAGGAAAAAAAAAAAAAAATGTTTCGGCATTTTATGATAAAATTTTTTTTGTAGCCAAAATATATCTGCGTATCAAAAATATCACTGGCCATCACTGACATACAGACTTTTCGAAAGTGGTTGGCTTATTATTAATATAAAAGTAGTCACGCAACTTTTTGAGGTAATACTAATACGTCCTGAAACTTCATACTATATATATAATATATCGAAGTACCTGCGTTAATGTTTGTTAAAAGAAAAATAATTCTTCTTTAGTATAATTATTATTATAATATTTATAATATTTAGTATAATATATATTTTAGAAGCTATATGAGAAATAATTTTCTCTTATACCATAGTATAGATGCAGGGTATACCTATAATTTTTATTCATGAAGCTATAAATATTATAAACGAATTAATTACTGAGAAATTATATGGTACATACATATTTATTATAACGGTTAGAAAGATTTCCGGACTTTAACTCAAGATTTGTATGATTATAGGAGAAGTCTGTCAACTAATTTACGATCGGTAATATATATACAAATTAAATATCATTTTTCAACTTTGCACGTTGATGACATTTTCAACTCTATAAAAAAAGACGAATCGCCTATATTTATGTAAATGAGAGAAAGAATTACCTTGGAAAAAAAAAAAAAAAAAAAAATTAAATTTCTTCGCATCCCTTTATGATAACTCGTTTTAAAATATTCGCGTAATATTTGCGTATATAAATGTTTTATGTAATCGACGAATATAAAAAATAATTAATTTCAACTATTGAATTATTATTGGTGGATAATAAAATAGGGAATTTTTTTTTTTTTTTATCGTTTACTAAATCACTGGATTTTAATTACATATCGCGTCACTAATGCCATAAGGTCGTAAGCGCCAAAAAATTATTTTTTTTGCGGATATGCCCAAACAATGTTATATGGCTCGAAAAATATTTTGCCACCAAAAACACGAAATTTTTTTTTTTTTTTTTTTTGGCGCTTACGACCTTATAGCATTAGTGACGCGATATATTTATTTATTTTTTATTCAAAAATTCTTGAGCTGTTCATTTTAGACGTGATATATAAAAAAAAAAAAAAAAAATTAAATATCTAAAATCGGGTTGTGTACCTATATAGCGGTTAGCAATTTACTATCCGATAATTATAATTGAGCGTAGTTTGTCCTTGCGCGAATTACTTTCGGTTCATAAACCGCCAAGTCATGAACGTAACGCAATTTTACGTTAGCATCGCGCGGCGCATTAGCATGTCATAATGTTTAAACATCATATGTTCAATGAAATTGTTCAGTGCGAGGATATAATGGGATTGCGCACGTTTTTCGAACGCGTTAATTTAATACTGATAACAAGTGATTAGTACTCACATGTGAAATGACGTCGATTTAATTACAGTCTTACGACTGAATAGAACTTAAGACCTGCAGGGTACGTAGTGATAATTTTCACCATTTTTCCTTACACAGATAATAATATGAAGATTATAAAAAGCAAAAAATTTCAAGTAAAATTACAATAATTCTGAGTATATACTACCGTGTTTCTCAATGAATAGGTAGGTATTTAAATTATGAATGAATCGTGATTATTGATCAATGAAATCGGTTGCGATTCTGAAAAAAAAAAAAAATTTACAACATATTATGAATAAAAAAAAAAAAAAAAAACAGTAATTTGAATATCGTTTTGCACTATACCTACCTATGGTTTAAAAATAAACAGTCAATGAATTAATCAGACAGAGGTGTGTAGATTCTAGTGGTATAGAGATAAATGAAGATGTAAATTTGAATACGTCAGATATAGGTATACCTATACAACTCGTTGTAGGCTATAAATATAATATAAAGATATACGAAAAAAAAAAAAAAAAAAAAAATTACGTTACCCGAGTTGAAATTTTTCTCCTCCTTTCGACCTGTAACTCCTACTGATTAGGAGGTTGTACAGGGTCACTGGAGGTTTACTTTCAATGTAAAATGAACTCCTACTTTGCGCCTAAAACAGTCAGATATCGGACAATTTGCCACTTTTAGGCTCAAAATAGGAGTTCCCGAGAACCTCGTAGAACCCTCCAGACCCTAGACATTCGTGATCATGGATTTATGTGGTAAATATCAAAATTCAAAACGTCTAAGATATTATTACATACATATAAACATGTTTGACAGCCTTTCATTGGACAAGTGCTACGATATAATTAAAAAAATATAAAATCAGAGAAAACTTTTTCAAATTACACATTATCGAATATCGATGTAATGGATGATTGAAAAAAGTTTAATTACGCATTACAAATGTTATGTGTAATTGGAAAAAGTTCAATTGCACATTATTAAAATTATCCGTAATTAAATGGGTAATTCAATTGGAAAAGTATTTATTGACTTCCAACCCTGATTAGAACATAGCGGTTCAAAGTAGGGGTTCCAGGTTGAACAGTACTAAATGAGGTTGAGTAGGCTCTGGAGAATCAAAATAGGAGTACAATTTCTACTGCGAGCAGAACTCCGCGGGTCAAAATAGGCGCTATAGGTTGGGCAGTATCAAAATAGGTTGATTTGAGTGCTCAGAGCAGGTAAATAGGAGAAAAATTTCGACTCGGGATATAACTCGATTAAATTAATAATATGTAGATATATATCAAATTTACACGTATCTAGGTAGGTAGGTAGGTAGGTAAACCCTTTAGCTGTCAATTTATTGATCGTCATATCACGCATCTTATATATTACCATAAAAGCTATTAACATCTGTTCCGAATATTTAGATGACCCCGAAAAAAAAAGCTAACGGTTCTTAGACCGGGAGCAGTGGCTGATTAAACACCTGCATCGCCTGGAGCTAGTGCATTTCTGTTAGTCAGTTTCCTGTTTGAGAAAAAAAAAAAAAAAAAAAAAAAAGAAATAACAGAAGTAGGTAAGAAACGGTCTAAAAAAAGGCGGCGCGGCGTGCGGTACTTTGATAAAAGAATGAATTACCTCCCAGTATCCACACAGCTTTATGTTTACTCAATTTTATTCAAATAACTGAAATTCTTCAACCCTTGGAATACGCGTGTACCAAATAGTCGAGTAAATCGGATGTTTATTCAGAGAAAAAACGAAAAAAAAAAAAAAATGAAATATATCATAAGAATGCAAAACGTTGAGTGTTCGCAGTTGTTGAAATTTGTTGATTATTACTGAAATTAGAAGAAGATGAAAAAAAAAAGTTTAAAAAAAAAAAAAAAAAATTGAAGAAAAAAAAAGATGCTCATCAGATTTTTTTTACGGTTCTTTTTACGAAACAGGAACTGATTTGCCACGTGCCAAACATCCGTGAAGTTGTGTAAGAAGATATTGAAAATCTCAAGGTTTTGAAGTACCTAAGTAAATAGGTATATGATAATGTTGAATTTAGCAATTCAACTAATTGTGTGTCGAATCAGGTACATGGGATATCCCGTTTTATAATAATCAATCAATATTAAAGATACCCAATACACATACAGAGTTTCGCTAAAACGTTTTCTATTAAAAAAACATCAAAGTTTGTTTTGCCGGAGTTCAAGGGGTATTAAGAATGTATTAATTCTTGAAAATCGAGCCTTTGATCATCACCCAAAAACTCGCGAAATTTTTATTCTGAATAATAATTTGCTTGTACTACCTATAACATCCGTGCGTACGCGCCTTAGACAAATATTCCATAATAAGATGAGATATTTCACGCTATCCATTGACTCGACATAAGATTTTCATTCAGTATATTGAATGATCAAATTATTATAATTAAGGCCCATCCCTAGGCGCCCACCTCCTTTTGGTCGAAATGTGTCACATTTCGATTATTATCTGAGCCCAGGTGTCAAAAACGCAAAAAAGGCCAACTTAGCGCAAATTCTATTTCAATTCTGAGCACATGCTTAAAAAAAAATGTTCGTTTCGTGCGAAAATAGAGTGTACAGATGGTTTTTACACTGTTACCAAATTATTCGAATTCGATTTCCTCGGCGAACAATGTAAAAACCATCTGTAGACTCTATTTTCGCACGAAACGAACATTTTTTTGAACGTATGTGTTCAGAATTGAAATAGAATTTTTTGCCTTTTTTGCGTTTTTTGACGCCTGGGCTCGGATGATAATCGAAATGTGACACATTTCGACAAAAAGGAGGTGGGCGACTAGGAGGAAGTAGAAGGAAGTTTCTAAGAAAAATTATTTCCAAATTTACGTCAAAGACGAAATGAATTTTTAATCAAATACATATAATAAGTAACAGATTGATATGTCAACTCAGAATTAGCTGCGAGGCAAAGTAACTGTTTTATCTCACACCTCGAGTTTTGTCTAAAATTTTATAAATAATTATTTTTTATAAAACTTAAAAAATTTGAATTTTCTTTTCCCTCATACGAAAAAAAAAAAAAAAAAAAAAAAGAAATCAAATCCATTCTTTGGTAACATCACGTATCGGTATATCGAAGTATTACTTTTCTATGAAGTAATAATAATTGAATCAATTTTCACTATATTTTGCAATGTAAATTTTTTTTTTTTTTTTTTAATAGTAAACAAGTTAGAAATTACTTCATTGGCACGTTTCCAATAATTTTTTATTTTCTTTCGCATTATCTTATTATGTACTTCTTTGTCTATCGCAATTGTAATATATTATAGGAATTAATCGGCAGACTATGTAGTATGTGCAGTATAAGCGCGTAAATTCTGACGACCTTTATAGAAGAACGATTATTACTCAATCGGGCAGCGAAATCGATGGAACAAAACGACAAGTAGATATATACCTATATATACGATAAACTATTACACATCACTCTGTAATAACTATATACTTTTAATTTATAATATAATATACAGATGTATACAATCTTTCGGAAGATTTTATTCAGAGATAATCGATAACCCATTACGGTGTTGTTAACTAACTATTCTAAGAACTTACGGAAAACAAGTTTACACATTACTCTATAGTATATACGCAGAACGTTGATTAACAAAGTTCAGGGAAAAGTAGACTATATGAGGAATTGCCCTGCTTTCGCCAAGCAAAAGTAAATGCAGACTTTACTGTGATTGCTGCTGCGAGTATAAATCGCAAATTCTATTCGTCAAATTAGATGAATTTTTTTTTTTTTTTTTTTTTTTTGATCAGTTTGATTTTTGGAAATCGATTGATAATAATTGATTCGTCGATTGTTATTTCCTAAGCGGATGACCTCTCAACATGATATTCGAAAAACGGGAAGAATTAACTGCAGAGAAGTGCGATTCTATCATATCTCGTATTTGGTGGAAAAAAAAAAAAAAAAAAAAATTACTTTTTTTCCAAAATTCAATTCTGTCAATCGACGTATTTTCGCGATTCGCGCAATTCGCAAATCTTCGAGTCAAGTGATTGTTGAACTACCGAGAGAAAGTGTGCGAAGCGCTTGGCCGAGCTCAGCAGGTTGTAGACGTATTCTATAGCAAAGACTGATCGAGAGTCCAGTACCAGACTGAGAACCAAGAATTACGTTGAATCTCCAGTGTAGGTAGTGGTAGTTCACAATTGTAAAGAATTTCTGACCGCGCCTTAATGACCTTTTTTACGTTTTTTTTTTTTTTTTTTTTTTCTTTCTTACTCTTCACTATAATCAAATCAATATAATATTTGCTGTGATTACCGTTCCGATATCTTTCTATTCACGCTTCTACTTGTAGTTAGGTAGTATATGACTTACCGCGAATAATTAAGTGCGATTCATGAATTTCCCTGTTCTTATCTTGAATTCCTTACCTGTAACAAAAATAATATAAAAATATAAGTAAACGGTTAAATTTTCTCAATTAGGTTGAAAATGCGAAGAAAAAAATAAAATAATTTCCTCCTCGATTTTCTATGTTACAAAATTTTTGATTTTTTGGTTTTCTATGTAAGGAATAAATCGATGAAATATAAAGGCTAATGATGTATTGTATGTGGTAACTACTGATCTCCCACGTCAAGGCCAAGAAGAGGTAAAACTTTCACCGAAGTATACAGTGCAGTACATATAAGTATACAGCAGTTGAGGAATTTCAGAGATTATTAGGACAACAAAAAAAAAAAAAAAAAATTGAAAATAATGAAGGGTGATATATATCGATGAGATTCCCGATCAATTTTTTCTCGTTTTTTTTTTTTTTTTTTCTTTTTAATTTAAAAATTTGAATAGGTACTTAAACAAAGGTATATAAAATAAGATATTGAAACGACAAGCCGGTAGGAACTTCGTAACTAGGTACATGAATAATAGGAACCTACTTGTGATCGGTAATATTTAATATAATCTCTGAAGCAGGTATAGGTAGGTATACCCTTTCAAACTGTATAATATTCAAAGATATCTGCATATGTGTGTGTGTGTGTGTGTGTGTGTGTGTGTATGGTTAGACTTGCGGCTTTTAGTGACCTTTATAATTATTGGTTACGAAATATATCAGTCTGAACGTATAAGAAGCAGACTTCTGACGAACAGAGACATATAATTGGGAAAGCCAATTAACGATCATAAATCAAGGTGTAGGTATATAACAAAATGTCAAAGAAAGATATTATCTGTACTTGAAAAATTATTTTCAAGCCTTTCTTTTCTCTTCATCAATCAGTACCTACCTATATGTAATTACAAAGTTAATTGTACCGTTTGTTTTACAAATCTCGTCATATTATTCGATCTTTATTATCATTTCATCAGAAATTGTTAATTATAATAGGTATAGGTATCTATAGACTATAATTGATTCAATCAATATTCATCCCCCACCTTTCTCGCTGTTGCATTATACCTATATACTATCGAATAATTTCATGTGTCGAAAAAATATATATGACGAGAGAAAAAGAGAAGGAAAAAAAAAAAAAAGAAAAAAACCTACTAGAGTTAAAGACCTTTCATCTCGTGACCAAATTATGGCTATAACTATGAGCGATATACATCTCGGTATGTATGAAATTACAGTATACACACATAATGTGTTACGAAATAATTCTCATTGGCTTTGAGATACGCGATAAGATCGACTTTTCTCACAATTAGGTAATTCTTACGCTTGATAAGAATTAAGAATGAAACAGGATGCCCTTCTACTTCTACTTCTGCTTTTGCTTTTACTTAAGTTAGTGTACTATTCTAATTCTACTTGTGCGGATGATGATGGGAGACTACTCACCGGTTCTATGTACCTTGACACAAATTTCATTCAGTAACCCCAGTAACTCGCGGTAGCTATTTACTAACAACCATGTTATGCGATGGGATGTGGTTGAAGATAGTAAACGATGATACAAAGATATTAGATCGTGTTTGTTTGTGCACTTTGGTGCAGATTTACTTAGTCAATTATAAATTGTGAGATAATTCGCAGTCAGGTACACAGCAAGAAAGACCTGACTTGATTGAAGATAATTTTGCGGTCCAAAAATGAAGAATTTGGAAAATTTTCTTGGTTCGAGAAAAATTTTGATTTTATCCGAGAAAAATTTCGGTCTTCATTTTTGGACCGCAAAATTATTTTGAATCAAGAATAATTTTCTTGGCTCAAGTTAAACTTTTTTTTTCTGTGTATATAATATATGAAACTCGCCCATATATTCACGCGTGGTTTTTTTTCTTCCTTTTCCTTTTTATATGTTCATTGTTTATTTTTTATTTTAATTTTTTCCTGATACTACTTTTTTTTTCGCTCGCATATTACAATAAATATACAAATTTCGAAATAGCGAAATGTAAGAGATTCAGCGAACATATATATGCGTTGCCTGGTAACCTGACCTGATCTCTACCGCACGTAATTATTGCTTATTTACTGTTATGTAACAAGCTATGAACACATTAAAATAAAATAAAAAAAAAAAAAAAAAACGAACATAAAAAGGAGAAGAATAAAGGAAAGAAAAAAGTAAGACATAAAACTCTCGTTTTTTTTTTTTTCAAACTTATATACAAAAAAAAAAAAATTAAATAAAGAGGAACATTTCACGAGTCAGAGAATTGAGCCTATGCATACACTTAGCTGTGAACAGGAACCATTTGATTTTATAAAACCGATACTTTACTATTTTTGTGCGGTCTTGTATTTCAGAGAAGATATTATATTATTGATACAAGATCCTAAAATAATATCTATACATATATTACATTATACTATTGGTCTATATTTCGATTGCAACAAAATTTTCTACATACATAATATTGAATTTATTTCCCGCGTATATATCCAGGTCAACTATGAATTTTATCAGACCTTTGAATTTTATCAGATCTTTTTTTTTTTTTTTTATGATAAAATGTTGACCATACGTGTGTATGATCATTGGATGAATATGTGTTTAAAAGAAATGATGCAATATTGCAAGTACTTTAGAGAGTTTCTATAAAGTTAAGAATAGGTCGAATAATGAAACGAGGTTTTTAACCTCACCTCGAAAGACGACGTAACATTAACAGTCAACAAAACTATAATCAAATAAGAGTAAATAGAAAACTTGTTGTAAAGTGCCCATCCATTAATGCAACAATGAACTTAATTCTTAAGTTAAATAACAACGAGAAACTCCATGATGGTTCTAACATTGACCCAAAAATAAAAGCTTCTTCTTCTTCTTCTTCTTAGTTTTCTTACATTTTTTTTTTTTTTTTTTTTCTTCAAATTATCGTTTTGACGACATAATATTACCAATATTTGATATTTCAATATATTTGATATTTCAAAGGCTTGTGACACGATCATTAAATAATGAACAATGATTACATAATGTAAGAATTTTGTTTAATCGTTAGTTCTTTTTCCACATAATACAGAATCAAAGATACGTCATCGTGGAAATGGAAGAAACAAAAAAAAATAGAAAAATAAATAAAACGAAACACTAACACTTTCACTAGATGATTCAAATGACATTATTTATCATGCTCATAGAATAGTGTTAGTGATAATATACGGGCATAATGATCATTTCGGTAAATCCTTGGACGCGCACGATCGCGTGCGGTAATTTAATAGTATAAGGAAGAAAATAATGTGCTATAGATAAGTGATTTTCATCACGTGACTGCATCGCTTATACACCGTATAAAAATGAAATAAATTTATTTCTTAATCAGTTTTCTTGTATATCTTCATTTCGAGGCTCATATTATAATTATATACACAGGTAGTAGGTATAGACCGTCACGAAACGTGAAGAAAAATGACGTCAGATAAAAGTAAAATCGAATTGGTAAAATTCGACCTAATTTATTTCATCTTAATGTGTAAGTATAGATAGTTTGGTAAATATTTATCATTTTTGATGATCAGTGGCTAGAAACTAATTAAATATTCAATTAAGTGAATATTTCAATCCGTTAGATTCCGGTTTTTACAGTTTTATATAATTATCACAGAGAAATCCTTGCGGTCAAGTTTTTTTATTTCTATTTTTATCTCACATTAAATTTGATAATGGGATGTGCTTCGTGGGCAGAAAAAAAAAAAAAAAAAAAAAAATCAGCATTCAATTTTTCTATTAATTTTCGGGGACAAGGTAAACTCCTGTTTACAATATTGTAGAAAAATAGCTATCATATATAATTTCCAGACACACGTTCACACATTTGTGTATATATCAATCAATTCTTCTGCAGTAAATTCCCCCCCCCCCCCCCCCCCCCCCCCCTACCATCCAGCATTTATTCCTCACTTTCAAAAATATCATTTCAGTATTCACGCCACGATGGGTTCTCATGACGTAGTATATAGTCGGTTGTGGTCACCTCGCCTTATTACACGAAAGACCTGGTCGATACGTGCGATGGTGTATAAATTAATTCGTCCGCTTAGTATATCCACGTGTAAAACGTTCTACCGCAGCTGCCCTATGAACTTTCAAAGATTTGTATAGTAGACTGCAGTCAGCTGGTCCACGAATAAAAAAAAAAAAAAAAAAAAAAAATTAAAGAATATTGAAGGAATCGAGGAAATAGAAAAATCTCATTTAAAAATCGTAGCTGCGGACACTCCCAGATGTTTCTACCACTTATGTCAAGACGAGTAGGTATACAGAAAAAAAATAAGCACACATATGAAGTGAAAAGTAGATAGTAATAATTATGCTCAGAAATGATTATTAAAATAGTCAGACACTTTCTTGATGTCAATTCAAATTAATCTCTAATACCCAACGTGATAAATATTAATAGTTTAAAGAATTTTTCACACTTGGAATAAGATGTGGGTCATATAAGAATATATTATATATACCCAGATAGCCAAACGTGACCATCAACCAATTGCACACGCTTGCCGGTCATTTAGTTACGTGAAAATGCTGCGATCAGCCAGCATTAGATGACTGCAATCGAATATACAGCAATATCATGTACCCAAACAGACAAACGTTACTATCAACCAATTGCACTCGTTTGCCGGTAATTAGGTTACTTAAAAATGCTGCAATGCAGCCAGCATTAAATGACTACGAAAAGTTCAGCCTAGATTTATTTGAAATATGCGAATGAGTTGACGGCATATTACTAGCATTTCGCTGCAATCAATTGCCGTACTATGTTGCCAGCAAGAACAACACTTGACGCGGACGTTAACGACGGTAAATATGCTGTCATCAATTGCAATTGATTTGCAGCATCCCGTGCAGAAATTTGACCAGTTTGCCTGACCACTGGCCAGAGCCAGTTGTGGATTTGCTGGCCAGAGCGAACTCGGCAAAGCCGAACCTGGTACTGGCCAGATACTACTGGCCAGAGCGAACTCGCCAAAACCTGACCTGGTACTGGCCAGATTTTTGAAAAAAAATCAAGCCTGGACAGGCACTCGGCAGTTTTGCGTTACATACCTGGCTGGTCACTAGCTAGAAAGACGGAAGACTGGACAGGGTCTGGCCAGCGTCCGTTTTTAATTTCTACACGGGATTAAGACGAAATTAAACGGACATTTGGCTATCTGGGTAGGTATATACAGTTTTTCGCTAGAAATAATGAAAAATAATATATATAAGAATTATGTTATTCTTATTGATAAATAATTTCGTATAGTATAGAGCCTAGGTATAGATTCTTGACTATATATATATCGTGTATATATATATATATATATATATATATATACGAATAGTATAGTTCAAGCTTTGGTTTTAAAAGACAAACAACCTGTAGAAACTTTCTCCCGACGATGTGGTGACCCACATTGGGAACGAGCAACAGAAAACCGAAGATAAAGTTATCCAAAGATGCTGCGTGCCATGGGGAACGAAGTAAGGAATGAATCTGAGTCCTCGAATCAAGGTCACTCTCTCAAATCTCTCTGTACTTGTTCGTGTAATAATTTTACACCTTGTTCAGAACGCCCCTCCTTCCTCCTTCCTCCTTCCACCTTCCACCTCCCATCAATCATCTATAATCCACCTTTCTCTCCCTCTCTCTCTCTCTCTCTCTTTGGATCCAACAGCCATTGTAATGATGGCGACAAGTCAAGTTTGCAAATGAAAGCAACAACAGAATTGCAATATTTCTGACCGAATGAATCCGGCCTTGACCCAAGTCCGAGCCCTTCCGCATGGACCAGAAACAATGTCATGCGATGTAACACAATCGAAAGTAGAAGAGGAGGTAAATAATATATATATATATATTATATACATGTGGTAGAGGTAGAGGTAGAGATGATGAGGAAGGGAGATCCTTGAACCGTACGAAGTTGTTCTGTTTTTTTTTTTTCCTTTTTTTTTTTTAAATGAACGAAAGAGACTGAACGAAGATCCTGAAGTCTGAGGAATTTTTAAAGGTCAAGACCTCGTGTTGAAGATTTCAATGTACCATGAATTATGTTACGTTACTTCTTCGTCTTCTTATTTTGTTGTTTTATACAATTACGTTTTATTACGATGTGTGAGGTGCATTTTATGGTGTCGAAAACCCACCTCTATCCGGGTCCATAAGAATTCTTCAAATTTTAGTATGTATGTATTTGAGTTTCCTATACGCCCACTACTCTATTGCTTTCCGAAATGTAAAGTTTCTAAGAAAGCATCACGAACTTCTTTTCCTATCTTTTTTTTTTTTTTTTTTTTTTTCAACTTGAATAAACTCTGTACTTATAATATCTACCTACATACCTATATATACTATATAATGAAAATAAATTACGGCAGAATTACGTCCGTTCATTTTACGAATCATTTACATTTACGATGTACATAGTAAATTTTATATACTACACTAATTACTCCAAAACTCACATCTTTGTTTCGGTCTATTACCAATCTACACGATCTTAGGTCAATTTGACTTGCAAATTTTTTAGCAAAAATTTCCCAATCTCAACCTTGAATGACAAAACGATCATACATGGTTTATCACACCTACTTAACTTGTATCGAGGCATAAAAGTTCCTTGACTTTGGCTATATAGGAAATATCAACGACCGCGATGTGGTACTTGCCGGAAATAAATTCGAGATTAAGGACCAGACATTTCGGCGATTAGTTACTTTCGAAGTTTGTATGGCCTTAGAAACTCGCTCCCATATGTATATATACATGTAAATATACATACGTAGGTATATACATGCGTGTTGTATGACAGAAATTGTCTGGAGGCGCGAAAAGTTAGCAAAAGTTCATTTCCCTTAGGAACTAAGTAGTGCTCCGAAATTTCGCCGACTAGAATATAATTGTAGAAAGTGATGTCGATTCACAATTAACGTTCTGTAATATTAAAATAATTATTAAATGCTTATTATTTACCAATCGGACCGAAACCAACAAAAATAAACAAATATCAGTGAGAAAATAGAGGAATAGTATAATAAATTGAAAAATCACTCAATCTATTAATCATTCCGGTATATCTAAGATATTTATCACATTTTTATATGCCAAAAAAGAAATTTTTAAGTCTAGGTTATTAATTATACCTTAACGAGGATCGAATTTTTGGAAATTTTTGTTTTTACAGATTTTTTTTATACCTATATGCTCGAAGATCTAATTATAGATAATGAAGATTGGCGGTTAGCAATTAGGAGTAATTAATACTGTTTCTACCACTTATATTGTTTCTTGAGAAATTAGTGAAATCAGATTCAACAGTGAAACAAAATTTCCTATGTATATTATACCGAAGAACAAATCGCTTGTTAATTGTTGCACTGGTTTGAGAAATAGGTTGAAATTAGGTACCTATATGTATGTGTGTGCGTGTGTGTGTGTACCTGAAGATTAGTTATTCATAGCTGCGGGGTGTTTTAATGAAAGGAACATAAAATGAAACGAAACTAAACGAAACTAAACGAAAAAAAAATAATAATATATAGATGTAGGTATATATAAACTAGAGTAGATAAGGATTGCTTCACAGTAGATAATCGAAATGATGATTAGTCAATTAGATAATCGAGCCAAAATTGAAAGAAAAAAAAAATTCTGTCCTATATTATAATAATAATGACGAATAATTATTACTGCATATATAATTAATTCCTTCGGGTAAAATGGATAATGAAAAATAAAGGGAAAAATGATTACAGAGACACGATGATGGATTCGAATGAAAAATATAGCTACAAGGATTACATCAGGCTAACACGACAATCTATGATCAAAGATCTCTCTGCAGCCCTAAGGAGAAAAAGAAAAAAGAAAAGAAAAAAAGAAAAAGGAAATACTAAAACGAAAAGTAACAAGGAAGAATCGGTTTGAGAATTCCTTGAGCCCATCTGTAACCTAGAAACTAGAGATCCTGATCGTCTAATGGATCCACCAACCGGTTTTCGGTACGCGTGAACCCAAACTTTCCCACGGCACGAGAGTTATCTCAAAATAAAATATTCCAAGTACTAGCCTATGGCCAAGATGAGCTTGTAGGATATTGAAGAGAAATCTTTCTCTATTTACATATACCGAGTCACTTTATACTTTATACTTTATACAATTAACAACCGCGATGAACAGGCTCTCGATCAAACCATCTGATCCTCATTTCGAACTTTTGGATTTTAAGTTTAGTATGACACGTGGTCATAAACTAAGAACTTTGAAGGATACCTAACACGTTGATCTTAAATACCGCATGGCTTTTCTCTAAGCCTTTTAAATTTTAGTTTCTTTTTTTTTTTCTTTTTTTTTTGCTTCTTTTTCTTATTTTATTTTTTTCTTTTTTCCTAATTTATTTCTAGTTTTAAAGAGGGTCAATAATCCGTGGAGCAAACCGGATCTAGTAGATGTGGTAGTGTATAGTCAGACTGCAGCAGGTCGATGTTCGCCTAATAAGGACAGACCCTACAGAAACTTGATAGTCTATATATTTTCAGTATTGAAATTAGCCTCGGATATTACGTAAGTAAAACTATACAGTTACTTCAAGACTGAAGAAGAGAAGAAAAAAAAAAAATTTGACCCTAAAATTTAATATTAAATTAAAATTTCAGAAAAAAAAAAAAAAAAAAAAACGAAGATTTTATTATAGTCTCGGTAATCCTTAATGCAGGAGATGAAGAAATCGAGGTATAAAAATCTCAATTGGATCCCCAGTTCGTCAAAAATGAACAAGAGTAGATTTTATCATTCAAAATTTGTATCAAAATACGTAGATAATAAAAAAAAAAAAAAAAAATCGATTTTTATTTCTTTCAAAGATCCGACTTGATCTGAAATAAATTTGAATCGTAGAAAATATATTTTTATTAGAGTCTTACTTTACCACACGGCACGTGCCGCATGGTGTGGTTTAGCACCTGTTGCTTCTATCCTCTTTTTTTTTTCTTTTTTTTTTTTTTAGCACGTTCTCCGCACCCACAATATTCGTCAAAGTATACATACTGAATTTTCTCATCAAGTCAAAAGCCACGAAGCAGAAGAAGAAAAAAGAAGGAAAATTAAAAAAAAAAAAAAAAGACAAGATTATTATCATTGGAATTTTGTCATAATCACATATTCAACATGGACGCTGTTTAAACCGTCAAAAATTATCTTAGGCACGTGAAAAAGAAAAAAAAAATAGGCGTGTGAATAATTTTTATCTATTTTTTAATACGTGAATTGCTATTGATGATTCTCACCTGTCGCGTTCTGTTTTTTTTTTTTTTTTTTTCTCTTACGATAATTCAAAGCTGTGGTTCTTTTTCTGATTATTTTTTTTTATTTTTATTTTTTTTTGCGCATAATCGAATCTGATTCCTCTATCCGTTATCGGCTCACCGCTCTCCGCTCTCCTCTTTAGGTCGCCCAACGTTCCCCTTGAAACACTTTCGTTGTACATGTGCTGCAGTAACAGTACCTGCGCAAACTACGTATATACAAACGAGTAATATAGCTGTGCAAAGTGGCTGCTTTCGCCTTCGTCGACGAATAGACACGCGTTTCTCTATAGTCGAACAGCTCGCATTAACAGCTGAACTACTGTTGCTGGTTTATAGTGTGGATGAAACCCGATTGGCCCCGATACCCAAATCCGAATCATGGTAAAAGTTATATACCTACACGTTCATTGCCCGATTATAAACGATAGTTTGTTACTGTACCTATACGTATATAATTCGGTATAGGTATATCATGTCGCGTCGCTAATGCCATAAGGGCTTAAGCGCCAAAAAAAAAAAAAATTTCGTGTTTTTGGTGGCAAAATCTTTTTCGTGCCATATAACATCGTTTGGGCATATCCACAAAAAAAATTAATTTTTTGGCGCTTACGACCTTATGGCATTAGTGACGCGATGTATTATCGTCTAAATAGGTATAATAAACTTGAAACAGAAAAATGAGAGAAAAAAAAAAAAAAAAATTCAATATAAAGTTCGAATATTGAATCGTTATGGGGAACTGTCAATTTCTAAGACATAAATTACACCGTAAATTTAAATTCATAAACTTTACACAATATAGGTACCCAAATACGAGTTTTTTGGTGATTAGAAACTATCGAGCCCAATTCCTAAAACCTTGAATTTAAATATATATTGCGTGATTATTGGAAAAAAAAAGGTCGTGAGCGACACTCTTTCGCCCTTTTGTAATTCTCAGAATAATTAGATGAATCTATGCCGCAAAAGGACGTATAAGCCAAATTTGAAGTAAAGAGAATTAAATATTTTCGGCGGATTATACGCCCTTCCGGAATTAGTTAACATAATTTTTTCCATAAAGTTAATGCCAAAGGCCAAAAATATTCAATTATTTGTTAAACTTTCATTCTGGTTGATATATGCTCTTTTGGTATAATAATCCGAAAATTAGTTATTGGCAAATGAGCGCATCGGCGATGCTTACGCCCTTCTGCCTTCAAGTTTTGGGCTCGAAAAAAAAAAAAAAAAAAAAAAAAAAAAAAAAAAACAGCGGCTTTCTTAGTTTTTACAGTTTTCCTATCGAATAGCGAAAGACAGAAATATTTATGCGCCCTTTTGCCGCACTTAAATGGCCCTTTTGGTCGCTTATGACCTTTCTCCGTTTATAGTCACGCGATATATGACATTATTATTATTTCATAACTTTAATGGATACAAGATTATCATGAATGAATTTTTTTTTTCTCTCTCTCTCTCTCTCTCTCTTCAGAACGTGTTTAACGTTGACTTATAAGTATCAAAGAAGCAATTAATCAATTGATTTGTTAATTGATTGAAAAATATAAACCTCGTTTTTATTTTTTTATTTTTTTTTTTTATGTATAAGATAATTCCAGGCAATACATTCTCACAAATTGATCGTAGATATTCTATATATACACTAGTGTCAAAAATCTATAAGTTTTCAATCCTACGGCTTGTTTTATTATCACCGTTCTAAAACGCGCAGTATGATTCTACGTTCATATATTAAAGTTTACGAAATCCCTATTCAAAGATTGATTAAAACATCTGATCGACGTGTTTATCGAATAATTAATTATTCACCTGAAAAATGATATGTTTATAAAAAAAAAAAAAAAATAAGTAATAATGAATATATAAATAAATAAACGTATATGTGTCAAATAAATTTTTATCTCCTATACATCGCGAGAATAACAAACTTGCAGTTATTTTTCAGTTCGCGTTTAAAAAATAAAAAAATGTTCAGATATATGAAACTGCGTATGTATGCCTTTAATAACGGCAGGAATTTAACGTTAAATGATTTCAGAACCTTGGGAAATTTTCGGAGATAATTTTTTGGCGGGTATTTGTCACATTGCACTGTCAAATATACGCATTTAATGCTAAACCCGGAATTGAGACAGCGGTTTGTTGCCATTCAGGAGGTCACGTATATATTGCGAATAGGAATATATATATATATATATATATGGTATCGTCGCACCTTTCTTGAGACCTTCAGTAATTCCAAAGGAGTCGCGTGAATGACTACAAATGAGGAATCTCTACTTATCACCATTCAGGGTACGTAATCTTCGGGTTTGTCCCCGCATGTTGGTTGGTAAATGCACGCACGCACGCACGCTCGCTCGCAAAATTCCCCTCAATGAATTTTAGCCGTTGGGAAAATGTGGAGAAAATATAAAATAATATACTATATGTACCTTCATATACCTATATCTATGCATACAGCTGGGTTGGCACATATCTTGTATTCATCCGGATCTCGGTGGGAATGGATTAAAAAAATTAGTCACGGATCCTATAAAAGATTCGCTGCAGAAAAAAAAAAAAAAAAAAAAAATATATACCTTTAATAGAATTTTAAGATAAAATATATATAACTTCTTTATTTTTATTTCAATCTTTTTCTGTTATGAGAAGGAGATTAGCTCTGTCTATATATAATCGGGTTAGGACGTGTGTTTTTTGTCACAATTCAATCAATTACCAATTTCTAACACTAAAATTGATCAGTCGTATACGTTAATAATATTAGAAAAAAAAACGTGTCGTCCTGCTTTCCTACGTTCATTTTTTTAAACTATAAAATTCTATTTTCATTTTTTGAGAATATAATTTGAAATTGTCTCTAAGACCGTATATATCCTTGATTTAAACGAAGCTAAATAAGCACAGTCTGTATAAATTTTGGAGTTGAACATTGGGATTAAGTCAAACATCGTAAAATAAAAAATCCGAATTATCTATGACTGACCCAAAGCCCATGTTAATCAATAGCGTACACACTAATCTTAGATTCAAAGAATATTTTTTTAAAATATCTGTCAATTCCGGCTTCCAAGTCATTCAACTATATGTATATTATATGTAAATATATCGATTTCGTAGATTCATATTCAATTTTATTCAAAGAAAGAAGAAAACCGTTAACTATACAGTAGGTACTTAATTATAATATTTTGTGGTCACATCCGCATCCCATATATATTTAACAATATGAGCTTTCAACGCTTGACTCATAATTTTTATTCCGTTTTTTCTTCATATATATTTTAGACCGGTTCAAAAAAAATCGACTATTCTTTTTTTTTCAATTTTCGCATTGAAATACTTTCGGGGGGGGGGGGGGGGGGGGGGGGGGGAAGATGCCTGTTAAAAGCGGAGCTCTTAATATTAAGATTTAGAGATCGCTCATCGCGGATTTCTATTTTCCATTTAAATAGCATGGGAATTTTATTTTTTTTTCTTCAGAATTTCGTAGCTCACAAACCAATGAACAAATCCAAATGACTCTTACATATTTTGATAGGGGATTGAACACTCTAAAAAATGTATCTATCATTGTAGAAAAAAAATCACAAAAAAAAAAAAAATAGTTAACTCAACTATAAATTGAACTTTGAGCTTGAATAACTGTGGAAGGAGTCAATTTATCAAAAAATGATAAGAGAAGCTTTTTGTAGAGTGTTCAATTTCCTATGAAAATATGTATGAGTCATTTGGATTTGTTTATTGGTTCGTGAGCTACAAAATTATAAAAAAAAAAAAAAAAAATTTCGTATGCTGTTCAAATGGACAATAGAAATCCACGATGAGCGACCTCTAGATCTTAATATTAAGAGCTTCGCTTTTAACAGGCATCTCCCCCCCCCCCCCCCCACCGAAAGTATTTAAATGCGAAAATTGAAAAAAAAAGAAGAATAGTCGATTTTTTTGAACCGGTCTGATATTATATATATATATATTTTATTAAACACTCTTGCAAGCTACTCATGTGACTGTAATTGATAAGTGATGAGCTTCATATAGTTAGAAGAAAAAGTGAGAAAATGAAAATGAAAATAATTTCATGGCTTATTTATTCGGGCTTATCTAGAAAAAGTATCTTAGTACCTATTTGGCTATCCTACGCTGGGTACTTGCACATTTATGTCTAATCTCTAACCAATCGGTTAGACAAAAGCTAGAAGGTTCCATATATTGCGTTAAGATAGGATAAACAACGGCCTTGCATGCTGAGTATCTAACATCCTTAGTCTTGTCTAATTGTAAAACGTTTTCATTCATTCAAGGAGCGTACTATTGACGCAGGAATAAATACACTGAAAATGATTCACGATCCGGAATACGGTATCAATTATAATGAAATATCTTACATTCATATTATAAACGCTTCCTTTTTTTTTTTCTTTCTTTTATTTCTGTAGCTTAAGGCTGGCTTTTAGATATAGTGGCAATGATTCATTAATCATTTTTGCAAAGCTATTAATTTCGGAAAAATTAATTCCCCACTTCTCTGTCATTATGTTAGTCTCTATCGTTTTATTATTTGTAGGGTATAGGGGTGTGCGAAACTCGGAGGCCGAGGAAATAAAGAAAGTGAAAAAAAATGTCAAATTACTCCAAATCGTTTAGAATGATTGTAAAAAAAAAAAAAAAAAAAAAAATTCCGGACACCCCAAATTGTGCAAAAGTGATAATAAAAGTATTTTATAATCTATATAATCTATATTATTCCTATCAATTAAAAAATAATGAATCCATTTCGTGAATTGATTTATTTAAATTGCAACGCATCGTCTCGGTATGTCACATCATTCTGAGCATAAGATATAATAATTAGTCACTGATGTATACAGGATTAATAATTAATCATTGATGATGATGATTTTATAGAATTTTTCTCAATTCTAAACGCATATGTATAGCAAATTAATCTATACATATTATAATTTTGTAATTAACTTCATTTATATTCTGCACTTAATCGTGACCTAATGCTCGCGAATTACTTCAGAGAATACGAAAGAGTTTATAATCGTGCGTTGCTCCATTAACTTAGCGATTGGTTCTCCGCTCATATGTATATATAGGTATTATATGCATAAACCCAGCTAACTGTATATATGGGTATAGTAATATGCTATACGTTAAAAATCACTAGACAATATCGCAAACCTTCACCTGTAGAACAAACTTACGTCAGTCCATTTTTATTTTTATTTATTATTCCTTTTTTTTTTTTTTTTTTTTTTTTTTTATTTTGCAATAATAATCAGCTCGCAGTTATTATTACAAGACAGACAGTTCATACATACCTATATGCAATCAATGAATTAGCTACGGTTTTGTAACACTGTAGGTAAATATCCTTACTTTTTACCTAAACCAGTTCATATGCACCTGCAATGCACTAACTAATTATAGGTTTCAGATATATCGATGGTATATATATATATATCGCGTCACTAATGCCATAAGGTCGTAAGCGCCAAAATAAAAAATTTCGTGTTTTTGGTGGCAAAATCTTTTTCGTGCCATATAACATCGTTTGGGCATATCCGCAAAAAAAATAATTTTTTGGTGCTTACGACCTTATGGCATTAATGACGCGATATATAAGAAACTGCATAAAATATTTGAAAAAAAGAAACGAAAAGAGAGCTTTGAATAGCAATATATAATCCTTTGGGAACAATATTGTTCGTTCAGAATAGTTTAAAATCTAAAATCGTGTATTTCGTATTTGAAATTAAATTTCCAGTGAATATGATGCGAATTGAAATAATCGTGTAGAATGAGTTGTCGGTTATTTGAACAATCTATTTAAACTATTGTCTAACGTAATATAAAAAGTAACTTTAATCAGCCTTGGGACATCCCATATTATACTGCACCATTCATTTATATGGTGAGTTAATTCTACGTGTGATATACGTCCTTGTGGTTTTTGAAACGTGTTACCTATACAATATATAATATGCGACACTAACATATTACACTATAGAGGTGGTGATTATTATTATTATATTTCTATGAAGTTAGGCGGTGCGTAACACCGTGTTATTTATAATACCATAACTATAATCGCATTATACTATAATTTCAGAGTTTCCTACTGTCGCTGATAACCTGAATTAATTAAAAAGAAAGAAAAACAAAAAAAAAAAAATACAAAAAAATCATCCGGAAATATGTTGTTTCGTAATATTTTCATACCTATACGTATATATTTATACTGATCGTATAACATCAAATTTTTTGGCAATAAATTTGAAAAATAATAATCGATATTATAACTTACATAATAATATATTTATACCATATGGGTAAACTCGACACTTTTCACATGTATATGTTCGTACGTTAATATATCTGCAGGGTCGATGCCCCCAGGGTAGGTAAACTGCACTTTCGTTTTTACGCAGTTTGAGAGTTATGTTTCACCTTTTGCGTCACGATAATATATATATGTGCGCAAACGATTCCTCATCTAATTATTATTTTTTATTATTATTCGTTTAAACCAATGATATCGATTTTTTTTAAATTTTTTTACGAAAAAATCTCAGAATAATGATAGCAGAAATTTTTAACGAATATAGTGCAGTTTGTAATCTATAAGAACGAAAGAAAAGAACGGAGAAGATTAGTTACCACGTGCGGGTTTAGAATGACCAAAATTTCAACTTCTTTTTTTCGCCAAAGTTTAACCGATGATTTCAACCGAGACGCGTATAGGTATTATTGTTAATTTTTTTTTTTTTTTTTTATCAAGTGTTAAAAAAAAATTTCGTTCACTTAATATAACTACCTATGTATGTCGTAAAATCATTTAAGTTGTTACCGCTTCAGTTGTGTTCAGTATTGGTATGACTATTAGGAAATACGATATAAATATATATATATATATATATATACCTATATAGGTATATGGCTGCGGCGGAGTGAAGTAGAGAAACAAGATTATGCAATTACGAAATACGGAATCCTTTTCTTTTTTTTTTTTTTTTTTTTTTCGCGGATTTTATTAGCTGATCGTAGTCGCATACAATCGATAAGAGAGAGAAAAAAAAAAAAAAAAAAAAAAAAAAATTCTATTCATTTTGTCACTTTTTATACTAAGTTGAACTGAACTTTTTTTTCTTTCTGATAAGTATAATGATAATTGAATATTATTACCAAATAATTGTGTGAAGTCAGTAAAAAAAAAAAACAATTTTTTTTTTTTTTCATTAGATCTAGAATAAAACGAAATTAATATCTAGATGTCTACTTCATGCAAGAAAAAACAGAGACTGATAGTAATTACGGTGTAATTGTTGTGCAGTATACGGTAATGAGGTAATTGACCAGACCTATAAGGAATGTAGGTGGAATTTTGTAAACTACATATTACCCATTTCTGTAAATATTTTTAAAATCATGTGTGTTTTATTTTATCTTTGTTTTTTTTTTTTTTTTTTTTTTCTTTTTTTTTTCAAACGAGTAATTCGACTTGAAACATTTTCTATGATACCAAATATGTATGATAAAAAAAAAAAAAAAAAAAAAAAAAAAAAAAATCGTGCGTATAATTACGAGAAGTCCTATAGTTACACAGTAAATGTGACTAGAAAAAGTTTATTAATGGGAATCAAAGTGACGAGATAATATATTTTCAAGAATTTTCAATACGTTATAAATGTATTAGGTAAAAGAATGTTTCCTTTATTTCAAATATTACTCATAGATAATTCAACGCTTTCCTTCCTCCTATAATCATGATTCTCCCATCGTTAAAAAAAACCAACTTTACGTACCTACGTATAAAGTAAATAAATTTCTCAGATTTATAAAGGAAAAAATCTTCTCAAATTATTCTGTGTAGGTATATTTAAATTTTTAAATATACGATCATAGTTTTCATTTCATTCTCAATTTCGAACTTAAAGATATACGAATAATTAACTCTTCTTTTGGCATCGTATACTATACATATATATACGACGGCGAAAAGAGGAAGAGGAAGTGACGTCAAACAGGTAAAGATATCTCTTCGATTAATATTTAAAATACATACTGAATTTCTAATATGAATTTAAAAAAAAAAAAAACTTTCAAATTATGACAAAAATTTTTTGGTGAAAGATTTGATTTTTTTTTTTTTTTTTTTTTTTTTTTTTTGTCGGACTAAAATTTAATAAATATTCTTTCACGGATCAGCTTTCGTTATCCAAAACGATTAATCGAAAGAAAGAAAAAAAAAAGAAGAATTTGATTTATATTACCTGAATGAATGAAATCGAATTTTTTATGTACGAATATTTGAAAAACAAATTTGTTTTAATTGAGGCTAAATTCGATAGTGAAACCTTGACATCTTAGACCAGTTCGAATAATTGGGTAAGTAAACATTGCGAAAGTGAAGAGTACGACATTGCAACCGAAGAAAGACAGCGCAAAGTTGACTGTTTGCTGTCAGCTGTGATGTGATTATTTTATGCTAATCAGACCGCAGTAATTTGTTGCGCTACTAATTGTATTGTGAAAATATTCATGCATTCTCTTGCGTGCATCGCATATGCGCCATCGTAGTGAACACGATTTTATTTATGGCGCGTATATATACGATAATCTACCTATATCTAGTACGAAATCGTAAAAGCTTGACGAATGTACCAGTTAACACTCACGTCTTTGTACACGCGCTTCTAATAAAATACCGAAATAATATATATAAAAAAAAAAAAGGAACTTCCAAAACTATATTTCATTTGATTTAATTCAATTTCAGATCATTTTATTTTATTCTTTGTAAATAAAATAAATATATATCAACTCGAACGTGCTTCTTAATTATCAGAAAAGAAAACTCAATCGCGGATCTTTTAATATCAAAATTATTTGATTTTAAAAAATCGATTAGGGCCCTAATCTATTACATCATGTATAGGTATATGTATCAATTTCCGGAAAAATAATTGCCCTAAAGCATATAGGACATTTTTCAAACTCTTAATCGTTCGGCGAACGACATTAGTAGTTAATATTAAATTAAGTTTAATAGCCATGAACTTCAACGGTATAGATGCAGATATAGATATAGATATAAATATATATCCATGTAGCGTATGAAAAGTATAAGAAAGTGACAGCGAGAACGCATAGGAATTTCTTGGCTATAGATATAAGTTATTCAGTTGAGAAAGTCAAGAATGTTGTGAAGAATCTATCCAAGATCCGCCTAGCCCACTTGTAGAAAATTGGCCTCACCATAGCTCAGCTCAGCTCAGCGCGACTAGTTTTGCTAATTTAATAATATTATGTACGAATAGATAGATGGGAGATAGTATAGAGTCACTCTCTCATCTCTAAACTATGTCTGTATTTATTTAGTTTCATAATTTTATGAATAATAATTATTCAAACACGTTCCCTGATGTGTAGACAGATATAATATACATTATATACACGACTTTCGGTGTAGTAGTTATAATAATCGAGTATAGAGTCAGGGGGGAGGGGGGATCGGGTTGTGTATAGTTATTTAATTACGCGCGTGTAAAATACTAGTAAAAAAAAAAAAAAAAAAAAAAAAAACAGATTTACTTAACTAAACTAAGATTTCGAAACCGCTAATAGAAACGAAGACAAACTTTCGCGAGAGTAACAGCAATTTGAGAAAGCTAATCATTTGAATTACGCGCTATTTTAAATCAAATTCAATATGGCAAATAGACGCGCGCAACTTTATTTTATAACCTTCAATTTTGCTTGTCAGAATGAAAGAAAATATAGATTTTTTTTTTTTTTTTGAATTTTTTAAGGTCAAAAGAAAGATTGGAAAAATACTAATTTCGAATTTTAACATCAATAATTAGTATACGAGCTCATAGATTCAGTAAATGCAAAAAAAAAAAAAAAAAAAAAAAAGGAATATCACAAGCTACATGCGTGCTACTAGCTAGCAGACGGCATCTGCGCTGTGGAAAGGTCGTCTGCTATTAACAGCTGACGACATGGTCGAAAAACAAATGTAGATTTACAGTGAAATTTCGAATTGATTATTTTATGAGAAAGTAGAAAGGAGTGTAGATATAAATTTGGTGAAAACTACGTGTTAAAAACGGTTTATTTAACGGTGTCATATTCAGAAAATAACAATTTCTAAATCGAGAAAACTTAAGGGTTTTAAATTCCAACAAATCCCGCCACGAGTCTATAAGGCCAATTGCAATCTAAGTTTTATCGTTGATGATGCTATTATTTAAACCTACCCATGTTGCATTTAGTATTATGTAATTTCGCAGTTTGTTAGTCACGTAAGATAGTTATATTTCCAAGTTCAGAAGCTTTAAACGATTGTTGTAATTCATAAATTGAAATAACTTATGAGTTTACGTAACAGTAGATAGAGTCTCTGCAGAGCCTTCGACGTGTGTTTGATTAAAATATCAAAGATTAGATTTTTCTGGTGACAGTTTATATAGCTTTCTTTTTATATAATAGGTTATCCAATTTTTATGATAAACATAAATAATTTGATAAAAAAGGGGGAAAGACAGTACCTGGCATTGCTGTACCAGTGTCGTCCCCGACTGCGGTAGATCTTGACGAAATCTCACACATGCCGTTGAAACTTTCCTTCGAACCTGCGTGAAATGTCCAAACTGGCACAATTTCTCCACACGAGCACAGAGCCTACCGGACCCTATACACGCCATAGCGAAGACTGTAGTGAGAAGAATCGAGGAACACTTTCAAGTCGAACACTAGATTCCCCACCTCGCCTCAAAATCGATCCCCACTACCGTCATATCGCAACTTGAACGGAAAATATTACAAACTATGAATATATACGGTTGTAGGAGGTTCGACTAGCCAAGCCACAGGCCTGCTTTAAACGCGACGGCTTCGATCGTATTTTCTGATTTACCAAATTACGATAGTATTTCACGATCTGAAATAAGCAGAATCCGATTCCCGCGGGCGATTTAAATTCTTTCACTCAATTTGTCGTAACTCTTTGTAACCGACACTTATACTATATTTATAAATATTAAATGCGTATAACCGTTCGATACAGGGATCGGAAAATATTGCATGGAGTAAAAAAAAAAAAAAAACACTGTAATTATCAACCAATGATGTATAATTTTTAGTGATTAAATTTAGCTGAGAATTATTATACCGTAGAATTATTTTGAGGTTAAGTTACGTAGCAGACAACTATACCACAGTACTCTACCATAGACGAAATAACTTCTAGAAGTATACCGCTTGCATAAATATGGTGAAGAATCGTCTACTTATACGTTACGGATATTTTCTGTGATGGAATATTTTTTTCAATCAACAAATTTCGAATATAAAGAATATTATAAGATTATCTCATAAATGATTAGATTGTAAACAAAAAATTTATTTCCGAGTATCGGTATCGTTCGCTTGTTTACGTTGATCTGTGCTGAGATTTATTTAAAATTGAAATTGTATAATCAGCACAATGATCGGCGGCAAAATGCGTACAAGACGATATTTTAGAATACGGGGTCGTATTACCTCGCATACAGATGCAATAGCTTACCGTTACGTAACATATATGTATATATACTGCATATATGTTACCCAGAGAGTATTAAACTCTTACGATCAGCTTAGCACTAACAATAAACATGACATTTTCTAACCCGCCATTAAGCCGGGTTTAGAATCACGCAGCTCACTCAACACTACGTGCATTCACAATTTTTGAAATCATGCGATGAATTTTCGTATACGAAATTCGCCTTTACGACCAATCATGCGATAGTTCCAGGGAAAGCCAGCATTTCGATTGGCTGAAAAGTGATTTTCGCATATCTAAATTGACCGCATGACCTCGAAAATTGAGCCCCAACAGAAAATAATGATAATATTCATGCGTGCGCGTATCTGCGTGAAGAACATGTTACTTTTGTGTTGGCAAACCTGTAAGGTCAAGCGACGGTTGTGAACCAGGCTTGCGACCGCTGCCGTTACTCCATTTATCTGAAAGCTATGCGTTATAGTGCGAAATGATTCATTTTGTTTACGTTTCAAAAGTGGTTAAAACAGTCAAAGATTATTAACAGATATTATTTATGCCGAAATAAATATCGCACAAAAGTACAATCAGTCGTTGAGCACAATTATTCAAATAATATAGTTTTATTTGACCACTTCGTGTTGAGTATAGTAATAAGTGCAGTGTTCTATATACCTTCGAATCCAGACTTTCAGCGTCTACGAATTCAAGGTTAGCGTTTATTTAAGTCATAAATTTTATTCTCCGATCTTAATTATAATAAAGAATTATTATTTCTTATATTTTCATCTATAATATTGATAAGTTTATTTATTCAATTATATAATACGGTTAGAAATAACTCGAAAAGACTTTCTACGCAGTGCGTGAACTCATTTACGCAATATTATAAATGCACCCTATGCATGAAGTATGCATTGAGTACTACATAATATTATATTTAACGCCCGAAAAATATCGGTCAACTATAAATATTAATAAAATCTTATTATAAACGGGGTAAAGAATAGTTTACTGTAAACGAAGAAACCAGAAGTTATTGTCTACAAATTTTGGCCCGTATGTGAAAGCTCAAATAAATGGCTCGACATTTTGTAATAATTATGCTAGTAATTCAGTGATAGTTTTTTTTTCTTTTCTTTTTTTCCTTTTCTCTTTTATCTGCTGTAGAATCTTGAAATTTAGTCTAATTTAACCCGAGAACGATGAGAAGAACGTTATTTCTGAACCCTAAACACACTGTAAATTCTTTTTGTCGTAAATACGGCCTAACCTCGAAAGACAAAGAAAAATTAGCGAATTTACGAATTACGTCAATATATTATACAATAAACTGTAAAAATTTTAGCAACTTTTTGTATTTATTTTTATCCATTCGTTTTTCACTCTTATAAAAACGATGAGAATTTCTTTCTTGAGTAGAATAAATTTATAAGATCGAATTATCGAAATACCTTATATCACTGTATTTCTGTAACGCAATTTATTTTTCTTTAATAATTGCAGAGATGGTTTTGAAGAGAAATTAATTCTCAATTATTGTTGCATGTTATTTTGCAGATAGTCAATCGTTGATCATCGATTCGAAATGGGATTCGCCGTTCTTGGAGCCTACAATTTATGAGGAATCATGCTGTCTTTGGACAGCCGCAACAACTAGTTTGAATCAAAGAAATAGTTCCTCTTATTAGGAGGATTTCTTTTCTTTGCTATGGAATCGCAAAGACGGAAGAATGAGGGTCGGAAAGGTAAAACTGGGAAGAATTCGGAAGTACAAAGTAATCACGGCAGCTTAAGCTCGTTGAAATCTCATAGAAACGTGCACTTTTTTCAAAACAACGGAATTATCGAAGATGAAGTGTCAGATACAGATAGTTGTTATTCTCTTTATAATATGAAAACTAAATTAATCGACGATGATTTAACTTCAAACTCTGATTCTGGTGCGATGAGTAATTCAACTTGGACAAGGCAATGCGATGATGATAGTAATGGCAGTCGATATGATGAGAACGAAGATATGACATTGTGCAAACCATGTTTTGTGATACTAGAACGTTTGTCCGACCAAGTAGTCCAGAATTTATTATCAAAGAATAATTTTGAAGCAAAGAATGCGAAGAAAAATGATCAGAGATATCGAAATTCTGGGTCATCGAAATTCCACCGTGTTGTAAAAGGGAATAATAGAAGATCTAGACGTTTTAAAAAATTAACGGAAAGTCTCGATTCAAAGTACAGAGATAATAGCAATCAAATCGAAAGCAGTAGTAGCTCAGATAAAACCATTAAATCTGATTGTGAATCCAATGGCAGCTGTTCGAATGAAAAAATTAATATACCCTGTCTTACATTAGATAAAGAGAAAGACAATTCCGACAATTCTAACACTGATGAAGCTTGTAGCAAAGAGCCTTGCGCTACAACTTCGCAAATTGAACATGTGGACAAAAATGAAAGCAGTGCTATCAGTACAGAGGATTTGGAAAATAAATTATCGCTGCCAAAACGATTCAGCCTTTCGCGGAAGAAAAAGAAAATTTCTAATAACAAAGAAGATGTCGATTGTAAACAAGATACTCCTACTGAAATATTGCAAAGTGATGATTTGAAGCAACTGAAAGACACTGGGATTAACTCCGAGCCTTTTAAAAATACAGTATCATTTCAAAGAAGGCTGAGACGTACATCTAGGGAGAATTTTTCTACTACCAAAGAGCCTGAATCTTTCAGGCAAAATCTTCGGAAGAAAACATTGCAAGGTGAAGACACGAGTGAAATTGAAGGCAGTAGGACTGGCTCAGACAATTCTGAGCCTACAACATCAACGCAAAAACGTTTCCATCTCTCACTCGAATGGAAAAATACTAAAGATACTTCCAAAGATAATCAAGTTTCTGAACAAGATCTTCTCAGCACAATCCCACAGCTAGAACCTTATGATGAAATTATTGAGAGTAATAAATCTGACGTAAAACACCTGAAGCCTTTAATCAAGAGGAAGATAGTTGATATCGAAGATGCTGAATCACCTGCTCCGAAGCTGAACAAATTTGACGAAGCACAGGATACGATGGATCCCGAAGCCAGCAAAGTGGAAAAACTCGATCTGCTTCATCATGAATGGTCCGCATTCAGAAACCCGAATCAACAGGACACACTGCAAGAGCCACAAGTAATCGGTAATAGAAGTGGGACACTAAAGGTGAGTTCTAGAATGCAAAATAGCGTGCCAATAGTTAAAAATGTAAGGATTTCACTTGAAAAAATGAAAAATATAGCTTCTCCAAGTACATCGAAACAAATTGATGATGTTAAGTTAACTTTAGATCATCGCATAGATACATACGAACCAGATACTGTTATCCGAGAAAATACTTTACATTCAAAAGAGGAAAGTCCAGGTAAAAGTCCTAACAAAACTAGAAATACCAAAATTACAGATTACTTTTTTAAAATCGATAAACGAAGCGTTATAGATGAAATTAATAAGAAAAATTGTGATCAAAGAGACAAGGATTTAATATTAAAAAGGAAATTTGGTATTTCTAAAGACGTAATCGTGTCATTGAGTGATTTAAAAAAATCAAAAATACCAGGATCAGAATATTTAGCTTCCAAAATTGAGAAATCAACTCGGGAATACCCTAACTCTTCCATTAATAACAATTTTACTATTATAACAGCAAATCGATACCAAACAGCGCCTCCTAGTAATAATTTTCTTTGTAGTTCTAACGAGTTATCAACAAATGATGAACAGTCTTCCACTGATTTTGCAAACCTTTTGCCGGTCAATGACCATATCGACGAACCTTCCCATGATACATTACAAATTCAGATGGTTGAAATAACGACGAATTTATCACCCAAACATCACAAATCTCCACAAGTCAAAAACCATTCGCCAACTAAAATTTTGAACGATCAAATAAATGTTGAACAATCTTTCACTGATTTACCAAATCTGTTGTCAGTCAGTGATCCTGTGGGTGAACTCTCTTCTCATTCGTTACAGCCTCACTTGACTTCCATAGCAAAGAATTCGCCTGTTAAAGATTGCAAGTCTCCCCGAGTAAAAAGAAATTCAACTAGAAAATCGCGAGATTCAATAAATGATCAACAATCGTTCAATGATCTCCCAGATTTGTTGCCGATACGTGATAATGTGGACGAAATTTCTCGTGATTCATTAGACCCTCATACCGTTCCTATAGCAAAGAATTTATCAATCATACGTCTCAAGTCCCCGCAAGTAAAAAAACATTCACCAGCTAAAAATACACACGATCCACCAAATGAGAATTTATCTACGAATAGTGGACCGAGACTTAGGTCAAGAAAAGATAAAGAATCATTGGATAGTACGAGATGTTTGAAAGACTCTTCTCCTGCTATTGAAAATTTGAATGTCGATCAGGAACTGCCTGGCAAAGATTCAGATTGTCAAAAATCCTTTAAAGTAATTACTCGAAAACATTCTTTGGACTCTCGGATTAGCACTACGCCAAGATCATCTAAGACGTTCAGTCCAATGACATGGAAAATGGATTTTTCACCGCAAAAACGTGCCGTCTTGATCAACGATGAAACAGAATTAGACGTGTCTCAAATGCAGACGAATGACATGACGTTGAGTCAATTGACACCAAAAGTGGTTCTTTCGCCGAAAAAACGTACCGTCTTGATCAACGATGCAACAGAATTAAACGTGTCTCAAATGCAGACAACCGACATGACGTTGAGTCCATTGGCACGGAAAGTGGTTCTTTCGCCGCAAAAACATACCGTCTTGATGACCTATGAAACAGAATCGAACGTCTCTCAAATACAGACAAATGAAATGAGTAGTAAATCACCTAAAACTAACAAAGTACAAGAACAAAATGACGCCATGCCACGTACGGTTAATTTGGGAGAATCACGTGAAGATAACGAGCTGCGAAAACGATCGACCGATGAATCAGTTCTGGACAAGGATTCAAACGTTGCTGTCATACATCAGACAAATAGAGATCCAGTTTTTGAATCTGTAATACAATCTCCGATAACAGTAAGAACTCCGAGGAATCATCTGAAACAACAGACATCAAGACGCCTTCCTGTAAATAGCATGACAATTTTAGCCCGTGAGATGATGGAAGAGAATTACTTTTGGATAGGATTGGATGAAGCCACCACAAATGCAGCGGCAAAAGACGATAACATGCAAAAAAATAAAGCCTCCGAGAATATTCCCCTTGACAATACAGCCACAGATAGCGCTAGAAAATCTTCAACTACCCCAAAGAACGTAGATAATAACCATTCTGAAAATAGCAATTCCGTTAAGATGCTAGTAAATGAGGAAAATGCAAAATTAAGACCAGAATCTCAAGACAGCAATACATTTTTAATAAAATTACTAACATCTGAAAGCACAGAGACTGTTGCTCCAAGATGTTCCCCTGGCAAAAACGTTGAAAGTTGCTTAAGCGAAAGAAATGCATTGACTGTGAGCAGAATGGTACAGAAAAAGCTTGATGATGTAGAGCGCAGTGATTCAGTTTCAGAAAAAGTAATGGTAAAGATTCCAAGTTTGATACCAATACAACCTGCTGAAGATTCTAGTAGACCGATTACAGTTGAGTGTGATGATGAAGGTGCTGAAAACTCAAAATCTCCAGATGAGTTAGCAGCTAATTCGCAGAAAGATGGTCAGTTGCTTATAGACACAGATGAAAGCGAGTCGGATCCCCGACCGGTAGAAGACGTAATGCCAGGTACATCATCTCCAAGCGGCTCTAATTTCGAAATTCTACCGGAGGAAGCCGGTAAAAATACAGACAAATTAATAATAAAATGCGTTCTGTGCAAGAAGACGTATAGAAACACTAGAGGATTAGAGCAACACTTGAAGGTGCATATAAGGCATAGAGATGGTTCTTGCCTCATCTGTGATAAACCGATAACTAAAAAAAACGCGGTTGAACATTATCTTGAACATTGCGGGTACTCCGAAGATGCTCAAAAGAATGCTTTTCCATGTGGAATCTGTAAGATGAAATACAGCAAAATATCTGGCCTCACAAATCATATGAAGTTGAAACACAATGTTGAAAAAAATCGCGTTAAGGGGAAATTGAATTCGACAAATCTGAATCATAACAAATGTGATGTTTGTCAATTGACTTGCGACACCGAAGAAGACTTGTTCTCGCATGTGTTAAAGCACACGGAACAAGAATTGCAAGATGCTTTCAAAGCTGCAATGGCTAAAAGAACAGAAGTGCACTCAGGTAGCACTACCATGCGCCGAAATAAAGGTAAAGACGTCCCGGTGAAAGAAAAGACTCAAGATAAAGAACAGCTTTCATCTAAAGTACCAGAGGCTACTAATACTTCACCGAAATCACCCCCAGTTATTCCGAATGTTGGAGTATCCATTTGTATGTGTCACAAAGATGAGAGATTAGAAATATCTGGGGGCGTAATAATTGAAATTGCACTTGCCTGCGTACAGTGCAAAACCTTTTTCAAATCAAAGAAATGCTTCAAAGATCATTACAATAGCACTTCATGCAAATGGGCAGATGCCGCTCCAGCCGTACCTAAAATGTTCTGCAATAAATGTTGCGTGATTCTAAATAACCTGGAAGAAATGCACAGTCATTTGGCGAAGCATGGTGAAGATGATGTTGACATGAAAACATCGTTACTCTGCAAACATTGCAATATATTTTTCTTCAGCATCGGATCTTTGTTTTATGCCCACTGGACCAATCACCGAAACAACCCCCTGTATATAGCTGACCATCATTCATTTCCGAAAAATATGAAAGTAAAGATTGTAGAGCCCGGAAGCCCGGGGTTTGTTCACGAAGATGAACCAACGGAATGTCTCTTCATATCAGATCATCAATGCCAAAATTGTGATAAACCGTTTCAATCTGAAAACGACCTTAAAAAGCACCTCAATTCAGCAAAATCGTGCAATCGAGAAATTGAATCTACGCCGAAAGTCACTGAGAATCCGAAATCGGTTTATAATTTAATTTGCAGCATATGTAACAAAGAATTCGTAGACAAGTCGACGTTTGATGTTCACATCGAGGAGCATGATACCATTAAAGGTTTTCTTCAAAGACCCCAAGAATTGGACGAATCATCAGAAAGAAATTCACTTACTTGCAGTATTTGTAAAACTGAATATGAAACGATGTCAAATTACAGAGAACATTTGATCAGACATAAAGTTATTCAAGAAAAATTTCTTTGCAATTATTGCAATCTAATGATGGATAGTATAGAAGACTTTGATCGACATTCTGCAGAACATAAAGGCACACCAGAAAAACCAGTTGCATGTAAAGTTATATTTGCTACAGCCAAGTTTCACTGCAAACCTTGTAAAATATGGTTCGATAGTCAATACATTTTGGACGAGCATGTCACGTCGCACCTGGCAACACACAACACTTTGCGTACATCAAGTCCAAAATCACTAAAAAATTCTACAACTACAATCGCGCCGGCTATCGAGAAGAAGATTCACGTTTGTGCAACGTGCCAAAAAGAGTTTGACGACCAAATGAAATTAGATGCTCATGTTTCTACACACGACAATGATTCCTCAGAGCAATCGATTGCAGATCCTGTTGTGATTCATCTGTCTGATGATTCGAATTCTGCTGATATTGAAATCATTGGAATCGCGACTAGTGAAGAAAATGAAGAGCCTGTTGCAGAAAATACTTTGGTTCAAGAACAGCGGGAAACAGTAACTATACAAGAAACTAAGAAACAACCATTCCTACGTGTTAAAAATTTGAAAGAATTACTACCCTACGCTTGTAGCAAGTGTAAGGCGGAGTTTGACACACAAGTGAATCTCAGCAAACATGTTTGTACCCTACATGTCAAACCCACACAAGATAAAGGGTTTAGTTACTCTTGTACAATCTGCACCTATAAATGTGACAATGGTTCTGATTGGAATTTACACGTATTATCACACTTTCCACTTCATAGTTCTCAAAAGTTTAACGAGGTTTGGTATCATATTCTAAAGCTGCAATCTGGGAAGCAGGTTTTTAAATGCAACTTTTGTCCAAACTACGATTGTTCGACGATCCACTTGATGCGGCAACATTTTCTAGTCCATCACCGAGACATTTATCGTCCAATTTTCAAATGCAGAGTCTGTCGCACTTTCAAAACTGAAATGGAACAAGAAATTCGACGACACGAAGCTGCTCACTTTCAGCATCCATCTCCACTTCAACAGTTAGCTGTATTAGGCAATCAATTATCTACAGCTCAACCAATGGAATTTTCCAACTTTCAACAAACACTTGCGATTCCACCTCTGATCAGCTCAGGCAATAATACATCTACGAATAAACCAGATAATTTCAACAACTCTCAGCAACTAGATAATCCAAATAACTTTTCACGACCAGGTCTAAATCCGTCCGTAATTAGATCAGGTAATAATTTACCCTTACGTCAATCACTGCCAATTTTCACCAATTCCCAACAACAAGGCTCGACACTTCAGCCAGATAATAATTCCAAGAATTTTCAACAATCTGTTTCAAATTTGCCCGCAACTAGCTCAGGCAACAATTTACCCTCGCTTCGACCGCTACAAAGTGTCAATAACTTTATGCAACTGAGCTCGATGCGTAAGCAAGACAATAATTCCAACAATTTTCAACAAGCAATTCTAATCCCAACTACTGCTACTACTAGCTTGGGTAACACTTTTCCAACAATACAACTAGTTGATAGTTGCAACAAGCAATTTCAACGGCAAGTTGCGTATCCAGTTGTAAATAACTTGCTTCAACCACTGCAAAATTTTGACAACTCTCAACAACGGGAGCCAACACGTCAATCAAATAATAATTCCAACGATTTTCGACAATCAATTTCAATGCCACCTGTGACTAATTCAAGTAGTAAACTGCCCACACTTCAACCAGCTGACAGTCCTAACACGCTTCGACATACTCATTGGATGCCACCAGTAGCTAATTCAAGCCATAATCTACCCTCACTTCAACCATCACAAATTTCCAACAACCAGCCGGCTTCAACACTTCCACCAAATAGTAATTGCAACAGTTTTCAACAATCGATTTCAATTCCGTCTGTTACTATCTCAGGCAGTAATTTATCGTCAATTCAACAAGTCGATATATCGAACAAATTCCAACAATCAGTCTCAACTCCGGCCGTTAGTAGCTCAGGGAATAATTTATCCTCTCTTCAACCTCTGCAAAGTTTCAACAATTCGCAACAAACGGGCTCGACACTTCAAGCATGTAATAATTCGAACAATTTTCAACAATCTATTTCAATGCCACCTTCGACTAGCTCGGGCAGCAGCTTATCGTCAATTCAATCAATGGAGAATTCGCAATGGCCAACGGCTGCGCAAACTTTTCAAATTCAAATCAACAATGGTACACCGTTTAACAATATGACTAATGTGATGCACACGTTACCCATGTATGTAGCAAATGTGACATACTGTTGTCGCATTTGTAAAACTTATAAATGCTCTTCCGAACAAGAATTGAAAGTACACGAATCTCTGCACGAGCAGTTCATTCAATTGACTGAATCTTCGAAGAGATTATTTCGCTGCAAAGTGTGCACAAATCTTCTTTGCCCCACCGAAGAACACTTGAAATCGCACATGGAAGTGTATCACAAAAGTGAGAAATTAAACGTATCTCAAAATCAGACGCAGTCTAATCCAACCGATAATCCATTCAAATGCAAGCAGTGCCCCCAGACTTTTACGTCTGCTACTCAACTGACGCGACACACATATATCAGTCACACAATTCTCGATCAACAAATAAACGATACTCAATTCCAAAGCACATATCCTTATACGTGTGAATTGTGCACGATCGGTTTTTTTACGGATGCTTGCTTGCAAGCACACGTACGTCAGATACATTCTGGCGTTAAATTAACACGTCAAAAGGTAGGCGATGCCAATACCTTGTATCAATGTGATACTTGCGGCCTACTCCTTATATCTGAAGCAACGTTAAATTATCACATGAAGTCTCACAACATGGTATCACAGCAATGAGAAATTTGACTGTCCGATGAATCTCGTGCTCTTTCGTTTCAATTAACTTTTATTCCGCCAGTGGGCAAAGAGCTGTTTTCATGATACCAATTAAAAAAAAAAAAAAAAAAAAAGTGTAAATAATAATCATGATATAATATGTAAGATAATAGTCTATACATTCAGAGCTACAAAATTGTATATAGATCTTGCTTTTAATAGATACTCGTTAATTAGGAATAATGAATGAAATTTTATGCGCAAGTATGATCAAATAGTTATCTCGCATGTTGAGTAAATTCATAATTAATTCGGATTTGCCATGTACCTATTTCTTATGAAAGGAAAGAAAAATTCACACCACAATAAATGTACTAAGTAATAATAATTATATAGGCTCTCTGAAATAAAATGGTATTTTCTTTTTTATACATCGATCGTTAATTGCTTACCAATAGAAAAAAAATAAGCATTGAGTAAAACAAATGACACATTGTTAATTGACATATACCTTAGTATTTAGGTGATACTTATTAATAACATGACGTGTACTTTGTTGAAAAAATTTCAACAGATTTTAAAGTGTCATTGAAATTCACTGATATTATAATTATTCGTCATATCTGACAAACTTTTTGATCATAGAGAAAATTTAAATGGACATGTTTCTATTAATTATTATTGTTATATTTAAATATTTACATTATTCGCGCAGCAATAATCAACAGTTTGATTATATAATCCTAGTAAAGTAACTTTCTTCTTTTTCTCGTTACGCTTGACTTTCATGTTAATCTTTATTTACTGATAGCCGATATTTATAGGAAAACCTAATTGAACTGATCAAAAGGTTGGAAGTCTCTTGAGGCCGAGATGATCGATAAAAACTCCGTGAATCTGTTTTAGAATCGTTTCCATTTAGACATTCGAAGTTTTAAAATTTTGTACCCGATATAGACTTCAAACCTTTTGATCATGTCCGATTATATAATAATCTTCAATTATTCAAATTAATTTCAAAAATTATAAATAGTAAACTCATCTAGTTATATTCTTCTGTTTAATTTAACTATTAGTTATTAATCACCATATGCTTCTTTGTCACGTTTAATTAAGTATCTATGTGTCCTTATAGATGACCAAAGTTTGAACCTTAATATGAAGATAAATGATAATTAAATTTTTAATAAGTTTATTAATTTGCATTAATCAAATCTAACTTTACTAGGTAACTGTTAATACTTTACCTCAACTGTGTAGCTTCAATATTAGTTGAATGAAGGGCACTTCGACAAAAGGGCCCAACTGACTTTTTTTTTTTTTAGATAAAACGGTTTTTTTTTTCGTCCTGATTTTTATTTATTTTTGTACCTTAGACCCTTTCGTCGAACGCTTTTCGTATATCGCGTAACTAAATGAAAAAAAAAGGTCGCAAACGACTGCACTCTTACGTCTCTTTTGCAATTCTCAAAGGCAGAAGGGCGTATTTATTATATTTATGGACTTTCTTCGTTTTCACAGTTTTCCTATAGAATAGCGAAAAACAAAAATATTTATACGCCTGTTTGCCATTTTTAAATGGCCCTTTTCGTCGCTTACGACCTTTTTTTTCTATTAGCCACGTGATGTATTAGTACTAAAGTATAAGTGAAATTATTGCCATTTAAATTTCTGATAAAATACTAATAATTACTAGTAATTAAAATATGGTATATTTTTTCGAATAGTTCTATTGTGATCCGATATACATGTGTATATGACTAGTAACATAGTGAGATGAGTATTTCACCTTTGCAAGGTGAAGTACATACGACTGCAGAATTATAATGAGACGTTCCAGATATCCAGTGCTTCAATTTTTTTTTTTTTTTTAATTGAATATTAAAAATATCGGATGAAATAATGAAATAATGAATTAATTTTTTACCCAATATAATGTAATCGCATATTCGCCAATTATTCTTAGAAATAGAATTGTATTTTTCGTTCATTGAGCATATATAGCCGAAATAAACGATTCCTTAACATTTGTCGTATATATATATACTAAAAAACCCTACAAATCTATCATAATATTAAACTATAATATTGCATGTGTTATCATTGTACCTCCCTTACGGAAAAAACACTCAAAAGAACACTCAAAATAACCCTTAAAATAACACTCGGTAGTGACTCTCAACTGAGGTGTACTTTCGTACACCTAACTTGGGTGTTGACTCTCAGTTGAGTGTTGACCCTCTGTTAGGTGTCACTCATTTGGGAGTAAACTCTCAATTTGGGCCTTCGACACTCAAAATTTGGAAGTAAACTCTAAACCTGGGAGTTCGATACTCGAAATTTGGAAGTCAAATCTTGATTTGGGAGTTTGACACTCGAAATTCGGGAGTTAACACCCAATTTAAGAGTTTTACACCCAAAATTCAGTGTTTACACTAAAAAATGGAGTGTATTTTCCGTAAGGGCTGCAGCTTTTACGTTTATAGATTTCCAATTCAAGAAAATTCATCAATTTGTAAAACTAAAAAAAAAAAAAAACTATAATTTTTTGAAAATAGGCGTAGGGATAATTTGAAAAATCAAATCATCACAAATAAAAGAGGGATATATAAGTTGGAAAATTTTATCACAGATGAATTAATGAAGGATTAATTTTCTAGTGGCAATATACTTTTCAAATTTGAATCCCCATTATTCCCCCGGCTGTATCTATAAAGATATACTATCCACTCATCTATGATAATAATAAGCTGGAATCCGATAAAATGAATCGATTTTAAAATTATAGTCACAATTACAGCTTCCAAGGCAATCTCGATCAGACTTGAATTTTAAAAACTGGGCATATCTTTGATGAAAACAAATGGAAATATAATAATAAATTGCATGATATAACTAACGAATATTTTAATAATCGAAGGTTTTCACTTTTTATTTCGATAACCTGTATACATACATACTTATATACATATACATTGGTGTTTTATTATAAACAATTGAAAAATACACTCAGTCAGTTTAAAATGATATCAATTCTGTATACATATACAGGTATAACGTGGTATGACAGAGCGCGTAGCTCTATGAGTAGTATTTTGCGTACGATTTTATCTGTTAGAACTTTCATAGATAAAAATGATAAGAGTGATAAGTGGTATCGAATCAGCTAAGGCCAGTCAGTACAGGACTGAGTATTTCTTAAACTTGGCATAGTTTCTATAGAGTAATTCGGGTGCTCGTGCCTCGTGGTTCGTATATTGAAATCGTCCGCTGTTAGAATAGGGCATTTAAGGAATGTTCGCTTTCCTACTTTGCCTCATTTCAGTGACGCGTGAAATTTTCGCGCTTCTGAAATCAAACGCTAATGGACGAGGGAATACCATGGTCGAACCACGGAGCGATGACACGCTCGTAGAGCTTAGAAACGATGCCGTAAATGAGAAGACAGTTTCCGAGGTAAGCATCAATTCTAATTATGTACCTATTTCATTTTCTGTGTTCAGTCGTGCTGATTGCTCATTCCTATATCTCGTTTCCTATATTTGTGCATACATGCGGTCTCGTGCAAGTGCTGACAATGAACTGACGTCTTTCTTATCTTTAATAATTAATTACAGACGCGATTAAACAATTAGTATTACATTACATGTAATTTTCTCTACTTTCATAGTAATTAATGTTTCAATTACATATCATGTTAATCCGCTTATAGATACGACTGTGATAATAAAGTTATCTAATAGTGCACATAAATTCGTGCATTATACATTAAATTGACGTAACGTGACGTAGCTAACCCACGGTGATAAGGCAGCGCGCTTTCTTTATGATCAGAATAGAAATTGGCGAAAAGTTTGGTTATGTATTACAATTTGATATTGGCGGGAGATCCTAGTAGTACACATGCTTATGATATTACGATATTATTTCATATTTATACTCTTTTTGACGAATAAATATTAACAACGCGATTATTTTTATGCTCTATTTATGTTCAAATTGTTGAACAGTATTAAAGCAGATTCGGATTGTAAATATAGCTACATGTAAATTTGTGTTTACCTGTATAGGTTATAAAGTGCGACATTTTATGTCACGTATGAATGAATGGGTTCATTTTTCTTAAACCAATCGAATTATCTAACGTAATTTTGGATTAGGTTAAACACAATGATAATCTTTGTTTAATTACAAATGTGACGCATATATTATCGTGAATTTTCGATGTTGTTAAACCTTTGCTATAACATCAAAATGACGTCAGAGGTCTACAAAATTTTCCTTTGTAGAAATACATTGTGTACATCTATGATTACCGAGAAGTGTAACGAAAAAAGTGTTTATAATCCATCAACTCGATACTCGTGCAATCACTATCAACGAGATAAGTAACATCTTACGTTTATATCGTGGAACGAAAATCCCGAGACAATTCGACACCGTATATAATTAAATTGTATAAACAATTTAAACATTTTTTTTTTTTTTTTTTTTTTTTTTTTTGAAAGAGAATTGAATAAGAAATGCCCAAACGCAAATTGCAGGTAAGAAGGTGGTAATCCTTTGATTTCATTACCATTTATTACTATTCATTTATTTTGTATTGCTAATTTGATTTGAAATAATATGTTACCGATGTTTTTTAATTACTAAGGTTTTCATCGAAATACCATTTGGAATGTTCGTTGCCTTGCCTCTTTTTTGATTATCAGAATTACTTCCAATGTACCTACATATATACATTTTTTTAAATCTAAAATCAATTGACGGAACTCCTCCGTATCCGCAGGTATACCTACATATGGTATCGTCCGATAAGATTTAGAACTACTGTATAAAATGATTCATTCCGATTGAATTTAAGCTGATCAAACCTTTAGTCAGACTCGTCATATGCGATAATGATTACATGAAGTCAAATATTAGGTATCGGTGTGGATATCATTTTGAGCAAAAGAATTTCTTTCGTATAATTGTGAAACATTTTTTCATAACTTCAAATTGATTTAAGGCCCATTCCTAGTCGCCCACCTCCTTTTGGTCGAAATGTGTCACATTTCGATTATTATACGAGCCCAGGCGTCAAAAACGCAAAAAAAGGCCAACTTAGCGCAAATTCTATTTAAATTTCGAACACATACGTCCAAAAAAATGTTCGTTTCGTGCGAAAATAGAGTCTACAGATGGTTTTTACATTGTTAAAAAAATTATTAGAATTCGATTTCCTCGGCGAACAATGTAAAAACCATCTGTAGACTCTATTTTCGCAAGAAACGAACATTTTTTTGGACGTGTGTGTTCGGATTTGAAATAGAATTTGAGCTAAGTTGGCCTTTTTTGCGTTTTTTACGTCTGGGCTCGGATAATAATCGAAATGTGATACATTTCGACCAAAAGGAGGTGAGCGACTAGGGATGGGCCTTAACTATTCATATATAAATAGTATAAATCCCGACAGTTTAATTTATAAACATATTTTTTCTTTGACGTAGCTATATTATCCGTATACAGCTATCTCCAATGCTGACCACTTTTTCCGCCTTTTATACTATAGTTATCTATTCTGTGCCATAACATCCGGTATACAGCGATCAAAATACCCTCATTTTTAAGGCGAGGTTTCAGTCGCTCCGTAACTTCGAAACGGCAACGCGTAAGCTATACCTATATATAGTATAAGTCATGTGTCCACCGCCGCCGCGAATGCCTTGCGAAAGTTCCGCTTCACGTGAAAACAAAAGCTCTAAATGCAGAATTTTGACGACAATGTGATTCTCCGATAAATTCTCTAGAGCGGTAAACTGGATTTAGACACGAACACCATCTGGAAAAGTAATGCAAGCACTTTCTGTTTCGAAACAGCTGGTCGTGGGTTCTGATCTGAACTACAAAAACAATTTTTTTTTCTCACAAATTCGCGATATTCTGGTCATCCGCTCTAGAATTATTAAAAATAAACCTATTCCCAGAAGGAATTTTCATTTTTTTATGTAGTTATTGAATAAAGCGAAACTTTCGATACATGTTGTCTCGGTTGGTCAAGAAGGACTGAAACCCGGCCTTAATTGCTAATACAAACTAGTGTCTATAACACGTTTGAACACACTACAGTACATACTATGCATAAAGTGAGATGATTCGTCTCATTATATTAAAATTATTACATTTGGTTCCTCTTTTCGATAAATTAGATAATTTTATGAGAATAGTAAAGTGAATTTGCGCTATTTAGGTATCGCAGATAATCGTAATATTTTCAGGATGAAGATGAGGCGGTTGTTGGTGGCGATTCCACGTCGTCTACCGAACGAAATAATGGAAAACGTTCGCGAAAAATCAGCGACGTGATTGATAGCGTTCGTGACTATGAATTCACTCAGCCAGGGCACTCGACACCTCGACAAAGAAAACCAATGCAACTCGATCTGGTTCGAAATATTAAATAATTTTATTGTCGGTTTTATTTATTATACATACTTGTCTCGTATTAGTTATACAATATACTATACATACACGCATGAATACATAATCTATCTCGTATTCTCATTGTCAGTGCAACATAGAATGAGAATTACAGTATAATAACGTTATAACTACATTAGTAGGTTCTACTCGTATCTTGTTTGCATGTATAATCGTAATATAATTACCCTGCAGCTAATATATTAAACAGAAGATTACTATTTCCGCAGATTTGTTACATTTCTGAACAAGTAGTAGTACAATACATAAATCAAGAATCGCTCAACTAGCTTTTTTCAAGTATAGTAACTGGGATCTAGGTTTGCATTTAACTGCACGGGTTGTACTATTCCTTAAAATCCCTTTTCCAGCTTTGTTTTTTCCATACCTTTTGTTTATATTTAATTATACGCTGTTTTGCTTGCAAATCTATAATATAATCTGTTCTGTTTTGCAATTCAATATTATCTACAGCATGTGCATGTTGTCTTTACCTATGAACGTCTGTTATGTCATAATTTATATTTATCTTTCAAAATCCTTTTATATACTACTATATTGGATATCATCTGATTGATCGCTTTTCATAGTAGATATATTTATAATCTATAATGTCCTGTACGTGTTAAACTATATCATATTATTTCGCCTACTAATTGCTATACAAACATCTGTACGACACCCGATACGAATAACAGCACGTTTCAGATTCCGGGTGAAAAAGAGCACGTTTCAAATTCCGGGTGAAAAAGAGCACGTTTCAGATTCCGGTTGAAAACGAGCACGTTTCAGATTGAAAATGAAAAAGAGCACATCTCAGGTTGACTCGAATACTAGCACGTTTCAGATTCACTCGAAAACTAGCACAATTCAGGTCGAAGCGAATATTACTTATTAGCAAGTGTCAGGTAGGTGCATTATGAAATTTGAAATTCACAATTATGCACAAAAACTCGATTCAATTTTATCATTGAATGATTAATTCAATTTTACAATGAACCTACCTGAGCACTTGCTAATAAGTAATATTCGCTTCGACCTGAATTGTGCTATAGTTTTCGAGTGAATCTGAAACGTGCTAATATTCGAGTCAACCTGAGATGTGCTCTTTTTCATCATCAATCTGAAACGTGTCGTATTCGTATCGGGCGTCGTGTAGAGAGAGAGATAAATGCAGATGAATAGTACGCGCTCGCAGTCAATTTGAACACTTTTGTTCTGCGCGCTTCATAACGCGCATGCGCATATAGATGTGACTAGCAGTCGATTTCACGCTTCTGTCAATAGAGAGCACTCACGTTGTGTCGATCTCATAACCTGACAATTAAGTATATTCGCGTTTAGTGTAAACACACAACGCTTGTGTTCAGAATATAAAACGTAATGAATAACTCCTAGTGGAGTTATATTTATCGTTGAAAAATGTTAAGTAGTGAAAGTGACGATGATATTCTTCAGTGTACAACACCGGAATTACGAGAAGCTGATAAAAATGTTTCGGCAACTGTGCTTCCTACAAAGTCAAGGAACTTATACGAAAACACATACTCTGCATGGCTCGAATGGAAGAAACTAAAAAACGGTACAACATCAGAAAATTGTGTACTTGCATATTTTCAAGAAATGTTTAAAAAATACAAACCACCTACCGTATGGGCGCGTTATTCAATGCTGAAAAGCATGCTCAAAATTAAAGAAGATATTGATATCAGTAAAATTCATGTCTTGAGAGCAAGGTTGAAAAAATACTCCAAGGGATACAAAAGCGAAAAGTCAATGGTGTTCACTAAAGGTGAATTGAAAAAATTTTTGAACGGAGCTCCGGACGAAATGTATCTTGCAGACAAGGTTGGTATGAAATATTCACCATTTATTATATCTATACTATACATTGTATAGGGCATTCTCTGTCAAAGCAAAGACGAATTTTCAATTCATCAAAAAATTCATATCTAACAATAATAAGGCTAATTATTATTAATTATAGGTAATTATGATTATCGGTATAATGGGATGCTGCCGTAGGGATGAGATTACACAGATTAGAATACAAGATATAAAAGAAGAAGGTTCACTGATGGTGATTAACATACCTAAAACAAGCACGCAACATCATCGAAAGTTCACAGTAGATGATACTTTGAGTAAAATTATACAGAAGTATAAAAAATTACGACCTAAGAATGTCTCGACTGATAGATTTTTCCTTAATTATTATAACGGAAAATGTACGACGCAGGTAATTGGCAAAAACAAGATTGCCGGTATACCAAAACAAATCGCAAAGTGGCTTAAGCTTGATAATCCTCATATGTATACCGGCCGTGCGTTGAGAAAGATATCTGCTACTTTATGCTCAAATCCAGTTGGGTCAATGATGGACTTAAAGCATCTTGGTAGCTTAGACGGAGCTGGCTGGGAATCTGATGAAGCAGATCAAGGCCATGTAGAAAATTCAATAAAAAAGAAAAGAAAAATTTCTGAATCCGTCGACGCTTCTATAAAGCTTGAATCGAATATGAGCGAGGAATTTGAACAAGAATGCCCATCGCCACTTTTTGAAGAAGTTAAAATTGAATCTATTGATATAGAAGATGAAGATGAAGACCAATACGAAGAAGAAGAAGACCGATTACAATATAAAGAAACCTACTCTTCGCCATCTTCAAAAAGAATAAAAGTTTGCGATGGTTTTATTTCAGCGTCAGATAATGTGTATAAGGTACTACATACAAAATTGGATAATAACAAATTTTTATTTATAATTTTATTCATGTGAATTGATATGTTTTTGATATCAAAAAGTTTATTGACATTGTTGACTACGTGATTATGAAAAAAAAAAACAAGCGTTTAATCGTATTTCATATTTTTATGCGACCCGTTGTTTGAAAGTTCACTTTTTGAGCATCGGATTTAGGCCGCAAAGTGACCAATTTCAGGTCACTGAAATATAGTGAAATATTATAGGACAGGAGCCTATAATGAAAATATTATCGTACAATATGAATATGTTTCATTAAAATAAACATAGTCAGGTTATTTTTTACTACGTTCACACATTATAAACCAAAATGTCTGAAAATGTCAAATGTCTGAGTCCAAACGTTTTGATACAGAAAGATGCAATAACACCAGTAATTTTAGAAACTAAAGTGAGTATAACACTGATTTTCCAAAAAGTGAACTTTCAAACAACGGATCGCATAAAATATTGTATGTGCCAAGTCGCTGCGCTCGAGCGATAAATTCACACTCATTCTTCTGTGACACAGCACACTCGATCGGCTCATATTAGAAATTACCCATACCGGATTGTGACACTTTTCAGACTTGATACATAAATAGCTATTATTTATAAATATGGAGAAAAAGAAAAATTCATTTTTTTTATCTAGTTTATATACTGATTATGTAAATACATAGATTTACTAAGATTCGAATATATCTGGTGAGTTTTTATTTTGTGTGATTGTTCCATTGTAATTTATATCTATAAGTTTGTGGCGCCGAACCAAAACCAACTATCCCTGATTCCTATGAAACTTGGAGAAAAAAAAATATCTCCAAAAACTTCTACCAATATTTAACAAATTTGCCAAGAACAGATCCCATTGTTGAGAAATAATTGAGATCGTTATGATTCTTTGTTCGTTTTCTCATCGATTCTCTTTATTTATTAAATTCCAGATATTATCAAACATTATTTTTTATTCTCACCATTTAATGGATTCTCTATTTTACAGGTATCTCCTGATCAAGGATATGGCGACACACCGGAACAGGATACCAAACTGATTCCTGAATGGATGCATAGGAGGTCGGATCACATTGATGCAACACCCCCTGGTATTGTAGACACAGAGTATCAGGTTCATAATGGGTAATTATTGATTTAGCGCTCTTTCTAACACGAATATGGATTTATTCTTTCGATTATCAAAAGATAAATATTTATGTTAACTAAGGGTATTTCAACGTTTTCAGAACCCCCAGCGGAATAACAGCCCTTATGCCAGTTAGTAAAGAGGCAGAAAGATACAACATGAGTCATCCGAGTAGAGGAAAATGCTTGGTATTCAATCACGAAATATTTGAAACAGGATTTTCAAATAGAGAAGGATCCACCGTTGATGCGAAGAGAATTGAGACCACATTTACAAAACTAGGTTTTGACGTTGTTGTTCATAATAATCTTGAACACAGCGATGTACTAGACGAAATTAAAAAATGTAAGATGACTAAAGCAAGGGTTTTCCTTTTTTCTATTCAGACTAAAGTATCAAAAGAAATTTCGTTGCCAATTAGGTATGTCCACATTTTGATACCTCATTTATTTACAGTGAGTGCAGCAGATCATACCAACAACGACTGTGTGTGTGTTTTTGTACTGACTCATGGACTGAACAATGATCTCCTAATGGCCAAGGATGCTGCTTACAGATCAGACAAGATTTGGAAACCTTTTACTGCCGATAATTGTCCAACTTTAGCTGGAAAACCAAAACTATTTTTCTATCAGGTAATTTCAATCATTTATTTATTCAGCATATTTTTCTAACATAGTATAGCAATCTAAATACCAGATTTGAAAATGATTCAACAATTTTATAAACACAAACGTATCGATACACACACCTAGCTTATGTAACTAAATAAGATTGATTTTCCTCAGGCTTGCAGAGGAGACAAATTGGATGGCGGTATCACATTGATGTCTCGTTCTGGTATCACTCAGACCGATTCTGCGATAGCTTCTTACAAGATTCCCACACATTCTGATTTCCTAATTGCTCACAGTTCCGTAGAAGGTATAACAATGTTTTTTTGAAAATAGATTAAATTAAATTACATGAATCATCATTTCTACTAAGAAAGTCTGTACACTTAGATATCATATTATTCAGGAGTTTGTTTTCTGATTCTATATCTCAATTTTGTTCTAGGATTTTTCTCATGGCGTAATCCTGAGGAGGGAACGTGGTACATTCAGTGTTTATGCTCTGTGATTGATCAGTTTTCAGCTACGACCGACCTCTTGAAGATGTTGACTATAACAGCGCGAAGAGTAGCGACCGAATTTCAATCTTATGACGATACAAATCAGGTAAAGAACGAGCAGAAGCAAGTCCCTTCAGCAACGTCGATGTTAATAAGAGATTTATATTTTACATCGAAGTAATGACAGCGAGATCGTCTTAGTCAATCTAATGATCTAACGATTATAAAATAGAGTCATGTCGTTTGCAATGACAAATCTAAGCATTGACCAATATTTGACGTTCTTGTTTTATTATATCTGTAATTATTAATCAATCAGCATAGAGCCTGAGCTTTCATCACTCGAGAATATGAACAAGAGCGAAATGTAGTTGATGTTCAGAAGGTTGAATTCTGACAAAAGTTAGGGACATAAATTCCTAAAATAGGTATGACAAATATCAGAGAAAGAATAAGTACAAACTCTCATCATCCTACATCAATCATTCGAACTTACATAGATAATTTCCATATTTGATTTCAGACTATATGTGTATATTATTGAATTATGTGAAAGAAAAAAACAGAGAAAAAAAATATTGATACATTATTTGTATATTCGTATTAAACGCACAAAAGCGTTGCACGTTTTTGATAAGTAGGTACAATTATTATAATTATACTAAAGCAGATGAAACTTTCATAGAGTTGTTTAAAAATAGTATTACTCATTTTTTTGGCAGTTATTGAATGTCAATTGATTTTTCTCGTTCTCTTCCAATTATGTATTAGTTTTTTTTTTTTTTTTACTAAATTATTATCTAAACATGTTATTGATATGAATCAATGTAATTCCTGCAGATACCGGGTACGAATTCGGTTGATAAATTTGAATTCCAATACTTGGAAAGTACCTATAAATATATCCTATAGTTCTGTAGTTAGCTTGATACATATATTATAGTGAAGACCAAGCAAAGTTTTTATTTACTTTTTTTTATGTATTTTATTTTATTTTTTGTTCCAAAATTTGAATAGAGTTTTGAAAATCAATGAATAAACAATATTTTGAACGTTTCGAACGTGGATGGGTTTAATACTGAGCAATGCTGAGTGGAATTAGGTATGTTTGGAGATGAACTATATCTTGATGTACTTGACACGAGCAAAGCATGACGAGCGTATGCATGTATTTGATAAATGTCCATAATTTTGTATCATTCATTGTCCAAATCAGATATTACTATATCTGCACTTACCGTTTTTGGAAACTTACAATATTGTCCGAAGAGTCGAATCAACTGAATTACGTTAAGCAGTTGAATAAACATGAATGTATGTATTACTATATTTATTTTCACAGGTATAAATCATTCATAAGAAGTATTATAAAGGATGATAGTTTGATTTATACGAATGCCGGATGAAACTTTATGATATCTATAATTATATGTGGAACCGTGTATTTTCAATGTTTATAAAAAATCGTATATTTTGTAACAGATCGAATGAGTTTCAACGATTCATAATCGTTTTCCGTTAGTTGTACGACGTTTATTCGCATATAATTGAACAGTAAATTATGGTCATTTTCCTTAGAACAATCTAAAAAATAAGACGCCTTTATTAATTAAATATAAATATACGAAATATAAATATCTAGGTTGTTGATAACATTAAAAATATATTTTTTACCTGTAACATCTTTCTTAATATAAATACTTATATTCGTCGAAACACGATTTATTTACAATACGTGTACGTGTTCGTTATATTTCTTTCCTCTAAATTTCATTACAATTGGACAAGCAGATTCCATCTCATATCTGCAATTAGAATTCGTTTAAATTTCGAAATCTCGGGCAGGTATCGTATTCACAAGAATTATCATTGATAATTCTTGGCAACAAATTCTGGAGCAGTAAAATTCGTTTTTTTATTCAATTAAAACTCACGAGTTGAATCGAACGAACATCATCGGTATATATTATATTATATATATATATTAGACCGGTTCAAAAAAATCGACTATTCTTTTTCTTTCAATTTTCGCATTGAAATACTTTCGGGGGGCTGAAGAAAGATGCCTGTTAAAAGCGAAGCTCATAATATTAAGATATAGAGGTCGCTCATCGCGGATTTCTATTTTCCATTTGAATAGCATAGGAATTTTTTTTTTTTTTTTTTAATAATTTTGTAGCTGACAAACCAATGAACAAATCCAAATGACTCAAACATATTTTCATAGGAAATTGAACACTCTACAAAAAGCTTATCTTATCATTTTTTGATAAATTGACTCCTTCCAAAGTTATTCAAGCTCAAAGTTCAATTTACAGTTGAGTTAACTATTTTTTTTTTTGTGATTTTTTTTCCACAATGATAGATACATTTTTTAGAGTGTTCAATTCCCTATCAAAATATGTAATAGTCATTTGGATTTGTTCATTGGTTTGTGAGCTACGAAATTCTGATGAAAAAATAATAAAATTCCTATGCTATTTAAATGGAAAATAGAAATCCGCGATGAGCGACCTCTAAATCTTAATATTAGGAGCTCCGCTTTTAACAGCCATCTTTTTTTAGCCCCCCGAAAGTATTTCAATGCGAAAATTGAAAAAAAAAGAATAGTCGATTTTTTTGAACCGGTCTAATATATATGTATATTAAAAAGCGATTGATAGTGAATTCACTTTAACGAATTAAGAAGAGTACGAAGGATACATATTGGTGATCGATGTAAAATTTAGAAAAATTTGGATTGAGATAACGCGAAGTTGATTCGTTTCAATTTGTTTCGATCCTTTCTAGCTAGAAAGTTTTCTTCGAAAACATCATTCGTTGCGAACATTGCTTATTGTATTGGATAGTTTGAGTCTTCGGACGGCAAAGCTTTCCCTTTCGATCTGCAAAATAAATTCTACATATTATTTTTCAGGCCATATTGCGGTTTTCGTAAGGATTCCGTCCTCTTGGAAATTCCAAACCACACTTTCTGGAGATTGCATAATCATGTGCTACAGTTGCTATACGATTAAGCCCAATTATAGTGTGGCAGTGAATAAAAGAATCTCAAAATCTATGCCTGTTTTTTGGAGGTATAACGATTTTGTGAAAATATGATTATTCTCAGCTTTGTGAAAAAAAAAAGCCTCAAAGCTTGTCCCAAAGCTATAGTTCATGAAATACGGCTGACAATAGGTCAATTTTTGCAGATGAAGAAATCTTGAGGGTCACGAGTCTTCGGACGTTGAAACTTTCCTTTCCGAACTGCAAAATGAATTCTACATAATATATAATTCATTATCAATTTCAATATACCGCGAGTACGTGTGATCAGTTTTACCTTACCGCATTCTTGAATAATTTAATTTTCCACCCCATATCGCGGTTTTCGTAAACATCCCGTCCTCTTGCAAACTCTAAACCACACTGCTTCCCGGAGATTGCACAATCATGTGGAATAGTTGCTGCAAACGGGGCCAAATATAGTGTAACAGTGAAAAGAAAAATTTCACAATGTATGCCAGTCTTTGGTATAGATATAACAATTTTGCAAAAATATAATTATCCAGTATTTTTGTGCGTAGATTGTTCCCAGAAAATTTATTAACATCTTCAAGTATTACCACATATCTTTATAGTTTTAAATTTTTCATACGAAAACACACAAGTTATACATTCATTATTTATATAATTATTCGGAATTTACGTTCGATTACAAGAAAGTGTAATAGTGGTATCTGAGATTGTTGGGACAGCTGCAAAGTGCAACCATCACTAATATAATAACTATGGGAATTATTATTCACTTAATTTTTTATTACTCGTCAAATGTGCTACAGTATCAAATAAAAACAAGCATTATTTTTTTCTTTCATCGCGGTTTTATATTTGCCAACTTCCTCTCTTGATTATAACGGAAGGGTGGGGGGGCTTGGCTTCAGAAGTCTTTGTGGGAGCAGATCTGTTTAGTTTAGGCTCTAATGAGCTTGGAATTATCATAGTTCTAGTCTTATTCGAATTATTTGAATTCATTGTTTTTGAATAATTGAAAATTTTCTAATAATGAAATTCTCTGAATAATAAAATTATTGTTCATATATACACATATTCTATCTACAATCATGTCTAACGCCTATGATTCTATGTACGCTTATGGTATAGTTCGCGTAAATTTTATCAGCTGAAAGCGTCATAGATAAATTGATAAGATTGATAAATTTTTATCGAAACAGCTAAGGCCAGTCAAACTGGCAATAAGTAATTCCTAGACTCATTTGGCAATAGTTTGTACAGTAAATACGTAATCGGGTGAGAGCAGTGCATGGAAACAGTTTGTTCACAAGGGTATTTGTGAGCTAAGATCCGACTCATCAGAAAACAATTTCCACCTAGAAAGACTGTTAATAAATATTAGGTCACTAATAATTTGAATTGAGTTTGAGAATGTCGAAACGAAAATTTCAGGTAAGTATGTAATTATTTCGCTACATCGTGTGCTTGGAATAATTTTCTACTCTATAATGTCATAGCGTAATTTTAACGGCAACACGTACCCGCATAATTTGATAAAATTTGATTTGACAAAAAAAAAAAAAAAATCTTTTTCATTAGTTGAAAAATTAATGAATATACCTAGTACATTACGTAACTGGTGCGCAAAATAGGTGAATCCCGCACGTGTCGGGTTTGTCGCCCGAGCGCAGCGAAGAGACGAGTGCGGGAGACATCTATGCGCACGTGTTGCGTATACTATTTTTTATAACTCAGTGTGCGAAACTCGATTTCTCATGTCTGTTCGTAGTGTGCGAAGTGCCCGATTCACACACTGTGGCGTGTGGTGTACCGAGTAGATACATTCGCGCACTGAGTGTAGAGAATGATTTACTCCGCACACTGTAAATAGTGCATCTGTAGAATATTGTCTAATATACAGTATTCACATTCTCAGCCGGTTTTCGGTTACTGATAAAAATTATTTTTCGAAATCGAAATTTGCACACTGAGTTATAAAAAATAGTATATACGACACACGTGCGCGTACGTGATTCTCGCACGAGTGTAGCTTGTCGCCCGAGCGAATTTGCGCACTTGTATCGTAATCTACTATTATTTGATGATCATTATTTCGACATTTCTTGAAACATATTCTAATGGAAGTAGAACAAGCCTATTTTTTCATTCTTCATAGCTAAAAGCAAATGAAAATATTTAGCTAGAAAATCCATCTAAATAGAAAATTCAATTCGCATTTATGGCATTTCATTTAAATTAAAAATCATACGGTGCAAGTTGAATAGATATACTTTTAATTTAGAGCACTTAAACTTTTATTTAGTGTATATAGAAAGTCGAAAGAATAATTAAAAAAAAAAAAAAAAAAAAAACAAACAAACAACAATTTTGCGGCACGTGTATCTCGTTGAAATTATAAGAACTAAAATTTCAGCGGAATTTTTTTTCTGTAATTGAAACCGATTGAGAGGTGACCTTGAAAATTTAAAAAAACCACCCTTTTAAGGACCACTCTAGATAATATTTAGTTATGGCAGCGCTTGAGCGTAATCAGTCAATTTAATCAACACTTTGTTAATACGCAAGAGATGTAGAAAATTATCGGAGAAACGGAATCATAAATCATGTCTTATTTCAGAGATAAAAAAGTCCCCTCAGTTTCTCATAAATTAATACGGTAAATTATAGTGTTCTTTCTCTCGTCACTAAAATCGCGATAAATCCATGTCTATGATAAAGCGCTGGGAACACCCACCTCCAGATTAATAAATTTGAAGGTAATATCGTGAATTATAAAGAGTTGTAAAGTAATATCGGGATTTTTCAATCAGACAAATAGGTTTATGAAACTAAAAAATCGAGACATAGGTATAATTCTATTTACATAACGATTACAAATGCCTATATAGCAATGCATCCGTTTAATTTTTCCGGATATCAACAAAAAAATATTACAGCCTTGATCATAAAATCAACAGTACACAATATATTTTCTCGGTCATGAGCGATGAATTATAGTTGTGTCTTAATCTTATCTTTGTACGCGGATTAAGAAGGTGAGATCATGTTCTATATTATTTGCCCTCGCGTAATACTGGTACAACTGATTGATTTAATTATTGTAAATATGTAAGCCATACACGATTGTTACTTTATGTGTATAACGTGTGGATTATATATTACTGTACTCCCGAGAAAAATTGATTATTCAATGATGTAGGTGCAATTCTTTGTAGATTTTTATTGAATGAGCTTCGTACATTAAATTTTTATTCCTACGTCATCGTCGATTCTATGATATTTATTTGACTTTCGCATAACTCTTTCTAATCGTTTTCTCAGTTCTATAGTACCAATAAAGCACGAAATTATTCAAACTTGATTTGCAAATTTTGTTACATCCTTCATCTATACGATTGTGCATGGCTGTAGGTAATCAAGTCATCCGGATCTAAGAAAGTAAAGTTGTACGTTATACGATAATTGTTTGATTAAACGTCGAACTTACCTGCGTAAGTAATGTTCCATCATGATTCTATAAAATCTCTTCAGGATGAAGATGACGTATTTGACGACAACGCACCTGTACCGTCCTCATCAAATAATGGAAAATCTTCACGAAAAATCAGCGATGTCGTGGATAACGGTCGGGGCTTTGACATTATTGTGCAGCCTGGTCCTTCAACACCAGTACGATCGAAATCAGCGCATCCTATCTTGGTTGGAAACATTTATTGTTCGCTAAATTGATTAAATTGATTAAAAAAGTTTTCAGTCAATGCAGAATTTACACGAAAACAAAAATGCAGTATATGGATCCCCTAAAGGACAGCGACAATCGGTTAAGGAACCTAATTATCATGAAAAACAATCAAAAGATTAACAGATTTTCGCAAACTTTTACAAGCTTCATTGCGTCCGTATGCTTAGTGGTTTCTCTATTTTTGGAGGTTTCCCGGGATGATGGCGGTAGGGATACACCGGGTCGAACAGCTAGCATGATTAATGAAATGCTGCTGAGAAGGATAGATCACGTCGATGCGACGCCGACACCCCCTCAATACGTTGCATACGAATACAAAGAGGATGAAAATTTCGAAACGTAATTATTCAAAAGAATAACTTGAATGTGTGGACACTAGATTTGTTGTAGTCTTTGGTGTCACATAGACTTTCTAGTTTGGTTGAGTTTCCAACGTTTTCAGCACCCCTCACGGAATAGAAGTAACGATGCCGGTTACTAGAGACGCAGAACATTACAACATGGGTCATCCAAAGAGAGGAACATGCCTAGTATTCAATAATGAAATATTTGAAGAAGGAACCTCTAATCGAGACGGATCTAATTTTGATGTTAGACGAATCGAGGCTACTTTTAGCCGATTAGGTTTCGATGTAGTTATTCATGACAATCTAGCGCACGTTGACGTGATGGATAAAATCAACACCTGTGAGTAATAAAATTAGCATTGAGAAACTATATACTGTAATTTTTTTAACGGAAACAGAGGGATTGTCAGTAATAAATATTCAATATTTTACAGTGAGCAAGCTAGATAATCACACCGATAACGATTGTGTGTGCGTTTTTGTACTGACACATGGGTATGACAATGATCTCCTATCAGCCAAGGATGCTGTTTATACATCAGATAAGATTTGGAAACCTTTTACTGCTGACCAATGTCCGACTTTAGCCGGGAAACCAAAATTATTTTTCTTCCAGGTAAAACATTCGTTTCATATACTGAATTTTGAGACGTTTGCATACTTAGAACGATTTCGACTTACAATCAGTTTTTTAGGCTTGCAGAGGACAAAAATTAGATGGGGGCGTACGAGTCAGAACACCATTGAAGAGTTACGATCAGACCGACCACGCTACAACAGCTTCGTATACAATTCCCACACTTTCGGATTTCCTTATTGCTCACAGTTGTGCAGACGGTATGTCAAAACATATGATATGCATATTTTAAACACCAACTCATTCTTTAGATTTTTTCATTTTGTGTCATAGGATTCTATTCATGGCGAAATGCTGAGAAGGGAACATGGTTCGTGCAGAGTTTATGCGACGTGCTAGATAAGTTTGCGGGGTCGACTGACCTTTTGAAAATGCTTACCATGACGACACGAAGAGTAGCCACTAATTTTCAATCGTATAACGAGAATCCGAAGATGCACGAGAAGAAGCAAATACCTTCAACACTGTCTACGTTAACCAGAGACTTGTATTTTATGCCGAAATAATTACCTAAAAATCATTATTATATGTATATTATGTATATTATGGCTCATGTAGCTCTACCAGTTAAATGGCTGTGATCACCTATAATTCGGATCTAAAGAACACTGGTTCATACACTATTTGAATATTAATCGCACGGAATTCCGATGCTCATATTTAATATTACTACAAGAATTATCATCGAGAATTCTTGGCAATAAATTTTGGGGCCATAAAATTCGTCTTTTATTCAATTAAAAATCACGAATTGAATCCAACGATCATCATCGGTATAGATTAAGAAGCTATAGGTAATGAATTTACTCTAACGAATTGAAAAGAGTACTTTTTACGTATTCCATACTCGTCCATACTCTCACTCTCGATACTCAAGACATAACATCCTGCATGCATTTTACCTTACAGCCTCTAATCAAAGGAAGTCTTATCCTTACATTCGAAGAACCTCATCCCTATACTCACGCATCCATAAAACTGCACCTACATAAAATAAACACACTCATTACCAAGACACAAAGGGACAATCGAATGACTCATCAATCGGCTCTTAGAGACTTAGACAGTAGCCAACACTTGACTTGCTTCTGAATCGTCAAACAGAGCTCTTGCTCTCTTTACTTGCTCTCGAAATGATAAACTGTAAACTCAAAATCACTCTTCGCTTGAGCTCTACAAACTTGTAACACACATTTTGTACCATCACTGTAATCATTACCCAACAAACAATTATTAACAATATAATTATAAAAAATTATAATTATATAATGTTCACATCAACCATCCATCGTTAAAAAAAACGAGGGATGAACATCAACGACCTCCTAGTCTCTCTATAACACAGGTGGCAACGGAACCTATCCGCATTCATAACAGTATAAAAGATACATCTTTGGTGGTCGATTTAAAGTTTAGAAAAATGTGGATTGAGATAATGCGAACGTAATTCGTTTCAATTCATTTCGATCCTTTTCAGTTTTCTTGAAAATCATCATTCATTGCGAACACTCCTTATCAATATAGAGTTCGACTCTTCGGACGTAAAAACTTTCATTTTCGATCTGCAAAATAAATTCCACATATATAATTGATTATCAATTTTAATATACCGCAAGTACGTTTGATCAGTGTTACCTAATCGCATTCTTGAATAATTTAATTTTCCGCTTCATATCGCGGTTTTCGTAAACATCCCGTCCTCTTGGAAATTCCGAACCACACTGCTTCCCGGAGATTGCATAATCATGTGGAATAGTTGTTGCAAACAGGCCCAAATATAGTGTGGCAGTGAAAAAAAAATTTCAAAACGTATCCCAGTTTTTGGTAGATATAACAATTTTGCGAAAATATGATTGTCCAGGATTTGTGCGCGTATGGATTGTTCCTGGAAAATTTATTAACATCTTCAAGTATTACCACATATCTTTATAGTCCTAAGTTTTTCATTACGAAAATACTCAAGTTACATTCATTATATTTATAATTATTCGAAAGTTACATTCGATGACAAGAGAGTCTAATAGCGGTATCTGAGATTGTTAAGTCAGCTGCAAAGCGCAACCAGCACTAATAACTATGGAAATTGTTATTCATTCAATTTTCTATTACTCGTCAAATGTGCTACAGTATCAATGAAGAACAATCATAATTTTTTTCTCTCATCGCAGTTTGATATTTGCCAACTTCCTCTTTCGATTTAGGGGGGGGGGGGGGGGGGGGGGGGGTGGTTGCCACTTGGCTTCGGATGCACGTGCAGAAGCAAATACCTTCAACACTGCAGTCTACGTTAACCAGAGACTTGTATTTTATGCCGAAATAATTACCTAAAAATCATCCGAAAATAAATTCTGTTTCTTTCTCCATAATTTTCATAATAGTTAGGATTCAAATGAATTACACAGAATTTATGTCGCATCAGGATTAATTCTGTTCAATTACCTTCGACCCAAAGTCTTCAGGAAATTGAATCGACCAATTTGTTTTGCTTCACCTCGTATTATATCTATAATTTACCTCCATGGATTTTATAGTGAAATTTGACGTTGTTTTTTTCAAGGAATTAACTGGCTTATCTATCTCTACCAGTTAGGTGGCTGTGCGACTTCTGATCATCTCGAGTGTGGAGTTAGAGCACGAAAGGGGGGGGGGGGGGGGGGGGGGGGGGGATAAAAGGATGAGTGGAATAATTTTTTTTCGTTTTTTTAATTTATTCATTGTGAACGTTGAACCTCTAACAGGGTTTTTAGATATGAATTCCTTGATGTGTTTGGAGTCACTCCCATATTTTTTTGCGATCAAAAGAAAATTGATATTCTTCGTACCTGCAAAATCAATTTTACAATTAGTAGGGAGAATTTCAAGTGTAGAATCCCACACTCGAAATATTTCGAGTGTGGACATCTCCACACCTTCCACACAAAAGTCGCCCCCCTTGGCTGTGATCACTTATAATCCGGAACTAAAGAACACTAGTTCATACATTATTTCTATATTGATCGCATGAAAGCGATGCTCATATTTAATATTAGCATTATTCTTCTGCTTACATCCTCTCTACCCAAAATCGTAAATAATACGTAAATGAATGAACGAATCGTTCAATCATTCATATATATACTCATATTGCCATTATTAATATTCTACTTTATATAAAATATGAGCATAAAATAAAAGTGAACTATTAAAATTGTCACAAAGATTTTTATGTGTCTAGGCCCGAAGAACCGCGATTTTAACCTCACTCGGTTTAAACGCGGTTTTTGGCCTAGACACATAAAATTGTGTATGCAATACGGCCCATAAAGTATTTTCTGACGAATTTCATTATAATCCTCGCCTCCGGCTCAGATTATAAACTCAAATTCGTCAGAAAATTCTTCATAGGCCTGATGACATAATGTACTATAAAATAAGTACATATATAAATATATTTCACACCCTTAACATATTCCTAATATGATAATAATTTCATTATCACAAACAGGGCTGTTATTTTAAATAAACATGACTGGTAAAAAGTCCACAAAATGTTACGAGATGTGAAAATATTTTCTTTCGATTAAATCAAGGTACAAAATATAATACGCGTGCATATAGCATTGTATATGGGGAATTCCACGTCAGAACAGCAAACCAAAACCCTCACTATTTCAGATTGACTTAATTATCATATATGATGCTTGTTAGGGTTCAAAATGATTAAATTATTTTTTTCAATTTTTTATCATTTATCATTCGTTCACAATAAGGCAAAATAGTATATTATGCATCTAGGGAGTAAAGTGTTCTTTTTGACGAGTGTGAGGTTTGTCGCCCGAGCGAAGCGAGGGTGACCTTCACACTCGTCTAGAATACGATATTTTATGCACCGAGGGAAGAAAGTTCGTACTTTATTCCCGGCTGCGCGCATAAAGAACGCGCTTTCTGCCCTTGGATGCATAAAATATCGTATGCACCATGGTGTAAAGTGTTCTTCTAGACGAGTGTGAAGGTCACCCTCGCTTCGCTCGGGCGACAAACCTCACACTCGTCAAAAAGAACACTTTATTCCCTAGGTGCATAATATACTATTATGCATCCAAGGGCAGAAAGCGCGTTCTTTATGCGCGCAGCCGGGAATAAAGTACGCACTTTCTTCCCTCGGTGCATAATAGTATATTGTGCATCAAGGGAGCAAACAACGTTTTCGCTCCCGAGGTGTAGCTTGCTGCCCGAGCGAGAGCGAGGACTCGGCGAGCCGAAGGCCCGACGAGACGAGCGGACGCGAGGGCAGCAAACTACACCGAGGAAGCGAAAACGTTGCTCCCGTGGTGCACACTATATTTTTCTTTACACATGAACGGAGGCCGATTTTGCTACCTATTTGAGGAAAAAGCGGTTTTACCGATTAATTTTAATAAATAAATCAAAGTTATGATTTATCTATTTGGTTACTGCTTTAAACAAAACAGTATAGGTATGAAGTTGGACCCACCGTCCTCTGTTTTGTTCATGAAGGAAAAAAGAGGTAAATGAATCTAGTGCAACTTCATATCGGGGAGCAAAGACTGGGAGGAAAGACTTTCAGGGAGGAAAGGCCGGGAGGAAAGACGTTCTGGGAGGAAAGACTTTTCGAGCGGTAAAACCGCTCTTTGCTCCCCGAAAATAGGGAGCGAAATCGGCCTTTCCGTTCATGTGTAAAGAAAACAAATTTTTCTTAACACATGCACCCAAAGTCCTCCTTTGCGCACCGTCTACGCGCACCCAAAGCAGACTTTTGCGCACCGGTGTGCAAAATATTTTGCGCACCGCTACGCGGTGCGCAAAGTAATTTTGCACACTGGTACGCTAAAATCGGCTTGGGTGCCCGCAGACGGCACACAAACGAGGCCCTTGCGTTGCATGTGTCGAGAAAAATGGTGTTCGATACGCGAGCCCAAGGCAGCAATATCGCTTACTCGTGTGAAGGCACCTCACTCGCTCCTCCGGCTCGCCTTCGGCTCGCCTTCGGGCTCGTTCGGGCCTTCACACTCGTGCGCGAATTGCTGCTTTTGCGCTCTTGTATCGAAATATACTATTTCTTTACACATGAACGGAAAGGCCGATTTTGCTCCCTATTTTCGGCGAGCAAAGAGCGGTTTTGCCGCTCGAAAAGTCTTTCCTCCCTGAAAGTCTTTCCTCCCTGAAAGTCTTTCCTCCCGGCCTTTCCTCCCTAAAAGTCTTTTCTCTCAGTCTTTGCTCACTGATATGAAGTTGCACTAGATTCATCTATCCTCTTTTTTCCTTCATGAACAGAACAGAAGACGGTGGGACCAACTTCGTACCCATACTGTTTTGTTTAAAGCAGCAAGCAAATAAATAAATCATAACTTTAATTGATTTATTAAAAATTAATGGGTAAAACCGTTTTTTCTCAAATAGGTAGCAAAATCGGCCTCCGTTCATGTGTAAAGAAAAATATCGTGTGCACCGTGGGAGCAACCTTTTCGCTTCCTCGGTGTAGTTTGCTGCCCTCGCGTTTCGCTCGGGCAGCAAGCTACACCTCGGGGAGCGAAAACGTTGTTTGCTCCCATGATGCACAATATACTATTCCAATGGGACCCGATTTAAAATTACCAAAAAAATCATACGCACTCTGTGATGACCTAGAAACATTCTCACACAAAGATCAAAGTGGAACTACGATCAACGACCGAGACAAATACATATATAGTTAATTATTCTAGGACTCGTTTTCTTCGGATATATGTTTTGCCAGTTCAAAGTCTTCGAATGTCAACCTTTAATTAGTATTCGAATAGTTTATAGTGATAAATAGGTAAATTGATTGCAGCATAGGATTTCTTAGGTCAAATAGATTGAATCAAATTACATAAATCATCATTTCCGCTATCAAAGTCTGTACACTTACATATGAGGTAGTCCACCCCAACTCGGCTGCATTTCACCCTGACCCTCTACGATCTGTTTCATTATTTTTTACTTATTCAACCTACAGAAAAATGTACTCGCAATTTTTTACAGACTTTTCGGACCAGCAGTTCTCCAAAAAAAAAAAAAATCAATGAACCTCGCTTTTTGAACAAAAAAACGCCCCTTTGAAAATTTCCAAAAAATTCACCAAAATGTTGTGTCACAAAACAAAAATTTTGAGCCATAAATCATAGTGAAAGTATCTTCATTTCCGGATTTACGGAAGGAAAAGTAGATTGACATTTTTTCATTCTTGACATTTTTATGTAACGCATGGCATAGCAATTCTTAATACTCTGCCACACTTATTATTTTGAAGTGTTTTCTACAAAATACTTATTCGTCGAAACACGATTATTTTCAACACGTGTACGTGTTCATTATCTTTTTTTCCTCCAAATTTCATTTCGATTGGACAAGCAGATTCCATCTCATATCTGCAATTAGAATTCGTTCAAATTTCGTACTCTCGGGCAAGTATCGTATTTACAAGAATTATATCGTCGATAATTATTCTTGGTAATAAATTCTGGGGCAATAAAAGTCGGCTTTTATCCGATGTCAAATCACGAGTTGAACATAACGACCATCATCGGTATAGATTAAAGAGGGATTGGTAATGAATTCACTCTAACGAATTAAGAAGAATATATGAAAGATACATATATTTGGTGGTTGATGTAAAATTGAAAAAAATTTGGACTGAGATAACGCGAAGTTGATTCGTTTCAATTTATTTCGATCCTTCCTAGTTTTCTTGGAAACCATCATTCATTGCGAACATTCCTCATTTCAAAATAGAGTTTGAGTCTTCGGACGTCAAAGCTTTCCTTTTCGATCTGCAAAATAAATTCCACATATTATTCGTTATATAATAATATAATCATTTCTATACTTAATGGCATCCTTGAATATTAAATTTTCAGGTCATATCGCGGTTTTCGTAAGGATTCCGTCCTCTTGGAAATTCCAAACCACACTGCTTCCGGGAGATTGCATAATCATGTGCTACAGTTGCTATGAACAAGCCCAATTATAGTGTGGCAGTGAATAAAAGAATCTGAAAATCTATGCCTGTTTTTGGGAGATATAACGATTTTGCGAAAATATATGATTATATCCAGGATTTGTGCGCTTAGATCGGTGCTGGAAAATTTATGAACATCTTCAAGTATCGGCGCATATCTTCATAGTCCAAAACTTTTCATACGAAAATCCACAAGTCATATTCATTATTCACAATCATTCGGAATAGTTTCATTCGATGACAAGTAAAGAGAGTCTAATGTGTTATCTGAGATTGGCGAGACAGCTACGACCAGCACTTCTAACTATGGGAATTATTAATCATTTAATTTTTTTTTCTCGTCAAATGTTCTACGGTATCAAATAATAACCAGTAGTATTTTTTTCGTTTATCGCGGTGTTAGATTTGCAGACTTCCTCTCCGGAATATGAATGTGGTGGGGCAGGGAGTTCCAGAGGTCTTTGTGGGCCCAGATCTGTTTAGTTCAGGCTCTAATGAGCTTGGAATTTGGCATAGTTCTAGTCTTATTCGAATTATTTGAATTTATTATTTTTTAATATCTGACAATTTTCTGATAATAAGTTAGGTAATTCCTAGACTCATTGTCAGTAGTTTGTACAGGAAATACGTAATCGGGTGAGAGTAGTGCATTGAAACAGTCTGTTCACAAGGGTATCTGTGAGCTAAGATCCGACTCATCAGAAAACAATCTCCACCTAGAAAGACCGTTAATAAATATTAGGTCACTAATAATTTGAATTGGGTTATTGAGAATGTCGAACCGAAAATTTCAGGTAAATATTTAATTATCTCGCTACATCGTGTGCGCGAGGTAATTTTCTACGCTATAATGTCATAGCATAATTTCAACGGCAACATAACCGTAGAATTTAGAAAAAAAAAAAAATTGGATTGGTTGAAAAATCAATAAGTATGTAGATACTTTGTTTGATGATAATTATTTCGATATTTCTTGAAATATATTCTAACGCAAGTAGACGAAGGCTTTTTTTTTTTTCATTTTTGATATAGCTAAAAGCAAATGCAAATCTTTAGCTAGAAAATGCATCTAAATAGAAAATTCAATTCGCATTCATGGCATTTAATTCAAATTAAAAATCACGCGGTGCAAGTTTAATAGATATACACGGAAAGAAAATTCCACGAAAAAATGCTATGGTTACATCGTAATGCAGGACTAGACTCTTAAAATCTTGACGTTTACGCTAATTTCGTGTAAAATTTACGATGTACATACAATGCACATCGTAATTTACATGCTATTTACATTGTATGTACATTAGACTGTGCCAAATAAAACGACTATTTTTTTTTTTTCGGTCCCATATGAAAATTATGTTGTCGGTTGCAAAAAAAGAATTGTTGCCAAATTTCAGCCCTCTATCTTCATTTTTCAGTTAGCGCTCGCAAAAATAAGAATTTTCGATGAAAAAATTTCTTTTCCGGTAGTTTTCTTTTTATAATCAATTAAATATAACAAATAAAAATAAAACCTTGGTATGGTTTTGTAGGGAATTAAATTCTCTACAAAGATGACCTTTCACCAAATTTAAAAAATCAACTCCGTTTTAGCTACAGCTAATAAAAGTTCAATTTTTAAGAAAATTTAGATTTATTTTTATCTTTTAACCCGTATAAAACAACTTTTTGGAAAGAAATATTTTACCATTCAACATTTTTTGGACACTTTATGATCTAAAGAATATAGTTTTCATGCGCCTATAGATGAAAATAGTATCAAGCTATTGATAGTTACTATTTTTAAAGTAATGATTTTTTTTTAATTATCTCTTTTTTCACTTTTAACCTTTTTATTGATTTTTTTCTATGAGGAAATGATTTTTATAGTAATAATTTCATAATTCCAGTACTACTCACGAGAAATCATTAGTATTTTGAGAAATAAACACTGTTTTTTAGAGCGAGACACAGACATAAATTTTGTTTACTACAATCTGGATATTTTTCACGATGATCACTGATCAGCTATAACTTGTAATAAAAACTGTCTTTGGTCTTTATCGTAAGTAAGACTATCATTATATTTATCAATAAGTGCTACACCTCTTTCGGCGATGTCATTCACAACCTTAATTGAACGAATTAATATGTTATTTTATTAATATGTTCTCTTGAATAAAATAATTTGTATAAAATAACAAAAGTAAAGCTCTTATTACTTTTATTTATAGTAAGAATGAAATAGTACATTACAATACGAGTCCGGTAAAACTTTTTCTGACGAGTGTGAGGTTGCAGCACGAGCCGAAGGTGAGTTTTGCAATCACACGAGATCAGAAGAAGTTTTTCCGTCGAGTATTGTACAAAATTTTACTTTAGGAGTTGGGAAAATGGGGGTTTTAGCCACGCGAAGCGTAGATAAAACGTCCAAAATCACACTGAGTGAAGTAGAAATCATTTCCTCATAGAAAAAAATCAATAAAAAGGTTAAAAGTGAAAAAAGAGATAATTAAAAAAAAATCATTATTTTAAAAATAGTAACTATCAATAGCTTGATACTATTTTCATCTATAGGCGCATGAAAACTATATTCTTTAGATCATAAAGTGTCCAAAAAATGTTGAATGGTAAAATATTTCTTTCCAAAAAGTTGTTTTATACGGGTTAAAAGATAAAAATAAATCTAAATTTTCTTAAAAATTGAACTTTTATTAGCTGTAGCTAAAACGGAGTTGATTTTTTAAATTTGGTGAAAGGTCATCTTTGTAGAGAATTTAATTCCCTACAAAACCATACCAAGGTTTTATTTTTATTTGTTACATTTAATTGTTTATAAAAAGAAAACTAGCGGAAAAGAAATTTTTTCATCGAAAATTTTTATTTTTGCGAGCGCTAACTGAAAAATGAAGATAGAGGGCTGAAATTTGGCAACAATTCTTTTTTTGTGACCGACAACATAATTTTCATATGGGACCGAAAAAAAAAAATAGTCGTTTTATTTGGCACAGTCTAATGTACATCGTAAATTTTACACGAAATTAGCGTAAACGTCAAGATTTTAAGAGTCTAGTCCTGCATTACGATGTAACCATAGCATTTTTTCGTGGAATTTTCTTTCCGTGTATATACTATTAATTAATTATTAATTTGGAGCACTTAAACTTTTTTCTGGTGTACAGAGAGTCGAAAAAAGAATTAAAATAAACAATTAAAGAACCACCGTTTTAAGGACCACTCTAGGTAATATTTAGCTATGGCAGCGCTCGCGCGTAATAAGTCGATTTGCTCAACACGTATGCAAGAGACGTAGAAAATTATCGGAAAACGGAATCATAAATCATGTCTTATTTTAGAGATACAAAAGTCCGCTAGTTTCCCTTAAATTAATTTGCTGAATTATAGTGTTCTTTCTCTTGTATAATCGTCACTAAAATCGCGATAAATCCACGTGTATGATAAAGCTCTGGGAACACCCACCTTCAGATTGAAAAATTTGAAGGTAATACCGTGAAGAAGAGGTCGGCACGGCCGGGGATCTCGGAGCCAGGCTGGCTCTGCCACTACGACCGTAAAGCCCCTCGGCCTACCTGAAAACGGTCACTTGTCCTTATACCGGAAAGTTCGATGGTAGGAAAAGCGGTGCGTCCAGGGCAAATAAAAATAACTAAGGGGTGTGTGGTCTATTGCGTACGGGTGGAAGAGACCCGAACGGTCGGATGCAGTTTTTGCGGTTCCAAATATACCGCATACCCCTTAGTTCCTTTTATTTCCCCTGAACGCTGCCCTTACCATCGAACTTTCCGGTAAGGACAAGTGACCGTTTTCAGTTAGACCGATGGAGTTTACGGTCGTAGGAATTGACACTTAAAGTCAGCCACACTGAGAAAAAAATGTGGTTGATTTGAATAAAAACTGATTGTCTGAACTATAAACTCGGCGAACAATCAAAATATGATCATTTCAAATAGTACAGCTTTAAATTGAATAAATATTCAGTTGAATCGACTGAAACTCATTCAATGCGACTAAATATATCAACCAAATAGGGTTGGTATATCCAACCATTTTTTTTTCTCAGTGCAGGCTGGCTCTGAGAGCCCGGCCGTGCCCCCTCTTGGTCTAAACGATTGTGCATGGCTGTATTGGTAATCAAGTCATCCCGATCTAAGGAAGTAAAGTTGTACGTGATACGATTGATTGAACGTCGAACTTACCTGCGTAAGTAAAGTTCCATCATGATTCTATAAAATCTCTTCAGGATGAAAATGACGTATTTGACGACAACGCACCTGTACCTTCCTCACCAAATTATGGAAAACATTCACGAAGAACCAGCGATGTCGTGGATAACATTCAGGGCTCTGAAATTATTGTGCAGCCTGATCCTTCAATACCAGTACGAGCAAGATCAGTGCATCCTAATTTGGTTGGAAACATTTATTGTTCGCTAAATTAATTAAATTGATCAAAAAAGTTTTCAATTAATGCAGAACTTTCACAAAAACAAGAATGCAGTATAGGGATCCGTTAAGGAACAGCGATAATCGGTTAAGGAACCTTATCATGAAAAACAATTGAGAGATTAACAAATTTTTGCGAACTTTCACCAGCTCCATTACATACGTCCGTGTGCTTAGTGGTTTCTCTATTTTTTTAGGTTTCCCTGGAGGATGGAGGCAGCAAGGGTACACCGGATCGACAAGCTAACGTCATTCCTGAACTGCTGCTCAGAAGGTCAGGTCAAGTCGATGTGAATTTTTTAAAACGCCCTGAATGGATTACACCGCAATCCAACACGGCTGAAAATTCCAAAAGGTATAATTATTTAAAAGGATAACTCGAGTGTGTGAACACTGGATTTGTTGTATTTTTTATCGTTACATAGACTTTTGAGTTTGGTTGAGTTTCCAACGTTTTCAGAACCCCTCATGGGACAAAAGTAAGAATGCCAGTTGCTAAAGACGCAGAATGTTACAACATGGGTCATCAAAAGAGAGGAACATGCCTAGTATTCAATCAACAAATATTTGAAAAAAAATCCTTCAATCGAGAGGGATCTAATTTAGATGTTGATCGAATTGAGGCTACTTTTAGCCGATTAGATTTCGATGTAGTTGTTCATAATAATCTAGGACTCTGGGATGTACTGAATGAAATCAAAACCTGTGAGTAATTAGCCTTCAGAAACTATACTATAATTTTTAAACGGAATCAGAGGGATGTCGAATGATGAATATTCGATGTTTTTTAGTGAATAAAAAAGATCACACCAATGACGATTGTGTGTGCGTTTTCGTACTGACTCATGGACTGGACAATGATTTCCTACTGACCCACGATTTTCCGTATACTTCAGACAAGATTTGGCAACCTTTTACTGCTGACAAATGTCCGACTTTAGCCGGGAAACCAAAATTATTTTTCTTCCAGGTAAAACATTCGTTTTATTTCATACTGCATTTTGAAATGTTTGCATACCTAAGTCCGATTTCGACTTACAATTAGTCTTTCAGGCTTGCAGAGGTAATAAATTAGACGCGGGCGTACAAGAGGAAACACCATTGACGGATCATGCCGACGATCATAACGATCAATCCGAATTCGTCCCAACATCAGAATCGTATACAATTCCCACATGTTCTGATTTTCTTATTGCTCACAGTTGTGTAGAGGGTATGGGAAAACATATATGATATGCATATATATTGTTGACCGCTTTTGTTCTATATTTTAATTTTTACCTAACGCCTATTATTCTTCTTCTTCTTCCCTTTTCTGGCTATAGCTCCTTGTAACGCTTTATATTCGACAAAAACTACGATTAAGGTAGTTCATCAGATACCGCTAAAGTCGTTGAGTGTATAAAAATTAGGGCTGGCAATAATCGATTTTCGAAAGGCCGAAAATTTAATCGATTTTCGAATAGCTGTTAAAAAGTCGAAAACCGAAATCGGTTTTACCGAAAAATCGAATATTTCGGTTTTCGGATTTTCGAGTTTTCGAGTTTTCGGTTTTTCGAAATTTCGGTTTTCGGAATATCGGTTTTTGGTAGTAATTACTCGATTTCTGATGTTTTTTAATTGTGCCTAAGAAGAAATAGAAAAATAGATACAGGAGAATTTTATTTAACAGGGGAGGTATCGATCAAGTCGAGTCAAAAAGTCTCAGTTTTTATGTTTTCGACATATCAGTGTGTTCATTTACGTCACACATAAAAATGATTAACGAAAACTGAAATTTCGAAAACCGTAGTTGCGAAAAATCGAAAAATCGAAAAATTCGAAAATCCGAAAATCGAACTATTCGATTTTTCGGTAAAACCGATTTCGACTCGGCGGTTTTCGACTTTTAAACCGAAAATCGAAAATCGATTTCAATCGACTTGTCGGTTTTTGAAAAAAGTCGACTTTAATTGCCAGCCCTAATAAAAATCAAACAATTCCTAAAAAATTTTTTATTTTTATTTCTGAATTATTAATATGAATTATAGAGGTCATCAATATAAGAATCATAAGATTTTTCAGTAGCAGCTGATCGAGCAGACGTTGCCATGTCGATTTCGGTTCCCGTTTCTCGTCAATTTCTACTGATTATTGTTAATATGAACAAAACTGTACGGTGACTTGTCATGAAATAAGTGTTGATATGTTTTATTATTTTTTTTCATATTTTGAGTCAAAAATTCAGATTTTAATCTTGATTCACAACAAAGTTACAACAAAGTTATGGATTTCCACGTAAGACCCTGGGTTAAATCCTGATTTTTCAAAACTGATTTTTTGAAAAACTAAAACGGTCATCAAATCGAGCAAAAAATTCAGTTCAAAAAAACCTAATAATATTTTTCGGCGATTGTTCGTAATTTTCAAAAATCTTTAAATTTTATGGAGCTGATGAGCTACTTTAATTACATACATATTATGTACATTAGGGTGGCGCGAAAAAACCGACTATTTTTTTTTTTTTTTTGAGTCTCGAGTGAAAAAATGTTAGTTTTTGATGTTTTAAAAGCCCTCTCCAAAGGACAGCTAAAAAAAAAAAATTTAAGAGGTCGCTCTAAATTTTTTTAAATTTAAAAAATCGTCAAAAATCGAATTTCTTTTTTTTTAATTTTTTTTCTCGTTACGGTATAATTTTACAGACCAAAAAAAAAAAAATAAGTTTCTGAAAATTTCAGTTCAAAATTTAAATTTTGAAAGGTCGCTCATAATTTTTTTTAATTTATCAGTGCATTACTTCAGATTTTTTCGAGCGACCTTTTAATATTCAAATTAAAATTCCATACATTTTTTTTGTTCAGTACAATAATCGATAAAAATACACCACGAGATTAACTAAAAATCAACCACAATATAGAAAACATAATTAAAAAAAAAAAAAAATCGATTTTTGACGATTTTTGAAATGTAAAAAAATTTGGAGCGACCTCTTAAAAATTTGTTTTTGAGCTGTCCTTTGGAGAGGGCTCTTAAAACATCAAAAACTAACATTTTTTCACTCGAGACTCAAAAAAAAAAAATAGTCGGTTTTTTTGCGCCACCCTAATGTACATATTATGATCTTAGGCTCTAAATATACCTAAACACCTACTCATTCTTTAGATTTGTCCGTTTTGTGTCATAGGATATAATTCATGGCGAAGACCGGAGACGGGAACGTGGTTCGTGCAGACTTTATGCGACGTACTAGATGACTTTGCAGAGTCGACTAATCCGAGGACTGACCTTTTGAAAATGCTTACCACGACGGCACGAAGAGTAGCCATTAATTTTGAATCGCACAATAAGGATCCGAAGCTGCACGCAAAGAAGCAAATACCTTCGATAACGTCTACGTTAATCAGAGAATTGTATTTTACGTCGGAATAATTATACTTAAAAATCATCTGACAATAAATTCTATTTCTCTTCCGGTAAACCGAAAGGAATTACCCTCACGGAAAAAACCCTCAAATTTACGGGGTAAATTCGCACCCCCAAAGTTTTGGGGGTTTAGCATGAAAGCTCAGGGTTTACCCTGTATTTGGGGGTGAAATTTGACGGTAAACCCTGAGTTTTCATGGTAAACCCCCAAAACTTTGGGGGTGCGAATTTACCCCGTAAATTTGAGGGTTTTTTTTTCCGTGAGGGTAGTTCATACCATTTTCACAACACTTACGATTCAAATGAATTGCAAAGAATTTATGTCGCATTAGGATTAATTCTGTTCAATTAGCTTCGACCCAAAGTCTTCACGAAATTGAATCGACCAATTTGTTATGCTTTACCTCGTACTATATCTATAATTTACCTATACATTGATTTTATAGTGAAATTTTACGTTGTTCTTCAAGGAATTAACTGGCTTATGTATCTCTATCAGTGAAGTGGCTGTGATCACTCATAATTTGAATCTAAAGAACACTAGAGTTCATACATTATTTGTATACTAATCGCACGAAAGGGATGCTCATATTCAATATTAGCATTATTCTTCTCCTTATATCCCCTTACCCGATATCGTTTAATCATTCATATACCCATATTGCCATTATTAATATTCTACTTTATATAAAATATGAGCATAAAATAAGTCGGAACTATTAAAATTGTCACAACGATTTTAATATAAGTACATATAAATATATTTCATACTCTTAACAGATTCTCAATATAATAATAATTTTATTATCACAAACACGGCTGTTAATATTCTTCTCTCCCATATATATAATTAGGTTTTTAAATAAACATGACTGGTTAAAGTCCACAAAGTGCTACGAGATGTGAAAATATATTCTATACACCTTTTGTGCCTTGGAATGAATCAAGGTATAAAATATAATACGGGTGCATATAACATTGTATAGTTAATTATTCCAGGATTTGCTTTTTTCGGATACATGTTTTGCCAGTTCAAAGTCTTCGAATTCCAACCCTTAATCACGCTTCGAATAGGGTCTAGTGATAATTAAATTTATTGAAGCATAAGATTTCTTATAAAATATTATTTGAAAAACCAATTTTTCTACACTCATGTAATTATCATTAAATTTTAGATTATATTATTCTCAATCCTCTATATATTCTAATACTCAAATCCAACGATAAAAGTAAAATGAAAACACAATTCTTAAATTTAAATTATATTCGGAATTATCGTACAAGAATAATTATAGCATCTCTTGCCACGAATAAATCAAAAAATTAATTTCGTATATAGAATCTGAATACAGTAAAAACATTCTTTCGAAATATCGTGACATAATTAATAAGATTTATTTTCTTCGAAGTTCGATTCACCGTTAATATAAGACGTGCGTGTCGTAATATGTACTTTGAAAATTATTTTAACAACATTTCTCAATAAATAAACTATTGAGTTTCGTTTATCTTGATTCAAATCTCAATCCTTAGTTCTAAATTTATAAATCGAGTATAATTTACCCCGTAACATTAATCTGCATTGTATGATTATGGACGAATTATATGGTATATTGTTCACATGGTTTGGGATTAATTATTACTTTAAAAACATGTAATGCTACCGTTCGTGCAAGTTACTTAACAACGACTCGAAAAAGCACTTTCAACTCGCACAGTGAGTCTACTAGTTGTGCCAGCATGAAATCATACCTTCTGAATTTTCTGGACGCACCCTCCAGTCGCGGGAGTTTGCGCGAACGGATCAATACGACGTACCCAGCACGTGGATCTAGCCCCTTGGTGGTCCAGCGCGGATGCTGGGTCAGATATTCAGTCGTACGATTCTCTCTTCCCGGCAACGTTTTATCCGGGTTGAGCTAAACTCCTCATCAGGTTGGGCTCAGGTTCTGATTGAACTTTGAGCCGATCTCGGACTCCGGAAGATGAGGTGAAGCTGGTTCTTTCATTAAACTAGTGCAGGGTGAGTTAAACCAATCATTAATAGATTTAAAGAGCATTTTCCATACCCTATACCTTTTCATTATCTTATACCTTGACAAGGATTAGATTACTCTTACTAATTTTCAACCCACGAATCAATCAAGTTTGTATAATATATAGTACAGTATATTATAATTATCGTGTGAACGCGAGTCTGAAGCATGGGGATATTTCGTGTATACTTCTATTTAATTTTCAAAATATCATTTAAATTCATCAACTTTATGTATATTACTATTGAGAATTGAGAAGGTTCTTTTTTCGGAGTATAAAAAATTGGGAAAATTAAATTATGGAAAAATTAAATCAGTCCTGTCGAAAGCCAAGCCATAGATATATTATATAAATGAATGCTTGCGGTTCCTTGTCGTATGGTTCAAAGCCTTTCTTATTATTCTGAAGTATATGAGGAGGATGTTACCCTCTTCTCTGCTTCTCCCCATAGTTTGATTCTCGCTATTTCTACTGTACGGTGTATTATATTTTATTATTAAAAATTTACTGCGAATACGGAGTTCGGAAAATCTTACATAAATATATACTTAGTCGACACTCAAATCTCACCGGGGTGTAATAAGGAGGTGATTATTCCGCTCAGTAAGATATTCTGTATATTCAATACAAAAATGCCCATTAAAATCCACCTGCCGACCCACGCGGCGTTATGGTGATCAACTAAACCACCGAGACAAATTTGTAAACTTCGAATTAAGCACGTTCTGCCTCAGGGACTAACGCGACCTGTTCTAAGACCGAAAATAATGAGTTTGAAATCTGAATATCATTTTGCAAAAGCGATAATTCTCTTCCGCTTTTATTATACATTAGGTATATGGAGAAGCTGTATTGCATTGAACAGCACTTCGCGTTCTGAGTTTCTAAATACCCGATCGAAAAATTTCCTAATATGTTTTCAAAAAATGTGTAACGGTGTTATCCGAGAACTGTAAGGGCCACTATCGGGCCCCATGAATTGTTTAACTTCGCCTAATTCACTTTGAAGGTACATAATACCTTTGGAAACGGTCTGCTAACTCTGAAGCTCTAATGGCTTCGGATCACTTATGCTCTCAGAAGTTTGGAAGTTGCCTAAAATTTCATTCGCCGGTATAATATTGCTGCACTATTACTACTGTGGGTATTTTTCTTTTTTCAATTTTATATAAGCTCACTTTGCTTTCCGGTGAGGAGATTCCGACACCCAGCACACGTGTTTCCGGTATAGATGTCGTAACTGCAATTGTCACCCTCGTCTCTCACGATCCCCTCGTTAGTCCGACACTCAGCTATCATTCTACACCAACGATGGGTTTCGCTTTCAGCTCTTTTCGCACCCTTTTACATCCCTGCAACATGAATATTCAGGGTTTCGTGTCAAACTATCCGCTGAAAAACTCGAGCATGCATGTAGACATGTAGACTTGAGTGCAACTCGAGGACGCTTGTCTGCATTGACAGAAAAAAAAATACTTTTCAAAGCATGTGTAGAAATTTCGATAAAAAATGTAATACAAAAAAAAAAAAAAAAAGAAAAAAAGAATTAAACGTAAGTATTTTGCGACTGATTCTAAAATTTGAATAACATTCAATTTGTATTTAATCAAGTATTTCTTGCTCTGTGGGAATCTGGGTAGAATGCATTGCGAATTCAGCTTCTATAATGAATGCATAGCGTATACTGATATAAACTCGCAAAGCAGGTATAGACGCATACACATAGAAATTGTAACGTCTAATTTAGTGCGGCTCGTAGAAATTGAGCGCTTTGAACAGCTTTGAACTTTACTACATTTCAGGGCAGGTCGTGACCCGAGTCGACCTCTACGAAAAATAGGTCGTTGAAATCTAAAACCGTTGATCCCACTTCATCGTCACGATTTACTATTCTATAATCAACCCAATTCGCACTTGATTCAACTCGAGGACAGAATATAAATACCTATGCATGAGTAAATTTGACCGAGTTAAACGAAATGGGATGGAATCAAAACCACAATAACTGAGAATCATACACGCAGTCATTCTCAGACATCTCATTGTATCCCCATCAGTTTAGAATCAAAATTTTTTTAGCTGCCAGATCTTAGAAATTTTGTCAAAAATTATTAAAGCTGCACGAAATAATCAGGCAGATTATTTCACTGGAGATATGAAAATCAAAAAAAGAAAACTAATGCGAAAATTTGTGGTTTATTTAAGAGCAGTATAGTTGCTTATCAAACAACTATATCCATGTATACAAATGAAGGATCAGTGCTCAGACATTGCGACGAAAGGCTCTCGAACTTGAAAGTGGATTCCCGTTGCAGGTGCAATCAATATCGGAATTTCAACGATTTTAGATAACGGCTATGTAGTTTGAAGCACTAATTTGTTACACTCGAGTAATCGTGATTTTATATACCTAGGTACTAATTGGAAGTTAAGCTGGTCTACCACTCAACAGAGGACTTCATTAAATTATTACACTTCGATGGTAGAATTTTTCATTATTATTTCCACAACTCGTAACAGTATTTCCTTTCTTGTGTTAGAGCTTGGTTTAACGATATAATTATTTGAGCTGAAAAATTTTCCGGGCGCGTACTACTATACCTAGTTTCCCCTAATTTCTAGTCTCCAAAATTCAAACACACGGGGAAAACTTTTCTTTAAATCAAAATTCAATTAATTAATTAAAAATAATTGACGCCTGCTAACAAAGTGCTTTAAAATTCTAGATTTTTTTCTTCTTTTCTTCTCACATATAGGAGGTATAATCAGCAATTTCACGCTGCCGGAAATTGTTTGGGGGACTTAATTACACGTGTTCATTGCTAAATGAGCGTGACTATAAATAGTAAAATAGACTTGTTAATTTACACGCTTCTATACAATGCATATGCATAGTACGTATAGTATGCCTAAAGGTACAATAAGGGTGGAAACTGGAAACACGCGTCTCATTTCACTCCGTGCATACGGTAGCTTATTGTTCCATGCGGTTGAAATTTATGCAGCTTGTATAAAGCTTGACTATTTTTCAACAGGACATCCGTAAGTTTAAGCTCAATTTATATAGGTATAACGTTCCGTTTCGTTTTTACTAGTTTATTCCCATATACCTATAGAGTATCCGCATGTCGTTCTAAAGACGCCTGCGGCGTTACTTTGATTAAAGCGTATAATGTTCGCATATTCATAAAGAGTCAGTCAGGTGCCTAGTGCTTCTTTTAAACTCGCTGACATCAGAGTATTCTCTTTGCAACATATATGCGGAGGAATATTTTTCTTTTTTTTTTTTTCCTTTTCTCTTTTGCTTTTTCGCATAAAACAACACACTTTATAACATATATAATTGTTCCGTGAATTTATGCGGCTGCAAGGTAAAACGAGGCTTTCACGAAATAGCTTTGAACTTATTGCAAGTATACTGACATAATTATTACACACACGGGGGGGAAAAAAAAAGAGAAGAACAAACTTTCTTTGGGTCGCTTACACCTATTTCATATGCGGTATACTAAAGCTAGCCGACTTCTCTGAATATATTTTAATGCATGTTCAAGGAATGGGGAATTGATGTTCCGGAAATGGATGACAAACGACTTTAGCAAGATCGAGTAATGATTTCGTGGAAATGAAATCCCTGCTGAAGAGCTACAATTAGCATTGCAAAACCACTTCGAACGATACTCCTGAGACAATCGTACTGTCAAATGACAATTCATTTGTACAGGTACATACCTGATCCGACAAGATACTTTGAGAGTTTGTTACACTGAGGGTTGCTTTCTTGCGCATATAATTTAAATTGAGTAAATTCATCGTAGTGATTAACGTGACGATTGACGACAAATCTGCATGAACAAGATCGTTGGTAACAATAAATTCGTCCTCCGTTCCCGCCAAGAGCCGGGTTGTATATATTCTATGTACATTTACTCAGCTCTGTTGGAAAGTAAAAACGCATGAAATTGGCACAATCATAATAAGTTCTTGTTCCTCCTTGTTGTGGAGTGATACGTGGGCCTCGTGTGTAATAATGGAGACCTTAGTACTTGACAGAATAACCCCAGCATTTGCCTCAAGCCTTTCGAAGGTAAAAGTGCTTCTGTGCTCTTGCCTCGATGGAATGGCATGTATGATTTAACACGAACGCTTTTTACTTGAAAGAGAAGAATCATTGTTATTTTCATTGTCAGTACCTATACTGTACAGCGTATCACATTCACTGATCTAGAGACAAACGAACGGAAAAGTAATAAGCAAAAATATGTATAAAGAGGCACAGTTAGTATTGAGTTTCTTCTGCTTTTCGAAGATGAAGTACTTCTGCACGGTGTCAATGCTGCAATGAAGTATACATCAACCCTAGCATTTTGGTATTTCTATTCATAAAGTAGCAGCATTGTGACATTATCCGAATTGTGCCTTTGAGTGAAGATTTTCTGATTAAATATTGTGCTTCCTGTTGTGCGGATATTGGGGCTCGGTCTTATTCAAGATATTATAATTAATATACCGCTAATGTTTCAAGGGTAGAAGACTCTCGGAAACGCAGTGATGGGGATCTACGTAGCAGGGGTTGCAGGTGTAGCCGTATTCTACGCCGCCGTTCTTGGCGTCGGTGTATGGGCGGCTACGGTGAAAAAGAACAAGATGCAGAGAGGGCAGGATGACATGATTTTGGCAAATAGAGGATTAGGACTTTTCCTTGGAGTGCTGACACTCATCGGTGAGTAATAATTATTTGGTACCGTTCAATATGACATTTTTGAACAAATTTTAACGTCTCTTCATCATTTTACCTAAGTTACCGTGTGCAAAGGTAACTTGTAATTAAGCAAGCTTATGAAAAGAATGAACCTGGTTAGTTGGAGAAAAGTTTAATCATTTCTCTTCCTCTCTTTTTCTCTCTCTCTCTGTTGAGGTAGAGAGGAAGAGAAAAAATGGTTGTGTAGAGGTACGGTATACCGGCCTTTTCTACTTCATATTTCATTTGACTTAATTAGCAGAAAAATTCAGCAGCCCCTTGACGAACGGAATACGCTCGAAACTTTTTTATATTCGAAACAATGGCCTCATCCACTCGGGCTGAGTACTACGAAGAGTCGCGATCGTGACGTGGCCAGATTTTTCTCCCTGTAGCTAACCACCGCGGTCCTATCTCATCTGAAAAATTTCACGAGTTAGAATACGAGAAATTTCAGTAAAAAGTTGTAAACAAAAGGCTATGAACGAATTAATAGGGAAAAATAATAGAAAAAGAAAAATCAAAAAATAACTACACCACATTACAAACCACGTGCATTACACACACACACAGACTTTCATGATTGAAAACGGAGCTTGTTTGTGTTCTGCATTAGCCATTACCTTAATGAATGCAAGCCTGCAGGTTCTGCGGTGCAGACTGCTTTGACAGTATACTGAGTTTATAAAACCTATTTCATCTATTCACGATCCATCGGCATTCATTTACGTTTGCTTCGCGATGCCATTCAAATCATACCGCAATATAGTCACACTGTAAATCGGGCGAACGTTACTCTGCGAGTGAAATATTCAACTGTCATTTACAGTCATGGACTCGTTATACAGTCGCGATGTAATCCGTTACGGTTTCAAACATGCTTTCATACTTTTTTTTACTGAATATATGAGATACCACAATGCGACATTTCTTTTTATCACATTTTCATCTTCCTCTTCGCATATATACCGACTTCGTTTCTAACTTTATCTCTTACAAAAGCCTACCATTATTTCGCGCACCAACTACTATCGTCTATCATAGTCGAAAAATTCTTCTGCATGTGGCATTGAATTTCACGACGTAATGTTACAAATACGCATATTGGTTGAGGCTTGTCAAAAATTTAATGAACGTATCATGCAATGAAATAACAGTTGATCCTGAAATCAATGGGATAGATTTCACAATCGGTGAAGAATCAATAGTTGATGATCGTCATGCTTAATCGGCTCATCAATAACCATGAAATTCATGGCATATACTAATAAACTATCAGAGGCTGTTTGAAAATGGTTTAAAAACTGAACGATGTCCTTAAACAAGTCCATTTTATACGACCCAAGCTTTTTACTAGTGATATTAATGTGCAATGGGAAACTACTTCCAATGTACCACTCGCGTTAATTGACAGGGTAGATAATAATAATAGTAATAATAATAAAAGATTCGTTATGCTCTGTGGTAAATTCGCCAGATTCATGCACCCTCGAATTTTTATGTAATTTACAGCAACGTGGGTGGGTGGCGGTTTCATCAATGGAACCGCAGAGGCAATGTTTACTAAAGGATTGGCTTGGTGTCAGGTGCCAATTGGCTACAGTCTCAGTTTATTATTCGGTGAGTTTGTATATGTAATCTCACATTATACTATGAAACGATCGGTAATTTTACCCTGATAACAATGAATTTTATTAAAATTTCATAAATCCAATTCCATTGAAAAGGCGCTGTGCTCTTTGTGAAACCGATGAGAAACGCTGAGTACGTAACAATGTTAGATCCGTTTCAACAACGATACGGTGCTCGAGTTGGAGGACTTCTCTTCCTACCGGCTCTATGTGGTGATCTTTTTTGGTGTGGTGCCGTACTCAGTGCCCTGGGCAGTTCCCTTTCCGTCGTTGCTGGAGTTGACCCCAACGTCAGCATCTGCGCTTCTGCTTTGCTGGCCGCAGCGTGAGTAAAAAGTTAATTTTTTCCTACATTCATTTGCGATTTGCTCAGACATATCGATAGAATCGTTAAGAATTTTCTTTTATACTGAATCGAAAATCTCAAAGGAACTGATTTCGTATCCACTTGTCACTTGTATTGTAAAAGTTTATCGATGAGGTCGTCAGAATTTAGGAGCCTGTTTATGGTCGTGAACGCAAGCATCAGATTTGGGTTTTTGTTCGAGTGCTGTGTTAGCGAAGCGACCCTCTGTGTCTTGATAAGATTTTTCCCTCAAGTTCGAGGCAAGCACCCCATTACTAGAGGCAGTGTAGCGAATCGTTCGACGACCGATCGTCGGAGATAAAAAGCCTGATTTGTAGTAGGTCTGGTAGATGGAGGATAAAAAAAAGAAGCAAGACTACGCTGAGATTTCGCTGAGTGATTCAGTGAGGCGACTATAAACGTCCGCTCATTTACCAATTTGCATAACAAGCCTAGAGACTGGAATAAACGATTTTCAATCTTACTGAAAAATCCTGCAGGAGCGGAATTATTTTTTGCTGAACAGATCAAATTTGTATTAATCTGAAATCATCGATGTAATTAGTTACTAAAATAATATCATTAATTATTGGTATTTTACGATCTGCGTTTCAGAACGTTTCAGAAAATTCAAGTCGTATTGCATTCTGCATCATTTTTCTCTGCACCTCTACGCGTTTATCTGTAAAGAAAATATTCTTCCGGTTCAGCGGCTGCACCGGAATAGGTGGTATCTAGGTATATTTATATTTACTCAAGGCAATGCTTCGCTCTTTTAAAATACGGAGATAGAAAAACTCCTCGGAAAGGTCTGGTCGCATTCGAAGCAATATCGACGATACAAAATACCTCACCTTGTTTGCGATCCTCTTTTCATCCTCATTTTCCTCACTTCTGAGTGAACTGTAAATAATACCTATTGAACAATCGAGCTATTATAAAATATTCCATCTCTTGTCATATTTTCATTCGTATATTTACAGTAGTACAATGCAAAACACAAATAGGATTGTTTTACTTTATCATTAATCGAATCCATCCATTGATCGTTGTGGATTTTATTTACAGTACATTAGTTTGAACTGAAATGTATCTGGGAATTGTAAATTTTTTACAATTATTCTTCCAGGTATACAGTTTGCGGTGGATTGTATTCCGTCGCTTGTACAGACGCTTTACAGCTCGCCTGCATCGCTCTTGGGCTAGCAGTTGCGGCACCGTTTGCGGTTTTGCATCCGGCAGTTTCATTGCAGAAAAATCTACTGCCCAAAGATTGGCTGGGTGAAATAAGGGACGAAGATTTAGGCGAATGGTTAGACGGAATGCTGCTTCTTGTGTTTGGAGGCATTCCATGGCAGGTACATACAAATCGCGGGATTAACGCCATAAGGTCGTGAGCGACATTATACGACCTTTTAATATTAAGTTGTTTATACAATCTACTTACAATTATTTATATCCATATCAAGTATTAACGAAAACTGATTTCTCTAATGATGAGCGATTCGTACAGATATCTCTAAAAAATGGTTCCATGACTAATGAACACGAAAACATTTCAACACGTCCATTCAACGCGCAACAATGCAACACAGAACAATTTAAACACATACAAATTCAAAACATCTCATGTGAATCTTAACAGACTGGACGCTGATTAGCATTTGTTGGTGTGTTGTGGTGTCCCTAAATGTTGAATTTCATTTGTGTCAAATTTGTATGTGTGTTGAATTGATGTGTTGTGATGAAATGACTATGTGGTCATTAGTCCTGTCACCTAAAAAATAAGTCTGATATTTAAACCCTGTGATAACCATCTTAGGGATACTTTCAACGAATCTTAAGTATCAAGAGCACCACAGTCGCAAGGACTTTGTCAGTGGCTTCGATGGTTGGATGTGTGGCGCTTGCAATACCATCGGCACTTTTGGGTTTGGTAGCAAAAGCAACAGACTGGAATTTGGTGGAAGGTTTTAATCGTACGATAACTAAAGATGACGCAAACGTAGTTTTACCGTTAGTCTTGCGGTATTTGACGCCCCAGTGGGTATCCTTCATAGGTAATTTACAAAACCATAATATGTTCATATACACATTTCTGGATTCAAAGCCTGAATAAAAAATTTCTTCTTTTTCGCTTTTTTTACCTCAAAGGTTTGGGAGCTGTTTCTGCTGCTGTAATGTCATCCGCGGACTCGAGTATTTTAGCAAGTAGTTCCATGTTCGCAAGGAATATCTATCGATTAACTTTCAGACCAAAGGTGATACCATTTTTCCATAAGATATCATTCAACATTTCTCTCAAATATCGGTACAACTTAATTAATCCTCTTTTACAGGCATCGGAGAAAGAGTTGGCCTGGGTACTTCGTATATCTGTTTTGGTTGTCTCGGGTTTATCAGCAGCAGTAGCTTTGACAGTAGGCAGTGTTTATTACCTGTCGTAAGTACAATTTATTACCTCATAACAATAAAAAAAAAGCCATTCCTAACCATCTGCAAACTAATTTTTCAATTGTTAAAACGATTCTCCTCATCTTTTTCAAGGTACCTCTGCTCAGATCTGGTATACGTCGTTTTGTTCCCACAACTTCTTGCTGTCGTGCATTGGCCAACTTTCGTTGACACTTACGGATGTCTATTCGGGTATCTTGTGGCTGTGGGATTACGCGTTTCCGGTGAGTATATGGATGATAAAAAAGACCAAGAGCGCAGCTTTTCTTAACTCTTTTTATATTTCGTTAATATTTAGGAGGAGAAAAAGGCCTGGGATTACCGCCACTGATAGAGTATCCCTTCTTTGATTCTGCTACCCAAACGCAAAAATTTCCTTTTCGTACAACCGCCATGATATGCGCTACCATAACTCAGCTACTGGTCAGCTTTTTCACACGAAATTTATTAGGCAAAGGATATTTTCCAAGATGCTGCGATGTACTCGGTGTTTATTCGCCGGGAAAACCCTCTAAGCAAAGTGGAGTCGTTCAAAGCAGTTCCGGTGCGGCATTAATCGACACGGTCATCACTGTGAGTTACTAATTGTTATTAATATTAATATTTCATTAATAACTTGTTCATATATAGGAAGAAGATGAAACCGTCAACTTGTTTATGTTTTAGGAAGCACCCGGCGGTCACGAGCTCACAGACAATCGTGCAGAGCGAAAAAAGGAAGACCAGACTATACCCGAAGATTCGCAGCATTATGAAACCGTTAATGATCTTTACGAGAAACCAGATGAGCCAAAATCTGACTATGTTATACAAAATGCAAATAAAAATTTACAGAATTTACAAAACATAATGCAGTCTGTGGAAAATAATCAGAATCCAAGTTCAACTGGGCAGAGTTACATCGGTGATCAGATATTGGGAGTTCGTAATTTGGTGAATAGTGCAAATAGTGGTAATCGACCAGCCCTTACGTCTGGTAATAGCTTGGTAAAAGATCAGAACAAAATCAACAAGGGTAAAACGGTCGGTTCCGCTTCGACGGTGAACAATGTAGTTTACGCAAAACCATCGAATATTGATAGAGCCAAAAAGAATGATAAGATTGCTGACAAAACTATGATGGAATTGAACCTTAACAACGATTCTAATTTAACGAAGAAAAATATCAAAGGTGTTAAACTGATAGGAATGGAAGGTGGTACATTGAGGAGACCTTCGTTGCAGGTAATAATTACATTTCATCTTAATTCAAAAAATCAAATCAAACGTTTTTATTCTATTTCTATGAAAATGATATAATTTGATTTTTACAGGGTACATTCTCCCCTACACCATCCGTCGAATTGGTCCATATTTTGGACAGAAGACAAAGCAATACTTCGTACGGTCCAAGTTCGTTGTCTCCAGTCCCAGGGGTTGAAGCTTGCCGGACTCATGGGACAGCAGTAGAAGGTCAGATGGGAAATGAGCACTGTCGGATAAAAAGAGGCATTGTTCGGCATCATAGGTGAGTATAGAAACTCTAATTAGTAATAAATGAGGAAAATTTATATAGTCACTCGTTTTTTTTTTTTCATCCGGACAAAAAAATTCATTTCATTAAACTTTGTGTTCAGTTTTAACGAAACCGGAGACAGAGCTTTGACCACTCTTGCCAGACAACCAAACTACCCTTCAATGCCGTTGAGACCAGAAGATTGTCGACTTACGTTGATAAAGAGGGATAACAAAGCCAATGTAATTGCTCGCCATTCTTCGGTAGTAGACGAAAAAGGTTTGGGCGAAGTTCAAGGTATGGTCGTTAGTCCAACTTACAAGATGTATGCATCGACGGTAAAGGCTTGTAATAATTATGTTGTTGCGGACGACGAGGCGGTGAGTAGATTTTAATTGAGAAATAAATGTGTGTGAATGTGTTCTCATTAGCTTATATAATATGGGGATTTTTTGAAATTTGAAACGTTAAATTGATTAAATTAAAAATTGTTTCTAAAAAAAAAACGCAGCTTTCTCTTTATTGTTAGTCAATCAATGTTTTTGTCCGGTAGTTTTTGTAGACGACTTACGCTGCTATGTATAAAAAGAATTAACGGAGTGATTATGGTGATCAAGATTATCGATTTATTTATTCGGCTCAGATGCGGTAAGACAGAGATGATTTTTATTTCCAAGTACATAAACGATAAAAAAAAAAAAAAAATTACTGTAATTTCATGTAAATACGTAGTAGTCATAGCTGTATCAGCTGTTTGTTTAGGTAAATATTAAGGACGAAAGTGCTCGTGGCAATTTATAAATTCTACTGTCATTATAATTAATTTAGCAATTAATTATTATACCTATACGCGGAGAAATGGTGTATATGCAAATTTTAGCAGAAAATTAATCAATATAGCTACTTTAAATGTATTTATATATATAGGTGAAATACATAATTAAGGTAGCGAAACGTCCAAACGTGCAAATTCATGATAATCCAATGAAATGATATTTTTGCACCAGTAGCTAATTAGATGTAATAAAATAATCTCTAGACATATTATTCATATAATATAATAATAATATACATAAATAAATAATTATTACAACAGCAGTAACAATAATAATAATAAAAATAATTAGTATAACATTATTATATTAATATAATTATATTGCAATGGCGATATGATCACGATGGTCATAATATATTTATAAGATAAAAACTTAATGTTTAAATAAAATAACAGCGAATTAGCTGCTGTTATGCTCAAAATATAAACATATGTGTATAATTCACAGTATTAGAAAATCTCTTTAAAGACTGATGTGAAATGAAAAATTTCTTTTACTAGTATTTCAAATTCATTTCAAATTTATTTTAAATTTATTCAATAAAATTAGACAGTTTTCATTTTTTTCTACTGGAAGGTTTGCGGCCCAGTTTATTAAATAAAATTCAATTATTGGTACATCTGTAAACGACGTTCGAATTAGAAGGTACCTATATACATCTTTCATCTTCACTATTACTTTCCTATAAATTGCATCGACTTGTGTATTTCATACTAATATAACGCATCATTATGTAATTGTCTACCAAAAATGCATTTCTAACTATAATGTATAATCAGCTGTAGATATTATATAGGCATCCAGTAATTTTATAAACTATATAAGTAACATCAAGTACCTATATCAGTATTACTAGCGATAAAAATAATAATAATAATAAAAGTAATAATAAATAAATTAATTAATATGGGAAGAACGACTTGAATTTCGAGACTTTAGGAAGTACCTATGTATATGCGAAATGTACGTATATCCCATATTTTAAATAATAGTGATTATTTTTACAGACATTTTTTTACTGCCTTTCATTAATTATCAAATGAACGATTCAAAGAATTATATAAATTTTTCGAATCGTTAATTTGTTTTTTAAACTTTCATCAAAACTATAAACTATACGAAGATCCATATATTCGTTTTATTTAAAACAATGGTATGCTGATATAGTATGTCCTGCTCTCATGATTTAGTTAAGTATTTATTACATGGATACGCAGTCTCATTGCTAGTATAAAGGCTTAAGTAACCCTTGCAATTACAATAAATGAACTGTAAGATATTAAAGCTAACTTTTCAATTCCATAACAACACTAACGATGTTGTATATTGTGAATTACGTGCCAAAATCTAAACTTAAATCATAGTTAGTATCACCAAACTATACGTATAGATAGTTAGATAATATATAGTTTACTCGTTATACGAGAGTATTAGTCGAACAAATTTACTGATCACGTAATAAATATTGATTGAGCATATTTTTTGGTCAAATACCAGAGTAGTAAATTACTTTACAACTATCTACGTTACAAATCAAATTATTATATAGCTAGATAATTGGTTTTATGTACTTCGATAAATCCTAGTTCTACATAGTAATTTACTGTTAAAAATGAATGTAGAAATAACGATATAATTTAGTGAGAAATCGAGAATTTCAGAAATCAGTATTTCTGTACGGATTCGGTAAATTGTGTAGCTGTAAATATAAAACATATTTTCTTTTCTCATATATACATACCTACTATATAAGAATAATTCCGATAACAGAAGAAGTACCAAAATAGATATATAATTGTGTAAAGTTGAAAGACTCGTTAAAATCATTAAACAATAATAAAATATTCATCTGTCGTACGTAATAAGTACAAAAGTTCATATAGTTTCATTTCATCAACGATATAATTCACGATTGCACGTTAAATATATAATACATTGAATTATTGTTTATAATTAATGTACCATCTATAATTAATTAATATAACTTCAACTGTTTTGCTGGCACTGTAATAATAATATAATTTGTAAAAATAAACTGTCTTAATATAAAAAGTTCTCATCGATTTACAAATTTAAACCTCATACAGAGAATAACATGATTGTTGATCTATCCTGAATTAATTAGTTATTCATCATTCAGGTGACGATATATTTTCATAACATATGAGTTGAATATGGTGAGTTGATGATTGTGTTATAAGAATAATAAGGTGACATGAAAAAAGTTATATGTATTTACAGTAATTATCTATTATTCTTCGTCCTCGTTTTTTTCTCCTTGCGATTCAATCGTTAGGCAATTTTACTTTGAATTGTTTTTTTTTTTTTTAATTTTATTGTTTGTTCGTTTCTATACATCGCTAGTTTTGCGACTCCTTGACGCATCAACTACTCCATTGAATCATAGAGAGCGCTGGTGGCGCATGAATGAATGAATTGATAGTGGTGCTGCACAAATATGCGGGGAAGCCATAGTACGTGCCTAATGAATGAATGAAAAGATAGTGGTGTTGCCCAAATATGCGGACAAAAAACATCCGCTAGTCTTTCATTATATACGTAGAGGCGTCGCAGATGGCGCATTACAAAAAATTCTGAGATGCAGTATAAGAAACTATTGTCTCTTTACTTCATTCATTATGTGTACATTATGCAATGAAAGATAGTAGCGCGTGAAAATAATACGGAGAAGCTGAAAAGAATTACAGATATTTTATTGTATTCATGTCTGCGTTATATCTAAATTGAATCGTAATAAAGTCATTAAAAGAAATATCATTGATATAGAGAATGAATGAAAATACAATTGTTCTTCACTGAAGGTATTTCACATATCTCCATTGTTGAATTAAATCCAATTGACACGAGCTCTACTATTGAACAAACTCACACCAATCGTAAGGCGAATAAAGATCTCCGAGATTTCGAGATTTGTAATCAGAGTCAAAACATCTCAGTTCAAAAAGGATTATATGTATTTCAATTGCACCCAACAAATGTGAATGGATCTCTATATTATATTTTTGTAAAATTAGTTCTTCTCAGTATTGTTTTGTCACTACGCATGGCTAAGCTTATATTGTATCACTTTGCGAAGCGATGCTATTGAAGGCGCTTAATTAATTGATGTTTATTTTTCAGGAACAACTACAGCTTGTAAATAACTTTTTATAAGTAATATTGTATCAATGCTACAGAAATAAATTCCTAGATATACCAATCGTTGATTGTTTCGTTATTTTCCACTTTGCCCTTCCTACAACTCTTTATTTCAGATAAGCCATAGGTGAAACACCGTATATGACCCACAGGAGGAACGAAGAATTAGAATTAGAATTGATTAATTTTCAGTTATTCAAGAATTCGGGGCTACCTTCTCAGGTAAGATGTTCCCCTCATACCAGGAGGATTTTCCGACTTAGAATTATTCTTACTTTTAGAAATGCTAGTATAAATAAACCTATATGGCAACGTGTATGGAATACACGTATGCATTATACACTATTCCTTTTTCCCGCTCAAAATTTCAGCACACCTCCTCGGGTCTGATCTTCTCCCGATACCAGGAGTATTTTTCGACTTAAAATCTTCCAATTTGTCAAAATAGCTGGTATACATAAACTATATAGCCATGCATACGCTGCTTCATGCACGTCCCTATATATAGTTTATGTACACTAGCTACTTTGACAATTTTGAAAATTTTAACTCGAAAAATACTCCTGGTATCAGGAGAACATCTGACCCGAGGAGATGTTCTAAAATTTCTGGTAGGGGAAAAGAGTAGTGTATCGATATAGGCATGCATACGTTGCTTCATGCACGTCCCCATATAGTTAACGTATACTAGCTATTTTGCCAATTTTGAAAATTTTAACTCGAAAAATACTCCTGGTATCAGGAGAACATCTGACCCGAGGAGGTGTTCTAAAATTTCTGGTAGGGGAAAAGAGTAGTGTATCGATATAGGCATGCATACGTTGCTTCATGCACGTCCCTATATGTTTATGTATACTAGCTGTTTTGACAATTTTGAAAATTTTAACTCGAAAAATACTCCTCGTATCAGGAGAACATCTGACCCGAGGAGGTGTTCTAAAATTTCTGGTGGGGGAAAAGAGTAGTGCATCGATATAGGCATGCACACGTTGCTTCATGCACGTCCCTATATAGTTTATGTTACCAGCTATTTTGACAATTTTGAAAATTTTAACTCGAAAAATACTCCTGGTATCAGGAGAACATCTGACCCGAGGAGGTGTGCTTAAATTTTTGGAGGGGGAAAAGAGTAGTGTATGTATATAGGCATGCATACGCTGCTTCACGCACGTCCCTATATGATTCATGTATACTAGCTATTTTCGTAGTTTTAAAAAATTTAAGTCGCAAAATACTCCTGGTATCAGGAGAACATCTGACCCGAGGAGGTGTTCTAAAATTTATGGTGGGGGAAAAGAGTAGTGTATCGATATAGGCATGCATACGTTGCTTCATGCACGTCCTTGTATAGTTTATGTATACTAACTATTTTGACAATTTTGAAAATTTTAACTCGAAAAATACTCCTGGTATCAGGAGAACATCTGAGCCGAGGAGGTGTGCTTAAATTTTTGGAGGGGGAAAAGAGTAGTGTATGTATACAGGCATGCATACGCTGCTTCACGCACGTCCCTATATGATTCATGTATACTAGCTATTTTCGTAGTTTTAAAAAATTTAAGTCGAAAAATACTCCTGGTATCAGGAGAACATCTGACCCGAGAAGGTGTTCTAAAATTTCTGGTGGGGGAAAAGAGTAGTGCATCGATATAGGCATGCACACGTTGCTTCATGCACGTCCCTATATAGTTTATGTTACCAGCTATTTTGACAATTTTGAAAATTTTAACTCGAAAAATACTCCTGGTATCAGGAGAACATCTGAGCCGAGGAGGTGTGCTTAAATTTTTGGAGGGGGAAAAGAGTAGTGTATGTATACAGGCATGCATACGCTGCTTCACGCACGTCCCTATATGATTCATGTATACTAGCTATTTTCGTAGTTTTAAAAAATTTAAGTCGAAATATACTCCTGGTATCAGGAGAACATCTGACCCGAGAAGGTGTTCTAAAATTTCTGGTGGGGGAAAAGAGTAGTGCATCGATATAGGCATGCACACGTTGCTTCATGCACGTCCCTATATAGTTTATGTTACCAGCTATTTTGACAATTTTGAAAATTTTAACTCGAAAAATACTCCTGGTATCAGGAGAACATCTGACCCGAGGAGGTGTGCTTAAATTTTTGGAGGGGGAAAAGAGTAGTGTATGTATATAGGCATGCATACGCTGCTTCACGCACGTCCCTATATGATTCATGTATACTAGCTATTTTCGTAGTTTTAAAAAATTTAAGTCGCAAAATACTCCTGGTATCAGGAGAACATCTGACCCGAGGAGGTGTTCTAAAATTTATGGTGGGGGAAAAGAGTAGTGTATCGATATAGGCATGCATACGTTGCTTCATGCACGTCCTTGTATAGTTTATGTATACTAGCTATTTTGACAATTTTGAAAATTTTAACTCGAAAAATACTCCTGGTATCAGGAGAACATCTGACCCGAGGAGGTGTTCTAAAATTTCTGGTAGGGGAAAAGAGTAGTGTATCGATATAGGCATGCATACGTTGCTTCATGCACGTCCCTATATGTTTATGTATACTAACTGTTTTGACAATTTTGAAAATTTTAACTCGAAAAATACTCCTGGTATCAGGAGAACATCTGACCCGAGGAGGTGTTCTAAAATTTCTGGTAGGGGAAAAGAGTAGTGTATCGATATAGGCATGCATACGTTGCTTCATGCACGTCCCCATATAGTTAACGTATACTAGCTATTTTGACAATTTTGAAAATTTTAATTTGAAAAATACTCCTGGTATCAGGAGAACATCTGACCCGAGGAGGTGTTCTAAAATTTCTGGTAGGGGAAAAGAGTAGTGTATCGATATAGGCATGCATACGTTGCTTCATGCACGTCCCCATATAGTTAATGTATACTAGCTATTTTGCCAATTTTGAAAATTTTAACTCGAAAAATACTCCTGGTATCAGGAGAACATCTGACCCGAGGAGGTGTTCTAAAATTTCTGGTAGGGGAAAAGAGTAGTGTATCGATATAGGCATGCATACGTTGCTTCATGCACGTCCCTATATAGTTTGTGTATACTAGCTATTTTGACAATTCGCAAAATTTTAAATCGAAAAATGCCCCTGGTATCAGGAGAACATCTGACCAAAGGAGGTGTGCTGAAATTTGTGGCGTGAAAAAGCTACAGTGTAATATGCATTCATACGTGGGTTCTACCTCTTGTTTGATGACTGAAATAGAGAGTTGCAGGGAGGAGAAAGTGGAAATTAATAAAGCATTTGATGATTGGTATATCCGGCAATTTATTGATGTAGAATCGTTACAATATTACCAATTGTCAAAGTTCCGTACAATTTATAATTGTTTCTTAAAAATAAATGTTACGTATTGCAATACATCCAGTCTCTTAATTTGCTCTCTGGCATACAAGTTACCATAATCTCAGCTACATTTGTAATACAATGATAAATAAGCTATAATGTTACTAATTATACAACAATTGAATTATACACCTGTTCGGTGCAATTGTAACAGAATCCTGGCTGGACGGAGATGTATGGACTCTGATGAAAGTGCATTCAACTATAACAAAAGGACATATATGTTATAATATCACCATCATTCGATAAATTTTTTTCTAAACTATATGAGAAGATTGATTTCTCGTCAATGCGTATACATTGTGCATTTTGCATTAACTTTTTCGTGTATGCAGCATTTCCATTCAGCTGTCCGTCCCGTAACGTTATCTTGCTGTCGAACTGTCCAACTACTTTTGCCGCAAGAATCGGTGCACCCTATCATACGCAAATCATGCGACTTTCTTGTGATTCGCAATTTATGAGTGCATAGGGCAAGGCGTACCTATGTTTGCGAAAAAAGTAGTTGGTCAATTCGACCGCGAGATGGCGATACGATTTGGCACCCCGTCGGCTTGACTAGCCGGGTAAGTAAGATCATCGACCTAAGGTAAAAGTACCTGTTACGGGGTCATTGATCCTCATGGTTTCAAAGAGTTCGTACAGCAATTATAGATACCTACTTGGTCAATTGCGATGGGTACAAAGTTATTTCTGAGAAACAATTACAAATTGTACTCAACTTTGACAATGAGTAATATTCTATCAATGCTGCAGTAATAAATTGTTATGTTCTCCTATCGCTCTATTATTATCGACTTTTTCTTTCCTCGACTCTTTACTTCAGATTACAAATACTACGAAGCAGAGTACCTTGTCGACGAGCACGATGGCGTAAGCCATACTACGATATTCTATAGTCAGAAGCCACAGGCACTGTATAGTTTGCAATCTTGAGTCTATGTATTGGCTCCGTAATTAGTCAATTCGAACTTCCAGTGTAAGAAATTCTATTTTGATAGCAAATCCATTCCGAAAATATGGCTCAAAGAAACTGAATCACCCTGTATACGTATAGATGTATTAAATACTTACAGATGAATATACGTTCTTCAATCTCTATGTCTACGGTGTGACGTCGTGTTTAATCAAATATTTTAATTAGAAATAGAATGATAAACGATAAGGCCATAAATAATTAAAAAAAAATCCATACAAAATATCAATTTTTGTTCAATCAATAATTGCGTGTGATTGAGTCTCGCGATATAAATAAAAATCATTGTTGCAAGACGTTGTCTGTAAACGACTTTACTAATCAAGAGTATGAATAGAATTGAAGCTCTACCTTCATCAACATACTTTTAAAAATGAATTCAGCAAATGTGTAAAGGATCACGATTTTTGGTAAAAAAAAAAATGAAATTTGAAATCAGTAAAGGTATAACTATAATATATTTCTTAGAAATAACACGTAACATTGTTGTATTTATCTAGGTCTGCATCACATTTATACCATACATTAATTAATCTATATAGATTATATACTACTGTACAACATACCTTATATATTATACATAATAATATTCATAATTATTTGAAGTGGTATAACAACTAACACACATTCGTATAATGTGAATTTGACTTTGTGTCGAGTAATTTTTAATGACAAGATTCATATCGCTGTGAAGTTACAAGAAATGTGTTATAATACCATGAATTTTGATAACGGCGATACACCCCATGTTATAACAATGAGGTATATCTTCAATTGCCTGTCGCCGTTAAGAAAATTCATCGTATGTATAGAGATACATGCATATTGGACGAGTAAAGTAAGATCTATAATAAAGTTCAGTAAAAATTGATGAACATTTTTCTTTCGTACCAGGATAACAGATTCACTTTTTATCATACAATTATGCACCTGAGTTAACTTATACGACTAAATGGCGATTAGACTAAACGACTAGAAGCAGTTTCATTACTATCACTTGTCCATGTCATGATGATAAGTATCAACGAATTTTTATAGATTACTAAATTAATTAATCGAAGAGAAATAAAAAAAAAAATAAAAAAACTCGCGACTAATTCTAGTCGTTAAATATTATATCTCGTCGTTTGCATCTCAAAATTTGACGGTATTCGAGAACTTTGTGCATCGCGGCGGTCTACGAAGTACTACACATACACCATAAAATATGATGAAAATTATGTATCTACGGATGCGGCAACTGGCGGCAATATTCATTTCCTTCAAGAAATCTCAATTCTTCTTCTCTCAATTATAGGTATATGATTATTTCCGACCTTGATATGCACAAGCAGATCCCAGCGAATAGAAATTTCCTCTTGGAGCTAAAACAAAAAAAAGACACACGCCACGTTTAAACATTGATCTAACATTGTAGACTCGCTTCGTAATTTTTCAAAACCAATTGAGATTTTTTTTTTTTTTTTTTTTGTATATAACTAAAGTAGAAATTTACTCACCGCAGAGACCAGAGAGGCTTTTTGAATTGAGCATTCCATATCGACCACAGGATTGTTGTCCACTAGCATAAGGCTGATGTCCACGGATATTTCCACTGTGAAAGAAGACATCGGAATATGAATTATTTCATGTTTTTATAACTTGATCAGTGAACATGATCATTCGTTAATACAGGTAAAACAGATAAAATAAGATTTTCCTTACGTTGGTCCGTAGTTGCATACGTAATTCTTGGTATATCCTCGTCCAGGAACCCAATAGTAAGAGTATCCACATCCCACAGCGTAAGTATCGCTCCAAACAACCTGCAGGGAGGAAGATAACGATTTTGAAATCATTTGAATCCAGACTTTCAAAGTATTCATTCCAAATCAATGAAAACATGTCGACATTCAACGCAGTGCTGGTAAATGCGACTTACTAACGCGGTTAATTAATTGGATTGATAAAAGTTCTTCGATGCATTGTTAAGAAAAAGTATTACGTTTCTTCAGATTGAACGCGTCCAATTGGCATTTCTAAGCTTTAGATCAAGGCATTGTACCATTCGTTGCAGAGTTAAGAAACTTCTCGCTAGTGTTTAATCTTGTACTCGTATATTACACTTAACTTTCAGAGTTCTCACAGTCTGGATCACGTATTCCTTAAGTTAGAGAGTTCGAAACTAGTATAACGCAAACTAATTTTAACGGTATATCCGTTGCGCTTTGAATCTGAAATTAACGTTCTTATTGTTAAGGGCCTTTCCTACCCAATCCACAACATTGTAATAAACGCGTGCAGAAGGTGCTATTAAACGGAATATCTCTGCCCGGTCACCGAAATCAATGAAACAAAATACGTCGCGCAATTCTATGTGCGACTCCGAACATGTACAGCCCAAAAAATGTTCGTTTTGCGCGAAAATAGAGAAGATATCCATGAAAAACGGTTTTAGAAACGTTTTTCATGGATATCTTCTCTATTTTCGCGCAAAACGAACATTTTTTGGGCTGTACATGTTCGGAGTCGCACATAGAATTGCGCGACGTATTTTGTTTCATTGATTTCGGTGCCCAGGCAGAGATATTCCGTTTAATATCACATTTTTTCACGATGTTTTCAGGACTGGTGGAATTGCCTAGGAAAGCACCTTAATCGTAATAAATCTTAGTCTGAAAAAACGACGGCTGGTTCTGACAGGCAATACATTTCTTTATTTCAACTTTATTTCCCTTGAAACGAGCAGAATCGAATTTGAAGAGTATAGGTTGAGTTTGAAATTGAATTAATTCATCAATTAGTTGACTGATTAATCGAAGAAACGAACGTCTTCTATAACACTCGCGACATATTGTTCAACACTTTTTAACATCTTTGTATCGTTCCTGTTATGACATATATCTAATTCTGACGCAATTAAAACTTAATAACCGAATGCCTAGCGCTAGAGGCAAAACGAAACAATTATTTCGTGTTTTTTCCTTTCCAAGAAACTGAATCAGAATTTCTGACAATCCGTGCTGCGGCACGTGAACTCGATTATATACGGCCATTGAATGTCGTCAATAGTTTTCACTTTCATAACTCTACTATACTCAAAAAATACGAACCTGAGTATAATGACCTGTTCCACTGTTTACGCCATTGATATGAAACATCGTCACTTCATTGAACCAGCTGTTGATTTGGCGTACAAAATCGGGTACTGCATCGGCGTTTGAAGTTGGAGGCCTGGTGGTCCAAGTTTTAGCGAGATTTTGACCAACGGCGAATCTTTCTGGAAAATAACAACATCCGTGTTTAAGCGATATATGATTAACTACCATATCACATGCATGATAGATTTCAGAGGATTAGCTTGATCGTATTGATTTATTAAAAGTAACCGGGGTTGATGATATATTTTTGGAGGAAAAATACAAGCGATCGTTACTCAACGTGGCTGTGTGAGTTTCGAAAATAATCGGAGGTGTTATTCCATAGCTTTCATATCTCGAATAATTACCAAGCTATAGGCTCACCTCGAGCAGATTAACAAAATCTATTGCATTCAAAATTTTCTTTAAACCTTAAAACTATCAAACCGCGCGTCCATTAAATATTCGTTTTTAACTTCCTTAGGCGAGTATTCCTTTTTGATAAATAAATTGAATAATTTACTTACTGACGTGCCTAGCATTGTCGTGGACCTCGTTGCAAAGGCTTGCCCATTTTTGCGCAGTATTGGCAAGTTCATCGTCCCACACCTATCGAAAAAAGAATAAAATTTTTATTCCAATTATAACATTGACTCTCAGGCCGTTGGCGATATGAATATTAAGAGCGGAAGAAGTCATCAATATCTTTCAATTAATCAGTCAACATGTTAACATGTTAACATCGCTTTTTTCCTTCTAGGAATGAGAGATTGGGACTATACAATATATAGGTATATAATTAGTCGAATTTTATACTAATACATTTCGATTAGCCGCGTTTTTCAATCTTAAATATGGTTCGCGTATATAATACTATAATATGTATGTAGGTATACTCACAAGTTCTATCATATTCGATGCCCCTGGTTGGCCACGAATTCTTCCCAAGGCGATCTGCTGTCGCAATCGATTGTGTTCGTCGATTATAATTTTTTTGTCCTGACACGAGAGTCCTCCTTTACCTGTAATCGAAGAGATTTTTTATTTTATACTAAATAATATTTTTTATATTAAACAATACGAGAATTATCATTTGACATTGTAGATAATAAGGATAGCCTGGAGATCCATCAATTGATCAATCGCGGCTGATTCTCTCATAAGAATCTATAAACTATTGTGAATCGGTATAGCATTGAAAAAAATAAATAAAAAATAAAAAATGTATCAAGGCCGTTATAAACTTAATTAAAAAAAGAAATCTGTCCAAATGCTGTAAACTGCAATAGGTATTTGATTTATAGTATAAATTCAAAGAGAAGGAAACAAACTGTTTCGTTTCGTTTCGTTGCGTTTGACTGGGCAAACAACATAATCCTATACATAGAATTCGCATGCATTAGTATAGGGGCAAAACAGATTCACTTCACTCACGAATATTTGCGTGCAAATATATTGAATCGTTTGAGTTTCCTGCCTATTAACGATCCCTGGTAACCAATCACTATAGTTATATATCGATGTGAAAACCGCGGGGTTAAAGAGATGGTAGATTTCGTCCAGCTCAACCTAATGGCTTTTGTGTAATCTCAATTATTGGTGCCGGGAGCTGCTCCGATGCGCATTATCATATGATTGGGAGTTCCATTTTAATTTGCTAAGTTCGATTGAAAATTGAGCCTTTTATAGTGGAAGTCTTTTGGCCCACCGGAAGTTAGTGGGGGAAAAAAAAAAAAAGAAAGAAATTACTTCCGTGTAAAAGGCTCCTCATTTTCGCGGGCTATTGGACCCGAGGGAATTGAAAATCGCAAAAATTGAATACTCTCAAATTCCCCCTTCCGAAATGAGAAGGGAATCTCTCAATTGAAATGAGAAGGTAAGAACGCACACGTGTAGCTTTATTTATTAATGAAATAAAACACGAGATTTTCGGCTAACAATAGCGATTGGAGATAAAATATTGAACTGAACTTCGTGTGTGGTAAAAAATGAATGAAAAAATAATTTAAGACGGATATAACATCTACTTACGTAACATCTTATAACCGGCACATCCATTGCAATGCGTCCCACTGACATGGAACAGTGCGACCATCAGAAGAACGCTCCAGATAACGATCATCGTTTCAGAGGATGAAACTAGATGAAACTGAGTTTGGCTCTAGCTATGAATTTGAACGATTTTAATATCCGAGTAAATAGGATGAAGTCAAGATGCTGATGTGAATTATCGTTGTTCTTAGCTCTTATGGCTGAATGGAAAATGTGAGATTGAGCCAAAACTGGTATATGAAGATCCCGATAATGTTAATATGTATGTTAAGTGACCGAACGGGTTCTCCGATCTGGCGAGACTAATAGTCTGCCATGAGAGTCCTCTGGTTTTTATATATTCGGTATGTTACACCCGCTGACGCGTGGATGTCGAGGTGATTACTAACGTGGCTACAGAGAGGGGGCTGACTCCAGCATGCCCAGGGTGCACATCAGGCTATACGAAAACGCAATACGATTTAGGTATCAGAAATGGAGCAGTGGCCAAGCTGGGCAATAAAGTGAGGTAGCAATTTCGACAGTCGACGTACTACCACCGATTTTCTCGTCGTCTGATTGTCATCTCGATAAAACATAATACCTACACGGAAAAATACAGAGGAAATCGATAGATCGGTTGTTACTGTCCGAAAAAAATAAAAAAAAATTCACCCTCAAAAGTGCGGTATCCACGAGAAGTAGAATATTTCATTTATATGCACAAAATATGTGATGGAAGAGAGTTGAAGTAAAGGGGATCATTAGGGCCTGGAAGATTCCTTCAATCCGCTAGATGTCTTGTATCACTCATCAAAATACCGTAAGATCCGTATACAATTACGTAATTAAGCTCGTGCAGCTGATAATTGAAATAATCGTTGAATCATTGATAGGAAAGTATGGAGTGAATTATATCTAGATATTATGATGTAACACATGCATCAAACTGAGCGTAATAATTTTAATTATTAAACAAGGCAATTAAACAAGGTTAATTATTTGATAGTAAGTAATTGCACAGCCTTGTTAGTAAGGAGAACTGATTAATCAGAACCTTACGCCGTCGACCCTCAAATGCCTAAATTTAATATTCATTAACTATGTGAAGAGGCTGGGATGGACGTATGTAGTATATATATATATATGCATACATATGTTAAATATATATATAGGTATACGCGGCTCCGGACATGGTGTCAATATTAATAACAGTTCACCAGAAGATTGAGAACCATAAGTCAAAAGATACCAAGGCTTTTCAGAAGCACCTGATCCGCCTGCACTTAAGATCTGTAATATTAATCTGCATAATAGTGTTTGGGGATTTTTTTTTTTTTTTTTTTTTTTTTTCAAAAAAAGTCTTATAAATATTATAAGTAATGGTAGCTTTGACGTGCCAAATGGAGAAATGCGATTTCTTTCATTTCGTCTCTCGCACGAGAACATTATAGTTCATTATCATAATCAAGATTTCCTCTATATAAATGCAGTAAGAAGAGTATAATATGAGGAATTGAAAATATGGTTTTAACTCAAAGTGAGAAAATTGCTCGTGCATGTTTTCTTACATACTATATGATATCATTTCTATAGAAAACGCGAGACTACCAGAGCTGTCAGACGATATTTTTTCAATTCAAACCGATCAGGTAAACTGTTATTTATTATCGAGTTTTACTTTCGATTGGTATTTGCACTATCCATTCGTTATTATTGTTGAGAAATTTTTATTTTTCATTTTCTCACAGTCCAGGTTAAATACCTTTTTGAAAAATCATTGCAGGAATTCTTTCCGTCGGGTTCCTGCAGCCTCAAGAATCCATGAGACGATTTACAAATGAATTATTTATTATATGAGAAAATATTTCACAAATGAATTATTTATCATATGGGAAAATATTTCACACGCGTGATTCTATGTATTATCTAACTTTATTTGTACAAGACAATTCGTTGTATATATATACTCATTTCATTGTCATGCTTCTCACAATCAGATCTTCGTGTTCACGCATAGGTATACAATATTGCGTACTGCATGTATACATAATACATATACATGTGTACATAGATAATCCACGTTTACGTACAGTGTATACGGTCGTATCATAACGTATCATGGTGTTCTACATATATTCAAGCTATAGTTGCGGATTTACTTCAAATTACAACCCTCGACCCCTAGAATTAATTTCACCCTTTATAAAATATTAATATAACAATCATATACATAAGGATATTATGTATAATGTACATAGATAATATATTAAATTATATTTCCTCATACAAGTATTGAAAAACGAGGCGTTATTCCTTATCGTAATTTATGTGCGTATACCTAATGCAAAACGCTTTCAAAGAAAACCGTTAGGTAGACCTTCTTATACTTATGATGGTTTATTGTTAAAATATTCACTAAAAGTTAACGACAGTCGGATAAATTTCTGATTTTGTGATTCACAAAATTGGTAAATTATACTAAAAATCGCGTGTATGTATTGCTCTTCTATTTGTTGATATTCTTATTTCAAGCTGCGTCCTTAAATCTTCAGTCCTAGGCCAAGGTCTCACGTATCTAAGCCTAAATACGCTACTGATTCGCAGCGCACACGATACCATTTACTCCGATAGACAGTCAAAATGTGTATTTGTTCAATCCAGCAGGTGTGCTGACCGATTGAATGCCCATAATCCATACTCAATTATACATCTAGGCATTAATATAGTGTGTTGATGGTTGAGCGAACATCGACCGACCGTATGGTCTGATGCAAAGTGGACCTGTTCTAATCGCAATTAATCATTGAGCGAATGTGAAATTTACGCGGTAGAATTATTTAATTTTTTAAGTCGCTCTAGGCATGTAAATTACGGGGGCTCTGTACATTTATGAAGACGTATTGCTTCTATATATAAAACTGACAGCCTTTATTGATTCTCCTTACCAACATTTTTATATTTATTTATAACTGGTAGTTTCGAATGATACAATTTACTGAATTGGTTTATCTCTCGACACACAGATGGAATATAGAATAAGAAAAAGATATGAGTATATATCGATACCTGCGCGGAATAACCGGCTATCTCAGAGTCCGCTTGAAAAAGCGGCTATCTCAGAGTCCGCTTGAAAAAGCGGCTATCTCAGAATCCATTCGAAAAACCGACTGTAGCCTATATTATTAATATAGGCACAGGCCGCTTTTCCGAATGGATTCTGAGATAGCCGCTTTTTCAAGCGGACTCTGAGATAGCCGCTTTTTCAAGCGGACTCTGAGATAGCCGGTTATTCCGCGCAGGTATCGATATGTGTGGAAAATGAAAGCGAAAATTAATTTAAACAGACATTTTTTTCCGAATCAATTTCTTTTTTCATCTTTATAATAATTTATTTTTGTATTGGAAACTGTAAACGAAAATCAATAACAGCAAGGAATTTGAATTAACAAATTTTCTCCTTAAAAATTCTGAAGAAGTTATTTTGGTGGATTCCTACCAGCAAAATATATATATATAAAATAAAAAAAAAGAAACGAATTTTTCAGACTCATTTATTATCCGGGTAACTCGTTGTATATACGTATACCGCATAGCATAGCTGTGGAATTATCCGCCAATAAAATCTGAAAGATTCATGGTTTCTTTTGGATATCTCTCACGGAAAAGTTCTCGTAGTCCAGCGGCATGTATCGTGCGTTGTTCTTTTATTTTTTGTTGATTTTTTTTTTTTGGGTCCCCACTTTTTTTTATGCCTTATCGAACTGGTCGATAAATCTGTGGAATGTAAATCGATGTGCTGATCTTCTCCTATACGATCAGCATTCAAATGACTTCTTAAGCTTGGACGTTTTTTTTTTTTTTTTTTTTTTTTTTTTTTAAGACGATTTAAATTTTCTGCTAATATTTCGGATCTTTTTCTTACTTTTATTATATTTTTTGTCACCGTTACGCGATCCATTCTCATATATACGGAGAATTGAAAGATCGATTACTCTGAGAATGAGGATAAATTCGTTTTTATAAAAATCCGTGGCTAAAATATGGCTGAAAACAACTTCTGCACGGTGATTGATTATATTTATATAATTTGGATTGAAGTTGCCAGTGATTTTTTAGAAAAACTGGAATTTCATATTTTTTGTATTTATTTTCGGAAACAATACGTCATTATTAAACTTGAAGAAAGAAAGAAAAAAATTTGTTATAAATTACAATCAATGCGGCTGTGCGGCGAAAAGAAAAAAAGTAACAGGTCTTCTAATTGGATATGTATTGATTGGTCAGTGATTCTAAATGAAAACATATTTAACAGAGATAAACTATACTTTGAACAAATTTATAGGCCAACTTTTTTTCAACAACCACATATGAAACCCGGAAATCTTTTTGCTAAATCAAGAAATTATAGAAGAAGAATTCTAATATCTTATACCTTCCTGCGTCTCTAGCGCGACACGTGTGTTAAATCTGTCTAGTTATACTCAAGATGTGAACTTATGAGTAATGAATAATAGATATATTATAGCCCCAAGTTCCAATTTAATTTAGAGTCTCTCATTAATCCCTATTTTCTCATTGTCAGGATTATAACAGCATTAAACAGTCTGGAATATTGCATCGTAAAAATTAAATCTGACATGAGACACACCTCCAAATTTCACAGCCTTGAGTTGGTTGTGAATTAGAAGTGGATTTATTAGCAGAATATAGAGACGCACATGGGTATATATATATATATATAATGGACTCGTGAAGATTGAAAAAAAAAAATCGATTTAATCCTCACCTGAGTAATCATCGTTATATTTATGATTATTTACGTTATATCATCATAGTTGACTCTACTGGGAATATTTCCCCAATGTATCGCGTCTATATATAAATATATATATATATATATTTTATGCGACTAACGCCCAGAGCGATCGTAGCTTTTATTTAGCATATGTAACAGAGTTGAATATTTTGCTTCTGCACCCACATACAAATATGTATATATGTATAATATATATATACATCTATATATGTATTGCAACGATGTTAACATTAACTTTCGTATGAATAAACATTGTAAATTCATATTATTCGAATTTAAATTATGTAAACTGCTTGATATATGTATTCGTAAGATTTTTGAATCACGGGGAAATACGTGCGATAGAATGACGCCTAATATATAAGACATGCGTCTTTTTAATAGGGATAACAGTGTCAGGGACAAGTTTATTCTCAGATGAAATTCAAACGAAATCTTCTCTTCTCGTATTGATGTGATTTTTTGCTTTACAGCTTTGCCACATGGCATTTATCTAAATTCATTCATTTTTTTTTTTCTAAAATTTCGTTTATTTATCTTCTCCTTCTTCTTCTTCTTCTTTTTTATTTCCTTTTTTCTTTTTTCTTTTTTCTTTTTTTTATTAAAGATGATGATCGAACCTAGACGACAATTTGTCTACGGTGCGATGATTGTATTTATTGTTCTGATTGGAGAACCGATTGGTTATGAACCAAACACATTATAAAGTTATTAAGCTAATGCTTTGTTGCTAAGAGAACGGAATGCATTTGTCATTTCCATATCCTTTTTCATTATATTATTTTTTAAATGGGTTACTACTACAAAGATTATAGGTTACAGATTATTAGACGATCATTGATGGAAAATTAAAATTATTAGTCAATTATATCTGCGGCTAATTATATTTACATATAAGATAATAGATCTAGTATAACGTATGTCTGTAATCATAATAATTGTAAGAGGAAATTCTTTTTTATTATACTATAATTTTATTGCTATATACGAAATCCATCAAAGATATATGAAGCTTCCTGTTATCTTTGTGATTTTTTTTTTTTTTTTTTTTTTTTTTTTTTATACACGAACTGCTCTTTCTTCAATTTTAATCATATGCGTAAACGATTTCTGAATTTGCAAACCTGTTACTAAACTTTCGTAACTAATAATGTGAACTACCTATAATTTTCAATCTACAAATGTCGAAGTGTTAAATACTTCAGACACATATCTCTTTATCCATTAAAATCTGAGATGTATATTCCTAATAGGATGTATTTGATTCGTTCGTATATGTTAAACTGTTTTTGACCAAATTTATAAACGAGAAATCTCTATGGCATAGTATATTCGTGTGTGTATTTGATTGCAGATTTATGATACACTTCCGTTCGACCCTGCAGCCACGATCTAAGACGTTGATTTCTCGTTTCTGAATCAGGTCAAAAAACGGTACTACATTAACCAGCAAGGTAATGGGCCCATCGCAGATTTGATTCTAGATGAGTTGAAATGATTTTGGGAACTTGAAGATTTTAATGAAATCCCGAAATTGTAAGAGCGGTAGTTTTCTTGAACTTTGAAAAGAGCTTTCCAATAAGTGAAAATTCAACTGGAATTTATCGGGTCATATACTGCTCGAGGGAGATATCACGATAAAAGAAACTAGAAAATCTAGTTCTAAGCTCCTTGAAAATCTCATTGTTTCTTTAACAGGTAAAGTTCCGCTCTCCAATTTGCTTTGTAAGCTCTAAACTCTAAAGACTGATGTTATCATTTATTCACACGCGACGCCACGCTATTCCACGTGATCCAACCCACGTTATAGAAGCGATAAAGATATCGCATAGATATAAATCGCCCGTTTTATTATATGAAACGTGGGTGTGAAAGTATCGTTGAGACATTATGAACTGTCGTTAAATATCATACGAATTTTTTTTTAATTTTTTTTTTTTTCTTCAAAAATCACATGCGTTCAAATTCGCAAGTCTATAATATATAAATGTTCCAATTATTGATTATTGGGATGAATATTTGTTCCAAAGTATTCTCTAAATTATTTCACCTAATTTAATTCACTCACGAGCGTCACGTCGTCGCGTCGTTTATTTCCGAGCTTTCGCGTTATTTAAGAGATTTCAGTTTTGAGCACTACTTCGCTTAGCGGAGGGGGTTGGGGGGGGGGGGGGGGGGGGGGGGGGGGCTCGTTTAACTTACTACAAAACCTTCCAAGTAACGATCCAGGTTGTGCAAGGTTATATGTTACACATATTATACCTCTGTACATACAGCTTGTGCTTAAAAAAAAAAAAGGCTTGGATATATAAGGAGGACGTTTATGTTAGCTAACTGTTTGAATTTAATTGGCTTTGTTAGCCAGATCATTAAGAAGTAAAAACTCTGTGATTATTTAACACTATGATAATTATGAGAATAATAATATAGCGTCAAGAGACTTGGTATAGAGTCCCACGCTAAGTCCATTAAAAAAAGAGAGAGAGAGAGAGAGAAAAAAAAGAAAATTTTGTTGCGATGGTAATGGAAAAGGATTTTGATCAATTTTTGGATTCAATAATTCAACTCAAAATATTGACTTACCTGCTTCGTCAGCTTATAGATCTTCCAGATTCGATGATAGTGATTAGAACTACGTGTATCATATCAATGCGCCGTTTGATTGAAAGATTTTTATCTTTTATATATAAAACTTCTTGAATTTCCATTGCGGTTGCGATGTAATATTTATTTTATCGAGGAAGTAACAAGCATTTTATCACGCGGATTATCAGCTCCGGATTAACCATACCGAGCGTTTATACCGTTACCATAAGCCACAATCGGATTTCCCAGAGATAATTATTCACATACGTTAAATGAATGAATATATGCCAAAAGTATTAAGCTCGAATACAGAATAAAAACAACTTTATTTTCCCCACAATTTTTGCTCCAAAATTAATTTCATGAGCAATTTTACAACCGGTCACATCTAATCAACACTAATTGTGAGATAAGATGGCCAGCGAATTTTATATCATTTTATATTATATAATACGATTTGTCTCAAGTAATTTTATGTTCTTGGCAATAAGATCTGATTTCCACACTTTTCCGATTAAGATTCCATATTTTTAAGCATTTAATGCGTATAGGAGCTGACGTTACTACGACGAATGTTTTTGCATCCCCTACGCTTTTCCAAATCATATATTCAATAGCACGTATAGCTGCGCGGATAGCCAACGTCGGCAACAAACATTGTAGACGATTTGAGAGACCCGAGGAAAACAATGAGCTAGTTATAGTTGGTGAATATGGATTAAATCAGGCATCTGCAGAGCCCGTAGTTATGATCAATTTATAATTCTGTAGACGTTATAGATTTCTCGAAAATTGTATATGACAGAAAAAAAGATGTTTAATTTTATTTTTTTTTTTCTGCTTCTTTCCTCCCTTCAATAATTAATCACCTTTACTCCCGGCTCCCGTATAATTTGAACAAACATTCTCAGGCACAATATTCAAATGACATTTAAACAGGTTTTTTATCATAAGAATATAATATAACATTGCCTTGGGATAAACGCGAAGCCTGAAAAAAAATCAAATTATACATAGAATCAAATTCTCATCAATCATTTTTATAAAGCTTCAGATCATATGGCGAGACGAAGGCTTTTCCCACTCGTATAGCAATGTTGCTACGTGTCTCTTATAAACCGACGATCCTTTCACGTATATGGATTTAATCAACCCCTTTTTTCTTCATCTATGATTTTCTCCGAGCATAGGTATATCTAAGCAAAGGCGTCTTCTAATGGTCGAGTTCAATTAAGATCTCTAGCCACGTGTATATAGTCTGGTGTGTTCGATTTATCGTTTCAATTGCACCCTCAGCCATTACTCTTGTCTAAACTTGGTTTAGTCTATAAGACCGCGTGGGATGAAGACAGCAGCGTGGTGCAGTTTATCTCGGCTCGATAGCGATCGAAAAGTGATTTCTCGTTTGGTGGTACGCGTACGCGTGAACGTTTTTTCTTTTTCTTTTTTCTTTTTTCTTTTTCTCTCGCTTATTACTTTCTCTTCTTTATATTAACCCATCCCTGGGACTCTTTTCTTGCCGCCAAATTAAATGCAAATCAGAAACGTGCCGGGGCGCTAAGCCTCGCGGCTAGACAAACACTGTGGCAGGATCGGTAAACCATTTACAGGGGATCGAATTAGTGGGCTTTGAAATTAGCATTATTCAAATAGGGCAGCCAGGATCTAGCCAACTGGTACACGGCCACGGAGAATATCGTACTACCAGACTAGTCTGTGTAATCAAGGCGGTAGCCTAATTACTAATTATCCTGAAACCCACTCAGCCCTCGTTGGAGTCGATAGTTCGATACACTCATATATCTTGCAAGCTTTGCTTGAATTGCATTGTTCCTCTCGGAATTCAGGTACTCCGATAGGTACCAGCTACTTAGTACCCATCGGTTCGATTGGAAAACAGTTTATAGTTTATTGTTAGAATTTCAGTAGGTAGAGAGAGAGAGAAAACTTTTAGCTACCCTTGCGCGTACGTGTGAGCCAGTAGTCGATAGAGAAGTGAAAGTATAACATCCTTTGGCTCTATTGATTTTACGACTCCCAGGCTATGGGTATATTTGTGTCTTTTGTACGTTTAATTATTTCGGGATATACGAGTCGAGCTTTTTATCTATTCAACAGTTTGAACTGCAGGGCACGGTAGTGGGTACGGGAATATACCGTGAATACCGTATAAATGTGGAGAATTTACGGATATCATTTCATTCCCCTAAGGAAAAATTGCCGAAACAATCAAAACAAGAAGCTGATAAAAATCCCAGGGGTTTTGAAGTAAGAGAGCTGTTACATGGGTACTTCGTATCGGACAAAAAATTTCTTAGATCATTTTTTATCTTTTAGCCATTGTTCAGTAAGTAAACCATGAGTCATTTTTTTATCTAGAAGTAATACTAGATATAGAGGATATAAATAAATTGCAACAAAAAAGATTAAAATAAAAGAAAAACTAAAAATAGAATCGGAGAGCTCTCAACTTTATTTTTCATAAAAGCACCTTTGTGGCCGTTTCGGTCTTGAAGCTTTTCAGTTTTCTTCGGAGTCTTTCCTTCAACGTAACGCAAGGTTTGGGTTAGCCCATTGTATGTATAGGTATGTAGGTACTTCGTGCAGCCAGTGCGTGGGTTTTGAGTTACTCGCCCCCTCGTTCTCTTTACATCCCTATCCCTGACTCGCCCAGAAATTCTGCTCTCCTATTCCCTAATTTATTCACAGGTGACGCAATGCGGCGGGAACGATTAAAGATGAGTCCATATAAGAACCAAGACGTCAGAGGTTGATATATCTAGCCAAAGTTTATATTCAATAAATGATGAAGTTTGTTGTTCCTTACTTTTTTTTTTTTTTTTTTTTTTTTATTCACGATTATTAATGAACAACGATTTATCTTTGACTTTTTGAATGATCTGCGATCAAACGATTGTCTCGCGAACCTGAATAACACTTTCGGATGTGAAAGCGCGAGATTGAAGGGGTGTAGGTGTAGATATACATACCTTTGAAATAACTTTTTTTTCTTTCTTTTTTAAATCACTTCGAAGCTTTGAAGAAATATATATTGTTGACTCAGCATCGGTTATAAAAAGTTTTGGAAATTTAGAGGGAATATCGTAAAATGATGTGATCTCGTAACGATCGAAAAATATATTCTATAGAGATAAATTCAGTCTTCCATTGCTATGGCGGTAGTATAGGTGGGGTAACACGATTTCATTATCAACGTTCATATAAGGAAGAAAAAGAAAATAAATAAATAAAACGAAATCAAAAACTTTCGCATCTGAAAATTAAGGTCAAATCGAGTATTATATTGGTTTGCTCCGAAATGACATTATTGTAAAATATTTTCTTCAAATTTGAATAAATTTCTATGTATACGATGTGACCTGTACCCTATACTCTATTAAGTATGATGGCCACTTTCTCTTCGGTTCAATAAATCTATATTTAAATAAAAATGTCCATGAAATATATCAAATACCATCTAATTCCGTTTGAAGACATTATCAATAAAACTGTGAAACAATTAAGTTAATAGAATATTTCTTAACAGCGGATCATTGTTTTGAGAAAAAGGATAACCAAGGTGTGCACGTATACATACCCCCTTGAGCAATTGCAACACATATTCAGTTTCAAGAATTAATTAAAAATTGTATTTGCCGTTGATGAGCACGCGAGTATAATATAATATCGTATCGATATTTCTCAGTTACAATTACACCCTGTTACATGATTGATAGATTGCTTCGTTATCTTTGACCTTCTCATTTCTCTTTAGTTCCAGCTTGCCTCAGGGATTGAATAAGCGAAAAGTGAAGCAGATGCGGAGTCACAGGAGGGGTAGAAAATCAGAATGAATGCCTTTTCAGCTGCTCCGAAAACCGGGATTTTGTTATTTTTCATTTTTAATAAAAGCAAAGCAGCGCTGCTTGGCCTGGGTGGCGGTTAGTATGAAAATTGAAAAGTGTAACTGCATGAGTATGGCTACTAATTAAAATTTTTTGATAAAAACAGCCAAATCAGATACAGTAATTATTATATACTAATACATGAATATATTATTATAGGATCTACAAATTAACTTGAATCTATTAATTTGAATGAAATTGAAAATTTTTTTCAGGAGTGATTGAAATATTTTACTTGAATGAAATCATATAGTATAATCGTTATATAATTTATTCGTTATATATAACTACAATGATATTTCTTACACTGTTTCGGATAATAATTAATTATACATACAACGGTAACATTTATAATATTTATTTAACCTAATAACATCAAACGTAATAATATTCTTGTTCAATCGTTATTTATTTAGTTTTCTTTTTTTTTTTTTTGTTTTCTCAATATTATCAATATATTTTTTTTTTTTTTTTTTTTTCTCTTTTATAATTGATAAAAGCAAAGCAACCCTTGAGTGAGATATTCCGTTGTAGCACATTGAATTGCTATGTATTGTATATAATTATATTTTTAATCAATTATATATATATAATTATACATATATAATATATATATATATATATATATATTAAAAATTGGCGATGCTTTATTTAAACATCACTTAATATATCACGTTACAATTTTCTACCTTTCATTTACAGCGCGGATACAGTGCAGTTTAATAGATACGGATGTTATCAACACCCGTTCTACAGCGTTAACTTTTTTTTTTTTTTTTTTTTTAATTTTTTTATTATAATATATACTATATTATACATATCTTGTAGTATATAATATTTATTTATGCCCACCTATATCTTTATAAATGTTTTTTTTTTTTTTTTTTTTTCAAACAATAATTTCAATAGCTTATATAAGACTCGCACTATTATAGCTGGGTAGAAAATTTGATAAATATCATAAATCTGGGGGTGATCAAGAACAAGATGATTCATGCAACGTTACAGAAATTTGAAAAAAAAAAATTAAATAACAATCAAAGGAATGAAAAATATTAGATCAAATAAAAGATATAAATGGATTTCTCATTTCACCCTATAAGACGCGACTACATATAAGAGGATCTTTTGCTCCGGACCACGATTCGTCGACACGTTTAATAATCGTTTTAAAAGAAAGGAAAGAAAGAAGAAAAAAAAAAAAAAAAAGAGCAGGATGTTTGCAGACAGCATTGAAATGTGAAGATAGTTAAATTTCTGTGGAAATAATTACACGAAATTTCCAACATTAATCATAATTTATATCTACTGGTTATTTTTTGATCACTTTACTATAATTATGATATCTCGTATGTAATCGATAGAATTATTATTGCATAAGGAAATAAGAATTGACAGACGCATTAACACCCAACGAATGGAAACGAGTAAATGATAAAAGATACGGATGTTCTCGCGTGTCGACACGTAACTTATATACTTAACGACGTAACAATTTATTTCAACAATATATGAACGAGGTGTTTGACATTTTTCACATGAGTATTAAATCCATACACTTCGGCTCGGCTATCATTCATTAATATATTTTTTCATAATAAATTGTCGACTAATCAACGCAGAAGCATCAAAAGCATCCTTTTGAATTCTGATGTAATTTCTTCAATTTTTACGTGCGTGGCGAATATATCAAATAATCTTGAAAAATGGTCCCATTCCCATTCCCATTCCCATCCCATTTTTTTTTTTTTTTTTTTAAATTTTCAAGCTCCGTTTTTCATATAGATCTATGAAAAAAAGAAAGAAAAAATAATCCTCATAGCCCACGGTGGAAATCATCATCACGATAAAATTGCGACTCGCTTTTAATCCGCTAGTCGGCTCATCGGGCTGATTGACTAATACGGCCCACCGCTGTTGCCGTTGATGACGGAAACATGCGGAGGATGTCATATGGGCTAACCGATACAACATGTTGCATAATTATCCATTGGCCTGGAATAACCCTCGAGCAATTTAGAGACAGATTGTCTAGCCGGTGGCACGTGTCGCGTCTATAGAATCTTGATTTCTAATACGATATACATACGCATATATATGTGTAAGCTGTGTGTTTACTATATATAAAAGAATAGCTTTTTCCTTGTTTTTACCTCTACCGCATGAATCCCCAGATTGATATATATTTATATATACCTACGATAAGAGTTGTATATAGTAAGTGTATAGTCTACATTATGTACGGTAGAAATTGCATGTATTTACAGTGTCGTTATTTTTTCCTACTGGGTATAAGAATTTGTTATTTTATTCATTTCTTTCTATATCGTTAAAATATCCGGTAATTATTATAAAACAACTTCGAATCGATATAAATTAAACATTTTTTTCCATCGTGTGTCTCATCTGATTTTCACAATTTTAAAAAGAGGATACGTACAGCCTATAGAATCAAAAATTTATTATTCGTCTTTGATGGTAGCTCGATATTATAAGCATAGATGAAAAAAAAAAAAATTAAAAATGTGTGAAAATTAGTGTAAATTAAATGGATAGAATATTAATTGAAGTATAGAAAAAAAAAAAAATTAATAGATATATAATATATACACAATATAGTTTTAGATCTAATTCTATAATCTACATTGACTTCGTATAGAAGGAGTCGTGAGGAACACCTGACGCTACCCCACTGCGATTTCATCACCTTCGAATTGTTTAATTTTTTTATTTAAAAACCCTTAGTTATAGATATAATATATATATAATATATTTGTATCGTTATACTTTATATAGAGTGTCTCAGTTCTACCTTAGGTACTACAATCTATCAGAAATCTATAGATCTATAATTCATCCCGCGATGTCAAATAATAATTGTTAGAGAAATATTGAAAATTACAAAATAAATAAAAAAATAAAATAGAAAATAAAATAGAAAATTTTTGGTGATAAAATCCAGGGATCAGCGGAACCGTCACTGCCTTCGGGTCACAGACACCATAATATATGCCTATAATATAAGAGGTATATAATATAATATATTAATGAGGGAGGAATCGTTTGTGTCGAGTCGCTATAAAGCTACTAATATTCTTGTACAGAATAAAATAAACTATATGCCATATACATATATATGTATATATATTTATGTAATATATTTATGGCTGTATGAAAAAAGATTTTAAACAGGTCCCAAATATTAATTGGCAACTTGACGCAAACGTATTATCTCGCAAGTTCTAAGCAGTCACATTAATTAACAAATAACGTAGGTTTAATATGTATAGTATATAATTATATATGCATGTATTATGTATATGTAAGTCATAGAATTGTATAGGTATTGTAGGTACGGGAAAAGCACATCACAGTTCAGTATGGATTGTTCGAACTGATTCAGATCCTAGCGTACTAACTTTTGAAAAATATGACAGTTCGTTATATAATATGTTAGATATTATTATTTTTATATTTTTATATTCTTTCTTCTACATATAGTAACATATATACGATATATATATATATGACACAGTTCAGTACGCAAGGCTGTCTGAGGTTCTAAGGTTCGAACGGATAATCCTGCAGGCATATTATATATATATATATATATATTATTACAGTTGCGTTGCAATTAATTATTTTTATATTTTGCACGACGTCTAATGATTCAATTGAATTATATATATTTATGTATATATATATTTATATAGTTTGTGTAATTATTACAAGCAAATATATAAGTTTTCTATTGTAAAACATATTATATATAATCGATAATTTAGTGTATTTACAGAAATAGTTAAAACGCACTTTATACTGCAAATCTACGTCATATTATTATATTTACCGCAAATTTATATAATAGGCTAAATAAAACTTGATATCTATTACTTGGATTATATAAATTAATGATGTTATATTTAATGATGTATACACTCGTTTGTAGGTCCGTTTCGTTATAGTTGGTTTGGTCCAAAGTTGGAAAATAATATCATTCAGTAATACAACCCGCGAGATAGTATGTCTAGCGAAAATAAGTAGAAAAAGATTTTAAGGTAAGACGTAACGAAACGTTTTTCGTTGCAGTTTCATATATATATAGGGTGGAGATATAAATTCATTGAAATTATTTTTACTATTCATTGATAATTTAACGAGATAGATGAACTCGAAGGTATGATCTTCGATAAAGCATAAAGTTCATTATCTTGCAGAGTAAAAATTGACGGGTAATCTAATTTGCTTACTATAATTTTTATACAGTTCTCAGTGTACAAAAAAAAAAAAAAAAAAAAACTATTCACTATACTAACGATTAGTTTCAAATTATTGATATGAACCAAGGTATTAAAGTGAAAAACTCTGCAGGGGCTGTGTATCTCTAAAGTGTAGGCCGAATATTAAAGAGTGCTGTTTGAAAAATCTACAATTCGTGTATGAAACAGTGCAGAGTGCATTTATATTATAAAGTAGCCTATTCCTCAATTAGGCCCCATAAATATACACAGAAGGTACGCGTGGTACGTTGCCGAGTTGTTCGATTAGTGAGAAAATATTTTTTTTTTTTTAAACGGGTATATATTATAGTATATTATATATATATATACCGTTCAATTTTTCTTTACACTTTTCACCCAATAATTTTCGAATCATTTAAAGAACAATATTATCATATGTAATTTATGGCGACAAATACTCGGTAACTAATATAGACATTTTTGGCTCTGTATTATTTTTATTTATTTTTTGTATTCTATATCATATAACCCTGTAATAGAATTGTAATTGTCAGTTGAAATCTTTTTACCTGAATCTAATTAATTACAATAATTAATCACACCGATTAACGTTATACTGCGTGAAAAATTTATTTCCACCATCTACTATATAGAGTAAGTTTATACTGATTAAAAATTTTAATCACTCGCGAGACATAGGTAAAGTAGCCGCGTTATCGTATTTTACACGTCTTAAATTTCTTCTCTTTGCTTTTCGTTTTTTTTTTTTTTTTTTTTTTGGTTTTTTTGGTTTTCTTTTCTTACAGAAATTTATGCATTTTTTTTTTCATTTTTTTTTTCTTTTCGTTTTTTTCTCTTTCACCAGACAGCAACTGTTCTATATAGAATCTATAACGAAGCTCAGTCACTCCAACTTTCTTCTATATTACCACGAACCACTCGACAATGGAACAAGTCAAGTGTTCTTTGGACTTGTTACTTAAATATGCTGGCGATATATTATAAGAAAATCTTTCAATACTCAGAAGCCAGATTTAGGATGATTGAATTGAATCTTTAGAGATGTTAGCTTAATTATAAATGCGCAAAAAGAATAAAGATAAAGAAAAAGGAAAAGAAAAAAAAAAAAGAACAGAAAACTTCTTCAATTTTATACAGAAAATTATACACCGAATTTAAAAGTTTACGAGACCTTAGCACGAATGTATAGAAAAGAAGAAATCTACGATGTCTATATATAGGTACTATCTGTAGGTAATTATAGTCACTGTAGCAGATGCAGGCATGATAATTATTTTAGGTCACAATTTTCGAATACATACTCAATTGTCAGATGGTTTCATTTTCTATTTTCAACCATTCGCAGAATCCGCAGTTTTAAAGCATACCAAAGCTCCCAAGGACTCTATAATTGTAAGCAAGGGAATCCGTTTATCAGAATACAGAATACTGCAGTGAAAAAGATTAGAATATTGTAATGACATAAATATAATATATAGTTACGACACAAGCATATTATACCATAGCAATTTGTTACTTTGAAATGAGTAAACGAATGCATCAATTTTTAGTACATTTTGTATATATATATCGAAAAAGAAAAGTTTGTCCATTCGCTAATCTATTGATCGTCATAATTCCCAAATAAATTGATAAACCTCTCACTTGATTTATAAATTCACTGAATCAATGTGCAAATTTATCTATAACTATATAATTACATCCATGCAACAAGAGAAGTTTAGAAAAATGATTGAATTATATATCTATGTAAAAACTTATAGTAACAAATTATTGATGTCTACACTAGGGTAACGGATATTGATTTTTATCTCACATTCGATAGATAATATCCATAGATTTCAATTCAGAATTCACAGATTGCCGGCTTAGTTGTGTGCGAGATGATATATTATATATATTATGAATATCAGATCAGATCCTTGAAATGAAAAATCGTCGTTGACTGTGTAGTAAAATAGAATGCCTTGACCGAGAAATCTGTAAATGACAGATAACAGGTAGGAGTAGAACGAAATATAAAACGTAAAAGGAAGCAGAGAAGAGTCCAGGGACTTTAATATCACAGGAAATGGTTTTGCTCTCATAAAAATTCTTCCTTTTACCTTTTCCCTTTTCCTTTTTTCCTTTTTCATTTTTTTTCTACCTATACTGCTTCCTCGCTAGTGCTAAGTCCCCCCTCCGAAAAAAAAAGAAAGAAAGAAAAAAAAAAAAAAAAAAAAAAAAAAACTGTGAATAAGATTCCGGGCGTAATATCGTAGTGGAACATTCGCCGATTTTCTCGGTTCACGTTTCATGAATTTACATCAACTACTTATACATAATGTATTTAAATTTTCGTAACTTGGCTGGGTAAGATTTAGCACGTTTTCATCCCTCGTTTAAAATTAGTCACATCGTTCACCCTTTCCTATTATAAGTATGTATTATACAAATAGGTACATATAGTCGAGTAGAGAACGAGACAATGCCTACTAATTATTAATCATGAGAACAATCCTTGGATTTTTGTTCAATTTGTATGAAATGTCATTAGCTTATGCTCCGTGTGTAGGCACTACATCAGGATTATGCGATTAACTTGATATAATACATACAACAATATATATGTACGGTAGATAATACGCGTATGTGTCGATACAGCAGTATAATTACAATTTCACATACATGAAAAAGGTGTTAGAGTAGTTATTATAAAAAAAAAAAAAAAAAAAGAAAAAAAAAAAGAAAAATCTTATAATTTCTATGATTTATATACCCTTTTGGACATATACGCAGGTATCATATTAATTAATACAGGATCGACCCTTTAACAGTTCAAATATGTATACCTTTATATAGGTACTCATATACACATGACATACATAATATATCATATAAATATAATATGTATATTGAAAATTTAAAATCGTCATATAAATTTGATGAGATGTCTTCACACGTGTTTGATCAATTATTTATGGGCATTTTATTTAATACACGACGATAACGATGATAAATTGACATCATAATCGAGGCACAAATCTATATAGTGCTTTATAATTAACAACTATATTACTATGAAGTGGGATATAGTATATAGCTAAATGCTAGTGATATGTGATGATGTGCTTACACTAAAAAGCCGTGCTCTGCGTTCTTATATGATCGCGTGTATATTATATAATTATAGTATAATCTATGTCTATATATGTGTATTTTAATTATTTTCTAAAAACTACGATGCATCATGCTGCTGCCATAATTATATACGCAGATTGACCATTTATATTTTCACCATTCTTGAAATATAATTCGTGTCATTTTTTTATTCTATTCTATTCTTTTTTTCTTCCATATTTATTTATTGATTTATTTATTTTTATTCGTTTTCCGGTTTCAAGCGATTTTTAATTGTACATGATATTTTTTTTGTTTTATTTTCTTTCGATTATATAAGCATATATAGTATAGATAGTTTACAGAATCAAAAAGCAACTGGTGAAATTTTGGAGTAAAAAAAAAAAATATTTTCTCTTTTTTTAGTAAAGTTGAAAAGCTCATTCTCTAAGGGATGAAGAATGTTTTAGCAAGCTTTATATAGAAAAGCAAAAGAAGAAGAAGAAAAATACAAGAAGAATGAGAAGAAAAAGAAAAAAAAAAAAAACAATTTTGTTAATAACTGGCCCCTAAATGTTGAGCATTATAATTATCATTCACTTAAAGCTCTGAATATATATATATATATATATATAATATATATATAATATATAGATATTTAGTAGAAACACCAGGATAATCTGTGAGCAATACTGCAATAGCATGACTATCAAACAATATCTATTTACGTCTAGTATAATTATATTATTCGTTTAAAAAATAACATCATTTCTATATAATTCGTCAAAATACCTAAATACCTTCTATATTATTTGAAATTTAACAATATAATTTTAATATATTCATATATATATATATATATATATATTTATATATAATATGCTTAAATATCTAATGCCAATCTCTAAATCTGACATTTATATAATATATATATAATATATTACAGCGCTATACACACGTAATTGAAATAATTATACTATAATATATGTATAATATCTAGCATAATAAAATGATCAATTATAGTATCAATTATGATAATAATAATAATAATAACAATAATAATTTTAGCGTAAGGGTGATATGTACCAAATGGAAGATTCACGTGTATTATATATTTATATATATATATATTTTATATTTATAAGGTATGTAACTATATAATTAATCTACGTAGCGCGTTTTTTTTTTTTTTAATTTTTTTTTTTTTTTTTCCAAATTGCGAGTGTCGAAGTTAATTTATTTTCGCGTAACATATAAATCATCAGCAATTCGAAGTTTAGAGTCTTTGGCGGACTGATGCACGATTATATTTAATCGAAAAATGGTAAAAATTTCGGTAAAAAGATCAGCAAATTTGAAATCCAAATAATTGCATATAGCTTCGCAGAAAAAAAAAAAAAAAAAAAAAGAAAAAATGAGTGATAAAATTATTGTGATGAAAATCTTTTCAAAAAATGTAAACTCGGTAGTTGAAGAAACAATGAATAAAAAAAAAAAAAAAAAAAAAAATAAGATAATTACCGAAATTTTTTTTTTTTTTCTGCAAAAAGCTAAAGTCCCGTGAACAGACTTTTGGCTCTTTAAAACACTTCGCAAAAAAACTCGCCGTATAATATAATGTTAGATATATAACTTAAAAAGATTCCGAGTTCTCCTTTAATACGCAATTCGGTTTCGTTGGTTTTTCTTTTCTCTTTCTGTTTTTATTTTTTTTTTTTTACAGTTTTTTTATTTTTTTTTTTCTTTTTCATTTTTCCGTCACCAGAGAATATAAGGACAGAAAATATACTTGTCAAACACGTAAAACGAAAGCGTATCGTAGTCACCTCACCCAGACTTCATATGAATTTTATAACAGCCGCATGCATACTACGCTGCTTTTGCACATGATATACCTACACTTCATGAAATATATCCTCAGGAATGACACGGCTGCATGCACTACTGACTACAAGCCCGAGCGTCATATTATCTCGACCTTCTTTTCATTCTTGTACTTGCATTTTACGTTAGATGCAATTTGTATGTGCATATATGTATATATCTACGAGATGTAGATCTACAGTTGTAAAAATGATGTCCAACTACCTATTCCAGTATACATACTTCCTCAAGTATTTGACCTGTGACAAACTGTTCAGATATATATATATATATTTACGCTCAGTACCTATCAAATTTTAGATTCGATTTCTCATTTTTTTATTTTTCCTCCGGATAAAGGTGACACGTGGGATCTCCGACTCTTTCAAAGTTACAATATATTCTATTTTATACCTAAAAATATATCTAGCACGATTATTGTTAATTAATAACCTTACGTTCCTATTTTACAAATTATTTCTTCACCTTTAATCAACATATTTTTTCAGCCTATTTCGTAGCGAATTATACAATAATTTTTTTTTTTTTTTTTTTTATAGATTATTCAAATATATATATGTGACACCATACACCCATGTGTTATACATACCTAAATTATTTAATTTTGTTTGTTTGGTATTGTTTAATACGTTCTGAATATATATAGGGTGGTCCTTGTTTAGGGCTCGGATGAATTTTTCATCAGGCGCCCCCCAAATCGCCTTCAAATAATTCAAGAACAATCCTATGATTTTTTCAGATTTTTATCTCAACTCTAAACCCTCCCACCAAGAGGGTGGATTTCCCCATTCAAAATACACGTGTTTCTGCTATATTCTCAGTATATATTTTATTGTAAGAGTGATAGTTTTTTTAAAAAAATCTGTAACTGCGAGATTTTAGTGAGCATTGGTGTTACTAAGGGGGAAAAAATCACGAAACATTGATCATTTTCATATTTAGATACTGTATTTTGTTGAATTGAAAGAAAGTCATATTTAGAAGGTATGCGATTCGTCTAGATTACCTTGTATGATGATGTAAATTTTTTATCAGATAGTAGCACCTATGCCCAGTAAAATCTCGCAGTTACAGATTTTTTTTGAAAATTATTGCTCTTACAATAATTAAAATATAATATACTGAGAATATAGCCGAAACACGTGTATTTTAAATGGGGAAATCCACCCTTTTGGTGGGAGTGCTTAGAGTTGAGATAAAAATCTGAAAAAATTAGGAAATTATTTTTGAATTATTTCCAGCCAATTTCGGGGGCGCCAGTTAAAAAATGCATCCGAGCTCTAAACAAGGACCACTCTAATATATATACACTATAATGTACTGTACGGTGTCCAAATTTTATTTAGCCCATATATTCGCCTCTAATACTCGATTAAAGGACATCTTATATAGCGTAAACACGTATGTACGTATTCTAAAAATGTATATTTTCTCCAATTTTTTTTTTCTAATCATTCAATTCTAATTATCTGTCAGAATTTAGATAGTACCTATAATTTGGACCAAATACATACGTTTGTTTTTCGGATAGCGTTTCATCTCGCATCGTAGCTCCTCTCCTGGTTATATTCAATTGGTTTTAGGCCTTTTAAAAAAATTTTAAAATGAAAATAAAACGACGATTCAACTTATTGAGGTGTCTATTAATTATTTGCATGAATAAACAGTTTACGTACAGATGTTCAAATCCACGATTATTAAACACCTTTTACTCCGGTTTTAATAATCAATTAATAATATTATGATGGTACTCGCATAGTTTAACAGTTGATTCTCTATTATTTGTGGTATATAATTAAACAAACGATTAACATTTATCTACTGTAGGTTACAGTAAACAGTAACTACGATAAAATTGAAGCGTAGGTATGTTATGTACGTGCAGATAAACGTTTACCTATTTCTAGTATTTTTGAAATTTAACACTAGATGTTAAATCATAAACCGTATAGAGTTATGGGTGATAAAATATTTACGAGAAATGAGGAGATGTTTTATTCAAAAAGCTTACGTATGGGGTAAGCTTTCACGTATAATATGTAACTGAACTTGAAATTAAAATCACAAATTCATGATGTGTAGGTATAGAAACTATATATAAGGAAAAACTGTACAGTTATATATAATATATTTTAATATATTGACTCGTGCAGGTGAACATCTTTGGAAAACTTTTTTTTATCCCAGGGCTATTAAAAATACATTCAATTTTCTATAGAATGGTATAATAATTAAATAATTAAATTCTGATAACGACACTTATCCTCTTACTCACCTGTTTTCAAATCATATATCTTCGTTCCAAATCCTTTCATATAATTTGGCTTAATTTTAAATTATAGCAATTAATATTAACAGCCGTTTAAGTCAGATGTTCCTGCTGTGATAACGTAAATTTATTATTTTTATTAATTACGATAAATCATTCGTTGGCCGTACTACCAGGGACAGATTTTCGTGACCAGAAAATCTAATTCTTACGTTTTTTTTTTTTTGTTTTTTTTTCTTCATGTTTTTTGGTTCATTTTCATTTTTTCTACGTAATTTTCACGCGTCAATCGCACTACGATAATAATTTCAGCATTACTTCTAGGTCGCCAATTAAATTGGATCAATTCAAGTAACCTGGTGTTTTTTAATTCATGATCTGTTTTTGGACATGATCAAACGGGACTCTTTGATTTCTGGGTTAATTTCTAATTCAGAAAATTTTAAATAATTATAGGAGTTGTTAATAAAATAAAAAACAATAATATCGAGCTTAGTATATTGTAGATACGTCTGGCTCCTGCCGAAACACTCGATGCAATGGCACCGTCACACGACTCAGGCGGATCTGTAACAGAATCAAAATAAAAAAAAAAAAAGATAATTGTATTTCATAATACTTTCATCTAATGCCAGAGTAAATTTCCTCGGGTCATTTAGCCTGTTTAATCGTTTCTTTCTTACAGGCGCGGTATCGTAGTTAACTTTCATTAAGACGATAAATGGCAGATGGTTGAGTAGGTGCAGTATTCTGGAAAATAGTTTTATCGAACGATACCGGAATTCCCTATGGTGAAGTGTTTTTAATACTTCTTTTTGGAATATTATCGACACTACCAGCTATCCTAGTCGTTATACTAATCAGATAATATGATAACCGATGGATAATAATTAAAATGATAATAAAATAGTATATAAAGCGTTGAAAAATATTTTTACGTTTAATAAGTTATGTGAATTGCGATCGTATATAGTATATGTACATATTTTTGGAGTAGATAATTCATCTGTTGGACAGTTTTCAAGATTTTTGTTCATTTATTTTGTTCAAATTTGATAGAGTCGTTTAATTCGTTATTTAGAACTAAATGAAAAATATATTTGAGATTTGTTCAGAATTCTATATAATTGAGAAGTTTATATCACTAGGAAATACAGAGTCCGGGAATTGCGAGTTGTTTTAAACAAGGTTGTGTGACGCGTGATTGGAAATTGATACACGAGGGAGATGTATCTGCTCGAATATCCGTTTCTACTTCTGCAGATATAATAATAATTACAAATCACGAACCAATATTCAGAGTAAACAAAAATTCGAAATTAACTGACTCGCAACTGTTGAATATAAATATAGATACTGTCCTCGGATGTAAACGTAATCAATATTTGAATTTAGGGTATTCTGAAGTACAAATATATATATATATATATATATATACATTTATAATATATATATATATATATATACCTACCTATACACCTCTCGCATCTGTATTCTATATTATATATTTAAATAAATTATACCGAAATACAGATCTGATTGATGCGAGACCCGTCAACCGTAAAAGACCTCATTTTTCTTCCCCTATATTCTAAAAATTCGGAACATGTGCTTACGACATATTTATCTGCGCGAGAGCTATGTAGGTTCCACGAAATATTTTCTGAGTTACTTGAATCTGAAATTTTCATGTATTTTATTTCGCATTTTTCTCGAGAAAAGAAAATGCCGGATATTATATCAGCTTCAAGAAATTTGAAAAATAAAACAAAAATAATAAAATACTACCGATTGATTAAGGAAACGAGTGTTATCTGCCGTTTTTAGTTGTCTATCAGCGATACCCTATAAGGTTTCGGAAGCCATTCAAAGTGGAGTAGCCGATTGTAGTGCGGAGAATGGGAAGATCGGAAAATACTGAATGAGGGTGAATTGAAAATATATAGCAGCTAGAAGATCCTCGTCAAACAAATACATACCAGGAACACCTTTGAGTCGTGGAAGAAATTCATTCCAGAATGCGCAAGCTGTTGCTCGCGGACCTTTACCAAGTCCTCCTTCTTCCGCGTCGAAAATGAAATATTGCGGTCGATCCCTTGAATAAGTTGGCCACTCAACACCCTCGGCCATTGGTCGTCTGAAATAAATAAATCGACACAATTGTATGATAAGAAATTATTTATGATTAGTTTTTATCATTTTTATTTAAAAAAATTTAAAGGACTCCGTTTAATTTCACCGTTCAAGCTATATATTATATTATATATTATGTATATATATATATTTATATACGTGTATAACTTTTATCCATGGCTACTATAAATCGATATAATAAATATATTATAAGGTATAATATTGTACGATTTATGAAAAGATTTAGATTCCCCTGCAGAAAACTATCTTATTCAGATATATTGAGATCTTATATATGTATGTACAAAAAAATTTGTAAGTAAGGCAGATTTTCGCTGATTTTTTTTTTTTTTTTTTGCGAGTGAATGTGGCTTCTGGGCGAATTTTGATAAGTTTATATACCCACGTATTGTATAGTATATATATATATATAAACCAAAAAGCAACAGAGAAGAGAAGAGAGCGCTGAGATCCGCTAAGAACGAGAGGACGAGCCGAGAGGGCGAAGCGAGAGAATTATAGCAGCCTCTGGGGTGTGCTTTGCCGCTCAAGCTTCTTCCTTCCTCGACGAACTTCCGGCGGTAAAACAAAGCATACATATACTCTTAGCTGTATATATATACATACACTAATATATACGTAGGTGTAGTGTCAGAGCTTTGTCTACCTAGCCCATAACGATTGTATATATGTATGTATGTATTTAATTGCACAGTACACACAAATATATATATATATATATATATATGATGAAAAGAAATTTTTCAACCAAGTATAAAGAAAGAGTTTAATTTTATTTTTTATTTATTTTTTTTTTTTTCTTCTACGAAGTTAGCTAATTTTATTATAATTGAAACAAGACGGTGCACCATTATTTTCTATCGCTGCATTATAAAATAAATCAAGACATTTTTTTTTCATATACTTTCTTCGTTGGTTCTCTCACCCTCTCTCTTTTTTTTTTTTTTTTTTTTTTTTTTCTTTTTTCGTTAGATAAAAAAAAATTCCCTCAGAAATCACGACGTAGAGATATTTTTGCCTTGAAATGGCAATGCGATGAACGTGAACGTCCGTGGTATTTGTGGTCACGAGAGGGATGGCTTTTTGAACGAAAACATCTTTTCTGACCACACGACACACGCAGGTTGACAGTGATGTGAATAGAAAAAAGAAAAAGTGAAAAAAGAAGAAGTGAAAAAAGAAAAAGAAGAAGAAAAAAAAAAAAAAAGAAACTCATATCAACAGCGAGATCGAATACTTTTTATCATTTTTTCTTCTCTTCTTCTTCTCTTTCTATCTATTTTTTTATTTTTATTTTTTATTTATGTTTTTTTTTTCATTCCTCTTCTTTGTGTGTATCATTTGGTGTTTCGAGGAAATGATTCGGTCGGTGTACAAGGAAAATACGGGTGTTGATCAATATCTCTGATTGCTACCGCGGCAGTGGTCCATTGTCCCCAGTATCCGTGGCAGCATAGAGCGAAGTTATCGGGGTGGTTTTGTGCTAACCCCCGACTTTCCGTATAATACTGGCCGAGGAAGTTGAGTCCAACACCAACGAAGCACACCTTGACCACAATATGTTCTTAAGTTTTATCTTGATGTGGTCACGTTATTAACAAATCCAAATATAGTATATTCGCTTCAGAAAAGTTATTAGACACAAATTATATTATAATACCCCTTTAATGTATATATATATAATAATTAAAATCATAAAATAATAATAAATCAATAACTATATATATATATATAACATTTGTCAAACGAACTTTTGTACTTAACTTTATATTTTTTCGTTGTATACCTCTATATACATTTATTATAATTTATATAAGCGATATATACCTACATTTATATTTTCTTTTGAATAATAGTATAGTAGGTATACGATAATTTTAAAACGTGAAGTCTAATCGCTCAGACGTTTCTTTAGATAGCGGTGAAAGATTGATGTTGTATAGAAGGAAATGAAAAAGGGGGAAAAGAAAGAAAAAAAAAAAAAAAAAAAAAAAAAAAACAAAGAAATTGAGGAAAATACTGCGGGATAACACGTAACGTAGTTTATCCGCTACTGTTACACGTGCCATGTGTCATCATGACCTTAAATCTTGATCAATTTGTCCCGAGTTGGCAGCGACCGGTCGCCAGGTTTACCTGTGACACGATATTTACTCGCAATAAAAAATGAGGTATTACTCGTTGGTAAATCGACGGAAAACTTCCGTAGCGAATCATCGTATCATATAGCAATTAATCACTCAAAAATGAAAATAAAAATACGCAAACCATTTGTCTTTTTTAATTGAATAATATCTGTGTAAATTAGAATTTTATGCAACCAGCTATCACAGTCATTCATCCACTATGGTTAAATAGCGGATGTATAAAAGAATCTTGCTGTTAGAATTAAGATTCATATAGATTAATCATGCTCTGAGATCCGGAGGTGGCCGCAGACTCAATAAAAAACACCCTTTGCGTACAGCGAAGCGATTCCCTTCGGCTTAAAAGTGTACTTTAAAGTAAATTATTATTTTTCTAGAGTTTGAAAATTTATGGATAACTTTATGGCTGAAGATTATACTTTGTTAATTAATTTGTTTACCACCAAGAAGTTTAATTAGACAGAGATACCTACCTGCAGGTTTGAGAAAAATCTATTTATTCATGAAACGTAAATATCGGGTACCAGCTAGTACAAGAAAGGAACTTTCTGTTCGTGAAAATTCATGTTTGGGAAAATTCATGTTCGTCGCAAGACTGATAAACTTTCAGGCGTCGTATTATGTGACACACGCAGTTTGGAGGAAAGGGTTAATTTGACGAATTGGGCACTCCTGCGAATTAGATGTAGATTGATATATGAACGAGTCCGAAGATGAAATCTAGATGGTATCAAGCCTTGGATGGATCGAAGAATTCCCTGAGGATAAAAGTGGGATGGAGTTTTCGGACGTGGAGCGCGTGGTAAGATATACGTATGGCTATAAATGACATAAATAATTCATGGGCAGAGTGTATATATCGATATGGCTTATTCCGGCTCAATATTCCATCAGGTGGTGCACACGGACGTGCTTGGAAATAAAATAGGAATAAAAAGTAAGAAATAAGTAAAAGTGTTTGTGTAAAGCAGAAGCGCAGTCGGTCTAACCAACTATAATATATGATCGTGCAGTAAAATGAAGGATATTATCAAAATGTGGATGATAGATAAATATAAAGCTTTGGAAAAAGGGGATTATCGACTGTATGTCTGCCTGCCTGTCAGTCATCTCTGTTAAAATGAAGAAGGAGAGTGAAAGATGAACCGAATTGAATATTCATTCAGCGATTTTTACGATTTGTGACAGAAGAGCTGGCAGAGCTTTGATCGAGTAGAATTGCTTGAACGCTAATAAAACGAATGATTTTTATTCTCACCCAAGAAGAGCAAACCGTGAGTATGCCTGCATCATCCTCAGAGAAAGATCGCGTTCCTTTTTGTTGTATTGTAAAGACTGGTTCAACGGATGACCGAATACATACTCGATCTCGTCACCGTGCATTACGCCCATCCATTCACCCCAAAGATTTGTACTAGTTCTCTGAAACAGAAAAAAAAAGACATTCAATAATATTATAGATGGATATATCGGATAATTCTATTGAACAATATAGAAAATTATGGAAAATGATTATCGAGACGAATACATAAATGATTAATCAGGATTAACGAGAGAAAGAAAGATCATATCGCTGTTTTTTTTTTTAATAAATTTTTGCTACACATTTTTTACTTTGGATTTAGGATTGTGGTTCAAACCCGTGTAAATAGACTCCTGTTTGTCTAGGTGAAGATGAATGCGACATGTTTAGTAGAGTTTTAGGTACCTAGTCCAAGGCTTATGGAGAAGTCAACTCCGTGGGCATCTAAAAGTTTGAGATTTGACTGAACATGGTTGTGAATAATAGATATGGCTGTGGGAAACTCTCCGAGGAAATTCTATGGGCAAGTAGTTCGTGAAAGATTTAGCCAGTTTCCCACGTTTCGAGGTAGTCAGGGGCGTCTGGTTTATCATCGGAAATTTATGCTGGTGTTTCAATTTGACCTTCGGCTGTGTGAAATCGTAAAAATATCAACGTGTAACGCGATTTTCATACATAAAGGATAGGATCGCCCGAATAGGGCAAAGAAAAGTTGGCGAGAAAAAAAAGAGCCGAGATCGACCCGTTCTACACACTTGAAATTTATAATGCCCTAGAAATTTAAATAAATGACGAAGTGATGAGTAGATAAATTTTCGAATCACGCATTTAATTTATTTCCCTTCTCTCACGAAACAAGGAGGTTCATAAATGACTAATTTCAAAAAGCATGGGGTGTACGTCAAGCTGTTGCAACGTTCAAACGGAAGTACGACTAATTAGGTAAATTTTACGAAATTTTCCAACTCGCTCAGCAAAGTAAAAAGCTGGATTCTAAATTTGACTCACCGAAATGTCAGAGATGCCAGGCAAAATTACCAAACTGTGGCGTTAACCGAAATGGGCAGATCCAATTGTGAAATGAAAGTTTTGATTAGCTTTATTTTCTGTGTAAAATTGTAAGTTGCGCTGACCACAGATGAGGATGGACAGAACCTTTGAAATATGATTTACGGGTAGAATTGATTCATTGAATCGGCTCGAAGAATATGATTGGAAATGGTCATTTTTTTCTAATCTATAACCTGGGTCGAAAATGTCGATATTCGAAATAAATTCAACGCAGATTTCTTTCTTCAGTATAAAATGTTCCTCCAAGTATTTTTACGGGTCCAAAAAGTTCCGAGCTTTTCCTCTGTCCGTTTATCTGACTCTCTGCCTATCCGTCTTTCGTTGCCCAGCACCTGAAATATTACTGCCCATACCGCGACCAGCTAGTCTGACCTCTCATGTAACAACGAGATCTTATTCGGTTTTCTATTCTCTCGGGAATGAGAGAAGGTAATATAGAAAGGGAGAAAGTGAGTACTAAAGGAAACGGAGATGAATACCTACTATCCTAGTTTGCTTGCTAGTGAAACTGAATGGCTGGGAATTTTTCATGTTAAGATAATGATTAGTGTAATTATGTGATAATTCGTGATGAGATTTGATCTTTGAGTAGCAGTTTTATTTTTACTACAGTCATTTTCAAGAGATAAATCCATTCGGAAGTTCTTTTTCCAAGTTATTTAATATAAAGTATTCTAAACTTATCCTTTTAGAACTCTCGTAGCGGAAAACATGGAATCGTAATCTGAACTTGAAGACAAAATTGAACAGAGAAAATTAAAGTTTGACGAAAGTCTGGCGCCAATTAGTGCGAGAGAGAAAAAGTATATAGGTAGGCATGCTGTTTGGTAGAAAGATATTCCACAGCCCTGAATGATTAGACTCTGAAAAGTTTGAGCGAATTTCGCGTAACCATGAACTTTCAAAGTTGGTTTCACATTGTTTTCGAACACCTCAATTTATGAGATAATCGATCTGAAAACCAGAACGAAAGTTTAAGTTTCAAAAGAATTCATCCATGAGTTGAATTTCTAAGATATAAAGTAATAGGAAAATAGTTTTCAAACTTATATACTATGTAGTAGAGAGAAAAATATGATCCCTGGTGATTGTCCTGTAAGTTTCCACCTCACTATTTCGACTATAGTACCATACCTACCATTTCGAATAACAGAAATAACTCGAGCAGAAAAGTCGTATTAATTGAAACGCAGTTTCGAGGAAACGAGAAATCCTGATATCTTCCACTCCGAAGATTTTAAGCCATAGCTTTGCTTTAGAGATAGACATTATCTCTCCGTTGTACGAGAAGCTGTCTTTGTTTTACACAAAACAAAACTGTCTCAGCTCCTAATTTTCATGAAAATCCTTTAACGTCTCGTCAACCCTTGTAAGAAATTCTACGAAAATTAAACATTTACCTTTCGAGTTCTTCTGAGTTACGTATTTTATCTGCTCGCACCCTCGTTCTCTAATTCTCACACTAGTTATATTATAGAAGAACATAATCCCCCTTCCATTATCGCGAAAACAAAAACTACGATAATCAAGATTACAGATTTCACTGGAATGCATATTTTCACCCCGAAGGATCAAGGGCTCGATTAAATAGCTATTACTTTGTCGCAACAAGCGAGAAACGTTATTTCCCAAAAGCGAGCTTTCGGGGCAAAGGTTACACCAATGGCGTTTCAAGTCAACCGACCTTTTGCCCCTGTAAATAGCTAATGTTGCTCACTCTACAACTACTTACTTTGGCTCCCGCTGCCATAACAGTCTAATATCTTTACCCTTCAAAATTTTGCCGAGGGGTAACCTTTTCGCCGATTGCTACCCTCTCTCAGACCACTTTATGCTACAAGCTTGAACTTTTTTTTTCTGTTGTTTTTCTTTCTCATTTCTGTTATTTTTTTTTTTTTTTTTTATGGACGGTTATGGGCTACCAGTATTTTCAAAGCTTTTCCAATTAATATGTCAATTTTTTTTGTTTTTTCAATTCCCAACAAATTTCACCCTCTAATTTCACCCGGCTTGATAATCAGGGAGTTTAAGTGAAATTATTGCCCCAAGCAAAGGCCACGTTACATGTAAAATTTTTCGTTTCATCGATAATATTGAAAATTAGTAGTTGAATATTTGCGTAAATTGCTCTGTTTCATGTTTTCTGTTTTATTGTTAACTTATCGTGTCTCTTTGACCGTACAGGACACTGTCTTTTTTTTTTGCCAATTAGACTCGTTTTGTAATTTTTTTTTTTTTTGTTTTTTACTTTCCAAAATCAAGACCTTCACATAATTTTATTGAAAATTGTTAAAGTCTGAATTCTAATAGATTTGTAAACGTGGAATGAGCGCTCATTAAATTTTCAGAATCGTACTAATGTATACGCTCGTTAGTCTTAGATAAGTAGAGAATTAATTAACTGATATGTAGACGCAGTAGAATATCGTTTCCTTTGTATAATCATCCTGCTAATTTGAAACAAGAGATGTGATACTCTAAGGGAAACGGGTTATTGTCGTAGAATGGATCACTGAGAAGTGGGAAATTCACAAAAGTTTTCTACTCGGAAATTTCCGAACAATTTCAGGCGTAGATCCACCCTATTTTCAAGACTTTAACGACAGATAACGAAAACCACGAATAACCAGACAAGAATCTTAACGTGAAGGGATTACCCCCTCAGCTTTCAATGCTTTTATAGGAGAAGATGTGACTCTGTGGACTTTCCAATATGGTTTCCAAAATTTTCGTAGGTATAATTTAACTCCTCTTTTTTTAGAAAATTTCGCCATACCATCTAGCTGTATATTTGAGTTAAGAATTCTGTATAAAAGTTCTACGAAATTGTAGATAGCCAATGCTACTCGAGTTTTCTCTCAACGAATCTTCTTGATATAAAGAAGGAAGGAGTTCGACTCGCAAAGAAGATTCGGGTATTTGGGTCACGTAGTATAGGCCCTTTCCGAAATTCCCGAAATAAAAACATTAGGTAGGCTCCGGAGAGCTTTTAGGAAAATCTAACTCAAAATAAAGTTATCGCTTTAGGCCTGACATGTATCGAAGACCCTCCAGCAGAGCTAGAGAAGAATGTAAACTTTTAAAGATCTCATCGAAATTCGGCGTTCGTTCAGTTTGGTAATCGGTGAAGTGCTATACGTGGGTCGCTAGGAATGATCGTCAACTTTAGTGGAGCACAAAATTCTGTTCAGGGTGTTAAGTGAAAATCAAAACTGACAATGAGAGGCAAAACCATTAAGAAATGTTTCTTTTATTTGAGCTAAAATACATTGCGGAAGGCAAAAGAAAAAAAAGGGGAAAAAAATTAGGTGTCATTTGAATTGGGAAAGATTAATGGCGTTAAAAATAAAGTGAAGGGTAGGTTTCCTTTGAATGACACAGCGCTGTAGCTCATGAGACATGGTCTAACTGTAATGTTTGCGATGTGGCAAAGACGTTTTAATGAGAAATTAAACATTTTAATGACCGTTCGTCGCGGTAAAGACGTCGAGAGAAAAGTAGACGATGAAAACTTGGGTTAAAGTTACACCAATTAAAGTTACGACGGTCGGTGGTAAATTTGTTCTTTGTGCCCCGAAGCGCTGGTAACGCTGTCCTTTAAATTACTTTGCCTTCTCAAACACGTGGACCATAACCTGAGCTAACGTAAACCAAGATGGAAAAAGCAAGGAGCTAGAAATCATCCGAAAGGATTGTTTAGCAAGCGTCAGTAAAGAGTCAAAAATTATTCTTCAAACGTGGAAACTTTTTATTTAAGTATATGTATGTATGTATTCATACATACATGAGCCAATTTGAAGTAGGGACTTCGTCGATCATGTCCCAAATACATCATCGTCGAAAATTCTTTGCCTATTAATTGAATCGATTCATTCAATCGAACTTTACAATACCAAAAATATCTCAATCACTACCTGCGATTCTGAGATATCGTTAAATAATTACCTACTATAACATTGATTTCGGGCTCTATACTTGTTCGGTTGATGAATTTATCAAAAGGTAGAACCAATCTCTGCCAATGTATACCTATTTGTGATCTGATAAATTTGGTACCCTTTTTTTTTTTTCCTTTATTTATTTGGAGAGTATATAAATATACGTCGACTTCTATCCCTGATGGAATAATTTCGCAAATCGTATCTTTCGGTGAAAAGTTTTCGGCTTCTTGCCAAGAGGTCGAAGGTACCAGGAGGTCACCTTTGAAGTTCGTCATCGATATAAATGCCTCGGGGCTTCTCAGGCCGATTTGGTGGGGATCCGAACCTTGGAGGATACCCGAGGGACATCGAGGGCCGTACGACTGCGACGTGTTCGAAGCCAACGTAGTGATTTATGCAGTAGTCGCTTGGCCAGTGCGATTAACGGTGCTTCTTTATTTTCACACGATATCGGCATCCTGCATGAGTTATTAAATAGCTTAGAGCTTTGGCTTTGAATCAAAACCATGCAGAGAGAAAATGAAGAGAAAACGTTAAAAAAGAATATTAAAAAAAAAAAAAAAAAATGGGAACGCGAATATATCATTATTTTTCATCCACTCGCAAATGATTTAACTTCTCATTCTAGGAATTCTTTGGTTCATGAGATATTTCAGGTGTTGTTTTCACGGCCAAATCAAGGCACTTCATCTTTGCCGAAAGGTAATTTACCAGAACAACCGCAAACCCGTCTCTGATAGGAAAGGGTTCGGATTTCCAGAACCCCATTGATTCCGAGAACGTTTAACCACCTACGTGGTATATATGGCATATAGGTATATATACGAAAAAGCAGATTGTTAGAGCGTTTCATCGACCTCAGGTAAACTTACCAGTTTCTAATATTATTACCGTAAATAGTATTAGCCTAGTGATAAATCACCGAGAAATTAGATACAACAAGACACGTATTAGTCCCTGGGGGCTCGTAGAGTGAAAAATTTTTACCAGATGTGAAACTTAACTGATGTGGGTTTACATCAGGTACATAGGGGAGAGTTGCCACTATTGGACCGCCACCTAAATTGGACCGTTTCAATTTGGTAATTTTTTGCAACTGTATCTTCTCAATTTTGAGAATTGTAAAAATGGGTACCATCAGTACTAGAAATTCTCTAAACATTCCTATTTTTACAATTCTCAAAATCGAAGAGATACTGTTGCAAAAAATTACCAAATTGAAACGGTCCAATTTAGGTGGCGGTCCAACAGTGGCAACTCTCCCCTACAAACATACACACATACACAACTATATACGAAACGAGTAGATTTATATTTTATTTAATTTTCTGTTAAACTTGTCACAAGTAGGTATATTTTAACTCTTCGATATTTCGAAATGATATAAATCACCATTATCGAAGAAAAATTTCTTCACCCTTGTCAAATTTTAGCTGTTTGAAAAATCGATCGATATTTGGTATACCTAGGTAGGTGATTACACCCTCGTAGTAATATCTCCGTTCAGCTTTCGACACTTAACTTTCTCGTATCACCAACGATCCAATTAGCCCCTCCGCAGTCCCTCTTGCCCTGAGCTTTTCCCCCAAACCCACACTCGAAGATTAGATTCTGAAATATTGAGTCAGCTATTCCAGTCTATCAGCTTGTAACGCCATCCAGCCCATATCTACCTTACGTTTCTCGAGTATTGCGACGTTGCATTTATATTTGATCACTGTACCGGAGAAGGGATCGTGACCTAGCATATACGGGGAATACATATGGTAAGCTCTCGACATATGGTTTATATTCTCGGTAAATTTCACAAGGTTCAAATATTTTGTTACATATAATATTATATGAAAATCCCCGAGGACGAACTAGTTTGTACATCGAAAATACGGTGATATTCTGTTGCACCCAAAATCAATTCACGGAGTTATATTTTTATTTTCAAAAATATAGAAACCGTGGAAAATATATTTCACGTATGAATAGGAAAATTTCGTACTATCCTATCGTTGAATTGTTTTGTGATATTTAAAATAAACATTTTTTTTTTTTTATTTCATTTTTTTTTCCATTTTCTCGTGATTTTATTCGAGCTGAATAACTTAAACGTAATTACGTATCTGACAACGGAAGATTCTGTAAGAACATGCGGTACCACTTCGGCGGAGATTAGAATTTCACGAATTACGAAGCGATTCATGCATGAATCTCGCTAAGCATCCACTCGTAATAATTGGACGATCGCGATCGTCGAGTGAGGGGACGGCGAACGATTACGTCACATGGAGAGAAACGTTTCAACCCAAAAGATTTTATCCTATCTTCCAGTATCTGGGCAAAAAGTATAATGTGGGTGGTGTGTTGAAGACCGGGATAGAGAGAGAGAGAGAGAGAGAGAGAAATAGAAAAGGAGAGAAAATATCTCTTTGTTAACGCTGCTGCTTTGTACGGGCTTATATAAGAGTTATTATAAATAAACATGGAGCGGAGATAAGCGGGGATAGAAGAAACGAGGAGAAGGAGAAGGAGAGGGAAAATGAGTATGAGGATGAGTAGGAAGAAGAGGAGGAGGAGGCCCAATTCTCTGCAAGGAAAAGGCTGAAAACGCCCTCCAGTCTTCCCAAAGTCGAGGAGAAGTGATCAAAGATAAGTGGAGGATTTACACGCGCGAGTGACTTCGATCCTGCGACTACTCTCTTCTTTGGATACTGGATAGACCCTGAGGCTCCAATCCTTCGAGAATCTGGAGCCTCGAACTTCATAAAGACAAAGAAGAAAATGATACACCTTCGAGTGACTCGTATACCATATATGGACAAAATTTCAATTTCGTATACCGTGATTGTAATAGAAAAGGAGTAATTCATCGCCGATGTCATCGGTGTGGAAAAAATCAATCCATATAGTTCGACGAATGAGACAATGAAATATTTAAAAGCTTAGGTGAAATTTTATCGGAAAATTAGCTGAGATGAAGTTTTATTTAAAGATCACTAATTGATAATGATAATTAGATTAGTAAAGTTCAACTCCTCGAAGAGTAATTTTTTTTAGTTTTTTTTTTTTTTTTTTTTTTCGTTTTAGATAAGAATTCACAGGACCGAGTGTAATGTATTTTTATCGTGGTAATTAAGCTCGGTGGAACAGGTGTGAGAATAAATTTTTTTTTTTTTTTTTTTCTTCTTCTCAAGACTTCTGCGCAAGTTTCGGGTAATTTACAGGTATCCGCCAAGAGAAATACGATGGTTATTTTCACTGGAAGAACCCAGCTTTGGGTAAACGAGTTTTGGAAAAAATAAACAACAACGAAAGGGATACCTACTACCCCATTTTCTCTCGAGCGGAAAATGAACGAAAATAAAGTCACGCATATGCGAAATATTTAAACGCCAAATCACCCAATCTCAATAATTTTAACACAAAATTGACAAAACTAAATAATTCAACAGACGATTTATCATACTGGGAATAAAAAAAACTTCACACAACTTTTTGCAAAGATGAATAAAGCTTTTTTTATCATCCTTTCAACTTCTCGGATGTACATCTATAAACTTGTTTATTAATTAACGTTGAAAACCTCAAAAATTTATAACACTACTTTAATGTCTACTTCCGTTTTATTCTCAGACAAAGAAATATGAAACTGAATCAGAATTAGCAGAGTAGCAGTTTGAATCGAAGCTTTTATAACAGCCGGATGTGACTCTGTGTCAATTAAAAAGCATGACACAGTTGATTGTTCGGAATATTAAAAACGTCCGTGATGTGTCCAGGTGTGCCGTCGAGACACGGACACTTGCCAGGGTGTAATCATTTAAAGGCGTATACACGTCATGAATGACAATTCTTCCATTCAATTTCAATTCATGAGGACAAAGCTGGAAGTCCCATAAGAACCAAGAGTCAAGAACGTTGCAATTAAAACGCGTTGTAATTAAGATCGGAGTATAGAAAGCAGGTGCAAACATTGTCTCGTTAATACTTGAACAACCACTCACTCGTCAAATAATAATTACAGTAAAACAATGAAAACGAAGCGAAGTTTCGAGTCTTACGCGGGTGCGCTCACTCGACTTTATCCAAGAACCAAGAACCAAGTGCCGGGGCTTCACGATCCAATCAACAAACAAACAACGTAACATCCGCAAACAAATTTGCACTCTACTATATTATCATTAATGTATACAAGTATTGACTTTTTAAAGGAGAGGTGAAGGGGGGGGGGGGGGGATCTTTACAGATGACTTTACCCATACTGAATAATTTATACCATGAGAAAGCATGTGAATTTATTTTAGAAAAGCCAGATTAATTTCTTTGAATGATACATATATATAGTGTATCAAGAAATAAGATAGAAATATGTTTAAATCAAAGAATGAAGATAATCAAAAAAAGTTTGTCAATTCAACATTTTTCTGGCTAATTTGTATTTATATATATGTCGTTCAATAAGAGCTTGACGTAAGCTTTTCTAAATTCCGAAAGTGTACTCTCGCGGTAAAAGTAATTTGTTGATTTTTGTCAAATTATGTATTTGTAAAATATAGGAATAAATATTTAAAAATAAGTATTGTAATAATTATTGTCTTAGTAATGGATGTTTTTTTCTTTTATTTTTCTTCTCAAAAATGATTTTCCGCCACGTGTCAAAGCGATTTCGTATCTACTATTCGTTTGACAAGGTCAATTCGTATATAAAGCAAGTTATCAGGAGCTGGAATGGTTCGCGTTTCGTCTTGCTTTCGGAGTTCCGAAAGTCTAATTATCCCCGTAACTTCTATTAAGACAAAGTTGAACGAAGTTCTATCCAAGGCTGAGCTCGCAGGTCACGCTATAGAATGATATGGAAATTATACGGTCACGTCAACGTTCGGGTAAATAGTCAAGAACTGTCGTAGAAATTTAATCTAATCTAAAGAGGCTTTCGCCTAGTTCAGAGTTCTGGAAACTCGTATATATGTATGTATGATGCATTATATGTCATATGAATTAATAAGAAAGAAACAAAAAGGAAAAGAAAATGAAAAAGACAGAAAGAAAGAAAGAAAGAAAGAAAGAAAGAAAGAAAGAAAGAAAGAAAAAACCAACAACTTTGCACCGTTATTTCTTCTTATAAAAATTCTTCGCCTTACTTCCTTCTAGTCCCTCTAGTTTTGAAACACGATATGCACTTATGAATTATTCAGCGTTCCCACGCGGTATACCTATACTATTCGTATGTTATCTGTGGGTTTGGTGAAAAAATATCCACCAGTTCCGGGTGGTAGAACCTCAGGAGTCAGCTCGGTTTGTTCTCTCATCCGTTATCCTCGAGGACTTCTCTCCTTGGTGACCTCCACCGACATCCACTCAACCGCCTCTTTGCTATACCGCGCCATGCTTAATCAATTGCTTGAAAGTGCTGTGACTCTTTGGATCTCTTTGGTATTATTTATAAGGACTTTGTGGTTTAAAGCACGTCCTGATTCTGTTCCGTTTCATTTGCGAGTAAAACCCTACTGGTATTTGATTATTTTCCAAAATATTCGCGCTTCTGTTCCTCTTTGAAAGGAAGGCAGCGATCCTGTAGATCCCATTGTCCGTATTGTACGACCCAAAAAATAAATATAATAAAATTTCGATCAAATATATTCTGCAAATGACGTAGATCTGCTTTGCATATTCTGTCATGCACCACGAGCTACTCAAACATATATTATTTCTCGAATGGTAAAAAATAATATTCATTAGCGTCAGAGCTGAAGTCAAAGTTCATCGTCAGCTATGAGAATATATACGATCTGAGAATCTAACATGTGTATAGATAGATTTTAATTAGCAAAATCGTACTCGCTAACGTCTAGAATATAACATAGCAAGTCTCATATTTTACCCCAGTCGTATGATTTCCAATATATTGTTAAATAGGCAACAACCATATAGCATTTACCGCTTGTGGATATACTAGTATGAATAAATGACTATATACTCCCGGTTAAATCTCTTATAAACATTGAATGTACCGGCCTGATCATACATAATTAGCTTCCTAAGGATTACCTTGACCCATTTTTTTTTTTTTTATCGACGTGAGAATAGGAGACAGAAAATTTCGTGACAATATTATTTCATATTATACTCAGATTAAACCGATATGAATATTAATAATAAAAGCAATGATAGGGAACTGATATCAAGACTTGGTTCTTTGATTACCACGTCATGATGTGCGATGAAGGCAATACCCGTTTTCGAGTAATGTTACGGAAATCGTTACACGCTGGTGAGGGGGTACTAAACGGAGCCATAATGTGTACCGCGAGAGGAAATTTGATTTCGTTATCTCCTTGGTATAATTCGTATCGTTTGACGTTAGTTAAGAAAATTGAATACCCCCCATGATGCTTTATGGCTATCGATTTTAATATCTCATATATTAACCAGATTTCCATGAATAGGTACTGCATGTAAGAAAATATTTCCGAAAATTTCACGGTTTAAAAATCTCTCGAATCAGTCGCACCTGACACTTATTGACAGTTAAATTTTTTCTCCTCTCGAAAAGGTATACATCACAAGTCTGCAGATTTCACAATATGTGAGCCAGCTGTGTGATTCTCGTTCGTCATTGAAATTTCCCGGTTTTGTTTCCACTGTCAAAAGATTTGAGTATAAAAATTTAGCGGTTCAGAGGATTTATACGGATATACGTATTAGGTACATATACATTAGAGGTGTTCAAAAATTTTCGATGTTCGAATTTTTCACTTCTCAATGAATTAATTGGAAAAGGCAGTTTTCGCCTTCATCAACCTCGCTTAGAGTTCTCATCTTTAATTTCGCTCTTCCGTCACTTGTTAGGTCTTATAAATGTCGGGAAATCGTGCAATTAGACATTAAAAAAATGTCATGTGCTATTTAAATGGAAAATACAAACAAGTGATGAGCCGCGTGGTGAATCGTCCGTCGACAGGCACATTTGGAGACAGTCATTCTCAAATTATAAATCAACTTTTTAGACCCTGAGAAGTGAAAAATTCGAACATCGAAAATTTTTGAACACCTCTAATATACATATATACATATATATGTTGTATTACGTGTGGTTGTATATGCAGAGATACCTCCGCCTACGTTGTCATCGGTTTTCTGTCGTCGACCAAATTTCTGCTGACGACAGAAACTGTCAGCGGCTATTGCCGAGCTACACAACTGACTATTAAGGCTCTTTACGCCGAGGGAACCGGCGTTAACAGCGTCGTTAGCATAACTTTACGCGTCAAGTACGTATGGCCTGAATCCTCGAGAATATTGTGGTCTGACAATGAGTACCACTTCATATAATACGAATCAGATCTTGGGGTTTGGAGCCTGTTATGGATCAGTATTTTCCTTGGAAAGGGATTATTTCGGGAAGATGTCTTATCAGTTATCACGTATCTGCAGCGAAAAGGATCCGAAGATTAAAAAGTAGGAAGTATCTAATAGCCGGACGTTTTAGAAAATGAATTATTCATGAAAATGTTGAGTTACATAAGACCAAGACATCCTTGACGTTTATGGTTTGTAATCTCCACCTAAACCTGCGTCACAGCTAGTTAAAGTTTCAGATAAAATCTGTCGAGTAAAATATAAGCGAGGTAAAATCTGAGTTGAAAGACGAGGGTTTTGTCGGGTGTAACAAACGCCTGCATCACGAATCACCGTAATGTCATGTCGTAGCGAATGCGGTAGCTAAATCTGCTGGGGTATATTATCGCAGGCATGCGATATAACCCAAGGAATTAACCTATCGCCAGACTATTAAATTAATTTCAACTGCCTAGTAGCATGCAGTGGAAATGAAAATCACGCCTGTATTATTTGCAGAAAGAGTAGTTGCTTGTTAGAATGATATATGAACGTGTGAGACAAGTCCAAATACGAGCTTTTATATACCTATATATGATGCTGCAAACACGGATTTATTCGAAGATCAATTTTAACTAGTTTTTTTTTTCTTCTTTTTATTTCTCATCCGCTTTACTTATTTTATTTTATTTTTTTACTCTCTGCTTCGTCTTGTCCAACAAACTTGATGGGTTGGAGATGCGACGCGACGCAGAATGTTCGTCCTGACAAGGGTTCGACGAGGTACTATCTGAGCCCGAAACCTGCAGACACGAACTTGGACGTTGAAACACGTCACAAACTAGAGGATCAAATTGGAAGGCCGTCTGTCAACCAGTGACTGACAGCTAAAAGTGGCGGAGGACAACTTTAGTAGAAGTAGCTGTTTTCCTTCATATTTTACGTAGTCTATGAATAAGTGATCCCTTCGATCGAGTAATTAGAAACTCGCAATTCTCTCAGCCCAGAACTTTAGAAGAACGAAGAAAAAGTAAGAAGTTTATTTTGTTCATTCATTTTTCTTCATTTTTCTTCATCAACAGAATTTGAAATATGTGTAAGCGGATACCTATCGGTTTCAGGATTTCGCTCGATTTGTCATCGCCGAAATATCGTCGAATATACCTACATAGTATAATTTTTTACGAATAAATTCTGTAGCTGAAGAAAAATTGAATGATGAAACTGAGATATTCACAAACCTTTTGTGAATACCCTCAAGGGTTGATGCTGGAAAAATGAGACTTAATGTTGCCGACGTGGGTAGAATTCGAGTGGGAAGTTGGCCTCGAGATCATTAGTAGAATTTTTTATTTTATTTTATTTTATTTAAAGAAATTCACAATTATATACAAACCTTTGGAAATTTTTCTCTTCCCTGATATTACACCGCACCGCACCGTCATTTCATTCTTTACTTAAATTCTCGCTTTAATGCGTAGGCCGATGCTTTCAGTAATTCTGATTATACACGTGGCTTGAGTTTTCAGTGCTACTATAAAAACCGTAGAGAAACGAGAGCGGTAAACGAAACGAACCTTCTCAATTAATTATTATACGTAAAGGAGTTTCCATAAATAAAACAACCGGCTTTATACCTTACGCTTACATATATGTACCTATTAATAAATACACAACCTGCGTGATTATGATAAAAAACGAAATTTCACGTTTGTGAAGGATGAATATTATTCATAATTCTTCAACCGCATAATTTTCATATCCACATTATGCCAACGATTTAACGATTCAATAAGAGATCCAGAGACCGATGATCTTCCCCGACGAATGAACTGTGTCGTATTAGTATCAACGATATGTCAAAAAAGAATGTTCCCTACACCAAGTGACAAAAGCGACTCTTTTTTTCTATTCCCGGTTCATGCTGTCCATCTTCCCGGAGGCTGTGTAGGTTTACGAGGATAAGGACGAGGTGTTGATGGGAGAGGCGTCCAGAAAGAATGCCAGTCGGCATTCATAATGCGAGAATGTAGGTCAGAATAAAAAATCAAGTGGCGTAAACGGGCCTGAATTAAAGCAGCTATGCCACATAAGAGCAGTTTCTTTTTTTTTTATTTATTTATAATGAAAGACAAGTAAATGTAATTTTTGAAGGATAGACGTAGGAGGCGCACAATAGATAAAGTAGAAGAAAAACGGTCGTGTAATTAAACATCTGCAAGCTGGACTTTTCCGGAGGTAGCAAACGACCCTAGGGAATGACCACAAAGGTCCAGGAAATTCTCAAGAAATTAAAGGACGTTGTACAAAGGGCCATCGTGGAGTCTAGAGCCACGAAACGTCCCTTTGGATAGTAAAAGAGCCAATGGTTGGATTTAACTTGTCTGCTACCGCAGCTTAACGGACTTTTCCTAGGGTCCTCGTTTCAGCTATTCCTCGTGTTCCTGCGTTTCTACGTTTCCATGTTTCCTCAGCCTCTCGCAGTTTCTCTCTTCAGTATATCTCCGTCTCTTTTTACGTCGAACGGCGAAAATCCCACGCAGCAAAGTAACGCCGGGACTTAAAGCCGAGCTTTCAAAAGCACCAACAACATGTTCGGTGTTTCGAGATCGCGATAACCAACGACTTATAAATTAAACCTGTGTTTTTTCGGGCGTAGGTAATTCCGAACGAAGTAGGATAATCATTACCAACACTCACCCCTCGGGTTCAGATAATAACGGTAAATTATGTTTTCTTCATTTTAATTGAACGCTGCAGCTCGGCGACGAGACTTGGATAAATAAAAATGTGAGTAAAAGTATAATAATGAAAATTGGCTGAACTCGGAAAATAAATATAAGTTGAGCGATACAGTGATCGCAGGGAATACCTAAACGAAATTCTCAATACAAATAATATCACATGCATGCACGTTTTAATCCACTGTAGGAGTTATTTCTCCAAGGGGTTTAACGCAAGGCGAAAATCGATAAGTTCTTAACGCAGCCTAAAACCCATGCTAGGTACAATTTCGCTCTAAACGCGTGCCGAGGTAGTTACACATTCCTGACGACACGACGAGCTTTTCAGAGGCAAGGTCAAAGTGTAATGGAAGAAAGGATCCCCTGTAATGAAGAGTGGGGTACGAGCAGGACCAGAGAAGAGCTCCACGGGTTAAAGAGAGGGGGAAGATTTAGCCCTGCAGGAGATTAGCGGGCCAGAGTGAATCCTCGAATGCGTATAAGGGAGGTTCTACCGCCTCGAGCTTATTGAAGTAGTAAAGACCAGATTAGGGCAGGCAAAGACGCGCCAGGTCTCTCCTAGTCGAGATGTAAAGCGACCCGGACGTAATGTCTCTCGTATATATATATGAAACAGACATACATGTATAAGTTCACGGTTTACGCATATACAAACCAAGATTACCATCGGGCACATCAACTTCACTACGGGAGTTCACTACTTCACTACTTCGCTTTGGGAGTTACAAAGGTACTGAGATTCGCCCTGATACAATACGAGAATTTCACTATATCATCGGTATGTGTGTATTAGATTAAAGCCCATCCTACTCCCCCCCATGACTCCTCTCCTTCATTTACAGGTAATTTCCCGGAATCGCTTGAACCTTTGAATTGAGATTTTTCAACGCAATCTAATGGCGCATGGTGAAATTTGTTATTCGTACACAAAGTTTCGAGAGATTTTCTGGGAAGATCTAGATCCTGGTTTAAGATTCTCGAAGCACCAGGTGTTGCCGTTCCGAACGATACTCGTTAAACAAGTAGATAAGACCTGGACAGTAAACTTGACAATGACATATCATCGGAAAAAAAGAATGACCGCATGTGTTGTTCGCAATTATTTCCAGAAATGTGCTTGTCAAGTGTTTGATATTTTTGTTCAAAATGAGTATAATATGTTGCCTGAAAGAAGAGTTTGAATAGTGTCCGAGTCATATAATTATTATTCACGGAATGATATTATTTTATGTGATTTCGAGCACATATATGACCGTGAATTTTTTTTTCCTCTGAATAAATAAACCAATGTAAATTTTGATATTCTAGGTATAATTTCTCTCCTCGGTTACTATAAATTTACAATATTTGCACATATTCGAAACGATATCGGAAATTATGTGCACGACACTTCATTTCACAACCATCGCAGCGGTATCAATAAATTGATTAATTAAGAAACTTCGGCATGGCTGTAACGTATATCAGTTATATGTAATGGCGGAACTCTGTTCTGCGTGAACGACTCGGTAAAGTGAAACAACGTCCACATGCAGGGCACAGGCGAGTTTAGTATTTAGTTTAGCAAAACATCGTGCGGTTTAACGCTAAACTTCCAATCGATATTAGAGAATTCTCTCGCCAAAATTCTACCCGAGCTTTACTTAATAGCTGTTATCAAAGAGAGAGTGAACGAGTTATCTCATGCCCGTAAGGCTATCGACAAATACCTTGCGTCGCGGTCGGGGTTGCGGCAAAAGGTTGCTAATCGTAACCCGGGACTTTGGAATATCCATTATCGATAAGGGAGCTAACTCATTTCTTGGAAATTTCATGTGTACCATTTCCATGACTACGAATTCTTGTCGATTCTCGTACGTGACGCAATATTGGGTCAATCGGTCGGCCATAATCGTTGAAGATAAGGGAGAATGGCGCGCGTAAGGGAGTAGTCGAGAAACGCAAATGAGCAGCTAACAAACGTCGCGATATAATGGGGTTGCGGATCGATATATATATATATCGTAAAATCGGTAATTGTCTTTGGTAAATTCCGCTAGATTATCATCACCTGCGTAATAAGTAGTTTATTTAGATTTATTTCAACTGAATATATATGGGGAAATCCACGGAACCTTTAAATTTGTTGATACTCGGTTGTCTACCTATGAAAAGAGAATTTAAAGTGGGTATCAAGTACGTGGGCCTTCATTTCAGTTATATTACTAGCCAACTCAATGATATTCAACGGTTGAAAAGTGATCCACATATTTCTGGGAGACTTTGAAAAATAAAAATGCTGAAAAATTGCACATTTTCAAGCGATACTCTGAATTCTTTTTTTCATTTTTTGCCTCTAACTTTATGAGGGGTTTATGAATCGATTTGAAAATTTGGGGAAATCTTCGTCTATCTATGACTTTTGAAGTTATTGATGTCATATGGGTGTGCCATTTGACCATTCCCCATGATTCGCACTCAAAGTAGCGATACTCCATTTTAGGTCGTCGACATTTTTTTTACCTTTTCGTTCATAACTTTTTGAGGAATCTGAAAGTTGAAATTTTTATTTCACGTCCAGGTAGCTTCACAAGAAACAAAAAAAAAGTGTGGTTCCAAAATTAATGTGCCATCAAAACTGATGAAACTAGAGGTCGAAGTATCTGAACGTGTACCCGCGTAACTATTTTTTAAAATCATGTTTTTTCGTTGGCACAGCTCTAATTTTATTTCTTACTCGTTCAAACGTCCTGTAATTCGTAAACCTTTATTGTAGGAATCTACTACGAAAATCCTCACACTGAACTTTCGGTACTTCTAATATTATGAAGTTTTATTTGATCAATAAATATTCGGATATTCGTGTGAAATGTTAAAAATAGCGTTGAAATGTGCAATTTTTCGGATTTCATCAATACAAATGCGTATTCGTATCGTAAGTGAAAAAAAAAAAAAAAAAAAAATTAAAAACAAATCAAAATTTTTTTTCTTTCAAATTCAAAAATTTTTTTTTTCAATCAAAGAATCAATAAATAATCGAAAAACAATGTTATAAGTTATAACGATGAAATTGAGATGAATGAAGAACCATGTTATAACGATGAAATTAAGATAAATGAATCTTTTTCGTAAAAAAAAAACGATTTTTCGATTTTTTCACCGTAACTTCTTGAGGGATCGATAAAAATGAGTAACGCGAGTATATTCTTCACTTATAGTCTACAAGAGACATGCCAAAAAAGGTTTGAGAAGTGTGCTTCAAAATAAAAAATGAAGTCACACTTTTTAAAAAAATCAAAGGTTCCGTGGATTTCCCCATATATCAGATAATACGATATCGCTGTACGAAATTTGAAGTGTTAAAATAGGGATAAATTTATAAGCGGAAATTATCTATTCAAGAATATCGCCTCCTCTATACACTGAGAGACTCTTCGTGTCAATAAATGGTAAAACTATATCAAAGTTTAGTATGGTAGGGTTCGAAAGTAGGGAAGACCGGGCGTACGTTTCAAAAATTCATATGGTGCATACTAATGGGTAAAACTGATATTTTCCTTTCAATAAGTGAAAAAGGTGTTTCAATGTTTAATGAACAACATAGTAATATTCGGAACGCACCATATCAAAGTTAGATAGCGACTTGACAAACACGGTTAGTATGGTGAATATGAAAGTTTGAAATAATCGTCTCCAGTCGTCACGAAGAATATCAGTTTTTCGTACGGACCATATGAAAAGTCATGACTTGCCGGTGAAAAAAGAAGGGAGTGAGCCGAGGCTATCACCAACACCAGTATCATCAGGAAGTAGAGGTCACACGCACTGAAAGGACATACATATCGGGTATACTATACATGTACACAAATATACACAAGTTACATAGGAGTATCGCGCAACACACTTATAAATTAGACCGAGAGACTTATACCTATACATTTACAATATACAAACGTAATACAATTACGTGCGGGAAAATTTCAGAAACTTCTATATATACCAAGCTGGTAATAATCCACTGCTTGTGAGAAAGGACTTGGAGGGTTCTTTTCTAAATAACTCGTTAAAGAATCATTCTTTTGGAAAACTGCATTTGCAAAGTAGACTTTATTTTGGAAAGGTAATTTTATAACTTGAAAAAAAAAAAAAATCCAATTAATTTTTTAATTATGTATTATTTTTCAATTGAAACATGTATGGGCATCACAGCAAACATGATGGTAGAAAATTTTGAAAATTTGGATCTTCAGATTTTATCCTAGAAAAAATTCAACAAACGCTTCAAGCTCTTTAAGACGTTTGTTTAGGAGAAAATTGGATTAGAAAAATTGACAAATTAACATGTGTTCTTATGGGCAAAAGTGGAAAAAAAATTATATCTGTGTTAAAAATGACGGAAAAAATCTGAAACTCTTTAGGTCAACGGGGAAAAATATCTGATTCTCGCCTAATCATTTTTGCATTGATTAGGTAGCTCGTTTTCGAAAAATGAAATAATTTTTCCCGAGTATTGAGAATAAAAATCACTCCGCGCCAATTTGAAGTTAGCTGATATGGAGTGAATTGCCCATATACATCCCTATTCCTCAAACATGAATACTTTCAATTGAGGAAGTGTTCAGAATGAAATATTTTCTACTTTTAAATAAATTCAGATAATTTGGGAGTATATAAAATTTTAGCACTATTAGAGTCTAGATATACTATAATAACTTTTATTCTGAAAAGATGATCTAATTTTTTTTCTAATCTTTGAATTTTTGTATTTATGACATAATTTTAAATGTTACAAATAAACTAATCATAAAGAATCGAAGGTATCAGAAATAGAACTTTTTATAATTAGAATTGTCTTCATTTTTAGAACTCAACATTTTCGTCGTTTGAAAAAAGAAATAGGAAAAGTCATACATAGGTAATCCTAAAAATATAGCCAATTACAGAGATATACAAATCTCCACATTCACACGGCACATGGCAAGCGAATTGGCAGGATTTTTCCTTCGGCTGTTTCCGAAACAGAGCGGGGCCTCGTGCGTTCTCGGTGAAGATCGTAGTCGCTCGGGAGATTCAGGAAATATTTTCATACGCACCATACGAAAAATTGAGACTCTCCGTTTCAATTTCTAATATCCTTTGCAGTTTCACGGCTGCTTGATATCAATGTTGATATTGACCATGTTAATTTCTGGAATATGCTTCTCGAATGATGACAGTCACTGTGTTTATAAGTGAGACGACTTTGTAGGAAATTTTACTATGGAGAATATCGATTTTTCGTATGGAAGATTTCTGACATACAACGTTCTAATATTTCATATTGACCATACTAATATCTCGTATTTTCTTGTTAAAATCTGCTATGGCAATATGAAACTTCAGTATAACGTTACGAATAACTAGTGTATTTTGCGCTGTCTTCCCTACTTTCGAACCCTACCATACTAAACTTTGATATAGTTTTACCATTTATTGACACGAAGAGTCTCTCAGTGTATGTGTATACACATCCAATTTTCTGATTGCTCGTAAAGATTATTTTCTGCACGAAAGTGGTACAACTGGCATAAATTACTTGCATATTCGAGAATGACGTTTGCCGTTTGCCTATTGGTATTCGGTTGTGAATAGAATCCAAACATAGTAAAGGCAACAATATCACCCTATGTAAAAGTTGATTAGAAAAATTGAATCGTAGTAGTGCGGGGGCGAAGAAAATATAATTTTTAACTATACTATTCGAGTTTGACTATTTAACGCAAGTATAATGGTGCCGAAAACGATTTTATAAAGAAAATTATACAGTCTGTGGATATCGATTTATGGTTAAATAAAAATTGCCTCATTTGGGCTAGACCCGAGCGACCAGGCCTCGAACGTCTAGGAATAATTTACGTCATAATGGTATATTAAGCTCGGTGATTGAGGGAAAGAAAAATATAAGAAAGAGAAAGAAAAAAAAGAAAAAAAAAAAAAAAAAAAAAAAGGAAAGACGAAATAAGACAAATAAAACAAGTGAGAAATATTTTAACGACGGTGAAAACTTTCCAACACGTAAACTTGTCTTAATTTTAGAATCATCCCCTTCGAAATCGCACTTGAAAAGGCGCCGGTTCTCCGGTCCTAAGTGACCGTCAAACTTTGGTGAAACGGTGGTAATAAATTATGGAGATATGTGGTACCCATCAAGAAGCAAAATAGGTACAACTTTTAGCCAACTTTGCCATCTGGTTTATGGTAAAAGGTGTTAAAACCTCGTTATAAACGTTGGACAAAGCGACACTGGAAATCAGACGGTTTATGATATCATTACGTTATTCAAGACTCGGAACATGCAGTCCTGCAGACTAAAAGAGATATTCCCTCTTTTCGTAGCATAGAAAATTCAAAGCCGGTGCTTTTATTATAAGAAAATTTATTATTTGCAGTAGATTTTTAGATTGAAACTAACTAAAAGCTGCTCGGTAAAGTTGTTCGGATAAATCAATATGTTTGAAAAAGTTTTTACCAACCTTTCATTGAATATGAATTTTGAGGGATGTGATGAAGTTGATTTTTGCGGTGTATAACTTGTGTTCGAACTTATTAATCAAGCATGCTTGATAGTTTTTGTTCAAGATTGTATACAGAGAGAGGAGCTTATGTCACGCATCGACTTTCGAGTCTTAGTTAGAGAGGATAAGGTATACGTGTCGTGAAAACAGAATCATGGCCGAATAGAAGTTTGGGAAGTGTTTGAGAGTTGAAAAAGTTTAGGAAATTTATGAGGCTGCTTCTCGTCGTTAAATGACGTGCCGGAAACACATTTTCGAAGTTAGAAACTTGATATATAACGTACGATCTTACCGCATTGATTAACGTCTAGTCGTCAGCAGTAATTCTCGCCTTCAACTCGTCTTCGCTTCCTCTTTAATCAACTTTTTTTTCTCAAAAAACAACCCCTCAGACTAAAACGGTAAAACTTTAGCAAACGATCGAGTGCTAGTCAAGTGGTTAGTTATATCAAACAAGTACTATTAAAAAAAAAAAAAAAAAAAAAACGGGAACGAAAAAAATACGTTGAAAATTATGGAAAAAATTTTTTCTATAACAGCTACTGTTAAATATAGGGTATGAATGAAGAGATTGTGGAGAAGAATAATATCTCTGTGAATTAAGACAGTAAAACCGCCCAAAGTTCGTTTATAATGAAATTTAATCGGGCAGGAAATTATTTTGTAAAATCTCAGCCGGATGGTCGAACAGCCAGGAATTTCCAGTACTTTTTATCTGAGCGTGCAACGAGAGAAAAAAAAAAAGGGAATAAAACAAAATCTGTCATTGAGTCTTAGCATTTTTTTTTATTTTTTATATTTGTCCATGATAATTTTTTTTGTTTGGTATATGGAGTCCAAAAGCGAGATAATTCTGATAAGAATTCTATGTGCATCAAAGAATGATAACGAACTTTCCACATTCTCGTAAACTAGACGAGGATCTTTGCCGTGGTTTTCGTGTTAAATTACTGTGACACCGGAAGTCGAGATAAGGTAAGGAAAGAAATTTCTTTTTTTTTTTTTTTTTTTTGCTTTCTTCCTTCCTTTCTTTTTTTTTTTTTTATTTATTTATTTTTTTTTTGATACACGATACAGCGAGACATTTTTTAGCACGCTAATCAGCTCCGTGCTCCTTGAAACACACCCTTATCTCGGACGTGCGTGGCCAAGGGTAGCCAGGAGTGGTACCGCAGAGAGGCTACATGGAAAGTTCAGAGTGTTGAGAAGGCTGAGAGAGAAATAGAGAGAGAAAGAGAAAGAGAGACAGAGAGAGAGAGAGAGAAAAGGAGCTTTTCCCGCGTACGAAACTAACTGCGCCTTGAGTGCGTGGCGCTTACCAACCGTTACTTGTAGACCTGTTATTAAGATTAGGCAAGCGCATGAATAATGATATACTCTTAGCTGTTGCTACTCGCCTCCGTCGTTTCTTCTCATCTCTTCTCTTATCCCACTAGGCCATTCTTCGTCCTGATAAATTACCTCCTCCGGTAATTACTGGAGCGTATATATAGGTATATTATTATATACTATATCTCGTCCAAACTTCGTTTCTATATGGAGTTGGTTAACGTTTTGTCAAACAAGAGATAGGACGGTATTCCTTTTTCATTTTATTTATTTCTCTTCTTTTTTTCTTACACGTTTTTTTTTTTTTTTTTTTTTTTTTTCATATTTATTTATATGCGGGAATTCTTTTTTCGTATAAGACTGATTCTGTCAATCCATATATATATATATCTATAAGACACGAGGAATCCTGATCCTCAATTGTTACCAGTGACGCGTAGCGTATAATCCCATTTCCTTCGTTGAATTTTCCCCCTGACGCCTGTTACGTAGAAAGTTACGGCCACAGGGTTGAGTTTAAGGAACATGAGGCCTCGATCGATGTTCGGGCCTCAGTTAAAGTAGTAGGTGCCGGGGTTTGGACAGACTCGTCAACCAACTATTAAATCTACCCGTCATAGTAATTTTCTGCAATTATATTTTGAACATGATTTTACGGGTTGAAGAATTGACGTGATATTGAAAATACGGTTCGATTTGTTCGAGAAAAATAATTACATCTGATGTCTTTCAACGTAAATCAGATATTCTAAATTATTTGATCAGCTTCTAGTGATTTTTAACGTTTCTGTAAATTGATGACATTGATTTTTCACTAACTTACGAATCTGTGCTTTGGAAGAAATTAAAAAAAAAAAAAAAAAAAAGTCAGGAAAGACCGTTTTTCACGCTGCTTTTTATCACCCCATAAACCCATGTAATGACTAGACCTACTATTAAAAAAATAATTCGTTGGCTCGACTGCAACTTTCGGAAACTCAAAATTCCAAGACTGTCAGCCCCACAGTTTTTGGAATGTGCAAGTTTCACTTTTGCACTAAAAAATGTAAATTTGAGATTGTTTCATCGAGCCGTTTCTCTCATAATTGCAGTATAAAAAGGCTGTTCTCCAGACGGAGAAAATGAGCCGTGGAAATAAGCAAAATTCATTCTCGACAGAAGCCAATAGTTTTTCTCGTATCACCAAGTTGGTGAAAAGTAAGAAAATCTGACTAACCAAAAGTGTATCACAGCGAATGTAAATTTTGAGGTAAAAGTAGACGAGGAGATGAGTAGTGATAAGAGACGAGATATCAAGAGATTGAGATATTCGAGGATCGTCAAATTACCGCCTATCATAGCATGGTACGTAGTACATATAGATATACAATCGAGTGGAAAAGGTAGAAAAAAAAATACGAAAAGAAAGTTAAAATTTTCAACTCAAGCAAGAATAAGGAGCAATTGTCGGAGGAAATTCTCCGATAAAGTACAAGTTATACACAAGGTGGTGGATCCTGCCTAGTCTCTATATACCTAAATGTGTATGCATACATGTACATGCAACACATGTATCTATAGATGTAGGTAAATATATTAACGTTAGCTTCTGCAGCTTTGGACCAGACTGTTTTATTAAAATTCCTCTCCTCTATGCGCATACTGACATCATGATATTACATTATCTTCTGCAACTTGTCGAGGTTCAACGAGTTGAGAAATTGCTCAGAGATTTTTGAAAAACATTCGCTCTACAAAATGCACATAGGTATAGGAGAGAGAGAGAGAGAGAGAGATTAAAAAATTCTCGAATCAGTTATGACGGCGGAAAAACTTTCTCAAGTGTTTCGATTACGAACTTCTTCAAGTGCCAATAGAAAATCGCCGTGTTTTTTTTTTTTACTTTTCTTCTTTTTTTTTTCGCAAACGTTGAAAACTAACACAAAAAAACATCAATGGCTTTAGATTTCCTTTGCAAGCTACGAACTCTCATGCGAAATGAGTTCGTCAGTTACGATTTAATTCAAATAAACTTTTTTCATAAAACTCAATTGAAATTTTCAGTTTTTATATATATATAATCTAGTATATATGCAGTATGTAGATACGCTTATCAACTTCAACAATTTTACTATGTTTAATGACACACGGCGTTCAACCTTGTTCTTTGACCTACTATTTTTCAACTGCAGAGATTAGGCTTCGTTTAAATTTTAACATGACTCACGCGAACCAAGAACTACCCTTATCCAGATAAGAAACTTTCTTCTTCTTCAACCTCATATAGGTTCGACAGCAAATTCCTGAGTCCAAACTTCTTATAAACTTCTAATCGTTTATTGAAAAAGACTTTGCGACATAAGTTTTCTTTTTCTTTTTGTATGTATGCAACAAGTTTGTGCGGTATTCCGATTTTTCAACAATTTTTTCAGAGCTTGTTCAGTGCGTGTCAGCCACATGATTTGATTAATTTGACTGTCGATCGTATACGACAATATTTCGATGCGTTTACCACCAGTGTGTACAAATTTAGTTAGCAGCAGTCGCGGACTGACACTTTCATTATTTGTTTCAGTCAAATATCACTTGCTTTGAACTTCGGGAAAAATTTTCATCTGTCAATTGGATATGAAAGACCTGCATTAATAACTCTCGGATCCATATGTTCTGTGAATACATATTTCATAGCGAAAGATTCTATATCGCCATATTAACCAGCTTCGCAATAAAAGCAATTATGCACAGTTGACAATATGCGTGCAATCAACATCGAAATATTTCAAACTTCAATTGTGTGACGTTTACTAGAAACTTCAATTTCTAATTCAGCAAATGGAATATTGCAAACAATGAATGGAGTAGAAAACCAAACTACTAACGGTCGAGGTGTGTGGTATAGGAGCGTCGACCACGTTGCACTTTAATTAGTTCGACTTGACGGCAGTGCTCGCGTTTTAATTAAGAGAATTGCAACCTGGATACACGTGGTGGTATATAGGACAACCTCTTTACCCGAAAACTCGTTTCATCTCATGAAAAATTCTCTTTCAGAGAATTTCACAGATTCAGCTTACTGTTAGCTCCATTAGTTCACGTTATTTGATGCAAAATAGTTACGAATAGCTTTGAATAAATGAAGAAAAAAAATTGAATACTGTTTTTGATGTTCAGATGAAAATTACATGCGATTTTTAATTCTGGAACGTATTAAAAAATTTTTGAATAAAAAACATTTCTCAATCATATTTTATCTTTTCTAGGGAACAAAAAAAAAAAAAAAAAAAAAAATGTTATTCACTATACGTAAACGATTGGGAATTCATTTTAATTGCGTATTACGATCAGATTTATGGGAGCAATTTATCAAATTTTAATTTGCAGTTACTTTAACGAGATTTTAGCTATGAGGATTCTTAAGCTTATATTATAGCTGAACTCGTTAAGATAATAATTTGTTGGCTTATATTTCCCGCCCAGTAAAATGTGACCTCAATATATTATACCTGACGTTAAAATATGCCACCACCGTGGGATAATAATCCTTAAAACTGAATGATCTTCGTATACCATATTATATTTATGCGTTTATAAATAAATATCGAAATTTATTGTCCTTGTATAAAACTATATATGGTTTTTTTTTTGTTTCTTTTTAACTTCATTAAGTATATATACGTTACTAAGAAGTATTTTTGCCGTCTTATTTCATAAAAATATTCCTTGTTTTTTTTTTTCATTCCACTTCCGACAATCAGCACTGAGTTATACGTAAAGTGTGTAAGAATATACCTATTTTGTCTACTCTAAAAACTATAGAAGTAGTTTCGTTGCTAAATGTTCTCTAGCTCATTGTGTATATAAAAGTTTTTCTTAGAACAAAGACCGAAGTCTTGCTGGCTGCAGAAGTCTCGGGGGACGGTAAAATAAGTTTGAAAAACTTTCCCGCGCCAGGTGGTAGCGGCTGTGAAAAAAAAAAAAAAAAAAAAGAAGAAGAAATGAAGAACCGCAAGGAACACAAAAAGCGTTTCAGCTTTCCCCATATCTTGACGAGTTATGTAATTACACGGGATATAATAGTGAATGATCGTGGTATAATTTCAAATCTAAATTCAATTTGCGGTTTGTTAAGAGCCCGTGATAATTACGGTTCTGAAATTAGATTCCCTCTTGACAGTGAACGGTGTTAAATGTCATTGATATTAGAAAGCTTCGGTCCAGATGTCATGTCATGTCAGTCTCGAAGATTTAGCAAAGATGTTCAGACTTATAAGACGATCACTCTCAACCCACGTGCGAGTTTCCTTTTTTTCAAGAAGAAGAACAAGAAGAAGAAGAAGAAGAAGAAGAAAAAAAAAGTTTTCGTGAGATAGAACAACAGGAAAAAATAAAAATAAAAGAGACAAAAAAAGTACTCACCTGGGTGAAGAAGTAGTAGTAAACTTTCATTCCACGTTCAGCGAATAGCTGGGCAAAGTGTGTGCTCGGACAAATGAAGAAGTAATCACCTACTACATCCCCAATCATTTTCTGGTTCAAGTAACCGTCGCTCACGTGTTCCCAGTCAGTATACTGAAATCAAATTCGCATTTTTATATTCATTAATCATCAACAGATACATTTCGATATCTGATACGTGCATTAGGCATAAATTGCTGCATCAAATCACAGCGAATTTTCATCAGAGACAATGAGAATCCATGAGTGTGGCATACATATGTGTGCCGAAATTTGGTGTAATTCAAAACTGGATATTGAATGGGTACGTGGGTGTGATCTTTCAGATAGGTGCGTGAATTGATTCGGTATAACGAGCGGGAGAAACAGGAGAGTAAAAAAGTTTTATTCTTTTTTTTTTTTTTCCTCATTTTTCAAATTACTTTGTTCTTGAAATTTAATACACTTGTTGCTCGAACTAAAAGGCGTGTGAAATGTTTCGATTAAAACTTTTTAAACGAGATTTACCTCGTCGTGCACTTATACATGAAATGTCTGTACAGAGTCGACAACTTGCCTGAAAGTTTTCGCAAAGACGCAATACGAAAATAATTCAGGATTTTATTAAGTTCGAAGTTCACAGTGAGAAGAAAGACTGTTTTTTTCTTCTTTCTTTCTTTTTTTTTTTTTGTCTCTTTAGATTTCCAAGGTTTCAGAATATCTGGGGATTGAAATTTACGAGCTTTCATGATGTCGTAAGTTATTTCGAAAAATTCAATCCCCTTTCGAAAAGTAAATGGGTCAAAGGTCTACCAAGAGTTTGGAAACCTGTATATATGTACGTATACGTACGTTCGTTAGTGTCCCGGCAGCGTTAGGTAAATAAAATTATTCTCACGAAATAGAATCGAAGGTTGATGACGTTGTAATTAACTTAACTCAACGAACTCTCATCCTCGCCAATTTAACAAGCTCGAATTAATCACCAGGACTAAATCGTGTGCGATGCGGTCGAGTAACACGATCAGTTGGGCTCACTCGATGCCATAGCGACCAAACAGAGCCTTGGATATTCGCGTTCGCGTTTAGAGAATTACCCATTTGAAATATAGAGAACTCTGGCAAACTGAACCATCGGTTTCTATTTTTGTTTCAAAGGTCGAAGGACTTATTTGGCCAATAATTATACCCCCAGATCAGCGATCCGTGTGATTTGAATATGATTGTTACGTTTAATTTTACGAGGACTGAAAATTATCAGCGTTACACAGCTAACGAACTTTCTCTACTTGATTGAAAACAAATTCTTCATTAACCAAATAGCCGAGGATTTTGATTGAGGGAGAAAACTGAATTGAAGATTTGTGTGTGTGTGTGTACGTGTGTATCATCAAATCACAGTGTAGGTATGCGTGAGCCTTAAAAAGCTTAACCAATTGCACCAGAAAACAAAATTACCAAAAGTAATATATATAACGAATTTAGTTGTTCAAATTGAGGCATAAAGTTACGAAGTTCATGAATAAATTCAATATCAACGACGGATTTCAAATAGAAAGGTATATATATTTGAATCGTGAATAATAAATTGGCACCAGTCATCATATTCAGTTCGAATCTGGTGCTTGGTTTTATATTCGTTTGATTTTAGATGGAACAACGCGAAAATATATACTTGGGTGAAGTAAAAGGGTGGCTCATCTCGGCCGATTGCTACATCGTACAATCGACATCCTGTTCAGGTTCAGGTTCATTGAAAATTACTATTGGAAAAGGTTGGCTCAATCCTGGCTCGTCGTACCAATGACACAGCTGTAGATTCGAAGAGATTTTTTTTTTTTTTTTTTTATCCACCCCTCTCGGTGTTGTAAAAATCCTAAACTCTGTCCACTCATTTCGTTTTATATCAAGCGTAAAACAGGCTCGGTTGTAAATCTGGAGTAAATATTTTCTGGCTCTTTACTGCAGGTTGGGATATCAAACGCACTTTATACGACAAAAAAAAAAAAAAATCCGTCGCTTGAAACATTATTTTATATACTTATATAAGAAGAAAAAAACCACAATTGGCAGGCGACGTTCGGTTCATAAAGCTCTACGACTGTCCCAAAATTTTGATCATTATTTCACCCGAAATTTCCAAGCTATTATGTTTTTTTCCAAAAACTGATTTTTTCATCAAGCAATGGAAATGACCGATTCTCAAACAATCTGTATATTTAAGGTACGTAATAAAATACGTACAGGCGTAGGCAGCTTGTGCCAATAACTGAGATAATCAATTCAGACGCATTGCGGAAAATGAGCGAATGAGTTATTCATATTTGAACTAATTTTAGAACTTTCAAAGTCAAATAATGTACCGATAGGTTTAGTGAAGCTTTTCAATTCTTGATGAAGACTGCCACATGGTTGATTATCTTCATTCATTCATTCATTCAAAAAAAAAAAAAAAAAAAAAAAAAACGAAGAAGAAAAAAGGAAAAAAAAGTTTCTACTTTGAAAAATCTTTACGAACTTCAGACTTTTCTCGTATATTAAAGCTCGAGGGAAAGAATGATCCCCCTAAAAAGCTGTATAAAAAAAATTGGAATCAGGGCAGAACTGTCAGATACTTTTAGCTCAGTTTATTTCTGAGAACATTGATCTTTTCGTGCGATTTTATCCACCCTATTATTTATATTCGAAACTTGGATTATTCAGGAAAAGATTTTCAACTCTAATCCAGATATAGATTTGAAAACGAAAAATAACTTGTCTTTCAAAATTTTAACAATTTATAATAATCCGAATCGTGCATATCAAATGCCGTAGCAAACTAGTAGCTCGAGTATATATATATATATATATATGTATAATATATGATCAAAGAGCAGGTGCATCATCAAAGAAAACCTCGGGATGTTTAATTTTCTCGAGATTCTAGAGAACGGAGGAAAAATAACACGAGCATGGACGAAAACTATTCTTTCAAGTTCTCGAGTTAATTTCAAAAGTTTCAAACTTCCAGCGAAGCGCGTTGAGTGGGAAAACATGTTTTATACATCCGATCTCGTTTAGCTGTTCGCCCTCTGCAATCACCCATGCCACGATTTGGAGAGATTATTGTTCTTATCGTTTGATCTTTGTAAGATATTTCGAACTTCCGACGAAAGAATACACCGAATATATATATATATGTAACAGTTACGCCTATCGTATTCCTGAGACTGCCTAGGGATGTGCGACGAGAATAAGCAGCAAGGAAAAGTAGGTAAGCGAGAAGAGACGCGAAAATAAAAGAATAAGAAACCAAAGGAGAGAAAGCCCGGGCGCGAAAGGAGGATTTTGTATATTCAATCTCGATCGGAGATTGGTTTATGCTGATGACTTGCCTTTCCAAGTCTTCTCCTCTATTCCTGTGACACCAAAAGACCGAATCTACGAGGCCTCCAGTTCTTTTCAAGGATTTTTTCCCCTGCGCTTAGGGATCGGATGCACAAACAATATTTTGATTACTATATTCTTCCTCCCTTCCCTTAATATATATATATACCACCATTTCTTTAGAATTTATTATTATAGAAAGAAAACTTTCCAGGACGAAGTCAATGAAGCCTGAAAAAAAGTTGTAATATAGTAGTTTTTGAAAAATATTTTCAGCTCGTATGAATTGCGGGTTATTGAAATAGGACACGAATGTAGATAATACCTAGACACATGTATGTCACGTGTTGTTTTACAGCGAGTAAGATAAGAGTTAAGAAATAACAATTTCTGTCACGCGAAAGGTAAATACGTTGGAAAAAAAAAAATGAAAATCGGTAGATCAAGCTTAGTTAACGCGGAATATAATTAGCGATAAAAATAATTTCTGTAAAATTACGATGATGAGGTGTATTAATGATGAAGAATAACACCGTCAGAGGTATAACAAAGAAAATGATTAATGATTGGAAGTATTTTCAATGAAAATATTCCACAGATTTCTGAATCCCTGGAAAACTTTGAGATTCGGAATAATCTCGATGTATAAATTCAAGATGAGACGAGGTCTTGGTTTCTTAATACCTTCTAGACAGGAGTGCAGGGGAGAATGAATGGGTGAAAACCGAGGCAAAGTTTAGATCCTCTAACGAGCCTCTGACGTTCGAAAGGTTTAATTAAAAACGTGCCAATTGTCTCACAATATTCGGGATTCAAATTTTAACCGAACAATAAAATACAAGGATTTGAAAACTGACTGAAAATTAAGAAAGCTTGAAAAGACACAATCTCACAGTAAAAAACAATTGACTTAATCATCTGTACTACATTACTTTCACTTGAATTAACTTTTTATGAATTCTAGATATTTATCTGTTAGAAAAAGAAAATATGAACTTTACAGGGTTTTATCGTAGCTGAAGGTTCATTTTATGAAATAAATTTGCATCGTAAGCCGATACTTCATATGCTTGCAGTGCATAAAACAAGACATTTTATGAATTAAAAGAGTAGAGTGTTTCCAATAAAAAAAAAAAAAAAAAAAACGAATAAAAAAATAAAGCTACTTCGATGCATGTAATAAAATATGATTTTTGCTAGAAATTCAGTTTCAGCTGGCAGGTACATCGGCGAGCACTTAAATTCACATATATTATGTAAAAGCCAGAAATTGTATCTCTAGTTGCAGCAGTGCATGAATTGTTGAAATTTATGGCACATCATATACCTATTGGAAAAATAATTGGTAAAAATTATATCAAGCACGACGCGTATAGGTATATTTTCAGATAGATAATTTTTGACGATGTAGGAGCCTGAAGTGGACTGAATATAATTAACGAAGTGAAAAAAAGAACGAAAAGGTGAGGGAAAAAAAAAAAAAAAGGAAATAGATTAGGAAAACATTTACGAAGTAATAATTAAACGAGACGAACGATATATTATTCAAGCTTGATAATCATTTAAGAGACACCTGCGTCATCGCGTGAAAGCTAAAAATTGCCCTCGGTTAAATATCCGGTTCGGTAAATCAGTCGAATAAGCTCACTGAGAAAAGCTTGCTTTCGTAATCAATCAAGGTGGCTCAGAACTAATACCATTCCGTCGATACAGAGCTAAGACTTCGAAGTTCGAAATTGTAAATAGGATTTCGTCCACGTGCAATTAAGTAACAATTTCCGAAGACTTTTTTTTGAAAGAAAGACCTGAACAATCGAAAAAAGCAAAGAAATCCAAAGAAAAGTAAAGAGTAAGAGAAGTAGATTAAGAAAAACAAGTAAAGGAATAGTATACTTCGCCCCAGGCTCTCATCTTATATTTATGAAATCAAATGATCCATACTTCGCGAGAATTCGGCGGAATCGTTGAACCAGTAGCAATGGTGAAATTGTAATAAAACTGAAACGGAAGGTGGTAAATAGAACGGTGGATGGATCGGTCAGTTGCTGAAGATTATACTTGGATTAGAAAGAGCCTTCATTCATCACTGCCACGTGAGCAAAGCTACAATAATACAAAGTTTGACCTGACCTGGCTTTTAGTAGCTGCATAGATACACCTACGTATGTACATATTAGGCTTTTCTTACCTTCAGCTGCCATCTACATTCTACACGTATCTGAAATCTCTCGGTGTATAAACCAGTCTCCATTTCCTTGGGGATGACGGGACTCGCAAGGGAACGTAGGGACAGAACAGGAGTAATCTTATAGTTGATGATATTCCAATACAATTTCCGCGTAGAAGCGTGTAACCATCTACGTATGTATATTACATGTTCGCCTATATCCATATGTAAAGCCTCATTATACTTAACTACATTTCACGTCTAGCTAAAAGCTTTCTTTCGGTTAGGGTATAAACGATTCGATAGGGACACCGTGCCTTTTCAATTCAAGACTCCTTCTTATTTAGATTAAGCAAAATCACATAATTCCACTTATTGTATTTGATGAAATTTTTGGTGCACTAATTCCCGCATGAGTGAGATTCAGGTATATTAAAAAATCCGATGACCCAGTGACCTAAGACTCGAGTAGTTTATTGAAGATAATCGTATGCAAAAGAACAGGGTGAAATATTAAGGAATGAAAAATGGGTGGCTACAGCAAGACCTAGCTACGTATCTTTGGATCATCGAGAGAATATAATTTGATAAAGGTAGAGTCGTGCTTGTGACCAGGAATCGGAGTTTTATATTACATTTATATAATCGGCTGATCTTATATACGAAAGAATTATTCTGGCAAATTTTTTTTAAGAAATGATGGATCGAGGCTAGACGAAAATCTTGACAAATGTTAATTACAATGAAATAATATTCATGTGCTTCTCATATTATATAAGAAATTACTTCACGATATTAAATTACCCGCAAGGGGTAGGCGGGTATACCATGCTGAATCGAATTGATAAATGTTTGCTAACCACGTAGTCGCGTTGGGAACCTTTTTAAGCTTTTGGAGATGGTATAGGTAGAAGAGTCTGTCTGAAGAGATTCAACTTTTATAATTTCGAAATCGAAAAGTTAATCGGAAAATAATATTGAACGAACAAATATTTCCGCTAGTAGAATGTGAGACGGGATCGAGCGAATTATAAGAAAATATTTTTTACAATTTTCGATTTCATATACATAGGAAATTTCGTTTGCAATCAGAAAATACTGCTTTGGAAAAAAAAAAAAGTATAACTATAATGTTCAGTTTTTTGTACTTTTCTTTCTATTTTCTTCAGCTGGACGGTCTATAAACGATATTTGTATAGATATATAGAAAAAGTACTCGACCATATGATTCCTTGATGAATTCCATAGCGAATATTCTTATTTACCCCAGGCCCGTTCTCTCTCGACAGTGGGAATGGGCAAACACACTTTGACTAATGCAAAATTCCCATTTAGCTTATTATACAGACGTGGGTGTGTAATGTTTGAGGAAAAGTATTGTGTTATATTATTGAGAGTATAAGTTGTCAGGTGAAATAACCGATAAGTTATTGCTATTCTAAGAAGTTAGACAGAAATTTGTTTTTTTCTTTGATGCAAAAATTGGAAGAAACAATATTTAAATGATCTATAATCGATTTAGCACGTGAAAAATTTCATGATCTGTAATTATAATTACATAATTATATTCGCAATTACATACTACAGCAGTCAGCAAGTAGCAGAGATATTATAAATTCTGAAGCGAAGCGAGAAGTGAAGTCGTAATTCAGAGAATGTGCCAAGAGACTTGCCATCGTCAAGCGAAATATGCCTCTGGTAATTACACGAGAAATTAGATGTTATTTTTCATACGCTGAGGAGGAGGCTTTTGTTTTTCTCGTTATGACGTAAACGAAGATTTTTTTTTTTCTTCTTCTTCATTATTCTGTTCTCTTCTCTTCTGCCCTAGGGAACTGACGTCCAAGTAACAAGTTTGAGGAAAAGATACGTCCCTCCCTGCACTGACCCGGGAATCGCATACTTAATAATGTACAGACTCGTCGGTCGACATGTTGCAGAAATTTTATACCACTGTGACATTTATCAAATATTAAAATCCATTGACCTATATTTTTCTAGACTCAACTTTTGCAAGCTTATCTTTCTGACTCACAATTGTAATAAAAATTTCATCAACCCATAGCTAGGAGAGAATTAATGATAAATGATAATATGACAAAACTATTTCTGTAAATGATGTATTGTAAAAATGAAAGCTCCTGTTTTTCCATTAGTTGTGCCAACTAAGTTTTAGGTTCATCTATGGCGACTTGAGGATGTATTACAGCAAGTCTGATTCTGAACTAAGTCTATCGTATATCGTGGTAACCCAGATTCTGCGGTCGTAGGAGAATGAAAATTGGAGGTGAACTTCGCGAGAGAATCAGTTAGTTCAGTCTCGTTGTTTTGTTGAAATAGGAGGACGAAAAGCTTTTGTCTTTTCCTGAACGAGTTCACTAGCTACAAGGCATCCATGCGAATGTGGGCCACCTTTCCAGTAAAATCACGTTTAACGGTTCCTTTGTTGCGGTACCCAATTTCTCGTTCATCTCTATGTAGCAAAATTCAGAACTTTGGCACGATGTTTTTGGCCAAACTTCCCGGGTAACAATTTCAACTGGCAGCCATACGGCTGTGCAGTATCGCGATCGTGAGGTCGCGGCCACGGGCCAGGTAGATTCTAGTTAACGTCAAGACATATGGCAGTGCCAGCTTGAAATTGAATTTAAAATCCTGTAAATTTCAGATTTTTTTCATCGAGCCGTTTCTGAAATTATTCGACGAATTTTTCGGACTGATTGACGGACGAACTGTTTTTCGGATAAAGAAGGCTTGTAAACGTAGATTCGATTTGATCGTAGCAGGATTTATTTTAGATGAAAATCAATGCTTTTTTTTTACCTAACTAAGGTGATGAAAACGATCGTTTCAGCCTCACCATTTTGGAAATTCAGGAATTTCTTTTTCGGACCAATTTTTTTTTAGTCACCCATATATTCGTACCGTTTTTGCAAAAATCTCCAACTCAATCGCAACTTTCGGAAACTTAAAAAAAACTTTCAATGTCAGGTAGCGACTCGACATGGGATGGCATTAATGTGGCATGTGGGGTGGCTATGTAAGAATGTCACAATTTTCTTATTTTTCAACGATTCGAGAAAACTGAAAAACCCAAACAACCGAAAACAAAAAAAAAAAAAACAGATAATCTGTGAAGAATCCAAAATAATCTAACATACATAAAAGTATACTTATATTACATGCACAACTAGGTCGAAGGCTTCATTGTTCTCGGTGAAAATTATGGAAGGAGCCCGAAGCCTTGCGCCGAATGAATGAATGAATGAATGAATGAATGCCAAGAAAGGTTATCCAACTTCTGGAGAGAGTTTTTACAGACTTCTTCAGGGACACCGATGCTCTATTTCCTCTTTAACTCAATACAAGAAGGTAATATGAAGTACGTAGGTACTAAGAAGGCCTGTTTTATTTATATACGTAGAATATATACCCTATATGCGAAGTTGTCCAGATGTATTTGGGTTTATGAGGACTGTACATGCGTGAGTATGTGGATAAATATTTTATGCAGGTATAGTCGTATAGGGTAGGGTATACCAACTTTCTGCGAAGTGTAACTATAAGCGAAAGACAATATAGGTGGGTATGAGAAAGGTTGAGGTTTAGATTCAGGCGAGGCACTGGATTTTTTACGAAGGTAGGTATAGAAAAAGCAACTCTCTTTCTCTCTCACCGATCTCATATAAGGGTTGTAATATTTACGCCAAAAATACTGAATTCGAGAAAAAGTTTATACCTACCAACGTCTTTCGCTTTTGCCCACTTCTTCGTTGATAAAGTTTACACATGGGACACCATTTCTTCTGGCTTTATCCAGTCGTTATATAAAGTTTAATGACAACAAATTGAGAAAAAAGAAAATAATTTATAAACGTATTCATTCGATCACGAGATGATGGAACCTACTATTCTCATTGTCAAAGCCATAAATCATCGATGGAATGTGAGAGCCACAATTAAATTATTCCATATTTGATCGATTCGGATATATTTTGGTTTTTATATTCTGTCCTTTGGTATTTGGATAAATTCAGAACCAGAGAAGTATTTATTCTCAAATTCGTTACTATTATTATTATTGTTATTATTATTACGATTATCGCAGTTAGTTGATTGATTTTGGTTAAACTTTCTACGATCACTCGTTTAGGTTCAGTTTAGGTTTGGGTTTGGGTCTAGGTTTGGACAAGATTTAACGTTAGCATACCAGGTTGTATTTGGTTAGGCCGTTCAGAGGGAAATTTATAGGTTGATGAAGGCCTTATCCACGTGGCACCACCAAAACCACGAAGGTACGGGGTCCGTTTAAAGAATTAATTTAATCTTACCGAGGCAATATTTCGTCTGAATATCCTTCATCGTAGATAGGTAATATAAATTCACTACAAAGGCCTATAGGTAGGTACGTGTGTCAAATTAATAATAACGATTAGTATTAAGGGGTTATACGCAGTTAGAAATGTCAAAAAATAGATTAACAAAAAATCGGAATATTAGAAGCTGCTGATAATGCAGAGGGTTCATTTTATGGCCCTGGAATAGACGACTCCATGTGAGTTGAAAAAAAAAATTTTTTATATGTGTAAACGTTTTTTGAAACTTTAAGCGCGTTTTTCTCAAAACGGTGTTTTCAAAGTCGGTGAGCACGATTTCTCAAAAATGGCTCAACCGATCGGTTTGAAATTTCAACACAACCTTCTCAGATATATTTTGCGGGGATTGATCGAAGGATTAAGATTTTCGATCATTATTTCTATTTTTTAAAACAATTTTACGAAAAAATTTCAGTCGAAAATCGGAATTTTTTCTTTTTGGAGCCGCCATTTCGTCAAAAATCAAAATTTCGAGTATTCCTTCGATCAATATCTAGATTCATCTATCCACTGACAGAATCTTTCTTATTTTTTCATTTTTGATAATCCAAACCAGAGATATCGTGCTCACCGCCAGACACCTTTTTTTGCAGGACCTCCAGGTGATCGTCTACAGGACCAGTGTAACTCAATATTTAAAAAAATGAAGAGTGCCGATTTAAAGTGAAAAGTTGCCACTACATGTATTAATACTTCTTGTAGTTGTCCAATAAAATCCCTTTTCAGAAAAAAATCGTTAAAAAACGCCTTTTTTCGGCCTTGCAACTGCGTATAACCCCTTAATTCTACAAGGATTGACTCACCTGAAAAGTGATAGCGTCTCGTTCCAGCACCGACATATTTTTGAATATCGTGTTTATAATGTCCAGGAATTTTTCACGCTGAAGAAAACTTGGCCCATCTTTTTCAAAGTAATCTATGAAGTCGTAGAGTATGAAATAAGTTCCTGAAACAATAGAGAATAAATTTCAAATTTATTGAATATAATATAATACATCAGATAAATGGGATCATAATTATTTATCATAAATATATTAATTCAATACTGATTTCAAACTTTTCCTGGAAATTAATGACAATGCGACGGAAAATTATCACTGTATAAACTTCTGACCAGAACTCTGTACTCCAATTGTCAGTTCTCATTACACTTTCCTACGTAACTGTAATTCAAATCAAAATCCACCTGGCGTGAATCCAGAAACATCAAATTACTCTAGCGTCACCTTCCACGGAGATTTCTCAAGGGGATGAACTATAGTTTTGGTTTTGATTTTCGGCTGAGGTCGAGGAGAGAATAAACGTTAAAGCTGTGGTTTATAAAGTGTAATTTTTCGTTCGAGAATGCCCTAAGCCCGATTTTAGCAATAGCATATATAAGTGATTAGTATGATATTTTATTGAACGTTGATTGATGAGATTTGATCTCTGAGAGGTATATTTTCGCTCAATATTTCTTCGAATATTATATTCATCTTCGGAGGCAACACTGTGGAAATCTTTTTTTGCAAGTGATAACGTCTGACAGATATGAAACAAAAAAGGAAAAGAGAAAAAGAAAAAACACCTTCCAACTTTTCTTCCACTTTTCGCACGAGAGATAACGAATGCTTGCGCTTAGCCTTATCTTCGTCATTTATAAGCTTTACAATCACGTTTATATTTTTTCCTCTGAAACAGACAGGTCTTTAGTCACACGCCGTGAATTCAGAGTTTCTGTTATCAATTCTGTCTCATATATGTATACGTACTACCTTTGGCTCCAAGTAGGTCGTTACCATTTACCATACGCAGATACATATACGTATATGTATATGTGTTCGGATATAAACACGTGACGTAGATCGATTAGGCCGATTAAAGTCGATGAAAAATTCTAGTTTCGTGCAGAGCGCACATTTCAGTGCGAGAATCAAAAATTTAAAAAATTAGCCTTCTGGTGATCGAATATATCGCGTGAATTACACCGCGATAAAACGTGGATGTGCGCATGTGTGTGTGTGTCATTTCACTTGACCACCTTGCTTGAATTAGCTCAAACGTTAGGTTCGAAATTAGCTGGGTATACCAGTAACAATAACTTGCTTTCTAGGTCCCTTCAGAATCGGGATGGAAAAAGGGTTGGTTCTCGTAAAACTGGCCAATGAATGTTTCACCGAAAGGATAACGTCCGCCACCGTTATTCTCTGTTCAATTTATTTTTTACTCGCTCCACGCTTCCTACTTTACTATTTCATTCCGCTTCGTATACAACGTGAATTTTTTTCTCTTTTATTTTTTTTTCTCACATCTCTCTCTCTCTCTCTCTCACTTCCTTTTTTTTTTCTATCTTTTTTTTTTTTCCACACCGTAAAATTCGAGCGGCTGTCTCTAGCCGTGTAACAGGATATAAATAAAAGTACCTACCTTTATCCGCGCTTATATAACCCGGAAATGCAAGTGGCACGATGTCCTCGTACACTGCAGTATGCAGTTATATGTACCAATACGCACTAGAATATTTCCAACATTCTGATATGTGAAATAAATGGAAAAACCAGCTTGAGAGAAGAAGTAAAATTTTACTATCCTCATTTTCACTGCAATTATATAACGGTGAAATTTTTCTTATATAAATATCATCATATCAACATTCGATGTTTTATAAATATAAAATACGAAAAGTGGTTCGGCAGCATTTATCAGACCTAGGTATACCTAGTATACAGATTTATTCGCCATTTATTTCACAGTCGAAATACAGGCTACTCCATTTTTTCCCAGAATTAACAAAAAAAAAAAAAAAAAAGAAATTCATCACTCCATTTTTAATTAACCCAAAGTGCAGAGTGGTCGTTATTTACGCTTGGTTCCATCGACGGATTACGTATAGTACCTACATACAGTAAAAAGAAGAACAAAAAAAAAAAAAAAAAAAAAAAAAACGAAATGAAATTGTTATAATATATTTTCTCATAGCTAGATATAAGTAATCGTTCAAGATTTATAATTTTAAGCCTGTATTTCATATCTGATTATTTTGAATAATGACGAGAATTTAAAATTGTGTTAAACGTAACTAATAATTGTGGGTGATTTTACATTGGTCAAATTAAGGATTAGTATGTTATAATTACGTACACATCGTTAAATACTTTTATTTCATTTTTCCATTTCAATTATTCGAACTCTGAATTGAAATGATGAAAATTCTGTAAATTGTACATATCAATATATATATAAACATTTTGACATTTCATTATGAAATTACGTCTAAACCCGGAGGGTAGATGTAGGTAGATATTATTCCGGCATGTACAATTCTGGTGCTACTGTTTCGCCTACGATTCTATTCGAAGAGGATTATCAATTGTAATTGCTATAGTAATTAATGGATTAATTAGATAAATTATTCGAACATACAACTCAGTATATAGTAAATTAGTTAACACAACGTTACTATATCGGCCGATAAATCTGATCATATAAAAATTTTATTACGAATGAAACTATAGAAATAATTTTTTAACTAATTTTCACCATGGTGGTATGGTACGCGGTGGAAACAAGAGTGAAAATATTTTGACAGGTTCTTCTATAGACGCATGACAGTGCATTTTATAGAAGGACCTAAAGTTTATGATGTTAACTTCACCGCGTATCGTTATCGAGAAAACCGCAGCTCCTATATATTTTTCGCGAGGGTTATATTCAATCCTTCACCATCCCTCGTACCTATAAGATAAGGGAAAAACGAGTTTGGATAAGAAAGTAGTAAGAAGCTTTTAAAGACACACTCGTATAGAGTATTTTTCTACTTTCTTGATAAGCCGGCTGGCGAGATACGATACAGTATTTGAAGATCATGCTGCGTTTTCGCGATTCTAGATCCTGAAACAGTGTGAACTTCCGCCAGAGATATTTTTCTCAAAATAACATACTGACTCGAGCACAAGCTTTCACAATAAACAACGTATACTTCTGTGTCTGATCGTGAGTGGAAAAAGTCATTACGAAGATGGGCCCGACACACTCGACTCTCGAGAAGCGTTTTCTCAAAGAATTGCTACAGTACTAGCGAAGAGGAACGTTTGTTTCTTTTCTGTAAAAATTTTTAGCAAAAGAATTCCTCCGTCTTTATCTTGAGAACAAAACTTCGTTTTGATTTAATTAATCGCGAAATCAGACATATATATAGTATACCGAAAAATACCAACGCTGTTTTGAAGTCGAAAAAAAAAAGAAAAAAAAAAAAAAAACAAATTCACCTCAACAATAAACTTTGCCTGAAATCTTTCTCAGAAATGCAATATATGCTGCACCAACATAAGCGCAAGGCTTTCTTAAATGAAGAAAAATGGTTCCCCGCGTTGCAGAAGAAGAAGAAGAAGAAAAAAAAAATCTCCTTGTATCCCTTCCGGCTTCTTTTCGTCTATTTTCTCGGCTTCGACTTTTTTCAAGCTCCACCAAGTATTCGAGATTTTCTCTGACCCTAACCGTTCGGTAATTTCATTCTAATGAATGATAGAATTTGAAATTGAGCGTGATATGGATTTAACGACGTTTTGCAAATGAAAAACTGAATTGGGTCCCAATTAGATTATTGATGTAATTTTTTTTTTTTTTTTTTTTTTTTTCATGGAACAAGTAGTCGGTATACTTCTTATTGCGCATTGTAGTGTATGAGCTTAACTCGATATTGTAAATCGCAAGAAACTTTACTTTTGCGTGCCCAAGCCGTTTTACTTCGTTACCTTATCGACGTACAAAAGGTCTTAACTTAAATTGACTTAGCTTTCGACGAGTATAAGCGAGGCATTTCAATTACCCGCGGGCTATTTTACGGGTGTAACTTTTTTTTTGTTTGAAAATTATAGTGGTAGTCTATACCACTCGGTTATACGTACATACCTGAAAAAAAGGATGATAATAAAAAAAAAAAAAAAAAAAAAAAAAAAAAACAATTACAAACATTCCGAATATTAAACAAAAAGTTAGCTCAAAAAAATTTGATCAAACAGAGTTTCATTGTGTTAATAAACTTCGTGTCTTTTGTAATACCTGTAGCGTACAAATTACAATACAAGAGGTGGTAGATGTACAGTACATACCAGGGGCACCAGTTTGTTAAATTTCATTAATTCGTACATACCAGGGGCTATTCAAAAATATTTCATTGCCGATGTACTGACGTACAAAGAACTTAAAGAGAGAGAAGAAGATAGTCTAAATAATGAAAAAATGGTTTTAATTAAACTAATTTCCAGTCTAGTTTGAAACGCATTTCGAATACCTTTCGACCAGTTTGATAAAAAATGAAAGAAAAAAATACCTAGAGAATGAAAAAATAATTAAAATTCACTCGAAATATGATCGAGCATTGAATAATTGATATTGTCTTTGAAAAAGGAAATCAAGCTGCACGCATTACATACGAGAATATACTTGAATTCAATTATCATTGCGTCAGCTTGAACTCGGAGAGAAGTATTACTTCCATTATTATAATAAAGAATGACTATTCAGCCTCGAGTATTTTATAAAAAAAAAAATAAAAATAAAAAAATAATGTCGGATGCAGAAGAACTCAATTACAAAGCTGGTACGCCCGGGGCTTGTGGTTCTCTGCTTTACCCTGAGCTAGCCGCATGGACGCCCCGGGCTGGTTCTACGCGTTATTCGAGCCCAGGCTCTACTACTGGTGGTGGTGCTGCTGCTGCTAGTGCTGGTGCTGTCGAGTCTATCGATTCAGCACCGGCAACTTGTTGGCTACCTACAGCCTCGACCTGCCCTGACAATTTTATTGCACCTTGAAATGCACTTGAATGTACGAAGTAAGAAAGTTCCATTCGACAGAAGTTTAAGTGCTTTTCCGAGCACGTCTTATTGTGGGAAACGAAACATGGATCTAAATATTAGATGCAGAATAAGAGGATGCAAAATTTCAAGCTTAAATTTCGGGGAAGTTCGTCCATTTAGTTTGGGATATTTTTTTTTTTTTCAACTTTAAATTGGATTACCCCGCGTCATCTTAGTTTGACAGTCCAATTTCACTCGAGTATTAGATAGATCAGAGTAAACAACTCAGCCCCGAAATATACGTAGTCGAGTAATTATCCATGTATTGTGAAAAAAAAAAGAAGAAAATAAAATCTTGAGGGAATAAATTTTCGAATAAACAGGCTGATAGGTTGATGACACTTTATCTCGATATAACAAGCTACTGGATTATGGGGACTATAAGTTTTCGAATAAATTATAAGACTTGCTAACGAACAGGGCGCGACGACATTCAAGAATAAAAAAAGAAAAAGAACACAAACTCTTTCAGCATAAACTGTGTGCTCTTTATTCCAAAGATATTACACGACCTACAGAATCATAAATAAATGTCATAATTTTATTATATTCAGATTTTTTGTTCATATCATATCAGAATCTCGATCCGAACGGAAAATTATATTATAAGTTGCCAAGTGTAGAAGTGACGAGAAAAAATATTCAAAAGTAAGTAAGATCCTTCTTACTTGATTTTAATTTTTGGAAACTTGTTGACCGCGTTCGCTACTATTCACGTGCTCACAATATTATTTTCGAAGAATCACTGCACGTTTTTCACAAAATTTATGGTATCATTGAAGATCTTTGTTGTATTGTAACATCGAATCATTCAAGATTACTTTCTATTTGTCAAAATTATCGATATGGCTATCTATGCCAGACGATTGAGAGAGATGGCCTTATTTATTCGGGGATAGATGGCCACACACTGTTATTTCTTTGATTCCGTTTCATTTTCGTTTCTACGCTTCATGTGATGAAAGAAAAATAACCGTTCACATTTGGATTCCCTTTGACAATTGATGATGTGAGAACAATTCTATTCCAGTTTGCAGAGTATTGGAATTGTTTTTTTTTTTTTTTTTAGCGGGGCATTAAATTGGCCGACTATGGGTGCATGAAAATTGCACAAAATTTGACGATACGTGCTCAGTGTGTGCAGGCATCAAAACAAAAAGAAAAATATGAAATAAGTCGAGAGTAAAGGTAAAGGGGCAAAAACGGGCTGGCTATATCTCATCCCAGAGTAAAGATGGCCACTCGTAAGTTTTTTTGGCACTGTCTTTTTTTTTCTTTTACTTTTTATGTAATATTAAACGGAAATTCAATGTTTATTAATTTCCTGGTAAAGATATGCCTAAAGTTTACTTTGAAGGTGAAAATGACGTTTCAATCATTATAATCTCCCATTTAAAAATATAGTAAACGTAAATCTGATTCGCAACTCCGAATATTGTACGGAAAAATGATTTTTATGAATTCGCTTTCTACCATCTACATTACATTATAGGCATTGAGACGGAGATAATAAGAAAGCACATTTCAAACTTTTTAAAGACTTGTGTTCCACGAGGCGCGCCCTCGTGACCCAAGGCGATCAACAAAGCCAAGTACGAAACTCGGTTGTATGCGAACTAGTGATGGATTATCAAAACAGCAGCTTGTCCGGAAGTGTATTAAAAGAGGTCCCAGCAGGAGGTTTGCTTACGTAATACTAAAGTTTCGGTTCCACTATGGAAGCATTATTACTTACTTCTCTGTATTTTAGTATCGATCATTTTTATCATCAAGGGGCAGTGTCGATTCGAATGGGCCGTAATAACCTGCGATGAAATGTTTCCCCCGATACTTCACCCCGGATCGTGTTGCACGTGACAAATTATAAGGGAGCTCGAGTTCGACGAGCCGAAGAAAACTCAGCTTTTTGGCTATTGGGATACGATTCGATAAATTAGAAGCCAGACTTCCTGAATCGTAACTTATCCGCGGGTTTCAATGAAACCCGAAATATCCCCCCCGGACGATAATGAAACTCGAAAAAACTATTCTGCCTCAGAAGTCAACGACAGACCATCGTCGATCATCAGCGAAAACCAAAAACCAAAAAGCATTATTCGAAAAATTGAAGCCAACTTTCATTGAACATTTTTTAGTCTTTTCTTATATCCTTTTCTCCCTTCAGAATTCTTATACTTATAGCTGTTGGCTAATCTTGCGATATTTTATCACGAAAGTAAGAAAAGTATTTGAAAAATTTTCACTCTTATATATATATATATATATATATATATATATATATATATATATATATATATATATACGCCACGTTTTTTTCTCATCAACACCTGGGACCGGGACAAACGCAATGACTATTACAGCCACCTGGGGAACATCTTATTCAATAGGGGGAAGAGGAGCCCTTTTTAGATAAAGAGATTGCGAACACGTTGGATCGTGGCCAGCGTACAAACCATCTTATTTCTGATTGTTTCCGGAAATGGTATCTGCGAATCACGCCGCTAATACATAATACAGTATAAATTTATTCGGGGTTGATGAGTTTGACAATTTTCTATCACTATATATATATATACTATATCTCTTATGATGAGTGGTTTTCCGCGGTTCACATTGCGAAAAATCTGAAAAAATTTACTATAATTGGCGGAAATTTCTGAAAGTAAAATAAAAACTAGAATCCTGAATGTTGAAAAAAAAAAAAAAAAAACTAAGAAAAATAGACAACTTCGATGCACTGCGCTAATTAAAAACTTTTTTTTTCATCAAATATGTGATGTTCCATTTTATACGTGGTTACCTATCCATCCATACGAAATTTCTACCATCACCAGAGAATGTTAATATTTCCGCTTCAGTATCGCCATGAAAATTGTCCGAAACTGCAAACTATGCAACGAGCCATCATTTCAACAGCTGCACCATCACGTCTACTTCATGGAACTAAATGTCAGAGTTGAAACTCGACGATTTCCAACCCTGACAGAACAATATGAATCGTGTCATTCCATTTCATTTCATATAATATTAGTACCTACTCGAGGAGAGAAAATGAAATGAAAAATAAATAACTGATGGAATGTTATTAAATTTTGAAACATTTTTATGTATTTTTCGTTCATTTTTTTTTTTTTTTTTGTTTTTTTTTTTAAACGCAGTCGCAGATTGAATGGGGCCTAACTTTATTCAACGCGTTGCCGGAATATCCGTGAGGCATCATGCGTGATGCATGAGCGATCCCAGCCTCCTGGGACAACAGGAGTCCCCCTGTACCCGGAGTGTGGCGCGATGATGAGGGCGAGTCGCACGTCGCACAGCAGCCCTCTTCACTCGCGAATTTCACATTTTGCATTCCGCATTCCGCATTCCACATTTCACATTTCGCATTATGCTGATCTTCTCTCGAGTTTCTATTCTGTCATAAAAAATACGCCATACCGGAAGGACCGCAGGGATGAGGTATGACGCCCGAACTTTTGGAGTGAATAATGTATTCGAAAAGATAGATAAGTCAGTCTGATATGTGTGACTATTATAATTGTGCGAATCCATATATACGATAGACTTTTCAAAGTACATATATGATTAATTCTGCCACTTTAAAGTTGAGTGATAGTTATAAATACCGCAAATTGCTTTTTGAGTAGGTATACCTGAAAATGTTCACATCAGCTTTTATACGATCGATGAAAAAGATTGCAACCTATGTATTATGAACATCACATCACATCACATCACATCACATAACGAGTGAAATTCCACCCTATATATAGGTGTAGGTATATGGGGCATTACGCGTCGCTTCAGCCACTGAAAACAAAAACAAAAAAATCCTCACAAAATTACAACAAATCGGGCCACATATTATTAGGGCAAGATCATCGAAAATTTCGATTTTCCAAGGGAACGACATAATATCCTCAAATTCTGCATGGAATGACCGAGTTTTAGTATTTTTTTTTTTTTTTTTTTTATGGGATTCGAATTTTTTAAAGGGACTTTTAATTCTTTAAGATTTTTTGAGATAAATAACTCTTTACTTAACTTTCCAACAATTTCGATTTCCATAAATCGGCCTTTACCTGTATAACATTGTCGTTACGAATAACCGTTCACATGTTTGAATGAAAAGACTCAAGTATTCAGTCCAATAAAAAAAAAAAAAAAAAAATGTTCAAAAAATTTGAAATCTCGTGAACTTGATCGTGTCATACAGCCCGATTTTTTTGTAAATTTGTGAGTATTGTTTCTTTTTAGTGGCTTCAGTGTCGCGGAATACCCCATATATCATAGTTTTTAATATTCATACTCAGACAATATTCACTAGCTAAGCTACAGTTTTTATAGCTATAAAAATATAACGACCATTTTATTATCACCCATATAATATACGTATATAGGGTCTGTGCTGCGTACTTTGTCTGCGAGCCAACTTTTCAACGTATATATAAATTACGCTCCCGGCTTTAGCTTGAATATAATGATTAGAGATTAGCAAATAAAAGTTCAAAATAGGATTTCGATTATCTTATAATTCACGTATTTTATGAATTCATATTTCCAATAAATTTCAAGTTATCATTAAAGTTCTACCATAACTGCAGGCAAGAAAAAGTAGCCTAATAAGTTTTGGTCAATTTCTAAATAATTGAAAGATTCGATTAGGTCGCGTCCTCGTTCCAAATTGTACGAGGAACTAAACGTTGGTTATAAGTGTATCAAGGGAAGCGTTAATCAGAAAAGAACATAAAAAGCTCCTTTCCTCGATATACCACGTGTACCTAGTTATCTCACACGTATGTATTTTGGCGAAGAGGTACCTATATCGTATCTGCAGTTTATCTCGATGATATCCTACAAGTTTTTCTTAACTTCATTCCGTCTATATAGTGACAAGCCGCGTTAATAAGGCGGGTTTATAAAGCTTTAAAAAAAATTTGATCGAACATTATGTTACCCTGGATATTGGCATCCCTTTTCATCTCCGTTATTTCTGTAATCAATTAAAAATCTTCGGAACCAATGTGACGTATAACGGTAACAGGCAAGCTGGTCTCTCGTATTTTTGGAAAGAAATTTTTGTTCCCCCCAAAAACTTTGCGAGAAGTTGTGACATAAAATGAGCGATAGCTCCATAGTCCTATACAATCACATCGATACGTCAAATGACGTCAACGTCGACGGCGTCGAGGGACGAACGAAATTACAAAGCGACCAGCGCCATGTTTCAGTGGATAATGAGGAAATGATAGGGTCGAATATCCCCTCGGCTTTAATATGAATATAACTAATTCTAATGCGGAAAATAAACTGTGAAAGAGATCGCATAGATTGATTTATTAAATAAAAAAAAAAAAAAAGATTCACACCGGGTTTGAATCCGAAAATATATAGGGGTAAAATCTCTCCCTTATAATTCTCGCTTCGTAATACGAAATATCCTGAATTACAGAGCTTGTCAATTCCTGAGAGGATACCTCATATAGGACTAAATGTAGATATACTGAGTGAGCTACGGCTTCGGTACACAGGGATATGTAGAATACTTGAATCCTTTGAGCAGTAGAATTGACCGATACTACTGCTAACTAGTATCTAAATTATTCGAGATGCACTGTGGGCCTCGCTAACTGATTACTGGTCTGAATAATAATTCCTGGTTGTTAATTTGACGGATTTTGAAAACGGTATTAACCCCGTAAAAAGCAATCGTTAAAAGCAGAATATTGACGAGCAGTTTTACACGAAAATTGGCTGCAGGAGATTGCATGATAATATTGTCCATTAATATTACCCGTGACATGGAGATTGATTTTACGTTGGAAACAATGTGCAATTTGTCGATGAATTAAACTATTCGTAATTGAGTTTCAAAAAATAAAATAAAATAAATTAAAAAAAAAAAAAAAAAAAAAAAACAAGTACGATATAAAATGAGAATTATTTTTCATTCTATGGCTAGGGAGCGTATGTTGATTTACGTACACTGCACCTAGATGCATGTAAACATGTGTGTCAACGAGTCTAGATAGAAAATTGTAAATGGAACATCGAATAGAGTCCTTAAAGCAGCACAACGGTTTCCTGTGTCTATCGAGAATCGGTTTATCCTCTTCTATTAGACAAGCCACACCCACGTGCTCATATATCACCTTTATCTTGTGGTCTCATTTTGCTTCCGCTTTGTCTTCGCTTCTTTATAACTAACGGTGGTATGAGGAATAGAGCCAGAGATCAACTTTACTAATTTATTTTCTACTATGTATACGGATGATTATAAACGTGGCTATGAATTTTCAGATTTCAACTAATATAGCTTACAGTTAAAATTTCATTTCATTTTTTATTTTTTCATTTTTTTCTTTCGTTCTTTTTATCAATATTCAAGAATTTTGTCACCGGCATATTTGACGAAAAGGGTAGATCTAGGTATCCGTACGAATGTGAGTAATATTTATAATATAGGAATATAAGAAGCTATTGGATTAACTCATTTTTATTACACCTCTCTAAAGCAAAGTTTATGACAGTAGAACGTTTAATAAACGCAGACTTTAATTATAACAAAGTTAACGTATAACTAAAAAGTTATTAATTTCTTCAAAATTATCTTCCATTTAAAACTCGAGTTTAATTTAGTGACAGGCAGTGTAATTGTGAAGTATTAGCTGTCTAGTTTAATTCCAGTATGACATTTAATTCATATCGCAAAAGCAATAAATTATGTAACAACAAAGTTTTGTATTTTTTGGTTTTCTTTGGTTTTTTTCTTTTTTTTTTTTTTTTTTTTTTCTTGTTTTTCCCTCGTTTTTTCGGGGTAAAAATCATGTCACAATTTGTTCGTGGAGTAGAGGTATACTAGCACTGTAGAATCTAAAACTGGATATTCTGAAAGGCACCTACATCAATCCGCATTCCGTGGACATCCGCGAGCGACATCGAAAAAGGCTTTGGTCGAACGCGAGAAAACTTTACTTTGCCCAAGCGAGAACCAGAGACTTAAGATGGAGGGTGAAAAAGGGGCAACGAAGGTTACCCAGAGCGTGCAGAGAAAACTGAACTAAAAAAAAAAAAAAAAAAGAAAAAAAAACTCCATTCGAGGTTCTATACTCGCGAGGAACTCTCGTATACGATCTCAAAAACTTTTATAATAATACTTCCAAGAGATTCGCTTGCTATATCATGATACAGGGCTGGTCCTACGTGTGCAAGGGCAAGAGAAAGCAATTCTTTAAAAAATAAAAATAAAAATTTCACATTTCTTTTTTCCATCGGCAAAGTCAATGTGATACGCGATTCGATGCTCGCTTTACAATATATATATCAAAGGGAATGAAATTTGTCGAGAACTTAAGGGTTTCTAGATTTCATCTCTATATAGAGTATATATATGAGGTATATGAGTCTGAAATATTTCAAGACTGTCTTACGTGAGTAATAATCTGAAATTGCGAAAATATCTAAGTATACGGCTTGCAGCGGAAGTAATACATCGCGGTTCGTTGTTTCGGAAAAATAACAAGTGTACGGATCTTATATAGGATGCAGTCTAGTCAGTTGAGAAAATTCTCATCTCAGAATATTCCCTCGGGAGTTGAAACTCTATTAGGTACTCCGATAACGTTGTTTTCAATTTATTTCTATTATTTTCTATCTAGTGCAGAAGCAAACAATTTAATTTATCGAAACTCAACGATCGTTAGAAATAGGTATAATAAAATAATGGTAGCAATAAAAATGTGACGAAAAAAAAAATAACAAAAAAATAGGACAAAACTAAATAGTACTGTCGTTCGTCAGGCAATGAAACGAGTAATCAAAGAAAAGAAAAAAATAAATTCTAACTGAACGGAATACCTAGTGAAACGATGACAATACCGTGACGTTTAGGATGCAGCGATAGAGCGAACGTCTGCCCGTAGGGATCGTAATTACGGCGCCCGACGTCGCGGCGCCTCCAACCTCCACCCTTCACCCTTCACTCCTTCACTCTCCAATCCTCACTCTTCACTCTTCACTCTTCTCTCTTCATTCTCCAAACGCCACCCTTCACCCTTTAGCCTATATCAGCCGTGTACCACACCTCTTAAACACACAGGTGCTTATAGTTACTAGTCTCCTATACAATCTCTGGTACCTATATACCAGCCATATAGTGACGATGAAAATGAGAGACAGGAAAAAAAAAAAAAAAAAAATGATAATTCTGGCATTATTCGTTATTATAATACTTGTAACGAGTTGAAACGACGCCTTGTGCATTTGTAGCTGAAATTTTGTGAAAATTGTTAAAACTTGTATACCTATTATACAATATTGTAACCAAACTAACTGAAATGAGAAAAATTATTTAGGTATCTATAGATGAGCAGAAATTATTAATATATATAACTGGGGCTAGATTTTTCCGCGATATTTCAACAGAGCTTTTATTCAAAATTTTATTACCAAAGCCCGCGGGAAGTAGATGGATAAAATTTGTTGCTCGTTATTTCATTAAATATAATCCTGTCTTTGGGTATGAGGCAAAGCGTACGTCGTTAGGCATGAAAAGGGTGGTTTGATGGTACGGTGACATTTTCAGCAGGCGTGAAAATCCACAAAGCTCTTCAAATATTCACGCGTTTTCATGCCATATAACGTAAACGTGAAACAATAAATTTAGCAATCAAATAAACAGAGACACACCTGTATTATATATATGTTGAAGAAATTCTTCCGGCCCTCAATCAATGGGAATGATAATATCTATATTTATTAACTGATATAGGTACCTATGTATAAAAATGATCAAAATTGACGAAAAATATTTATCATTTGTATGAAATTTTATCTTTTCGACAAATTTTTGTTTACAATAAATTCACCCCTATTGTATAGCAAATATTTTTTGTCAGCTAAATTACAAACGAACACATCGAAACCAACGATTAATTTAATTTCAGTATCAGTTATTGATTCGAACGGTTGGTGTGGCGCAGATTCGTGGTTGAGTATATAGAAAACGAGACGTAAAATGACAATAGGGGTGAAGTGGACCGGAAGTAGCTATACGCGTAATTTAAATAATTGGGATTCGTGTTTTCTGGTAATGAGGTTGCCTCGAAGTAGGTACAGAAGTACTAATTACAGATAAAGTTGCCCAATGTAATATCGGACGATATTAACCGGCCAAAATTTATGGCTTTACGATACCATCTGAAAGCGATACTTAACAAAGTTTCGTTAATCAATTTCCGCATGTATATATATATATATATATATATATTTATAGCTTCTAGTTGATAGTTATTAATTATTAGTTGATCACTATACCCCTAACGAACTTCGGCGATAATTAATAAATATTTAAATATCACCTCGAACTTCAATCCATTCGATATTAAAGTTAAATACCGAAGAACAAGACCTTGAAGCCTATAGTTGTAGATGCGAATAATTTTTCTTCGAGGAAGATCTAAGCCGTTCTAATCTCTAAATTACATTCGCAATTATCATTAGCCGGAGAACTTTAGCTCTCAAGCTCGAATAACGTATAATCAAGACTTCCAAGGGATGAAACTAAACGCCCTGCTGCAGCGATGCTATTGCATCCCTTTGTAACACCTGGAACCCTGTCTTAACGCGGCATGAATGAACTCAAGCGAGAATGCACCGTGCATTTTGGTTTAGTTACATACTGCAGTAATCGCGCAGTGCTTACTCGAAAGTTTCGGTATAATAGTATCAAGGACGTTAGTTCGAGCTCGCGGAACTCTTGACGATATTGGAAATCCGATTTTGAATTTTCATTTTTTCACGTAAATTGACTACGGGAAAAAACTTTTTACCGTAACATGGCAATCGCGCGCGTCTGTGACAATTTGATGAAAAAAACAAAAAACAGCAAGAAATTAGTTGTGGAAAAGCCAGTTTTATTTTTAATAAAAGTAATATAAACGAAGGCTATTTTATGCAATAATGATAATAAAGAAATGAGCAACGAGAGAGAGAGAGAGAGAAGCAAAAAAACAGCTCGTTCGCCTTTACGGTCCCAGCAGGCAGTCAATCTGACTAAATTTCCCATAAAAACTATATGCATTTTGTGGAATATCTGCGAAACTCCGTGGAATATTTTATGACCTGACATCCCGGGTCACACCTATATACATCTATATCCGACTGACCAATATCCGCGTGACCGAAATTCGGCTGAAAAAATATCAGAACAAAGAAAAATGACCAAATTTATTCGCGTCTTGGGATGAACTTCTGTTCTTAGAATTCCACTGGCGAGTGATTAGCAAGTGAATAGAACCAAATGTTTGTCAATGAATGATAATATTGGGCCCATTTGATAGATTGATCTGACTGACTGACCCTAATGAAGCGAATATATATTGATTCGAGGAAGACATCGGTAACAAATTACGGCTTATTGGCGATACTATAATAGAGTATAGAGACTAGACTTTGACAAAATACCTACATATTCGGAACTGTATGGACAGTTTCGAAATAGATATTTACTTAAGGCTAACAGGCACTCGTTGAACAATTACTCATGGTCAGCCACTCCTGTTCTAGTCTTTAATCAATTGAAGTTCGTTCGATTTTCGCGGTCCGAAAATGTCGCGAAATACGTTCATTAAACTACACGACGTCACGAGGTGGGACTTTTTTTTTTTTTTTATTATTTGTTATATATATTAGGAAAAATGGATCTTCGGGTGATATTTTTTGCATATTGACGATGGGCAGAATAAATTTGGGTTACAAATATGAGAGAAAACGTGAAATATATTGCACTTATATCGATTATTTTACCTATTTAGTGAATTTGATTTTTATTGATTTTTGAAAAAAAAAAAGGAATAATGAAAAAAAATTTAGAAGTATGAATTCATGGAGGATTTTTTTTTTCTTTTTTGTGCCCCAGTAGAGACAAGGCTTGAACAAATTCGAACGTAAATATGCATGTTTCGTTCGCTAAGCCGCCCGCCGAAGGTAGATATGTACGAAAAAGGGAATACGGAATCGATACGGCGTGCCTTTCGTATTATTTATGTATACTCTAGGGTTTTTGACACACCAATTCCGTACCAGTGTCACACCAGAAATATGTAAATGAAGTTGTGCCACGTGCGTGAGAAGTTTTCGCGTAGCGTCAAAAAGGTGAAATTTTGCCGAGATTTCTGAGACGGTAAGAAAAAAAAAAAAAAAAAATTTCTCCAAGACGAAATCTTGGATTCGAAAAAAAATGAGTAAAAGGTGATTTTTGAGTGAAATTGAAACAAAGAGGAGGAAAAAAAAAAAAAAAAAAAAAAAAACTACCCGATTCGCACGTTTGTGCTGTAATAAATTGTACCTTATGAAACTCTCTAGATGGATAGAATCCGAGTTATCTCGGTACTCTCAATATTGCTTTTTTCACATGATAATGAACACAGTAATGAATACGTTGATTGGGAATATTTATTTTAATTTTTATTTCATCTCAAACAGAGTCACACGCTGAGAGGTTTGATCGGTGAAGTAATTACAACGAGGCCATCTGAAGTAGCCCTTATGCAAAAATAATGGGTGAGAAAATGGAGGGGAAATGAAATAAAGCAGCCTGGTTTAATAATTAATGCGAAGCTAAAGGAAGAAAATGACTAGCTATTTTCTAATGGCGATATATCTCGAGGCTTGTTCAATAATGAAGCTAATTGCTTACGTCCGACGAAGGACGTTGCCTCTTGGATATACCGTATATTTAATTATGATTCGCCTTACCCTTTCTTTCGGAGTACCTAATGAAGAAAAATAGATATATCTAAGTAATCGACAATTATTTCGTTTCCAAAGAATGACCAACTATTAATATTAATTAGGAATAACGTGGAATAGAATAGAATCATAGTTAGCATGAGGCTGACGAAAATTAGCTCTGTTTAACCGAGATAATGAAACATATATGACTTGAAACACAGATGGAGCTGTTGAAAAGCTCCTGGCTCTTTGTTCCTGTCGAAAATATGGGTATAACTTATTTATAAAGATTAAGAATTAAGCTGGTACCCTCAGATTCCTTTGTCGTAAATTTCCTTAAAATATCTCGCTCGTAAGACCAAAGGGAATAAAATATTATACGAGGTGAAGAAGGTACATTACAATTTACAAGACGGAATCTTATCGAGTTATATTGTACAACGATATTCCACGTAGTCCCAGTTTTGGTACGTGTCCAAATTTTAATAACAATTAGAGAATTTTACTGGAATTTAAATTATTCTTGAGAGATACTTGAATCTCTGAAATTCTTAGACCCCGGGATAAAATAATTCAACGAATCAAGGGATTGATTCAGCGGGCTACCGCTTCAAAATAATTACGAAGCTGCTGGTGAAACGTATAAAAACCGCAACGGCGATTGTACTTTAAAACATACATATTAGGGTGGTCCTTAATTTGATCATTTTCGAATTTCAATGCTCCCACGGGCCAGGAGGTCTCCAAATATATACAAAAAAAATTTAGCCAAAACCGCAGTTCCGTTCCTGTCTCAATTCTAAGTACCGCCCTAAGGCCTTCGAATTTTGCCATTTGAATAAAACACGACTTGTGCAGACATTTCACGGTTAATTTTTTTTCTTCCTATTGCAGTGTAGTTCCGAAAAATCTCAAACTTGGTACACTCCTTACCTGTAGTAGTAGATATTCCGTAAAAGTTCGACAGATTTTCAACGATATAATTTTCGAAGCCTAGATAGCGCACCAAAAAAAATGTCCTATCTCCAAATTGTGACGAACAGAAATTTTTTCGTTTAAAATTTGTAATTTTTTCACGGATATCTACTACAACAAGTAAGAAGGATGCGGAGTTTCAGATTATTCAAAGCGATAATGCGATAGGAAGTAAAAAAATAACCCCGAAGTACCAAAAATCGTGGGTTATTTAAATGGGAAAGTTCGAAGGCTTTGGAGCAGTACTTAGAATTAATATAAGAACCTGGGGTTTCAACTAAATGTTTTTGTATGTATTTGGAGACGTTCTGGCCCATGGAAGGATTGAAATTCGAATACGACCGAATCAAGGATCACCCTAAAATATATATAATAAATGACAATGATTGAAAGAAAGACAAAAAAAAAAAAAAAACGTTCAAATATTATAATGAACTCATTCTGACTGTCTTAACTCTGAAGATTCGTTACCCATGCAGAGAAACTAATTACGTTTTCTATAGTTAAAACAAACCTTATGTAAGATACTAATGGGGTCGTGTAACGCGATCGTTTAATTGCATTGTTTTAAAGTCGATGAAAATAATTCTTGTTTCTCGACTATTAAATAAGAGAAACTGCGATAAGTGATATGATATTTCAAAACTACAGCGAAGCTCTTAGTGCCTGACTCTATAGACTTTAATGGGCACAAAGTATGGCTAATAGTTAAGAACTTTAGGTAAGACTATCTGATAATTAATAAGACTGAATTTTCTATAGTAACTTTTAATGGTTTTAATTAAACGATGAATAATTTAGTGAAATGGCAAGGCCACGGTTTCGCGAGGGCCTGCAAGCTCGATCGACTATTTGATCATATTCATTCGAATTTGCTTGTAAAATATTATTCATGTGGTCTATTGTCTCCAGTGCTCACGGACTAATATCTCACTCCATTATTAAAATATCGATTTGGTATTTGGTACACAATACACCTAACACCGCATCATATACCTCCACGAGAACCCTTTGATTTCAATGTCGAGTGAACAAAGGTGATCGATTTTTCAACGTATTCTTTCGCGACTTTGATTAAACAAAAATGAGTGTATCCAGGATTTTTTTTTTTTTTTTTTTTTTTTTAGTTCATTGTACCAGTGGCGAGAGAGGTTAAATATAGAACGTGGCTTATACTCGCGAAGATAACGATTAGTCTTTTACCCCGAATGAGAGAAAGAAAAAAAAAAAAAAAAAAAACAAGAAAAAAAGAAAAAACTCCTTTTATAATTAATTTTTTTTAATGACCTCGCTTATTATTTACTCCGAATCCGTTTCATTTCTGTGATCCTCATGATACACAGAGAAAGCTGTAAAATTATTATTAACGATGTAATTATTCGCTTTGAAATTTGCCTTGCGGTATTATAAAACGAGTTCAATAACGCGAACAACTTAAAAATGTCCTTTGATTTTGACGTTGAAAAAATTCTTTGAATCCTATGGTAGTATCGTGACCTTTAAATATATTTACGGGTAGAGGTTTACACATCGATTTAATAAATTTATATAATATATGAATAAAGCTGCGTAATTCGAAAAGTAATTCTTGACGTGTGTTAGTCGAAAGGGCAGTTACCTCGGAGTTAGCTAGGTCCTTGGCAAACAAGACCGAAGCTGAGAAGCCTGGATTATCCTGGGTCGAAACTCTTTGTTCCGGATTGGCAAGACCTTCACGTGAAATCTACGAACGGATGTTATTGACGGTAGAATTTTCCCGATTCTTCCAACAAAGCGTAACGAGAAATGAAGCTTTTCGATATAAAAGAGAGCGATGTAGTTTTTATGAAATAAATATTATACTTATATCTACAGTCTGAAACTTAAAAGTAAATACCTCGGTGATCAAAAACCTTGAGGAGTTTTAATTTGAACGTTAAAATTCGAGTCATTAACATCGTAGTTAATTTTTAAAGAAAATTTACAGTCACATTTTTTTTTTTTCTCAGAAGAAAATTTCAGGAAAGAAATTGAAAGTATTATGATTATACAAGACGCGATAACACGCAATGGGATTACGTGATGTTGCAAGCTGGTAAAAATCAGTTGAAATCGCTGGTAGCTCCCATACCAATAAGCTCAGAAAGTTCATACCAAAAGCAGGAAGAGAATAGGGTGGGTAAAGAAAAAAAAAAAAAAAAAAAAAAAAAAACATTAAAAAATTTTCTTCATTGTAACGAAAACACTCGGTAAATCCGAAAGTTCAGATTGTAGAAGCGAGTTTTTCGTGATATTTTTACGTTCTATTTATTCAGGGCTCAAGGTTCGTAATTATTTGCAAAATCCACTCTATCTAAAAGGAAAAGATAAAAAAAAAAAAAAAAAAAAATGTACGCTCTAGAACTATATATACTGTACTGTCGTTAAATATGATGAGAATGACCCGATTTCACTTCGATTCGTTAATTATGAATTCTCTTACAATAAACTGAACTAATTGTTACATATTATATATATAGATTTATTATGTATACCTATAATCAGTCTTGAAGAAAAATTGTGTACCTACCTTGTAGGTATAATAGTAATTAGAAAAATATACTCTGAGGTACTCTCGGTTCCATATACTGAGAGCTAATCTGACCTAGATCCGAGATCGATAAGAGCAAACAGAATCCAGCTTCAAAAAGGAGTATGAGATATATACATATATACATACGATTAAGCTTAGCGAGTGAATGCAGCTAAAACTATTTCTACTCCCGATTTCAAGTATTATGGAAATAGTTTGAAATGCTTTGACAGCTAGCGTTAATTTAACGATTAAATTTCCTTGAGTTTAGGTAACACGTTTATTTCTAACGCGAAACTGAGTATAAATCGAAGTTTAATTTTTTTCTTTTATAAACTATACCCTTGCTCCCGTTTCGCTAATTTCGGAAGTAAATCGCTTCGTACTTTTCTATTCCTGATTCATTCCTCTCGAGCATTGCGTGGGAGTTTCTTCTCGAAGTTGGTTTTGTCATTAGCAGCGATACGAGCCCTGCCTACCAACTCTTGATCTAACAATCGCATTATCGTTCAGCGTTAAGGGTACAAAGGAAATAAAAAACGCTTCACCCTTGACGCAAAACCGCGAAAGTTATCACCGAGAAAATATAAGAATACGTTCGTCCTCGGAATTGGGAAAAACGATTTTTTTTTTTTTGTCCGGTTATTTTTATAAATTCATTTATAACATTATAGCGAGAAACGTAGCTTATACTTACCGAATCGATTTTTCTTTTGATATTTTGTCATTTTTATAGGAAATTGTAGTATTAAAAATTTGTCAAGAGTCAAGGCTATAATATCTATAGCTTTTGACAGCTGGGTAGAGATTTTCGTCATTCTTCACACATCATGAAGAAATATGAGTTCGATATATTTTATAATTTCAGGATATATTACGTGAAAGAATTATTAGTAGCATTCGGAGTTGAATTTACTTGAAGAAAATAAAATAGATTCGAATAACATTCGCGGAGGTAAAGTGCGAACCCGTAGAAATCATCTGCTGCTGAACAAATTGCATTACGTGCTTCAAAAGTCGTAGAAGAAAAACGACGCTTGACAGCTTGCTGCATAAATTTTCAGACAAAATATAGGTTGGTTGGAAAAATAATGAAAAAAAAAAAAAAGAAAGAAAACCAGAAAGTAAACCAAAAAAAAAAAAAAAAAAAAAACCAAAGAATTCTCAATCTAACGATAAAAAGTAGGTATAAAAATTTTCCGACCTTACAAAAGGAGATTTTTTTTTCAAATTTATTCACTCTCCGGCAAATGATAACGTAAACAATTTTTCGAATGTGCTAAATAAACGATATTTTGTTTACGTAGCTCGAGTAAGATTCAGAATTGGTTTCAGCCGCGAGCCACGTACAGAGAATAATAATTCTTTCTGTATTTTATTTTTCTCTTCTCGGCGAGAAAATAAAAGAAAATAAAATAAAATAAAATAAAATAAATGGGGCAGTTAAAAGAAAAATAGAGATGAAAAATGAATGAGGATTTTGTAATATTGACATTTTTGAAATAAATTCATAAAGCGAGTGCGAGGATAAAGAAAATATAAAAAAAAACTAATAATTTATTGATCACACGAAAATGTGTGCCAATTTCAAGACTGACATACATAATAAAAAATGAATCTTTCAACTGTGTCAATCATCGTTAAATTCACATTAATAACAAATATATGTATATCAAGGTTAATGCTATCAGTCAGAATTATTGGTGAATGAAAAAAGTTTAAATATCATATTTCGTTTGTGCCCCTTCAACGTTAAAATTAAAACTCGTCAATGTGATACATAAATATCATATATTCATATATATAAGCACCCAATTAATACCTCATTCACGTTTAGGTAACGCTAATTAAAAATATTCTTTTACGGTAGGTAATGAAACGAGAAGACAAAAAAAAAAAAACAGAAAAAAAAAACCGGGAATACAATTAACACGCGTAATACCTACGCGTCGAGAGTTAATTGACTTAGTCGTCAGATCTGTCTGGCATTAAACGATAAAAACTGTTCGATAAAATTTGGCGTGTAATTGGATATTGAAATTTAACAGTAACCAGCTGATTTGTACAGAAATAGCTTTTTTCCATCTTCTGTACCTATATTTCCCTCAGGGCGAGTATACGAGTGTCAAAAAGAAAAATGATACGAATAAATATAAATCAGGATAAAAAATGAAAAACCAAAGAAATTATTTTTACCACCTCTGCAGTGGTCAAACGTGCGTGGACGAATTCAACTCCGAAAATAAAAAAATCATTAACGAAATGGGAACGGGAATTAATGGACAATTCTACTAATTTGAAAAATTCGAACATTTTATACGGTAATTTGTGTGCTTTAAAGCTCTGGGTTAGTAGGTAGGTATGCAGTCAATCTAGGGGGTCGGAAAAAATCCATGGAATAAAAAGAGCAGACTATGGGTGTATAAGGGCGACAGTGTGCGTCGCAGGGGTTCGAGTCAGCAATATCTCAGTTGAACCCTCGTCAATCACCAGGAGTAGGTCGACCCTGGCGATTCTGGTCCGAGTGACACAGGTCGGAGCAACCAGGTCTAGATATTACCTGTACGAATGGTGGTAGACTGAGAAAGAGCTGAAAAATAAAATAAAAAAACTAACAAAAAGAGAAGAGAGAGAAAAAAAAAAAAAAAAAAAAAAAGATAAAGAAAAAGAAAAAAAAAGTAAAAGTAAAGGGGGAGAAGGAGAGAGAAGTAGAATAAAAAAAGAAAATAAAATTAGCTCCCTGGCGTGAACTCTCTGGAGACAAGGGAACCTCGGCCCACCCCTCATCCTCCATCATCCCGCCACTCTAGAATCTCCCAAGCTCCCTGGGAAGCTTTCGGTCCTTCAGTTCTATATATTTCTGTCTCCCTTGGGATGGATACCAGGTGACCCGTCACGCTCCACCGATTAACCTCGCAAAAACAATCCCGGGGACATATGCGTCCCGAAAGTTAACCGAGACTTTACCAAGAAACTTGAGCTCGAAGATCGGTTGTTTGGAGCTTTTTACCACGTTTTAGCTAAATTCGGTATATATAGAAGGTCTATTATATCAGTGAGACCGTGTAATGAACGTGGTAATTTTATATATTTTTTCAAGTTTTTTTCATTACAAACCTCGTCTATGATTTATAACGTTTCGCGTGTGCGGTGAGAAGTTTTTTTTTTTTTTTTTTTTTTTTTTTCTTTTTTACTTTTCTTTCCTTTCATTCAACCCTAGAAATGTATACGAGGTATGAATTCAGTAAAAAATAAATTACATCACCGCGTAACGCGGCTCGTTTTTTCAAAGGAAGCCTTTTTATATTATTAAAAAACTCAAGCCGGCGCATTTACATAGGTACACTGATAACATTTTCTTTAAACCATTTTCTTTTTTAGGTAAAAACATCGAATGAAACATTATACATCATTAAACACGCAACCTCCGACTTCGCAAGAATGATACAGTACTTTGTTAATTACGTATACCTACACCGAAGGAAAAGTCTTTGAGCAATAATTATACGGATACGTTGCTAAGTTACAAATGTCGTGCAATTCATATTTTATACAATATAATATATTATATATATTAGGGTGTGCCAAAAAAAAAAAAAAAAAATTCCAACGCACATCAACATTCCGGTAGAGCATCTCAAATACAATATCTCAGCTAAATATGAGCTCTTAATATTGATATTTAGAACTGCCTAATTTCGTTACTAATTTTAGTTATTAAAATAGGCAGTTCTAAATATCAATATTAAGAGCTCATATTTAGCTGAGATGTTCTATTTGAGATGCTCTACCGAAATTTTGATGCGTGGTTGAAAAATAAATTGTTTTTCCCAGAGTCGTATGACGCTATGACGCTATGACTCAATGTTTATAGGCGAATATCTCTTAATCGGTGAGAGTTAGGAAAATTCTATTTCAGTACTTTTTTGTAGAGCGTGAAATTTCCTATAAGAATCTGCATTCAGAAAGTTTCTAAATCAAGCCGATTACGAGAAAAAACAATTCGAAAATTTTCCGATTTTTTTTTTTTCACGTGTTATTCAAATCAAAAATGGGACAACTGAGTTAGGCAGTTCTAAATATCAATATTAAGAGCTCATATTTGGCTGAGATATTCTATTTGAGATACTCTACCGGAATGTTGATGTGCGTTTGAATTTTTTTTTTTTTTACACACCCTAATATATATATATATATACATACATATAGGGTGATATTTGTTGAAGTATATAGATATTTTCAATCCATTCTTGCTTTATCGATGAGATAATAAATTCTTCAATAATAATAATAATAATAATAATAAAGCATTCTCTGTAGTTCATATGAGAACAACAGAGAATGCTTTTGTCAAAGCAAGAGAGTATCAGATACTTGAAATTTCTCGCGCAGAGGTAAAAGATCCTTTAGATAAATGATACGGCTTTCATTTGACTGAAGATTTTTCAAAGGGTTGATAATCTACAGAGTCGTACTTTTGATATGATATAGGTATATATGGACAGATTACGGTGTAAAGGGAAGATCGAATAACGTTTTCCTGCAACCTATAGATTTGTCTTATATTATACTTTCACGCATTAGCATGTCTTGGAAAGAAGATCGTATTGGTACAATTTTTATTGGCCTCTGATTCCTAAACTCCATTTTTCCAGTTTGACGATAAAATTAAATCTTCGAAAATCTGTAGGCCCTGGTGAAAAAATGTTTCAGAGGTGCTTCGACAGACTTGTCATTTTTCCATTTAAATAACACGTGAAAAGACGGGCTGTCGTTTCCAATCTCATATTACCTCGCAAAAAGAAAAAAAAAAAGAACAAATTTCACGAAAATAAAAAGGAAGCATCGACAAGGTTTAAAATATCTTCTTAATATCGTTTTCTTGATATTTTACTCGGAAAATTTTATTGAAAAAGTTATCAAGAAAAAAATGAGTTTCAATTTAAATTCGCACGCATATATATACATAATCGCTATTTATTACATTTTGTTACAATTTTATTTTACTAAAAAAAGATTTCTTGAGGAGTGAAGATCTTAAAATTTTCGACACTGTCTTCCGAATGTCTTGGAAAAAAAAAAAAAGGAAAAATCCACAAATTTATGTAGATTGAAAATATGAGGCGTGTCTCTTGACGTCTTATTCACCAGAATGGAAAAAAGATAAGTCGATTTAGACGGCTCTAAAAAAATTTCACTTTCGTACAGATTCCCAGAGAATTTTCAATCCATGACTAAAACCAAAAGAGATATATTTTCAGGCTTTGAATTCAACTCTTCAGTTTAAACGAAGTTCAAATTTTTACTGTTTCGTATATCTGATTCAGATTTAGTCCTTTAGTCTGAAAATTTCTGATCCTCGACATTTACGACTACGCATTGCGACGGTCTACACACCTAGACGAGTAAAACTACGATTGATATGGGTATATATATGTATAAGTATAAAAGTATAAAAATACCGATATAAAATCGTGTAGGAAGTGAAAAGGAATTTTATATCTGTTACAGTTGACACCACCGTATCCAAAAAATTGTACAAACCTCCACACGTTCTTACGTATATTACACCTATTCACCCAGATACTCTGAATCTCTGTGCAAGCCATGAAAAACACTCGAATAGGAACATATCCAGTTTTATAGAACCGGACGATTGACGATTTACCTACTTCTAAAGGCAAGAATGAACTTTGCTCAATAGCCTCACCTCAACCCTTTATCACTTCTTCATTCGATCCCTACTTCCCTTATTCCCTTGTTCTCTGATCCTGTAGAGACGTCTACGTTGTTTATTGTTTGTGGCAAGGTGAGGAAATAGGCATCGGATTACAGAGGACGTAATTAATCGTTTTCCATTATGTAGGGGTAGCCTAACCCGGGGGTAAGCAGACGCTCGAAACCCAACGAATCGTCGGTCCAGAACCCGTTGTATCAAACTATGTTCTCTTCTTGGGTCTCCCATCCCCATACACACATTAGCCGTTGGGCAAACAAGCTCGAGAGGTCAGATGGACCAGATAAAAAACAAATTAAAATACAATATTGCTGACTCGGTTTGATTCAATTTTGTAAATTGAAAAATAAAACATTTCGACCATATCCCCCCCCCCCCCCCCCCCCCTCAATTTAGGAAGCTTTTTTCCGACCGTGAATGAGCAAACATTACCATTAGTCAAAACAATCGATGTATTATTTCTAAAAGTCTTCTTTGTTTTATTTTTGGTGGATAAAAAAAATTATACAATATTCCAGAATTCGAGGGAAACCGTTTGAAACAGATTTATACTATATCGATAGTGTACTCTGTAGTCTAAGTGTGATAATATGACTTTTGAATAAAATTTGAAAAGAAGCTGCGATCTGTGTGAAAAGTGTATTTCCTAAGTCTGATCCCTTGCGGTTACACGGAGAGAAATGTACAGTAAATGCTACTAGGCTTCCTGAAAAACATAGATGTTACGACTGTAAGAGCCAGCTGGTAATAATTACTATGTAGCACAGTATCGAAAAATTCCGTCTGATATAACTTTGCGAGAATGTCATCATAGATTCTTGCCAAGAGAAGAAAAGTAAAAATTACTTGAAATTAAGTCCCGGGCAACATAGGACTCACAACACTAAAAATAGTAGAATTTACTATGTGACATATTGATATTTCCAACGTTTTTTTTTTTTTTTTTTTTTTTTCCTTCGCGTACTGAATACTAGGTAGCAAGGTAATATTTAGATTGTTTTTCTATGTGCAAAGTAATGTCGACTGTACATTTCTCTCCGTGTATACTTTTCTGTAAATATTTCCACGAGTTTCGTGGGTAAACGGTTTAAGGGTACAACTCGTGGTTGGAGAGGTACGAAGCATTTCCAGGAGCAAAATGAAGAGAACATTTGAGAGAAACCGGGTTTTGTAGAATCGTGAATCGCAAGTTTGTAGAAATATGTGTTGAAGAGGAAAATTTTACCAAAGTTTCGCGGTGATCTTATATCTTGTTCGGTATAATTATAATAAATTTTAATGGCCGAGGGGGCCATTAGCGATACAACAGAATCACCACAATAAGGTTCATGTGACTGAAGCGAGTTCCAGCCCAGCTTCCGGTTCACAATTCACTGGTTCAATCAAAAAGCTTTTGAATAGAAGAATTTTTAAACAACGTTTTGAATACAATAGAATAATGCGAAACGAGTTTTTAGTTCTCATATTTGAAACGCTAATACCCCAAGAGCGAGTCTCGCAGAATACGAGCGAGAAGAAAAAGGAAAGGAATAAAAAATGGTGGGTTATTTTATGGCGCTGTTGAAATGATGAACGGAAACAATTAGGGATAAATGAAATTTTCATTTCCATACAACATGCATAATAATGTATTGCGTTACGCACACACCCATATATGTGCGAATCACGAGAGTTACAACTTATCGACATTCAAAGAGAACCGGGTGGTTCTGTTCCATTTAATAAATTCAAAAACGACTTTACAAATGTACCTATACTTTTCTCAATTCATGCAAATCGCGTTATACGTCATACCTATTTACCGTTTCGTTTGCCCCAGTACTACCTACCCATACCCACGTACCTACCCTACTTTTAGGATTATTAAATCTTCAAAAATATTCCCTACTTATTCGTCTGTCTTCATACTTCAGAGATTTCCCACTAATCAACACTTACATATACGATTCAAAAACCAGAGCTCAGCTTCCTGCAATATGCGTAAGTACTTCAAGAAAGCTTTTACCTGATGAAAGGAACTCAAACCTTATTCAAGTTGATAATAACGTTTGACATACAATGCAGTACCTCATATAAGTGCAGAAGCCTCTCATATACTATAATATTATACACACGTTTTATCGCAGTAGGTACTCTGATTTTCGCTACGTTTTAGATATCCACGTCCGTATACATACATGATCCAGTATTACATGAGCACGGGGATTTGTTTGATCAAACTCAGCTAATTGCAAAGTTTAATTAAAATTTCACCAGCGAATAGCCTTGATGAAATTAAAGGTAGATAGATATAATATATTCGTTTTATGGTTTATTCCCTTTTCAACTAGCATTGTTATTTTAGTTCAAGATATACCATAGCTGGAGGTAGTTTTTAAATCCTGTTTTATATAATACCATTGCAGACCCAGGATGCACCTACTTTCATTTAGCATCCATTTCGTTATGATAATTGAATTTTTATTTTATTTTATTTTTTTTTAGTTTTTTCTTCTTTCTTGTTATTTATATCAAAATCCGATGCAGTGTCATATATAGAAAAGGTGAAAAATGGTCGTTGAGTATTCAGCCCTCCTACTGGATCATTATTAATTACTTGCCCTGAGCATTCTAGCTACCTACCACCAAGGACACAAGAAGGGTCCAGAGTGGTTGGGATATCCCGACATTTACCTCCGTTCCCAAAGGAAAACCGTAGAAAAGCCCGGAAGGACGGGTCGTAAGTTAATATTTAATCGTGCATGAAATTTTGTTAGGGTCTGTCAGTCAGTCATTCGACAGAGTAAGTCTAGAGCTGAAAGCGATCAGCCGGAGGTAGTGACTTTGTCCTCAGCTATAGATGCCGAAGAGATGATACCTGGAAGAATATTACTAGAGCTACGTTAGCTACCCTCTCATTTAAAAAATAAAACAGCCAACAACGTCGAGCAGATATTGATGGGTATATTTACGACAGGAGGGAAAAAGAAAAAAATAATAATAACCATTTACATAGAAATACGAGTTCAAGTCTTGTGAAAAATAACTGTTGACACATACTAGTTTTCACCTCGTTGGTAACTCTTGCACACTTTAAATTAACTCTCGTTCCATCACCGGGCGCTAGGGAAGGTGTCGTCATTCCTTCTTTCCAAATGAATGGATAGAAAAATGACGTTTGATAAAAATAATACGCTATTCTAGATTCGAAGAAAGTAATTATAAAAGTGATCAAAGGGGATGAGAATTATTATTATTACGCCGTCATATAATTATATTATGATATTTAATAAATTATAGTTGTAGAACTTTTACAGCCTGTTTGACATATTATCAAACGAAAATTTAACAGACAATTGTGTGGGGGTATCTTAAAGCCAGCTGGAGCTACACCCCATAATGCTAGCATTGAGAAACAGACAAAACACATTTACCGGGTTACCTTGAGACGGTGAAACTTTGTCGACTAGGGAGACACGGAGGGACGAACAAAGAGACAAATGGTCCAGAGGGGACCAAGATGAGGGAAGGATGTGAGTATAAATGGAAAGTCAGACGTAGCCAAAGGGCGATATATACACCCGGCGTATGGCATGCGTATTTATCCTTAGCTTTACGAGAAAATGTCAAGGAAATACCGTGCGGTAAATTAAAACGGGTAATCTCGACTCTTTGGATTAGGTCTGAGCTATGGATTTCAGATAATAATTCTTTCCCGCATATATATAAGTATATAATATAAATTTACGTCTATATTCACCGATTCAACAAACGAGAAGCTCCGTAACCAAATTACACCGTGGTGTACTTTCAGAAAGTTTATATATATATATCTGCTACCAAGTTAAGCCATGCTCTCCATATATTGATTTGTTGAACTCGGCCAGGATATTCTAATTTGTGTTAAAAGCTACGAATCCGCAAAGGCTTCTCAGATTAGATCAGATAACTTCGGAGCAATAATTGCACACATGGATAATTTATTCATATGATTCTATTCTACGATATATTTAGATTCATTCCTCGAGATCCATGAGATCAAAATTAGAACCATCATCATTAAAAAGATTACAGGACTATTGTATTTCTTACGTTTTACGCCCTAGTCACTATTTCTGACTATAGTTATCACCTGCTGGCTAATTATTAATTACAATATTGAATCTACCTCTCATCGACCTTAAACTTCTGTGCGTGAATAAAAAAAAGCATTTGCATTAAGAGTTTAGATTCATGCGCCGAGATTTATACTTGCTAATATAAGATAATTGATATTCATACCAATTCCGGAGCGATAAAATCTCACGGAAGGAAGGTGGGTGTGCATACATATATATATTAGCGGGTGGTCCTTAATTCGATCATTCTCGAATTTCAATACTCCCGTGAGCCAGGACGTCTCCAAATATATACAAAAAAAAAAAAAAAAAATTTAATCGTACCGCCCCAAAAGCCTTAGAATTTTTCGATTTTAAGAAAACACGATTCGTGGTATTTCGCGGTTAATTTTTTTTCTTCCTATTGCAGTATAGCTCCGAAAAATCTCAAACTTTATACACTCCTTACCTGTAGTAGTAGGTATTTCATGAAAATCCGACCGATTAACAACGATATAATTTTCGAAGCTACAACACACTAAAAAAAAATGTCTTATCTCCAAATTATGATGAACAAAAATTTTGTAGTTAAAAATCTGTAAATTTTTGCACAGATACCTACTACATACTATAAGTAAGAAGGGTGCGGAGTTTCAGATTATTCGAAACAATAATGCGATAGGAAGTAAAAAATAACCCCGAAGTACCAAAAATCGTGCGGGTTTTTCAAATGGGAAAGTTCAATGGCTTGGGGAAAGTACTTCGAATTGAGATAAGAGCCTGAGGTTTTAACTACATTTCTTTTATATATATTTGGAGACGTTCTGGCCCATAAGAACATTGAAATTCAAATATGATCGAATTAAGGACCACCCTAATATATTTATACGTATACCTACATGTAATAGTTAATACGTATGCAGATATTCTAAAGATAATAAAATATAGTGAATTTCTAGGTATTGGTATAATACGATAAGAATAAACCACGCGTTTCTGGTTTACTTTGCTCTACAGGTATATATGCGGAGATAATTATCAATGAAACGTGTCTGACCAGTCGCTGGGCTTTATCACGCGTAGAAATTAGATTCTGTTATGTTCACCCTTGTCATAAACTAGTTTAGTCTCCAAACCACGATTGTTATCAAAGCGTTTGCTTCGTCGAGAAACACACAAACAACGTTAGACACTGGATCTGAAATCTCAGCTGTTCAGACCCAGATATGAACAATTTAAAAGATCACTAAAGTGTCGTAAGATCAATTATTTTATAAACGAACTGAAATAAAAATCTGATTTTATAGTTAAAATGTAATTCAATCTATATTTGAAAATATATATATACAGAAGATAATATATATACTTGATCTTAAAATTTGTTCTTTCGAATGTAGTTTTGTGGTAAATTTGATTTTTTTTACTTTTTTCATTTCTTTTGGTTTCTTTGCGCACATCTGGCTTGTAGCCCAAGTAATCTAGCGAAGTCTATAAGGCGAGCTGGTGTAGTCATTAACTTGATGTGAATACCGAGCGATAAAACTGCCGCCCATTAAAAATGGAAATAATAAGTTTTATAGAGACTCGAAATGCGGAGAGTAAAATGCTAGCCGTTGCGTTGCGGTAAGGCCAAGGGTTGTCACCCAGATATACAAACTCTGTTTCATTTGCGGAACATATAATAGCGAACGTTGAGGAAAAATATTGGACATTACATTAAAGCTCCACTAAATTGCGCATAAAATCGGCAGTTTCTCTAACAAATGTCTATTGCAAACCGAACCGAACCGCACCGTATACCTTCTTGTCGTCACTACCGTGCCTTAAAGCCTCGTCTCAAGCTCTTGATATTGAAAAAAAAAAAAAAAAAAGAAAAATGAAAAAAAAGTAAGTCAACTTTCCAGTAAAATGAGATTAAAAATTACTTGAAGAATGAGAAATTGAAATATGAGGTAAGAATTGTATCCTTGACAGCCAGCGGGGAGGAAATAATGATTTATTTATGAGCTTAGATGAAGATAGATGAGAGAATAAGAGCTGGAAAATGCAGGTGTATATTCAGTATCAGTCTGTAAATATTTTCCTGGTCTCAATCTTGAGCGAATGTATAATTTATCGGGATCTTTTGATACCGTACCTACCTACCTACCTACCTGTCTACGTATTTATATGTATCAAGGGTAAAGGGAAAGAATGCAAATTGTGCAAGAGAACCCAGTGGTAACACTCCGGTCTTTATACACAGGCGTGGGTGTATAGAGCCCATGAATAAATTAAAAGGTCCGTGGATTAAAAAGGTAAATGATGTGCGAGTTTGGTATGTAACAAAAAAAAAAATAAATAAATCATCGGTAATTTTTTTTAGAAAAAATTTCCGTGCCGTAGCCATACAGAGCTTAATACCTACGCAATATATATATATATATATATATATATGGGGTATTCCACGTGAACCGGGCTGGTTTTTGGCAAAAAAAAAAGTGAAAAACGGGAGGCTGGAAATTTTATATATATATTAGGGTGATTCAAAAAACAAGAGATTTTTTGTATTATCCTGGTACCACGTTTAAAAGTTTTGTTTAGGCACTACAACAGGCCTGTTAAAATATAAGCTCGTAATATTAATGATAAGATAGTGCGCATCGCAATTTTCGATTTCCCATAGGAATAACACGGGAAACATTATTTTTATTCCTTCTGATTTTTGTAACTAACGAACGATACGTCGGACGGTAAAGTTCTTGGTATGTTTTTGCAGAGAATTGAGCGCTCTACAAAAAAGGTCTGAATTCATTTTTTGGTAAATCAACTCGGTCGAACGTTATTCGAGGTCAAAGTAAAATTAACTGCCAATTTAGTCGATTTTTGGATGATACGGCGGAAATATTAGGTTTTTCGAAAAATATGCCCAAAATTTTCTTCAAAAGACAAATTGGACTTTCAAAAAGTGTCGACCAATAGTTTTATTGCTCTAATAAAGAAAAGTAAAATACTTTTAACAATTTTTCAGTGGAAGTCAGCTCTAAATTGGGTTCTTACCATTTGAAAAATCGCATTGATTATTCTATTGTGATAAGTTTTTATTTCATTTGATTTGTACTGTAATGACAGTTTTGAAATTATAACTGCCAAAAATATTCCTACCAGTAAATTTTTGAGCTCTTCGAGCTCAGATTGTCGATAGTTGTGCTTTTTCGAGCTTTCGGAGTTCAAAAATATAACTTCAGTCAGGTTTAAGCCCTTCGAACTTAAAAATCTAGGAGTCATTTGAAGAAAACGCTATTTTTAACGGTTAATTTTACTTTGACCTTGAATAACGTTCGACCGAGTTGATTTACCAAAAAATGACTTCAGACCTTTTTTGTAGAGCGTTCAATTCTTTGCAAAAACATACCAAAAACTTTACCGTACGACATATCGTTCGTTAGTTACAAAAATCAGAGGAAATAAAAATAATATTTCCTGTGTTATTCTTATAGGAAATCGAAAAGTGCGATGCGCACTATCTTATCATTAATATTAAGAGCTTATGTTTTAACAGGCCTGTTTTAGTGCCTAAACAAAACTTTTAAACGTGGTACCAGGATAATACAAAAAATCTCTTGTTTTTTGAATCACCCTATGTATTGCCGATAATTCAATTCTTATAAATTTTGAAAATAAACGCAAAAAATGACGTCAAACCAATACTGAACGACGTCGTAGGTATACAGTCGAATGGGTAACTCGCATGAAAAAACGACTAATAAATCCTTCGAATTTCACCCACATACGTACCTCTACTCGCCTCTCATCCGTGTCGATTTCTACCCATTTTCATGATTGCTATCGACCCACCACTTCTCAAGCCTCGCAATTTCGACGTACTTTAACGTACCCTACCACATATATACCTAACTTCCTGGCTATTTACGTCGATAAAAGCACGCAGATCTTTCATTTTTATATAATAATGCAAAAACCTCTGAAAACATAATATCTCTTATTATTTTTTATTCCTGACTAGCTAGCTATAATTAGTATAACATTATAATGAGATATTTATACGTGGATGATTGTACTTTATATACTTTGAATCTAGAATTTCTATTAATAATTAATAAATAAAGCCAATTGACTAATTCCTTCCTCATTTACTCATTTATACTCTATATATAGGTATATATATGGTATGCGCGAGTAATTGAAATGGATCATTTGTTGTTCTTAAAAGGCTTTTGTCTGGCCATAATGAAGCACCTATCCGCATCCATCCGAGAGCTTTCGGATCATAAACACGCAATCTGTAGGTGCGAGGTGAGGTTGGCTGGCTCGAATTCTTGCAAAAACGTGAGCATAAACGACTCACATCAGGCCTGAAATCGACGATACGACTATACTTCACCCCCTCTATTGTATTTATACCTACGATATCCTGCACAGATATACCCCGAGGGGTTCGATTAGGTTTTCGAACTGGTATAGTAATGGCATACTTTTATGGTAATTTGAAATTAAAGCGATATATATATACCGCGTTACGTTATATGTTACGTTACGTACAGATTTTATATGACGATTTAAGAATTTGATCAAAGTACTTAGCGCAGATAGGTGAGGCCTGAGGCTTTCTCTCCCTCATTTTTATTTTATTTTATTTTATTCTCTTTCTTTTCTTTTCTTTTCTTTTCTTTTCTTTTTCCTTCTTTCTGTGTAATAATCGCGTGTTGACGTGCGACGTCGGGTTATTGGATAATACGAAGAAACCCGGTGAAGAAAACCTCGCCGTTTCCGTTCGGCAGCGTGGCGCGGTGTAGGAGGAGGTGAAAGAGTTCGGGACATCCCTTTGTTGATTTTCTCCCAGTTTTACTCAACCCTCGAGAAACGCGTCCTCGTCTTTATTGCCTCGATCTCTAGGGACTCTTTCCGTTGACTTAAAGAACTTTCGTATAATAAGGTATATCGTACAACATACGTATGTACTACGTATATATATATATACTAACGTTATAACGTATAGGTGTATAGGTATATAAATATCTATATGCTTGATATTACATATGAAAATCGATACTGAAATTGTCCACCTTTCGTTTTTACCTCACGAACAACGACAAAGTCTATTTCATATCGTATTATAACAGATTTATAAAATATTTCAAGATAATATCCTGAAGATCAATTTTTGAACTACCCCTCAGGCTTGAACGATAAACTATACCTATATTATAATAAATAATATATAAAGCAAATGATTATTTTTCAAGGCTAATTAAATTGTCTCATTAAAATAAATTCGGTTTTGGGTTTACATACGCATTTATATTCTATATATAAGATGATGGATCAATCTTACGCTTCAATTATTTTCCGAAGTGTAATTAGCGCGCTGTTCTTAACGACTGAAGCGTTAAAATGGTAAACTTACTAACCACGTGAGTTGGCTAGACTACTTAGTATACCTACTATGCGCCCTTATGTATAGATATATATATATATATATATATGTGAATGTGTAATAAATAATCGTCCCTCGTAGCGATCGTGGATTGTAAAAATAAGCTACGGTATAGTCTCGAGAGCTCTATATTCGCGTTAATGATATATTATAGCGAAAAATAATTCGTAATTTTCCCTCGTTCCCTCAGGATAGAGAAAAAAGAAAAAGATAAAAGAAGAAAAAAAAAAAAAAAAGCTACAGCATAAATTGAAGAAGATACTAAAAATATACTTATATAGGTGTTAGCGCTCTGATATACTGCGAAAGGAGCTTAACACGCGAGCCATGGCCATGGGTTCGAACTACATTTTAGGCAACGAGGTAAAAACTGGTTATTTGATATTAATTCTTTTCTCCTTTTCTCCCACATACCTACTATATACCTTCGTCTTAAGGTTTGATATACGGTAATTGCGAACGAGGTTCTAATATATAACGATCTTGTAGTCCACAAGAAAAGAGAGAAAAAAAAAAAAAAAAAATTTATAGAAAGAATTCTATACCTTTACGAAAAGAAAGGAAAAAAAAATTTACAAACTGAAATAAAAATTGGCTTTTACGTTTTTTTGTCAAAAAATATCTGAATAACTTCATGACTTCAGAATTCGTCGATCATCGATTGCCTGTTATGCGAGTCTATCAAGGCGTGACTGGCTTAGGGGTAAAATTTTGAGGGTCTGAAAAAAAAAATGGCCGTTCCGTATTTTTAAACCCTGACGATTTTGAAAGCTTCTTTGTTTGATAAAAAAAATACGAAAAAATATAAATAAATAAATGAATGAATAAATCTAATGATCTCTTAACGACATTCGTAAATATAGAGAGACCTTAGCCGTATACTATATCCGTTAGGGCGGATACGGTCAAACTTTAGATAAGGACAAACCGACATTTTTCAACCCTCTTGAGGCCTTCTTGTATATTATAAAATATCGTTGGTACAGTGTAACGAAACACTTGGCGAGAGAAACAAAAGGTTAATACGACAATTTGCGGACTGGTACGCTTCGCCGTTATACCTATAAGGGTTTGCGCTACTCTGTTTGCGTGCGTAAAGCTATAAAACGATGGTTTTTAACGAGAAGCGGAAAACCTACAGTGACAACCAAGTATTAGGTGGTTTCGCACACACATACCTACATACATGTATATACATATATATATATATATATAAGTGTAGAAAAATAAAGGCGAGACTTCAACTCAACACTTGATATTTGAAATAAAAATTTTCTCTCGATCCCCTACCTCTGGCAATAAAAATTGAGCTCATTAAATGATGGATGTGTATCTTTCATTTTTTTTTATTTTTGGTTCAATCGAGAATTGAAGAACTCAAAACACGATGAGAATTTTTTTTTATTTTTTTTTCAAGGGTCGGCGGGGGAGTCTGTACCTTGTTAGAAATTTTTGCTTTTACTCAAATTCATCCAACGTTACTTACTCACGAAGTATAATAATATATAACAAGGTGGGTATAATATACTTACAGATCATAAATGGAACGAAGAAGAAGGGTCGAGGAAAGAGCCAATAAAGTCATTTGTGACCGGAAGATGGTATCTACGGATTGAAAACAAACGGATGGCAGCACAACGCGTCGAGGCGTGGCACAAACGAATGCGATCGTATACCTTTTATAAATAGTATATCAATAGCCTAAATACCTAGCGTGACTAATGTTTGAAAAAAAAAAAAAATTATTTTATTTTCTCCAATTTTTTTTTTTTTTTTAGCTCAACTCAATTATCGGTTTGTCGACAGACAAACGAGTCTCTAAAGTCACCTGCGTACCTATAGGTATATACCTATACTTAGCTTGTACGTTACATACAAATTTTAACTACTCTATTAATTTACCTAATTTTATTTTTTATTTATTCTAATTATTTCGGTTAATTTCGCCGGTAGGTACTATACCAAAACTTTATGGGTACACTCATTTTTTCATACAGCCCGGAGTTAAAATTTGTGTAATGTATAACATACGAATATCCATTGATCGATACGGAAACAATGTTCATAAAGCGAAAATATTATAGCGAACTCAACGTTATTAAAATATATGAAAAATTTCTGCTGATTGTTGATACAAAAAAAAAAAAAAAAAAAAAAGAAATTATTTTTTGTTCCGTACCTTATCATCGGCCAACATCCCTATAGCCACAAGGCATGTAAATTTGATTAATAAACACCGTTCGCTCTTGGCAACGATTTTGTAATTATTCCGTTGGTCCAGTTGGTTGAATTATTGGCTTTTAATTTGGTTTGTTTATCTCAAAATTGATCAAAATTTGAATTTCACTTGGTTTTAAAAGCTATAAAACTATAGAATTAATTCGATGATATCAAGAAAATTAATTGATAATTTATTGTTAGGGCAATGATACCGAATCACATGCATATAATTTAATCAAACTTACAGGATTTATGGGTCCGATATTTTTGCTCAGATCATTCGTGTATATTATATTTTCAATATCTCAGATATCAAATGCGAAACAGAATATTCCACTCGTACTTTTAGCTTTGAAAAGCTACCTACCTACCTACCTACCCTGAATTTTCTTGAGTTGTAAACTTGTATATATATATAAGGTCATATAGGTTTTTATTACAGTCGTAGAACCGGGTATTCCAACGGCGAAGAAACTCTTTTCTAATCATAAAATCTTACGTACCTTATACCAACTGCGTCAAGATATCTTCGGATTGTTAAACTTGAAGTTGAGGTATACGTCATCGTCACAGATAACAGAATGCAATATGCAGTAAACATTCTGCACTGATGACAGTTTTCCACAAATCAGTATGTCTCACAGATAAATTTAAACAACGTACCAGTCTTATAATAATAATTGAAGAAGAAAAAAGAAAGAATGGTTGGAATTTTTTCAATTTTTCTTCACGCTTTTTTTGTTTCGTCGTTTTTATCGCTGCCAGAATTTTTCGGAGTTTCAAAAATCAATCGGGGTCGGATAATCAATATGATAAAGTGAGTACGAATATTATTCATCAAAAACAAATACGAGCTTCCATCTATATTTATATTTGTATAGTTTGGGCTAATGACATACCATTTCGGTTTGCGAGTTTCACAGCGCGACTGCGACGGCAATCAAAATATCATTACATACCTTACCCCGGTATAAGTATACGTAGTCCTTATATACTTACAGTAACGTGAACCAAGTTTGTCAACAATCCATGTTATAAATGCGACAATTTTTTTTTTTTTTTTTTTTTTTCTATATGTATATCCTTGAAAGAGTTTTCTGTACAATAAGTTCTAAGCATCTGTCGTTTGGCACCTTTCATATACAGCATAATATACACGGTATAATATAAGTATATCATTTATTAACAGACTTGGAATTCCATATCAATTTTTTTTTTTTTTTCTCTGAGTTTATTTCGTCTATTATTAATTATTTGATCGATTTTTTTTTTTTTTTTTTTTTTTTTTTTTATTAACTAATAACATATATACGTTGGCTTAAACTTTGATAAAATAAAATGATATAATATACGACGCTTTGAATATCAATTCGCGATTATATTATAACTTCATCCCCATAGCTGCAGAAGTGAAGAGAAACAAAGGGTTGGATAAAATTGACAAATATAGATATAAGGACTAGGATAAGGGTGTGTTGAAAATAGTCTGGTGAAATGTCAAGAGGAAAATGATCTACAACCGTGAATTATGTAACGGTTATATTATAGAAGAGTATATAAAAAATTGTTGAGATAAATTTAAAGTTTAATAAATATTCTAGTATATATATGGTTTATGATTTAAACGCTATCACAATATTCTAACGATACCGCGCAATGGGAAAGCAACTTTTTCCAAATCCTCGTCAAATTATAACCAGGGATTAATGAATAACGAAGCAAGAGCCGAGCCGTAAAAAAGCCGCCTCTGAATTTCGACCTTTGCTCACGCATTAAATTGTTTTTTTTTTTCTTTCTTTTTTGTTTTTTGTTTTTCGGTAAGGGTACGGAAAACCCACGACTACAATGCAAGTCGAAAACCTTTTCATTTTACGATTGCAAGGTATTGAACTTCGCGCGAAATTCTCGATAAAAGGGTCTCGAGACTTTTATATTTTTCATAAAACGCATATCAAAGTTTTACGTTACACCCATATACTGGGCAGCGGGCTAGCCAATGTTGGAAAGAAATAATACCAATATTTGTTATAAAACCGAAATACTGTTGATCAGAATATAAAATACCATCTCTGGTGTTCCTAATAAATGCGGCAAACCTCCTCGTACCAGGAGTGTAAAAAATGCAGCGTTAAGTCGCGAGTGAAGCTCACGGAGTTTAAAACTATTTGAAATTCTGCACAGCGGTGGGATGCAAATCATTTAGAGCCGCCCTAACACGTCGACAAGAATCGCACAGGGCTGGTGGATACTATAAAGTAAAGACTGCAGCAGCGGATTTGGTAATGTCAAAAAAGAAAGAAAGAAAGAAAAAAAAAAAAAAGAAAAAAAAAGATCGGATAAAAAGAAAAACGAAAAAATTCTCACCGTTATAAGAGATGCGAATATAATGAAAGAAAAAACATAAAACTAAAATCAAAATTCTATGCCCGTATTTTCACCCTTAACGAAAGATTCCACAAGGCGCGCGGGGCGGTTGATCGATAGGATTATCTACCCTGAAATGAAGGACGTTTCGTGCAAAAGCGTTGCTTGATATTCGTTGCTAAACTATCGGCAAGGGTTTATCGGAGTTTGCACACACGCTCCCCATGTTTATCGGATCTTACGTCACACATGCACCATGCTGCAGAAACAGCAGAAATCCTCAGCACGTGAGCAAGTTCCCACTGCACTCGGTGAACGGTTTGAATTAATCGTTTTGGGTCAACGTTAAATGGTAGCTGAATGCAGCGATGGAAACCCATATGGTATACATATATATATATATATATATATATATATGCACTGCATATACTATATAAGTATAGATATAGGTATAATGATTTAGTTCGTTTAAACCTTGTTCAAATATCCTGCCGAGAATATACTGGCAACATTAATCAGTTTCGTTTATTACCTAAAGCATTTTTATTCACCTCACGTTCTATACGATTTATTAACAAAGTAAAAATTAAACGACGCATTAATTAGAATGAATTAATCACATTTCTCACTTCAGTAATATTCTATAAATATAATTAAAACTTTGTAATAATATAATACAAAAATTATTGAAAAATTTAAGATACACGTATACAGATTCTGGTAAAAACATATAATATTTATGCCTATATCTATATTCTATACCTATATATTCGTACGTTTGAAAAAGGTAGCTGCGTCGATATACATAGGCCTGGGCTCACCCCATTTCTTCGTGCTTTGTACGTAGATAATAAAAATGAAATAAAAAACAGAACAAAAAAAAAAAAAAAAAAAAAAAGGTAAAAGGGTGAAACGAAGGTAATATATTCGAAAGCCCGTATTGTCACTGGCAGCTTCGAAGATGCTTTTATATCTCTTATCAAATTTTCATTCCTATACGTTCCCCGACGTATGTACTGCGATGTGATGCGAGATGTAAGGATCTCTCCCTCGTGTTTGGCCCTATACGTCCAGAAAACCTTCGTATAGTTCTCCCTACGGGCACAATCTTCCAGCTTTAAAATTTTCTAACTGAAGTCTGAGAGTCGTAAGAAATATTTTTTCAAATTTACTATATTCTTATACATATTATAGGTGCGGAATACAAATAGAAAATAGAAAATTTACAATTTCAGATTTTCTGACGCAGGGATCAAACGCTATCTCTTTTAGTACCCTCGCAGTTAAATTTTACGTTCGGTTTACGCACGTGATCCCGATGGTTAATGCAATATCACGTATAGCTCCTGGCCCACATAATCGGTTCTTAATTGAATTATTATAGCGAAAGAGTTTCGTATGAAATAAGTTATTGATCCTCCCTACAGAGAGCTTTGCATATATTATAATATTAACGTAACAATTATTATGAGGTCGAAATAATAATGGTCATTAAGTTATATGGAAATGAGATTATCAGAATCTTAAAGATTCGTGCTAAAATTAAAGCATAGTCTCATAATTAGACCGGCTAATTAAACTTCTATTTCTAATCTGGCGTATAACTGCATAGCTATTTGTTAGTAATTGTATCCGATTGCATTTATCCATTTATCACGGACCTCTTGAGCTTTCTAATCGCGATTAACGACCACTGCAAGAGACTGTTATCGCACACGATCTCTCAGAGAGAAATGCCAGTTAGAAATAAAATTTATTGTCAAAGTTAAACTGACCGCTGTATATAGGTACTAAGTGTAGTTACTCTCGTAAGATTATCATGGGATACATTATTTCATAAATTTTTCAAACGATTTTAATTTCTGGAAAATTTTCTTTCTAACACTAGGAATGTACCTTACATCAAGGGACGAATTTTTATCAAGCTAAAATATCGCAGTCAATGGGTGACTGTAGCAGCTGCTGCCTAAATTGCGAAGAGGCTTGAAGTTTTTTTCGGAAAAAAAATCTGATTTAACTCATTGTCAGTCATCCTGCAAAGACCAGACGAGTCCTTTACGAAGGGTTGATAACCATCGCCCTTTCTCCAACCTAGGACTGGTACTTCTCGCTTTACTGCTAGTAACGAAGTTTTTTACACTCAAAAAAACTAATCTAAAGATCGTTGCTTACGAGGAATAATCACACTGCTGTCTATGAATTGATACAAGTTGATTTCACACAAGTAAATCAATGAAAATTTGGAGTTAAAATTTTGACAAGCAATGTCATGGATTTTTTTTTTTTTTCTTTTTAAGTAAAAAAAAACAAAAAAACTACCAATGGATAAAATGCAACAATCTTGATTTATTGTACACTCGAGAGTTTTACATGTTGTTTGAACACAACAAGGGAGGATGATACGGAGGAGGAGTAAAGGTTATACGTCATTGTAGGGTTGTATAAAAAATTCGCGGCAAGTCATAAAAAAAAAAAAAAGAAAAAAATATACAATCGCAAGAGCTTTTTACAAAATTGGATATTGCGAGAAATGACAAAATAGAATACAAAAAAAAAAAGTTAAAAAATAAGAGGCTTTTGAATCCCCATTCAATGCACTGTGCCTATACCTTTCAGCTTTATGGTACTTCAACATCCGTTTATTTTACAAAATTATTCACAGATTAATTTAATTACTTCATCACTTGAGTCATGAAAATAATTCAGGTGAAAGAATACTTCGATATTTACCTGCACTGCAACACCGATATAATTACTGATTAATTAACGATTAGATATTATGCAGTATTGAGAGTCAGCAGCCATGTGCAAAAATAGGAAAGGAAACCAAAGAAAACTATCGTACAAAAGTTTATCTCAATTGGCATTTATAACGATTGGAAAAGCTCTGTCGAAGTTTCTCTAAGCGTATCGCGAGTACGTATGTAGGTACATAGCGAGTACAGTAAGCTAGTATGAATTTAATGAGCAGCGACAAGGTCTATGGATGTTATATGTAGTTGAATATTAGATATCGCATTGTGAATTATTATACAAGGTCGTCAAATGAATAGTTATAAGATATCATGTGGATCAAGAGCTTAGGGGAATGTTCCTATAAGTTAGGTATATAGGTATAGGTATAATATGAGGTGTAGGAAATCGAGAATAAAGTTAACGACAAAAACAATATCAGATTAAGAAAACAAGATGACTTTTCCGCATCTCTATATATATATATATATATATATTAGAAACATGAGGAAGAAAATCTATCCGACTATACAATCTCGGATTTCTATCTCGTAAACTGTATCCAGTTTGTCACGATCTACGACACCCATGCGTATCCCTATATACCCATACCACATGTATAAATAGTTAGAAATCGTAGCCCGACTGGTTAACCATCAATAATTCAGGAAGCTTATCTATTGCATGAGGACCCTTGGTGTTGTGATAGATATTATTCCTTCACCCGAATCATGTATCATTTTGAATCAATATTTATACACACAGATTATGCTACACACACGCACATACATCAAACACGTAAGCATACCATTCCTTCAACCCTTAGTTACTTCACTTCACGAAACTATTTTAAATTCTAATCTTCAAGGGTGTTAAAAAAAATAAAAATAAAAAGTAAAATGAAATGCCAAAAATGGTTATATGGGGAGTGGTGAAATAAAATTAATCAAACTGTCCTGAAGGTTTTAATTAATATTACTACCCTTCTTGGGAATATTATACAACACATATGATGAAACATACGACACTGTCTTGTCGTAGTATATATTTATATATAATAAATATATAGATATAGATATGGTATATGTACTCGTACAGCGTGAAAGCATTCTTTGACTCAAAGGGTATTCCGCTGGTTATGTAGATTCCAGGGCAAACCTAACCACGCTTTCGTGCCAACCACGTTAATTAACGTTTCATCCTCCTCAACCACCCTCCACCCCTTTCTCCACGCTGACTCGTTACCTGATGGATTTCACGGCTCTAGATCTACAGACAAAACTCTCTAGCATTATAATGAACAAGACCGCAATGGTCTTTATGGTTGTCATTATTAACCATATCGACATAGGCTAGTCAAGAATTTTGTTCAAATTGAACAAAAATGAACAATAAGCGTATTTCTGATATCAAATATTATTCAGAAATGTCAAAATACGAATTGAGTAAAAAAGAAGTCCTTTTCGATTCCCTGTCTTTTCTTTTTCCAGCTCTTTCAGACATGTACTGGTTTTAACTTTTGATCAAATTTAAAAAAAGATTTATTTTTATTTTTTAAAAATTTTTTCATAATCTTCAAGACCTTTGCATATAATTACCATTATTATAAAGTAGTAGGTATACCACTGTGGTGAATAATTTTTATAGTGAAAAATCACTCTCTGACCTTTTGACCCGCCCTTTTTTCCTCTTTTAATATTTTAATAATTTTCTCTTAAAATTTTCGTGTACGAATTAACCTCCGCTAATAATAACCGTGATAAACTGTGGGCGAGGTGGGTATACATATATACCTATATGAGCTCAGAAATCAGCCATCGGATCGTGACGGTGGTATATAGGTGTAGGTTGGTTGGTAGGTATTGGGGTAAGTAAGTATAAACTTTGTAGAGAAACTTTAACATCCCTAATCCCACGTGGCCCTCTTCAAAGTTACGCGCGAAAACTTGAATTTAGCGTGAAAACTAATATTACACGTTGGAGCGTAGCCTGTGCTGCGCCCCAAAAATTACAAGCTCGTTAAAATTCAGCCCCTGTAGCCGCGGCACGAAAAAGCGCTCTTTCGGGTGAGATTAAATCAGTTGAAAAAATGACTGTAACAAAAAAAAATGTCGAGTGTTTAAAACAAGGCGAAAACCAGTGTCTGACTCCATGCAACCCCGTGTTCAGTTTAATAATTAATTATAATAACATTCATTTTTCGTGCCAACGCATACACCACCCATTAAAAACTATGAAATTAAGGTGGAAAATGTCCACCTACTGCACTCATAGAACCTGTCGCATTTTCTATTCTGATAAAAATAGATTTACACTGGTTTAACTTTTAACACCTCAATTAGTAATCTTACAAGATTGCTCGTTTCGCTTTAGATCCGCCATCGCTCCTCCCACGGAATATTCGCGAAGATTTAAGTTCTCGTAAAATCTTATATTACACTATCTCATACATATAGATATAGGTATAATGCCTACACGTATATATCTTGGAAGTAAAATTACAAGCTCGAGTTCCTTTTCATTGATCTATTTTTAATCCAGTATGAAAAAGCAAAAAACCAACAAAAAAAAAAAAAAACGTTGGCAAAATTTGTAATCTCTTTTCTACATTTTTTCAACACGGTAGATAACTGACCTTCGTTCTTGTTGTTACCAATCAATATCTCGGTGTCCTCAAAGTCCCCTTCCTTCAAAAGGTCCAGTGGATGTTTAGGCAAAAATTTACCATCGATGGTAGGCGCTGAGGGGAATCCAAGTATACCCCAATAGCTGTTCCACTGTTGTACAGATATTGTTTTAGCATCGACAGATCGCATGCATGCCATAACTCGCGATGGATTGTCAGAAAGCATTGTTGAATTGCAGTTACAATCATCAACAAGAACTCTGGCAACGTCGTTGGCCTTTTCACCAGTCATGTAACTCCACGGTGCATTCAGTGTTCCACTTTGTAAAATACCTCTTCTAACCAAACCTCGTGTAACCGGTGATATCAAATGTAGCGATACTGAACCACCCCCTGCAGATTCGCCGAATAGTGTTATCATGTCTGGATCGCCGCCAAATGCTGCGGCGTTATCTCTAAGCCATCGAATAGCAAGTGCTTGATCCCAAAGCCCCATATTACCAGGAGCTTCTTCGCTGTTTGTAAAATGTTTATTTAAATAAAGAAATCCGAATGCTCCAACCCGGTACTGCATTGATGCTACGATAACGTCACTAGTTGCAGCCATTATATCAGCATCATAAATGTCCAGGGTAGCTGTACCGCTCATATAACCACCCCCGTAAATCCATACGAGAATTGGAACCTTTGGTCTCTCAGTACCCGGCGGCTCAGTACCTTTGTGTCTGAGTCGTAGCTTTTGGGGTACCCATACGTTCAGGTATAGACAATCTTCAGAAATGTTCGTGTTCGGGTTCCACATCTCTTCACCTTCAAAGCCGGGGAAATATTCATAACGCTCTTGGTAACAGCTGTTTGGTAATGAGGTTGCCTCGAGCACACCGTGCCAAGGATCAATTGGTAAGGGTTTTCTGAACCTCAGTGGACCTACCGGAGGCTTGGCGAATGGAATTCCGTAAAATACATGTACTTCGCGACCCAGGACTGACCTGGACAAGCCTCGTACTAGTCCGCTGGTTGTTTCCACTACCAAAGGGTCGTTGTGAACGTCGCGTGAATTACCAGCGACGATAAATTCACCCCCAAAATATAATAGGAGACGAAAAAATGTTACGGTCACTGCCAACCTGGTGGAGGTCATTTTCGCACCGCTACCTCTTCGTCTTCTTATTATTTTTTATATAAACTGGCCGAAGAGGGCGAGTGGATTTGATCAACAAGTTTTATACTCTGTAATAATGAATTTGTGAATCAAAACTTTTGATTGGACAAATTTTTTGTTCATTTATATACGATACTAAATCTGTTTTGATTTATATATATAATTATATATATATTTTTTGTTATTTTTATTTTTATTTCATTCGTATTTCAATATCAAATATCAGAGGAGTAATTCGCACACGTCACTTATATACGTATTATGGATGATATTCTCGCGGCGGCCAGCGTGCCGCGATGCACGGGGTCGACTGACTGCCTAACATCCACCGAGCCGAGGAACGGGCGCAAGGCGCGGGCGCCCGGAGCAAAACCAACCATACTGAGGGCCCAACTCCTGAGCGAAGAACTAACCCGGTGAAATATGCAAGCGCTAATTCGCCGCAAGCTTCCGCTTTTTCATCGGTATGTTGTACCCCTTTACTTCCTTTAGAAGTCGTTACGCCAGTGGCTTCCGGCTAGGTCTTTGTTTTCCGGTCAACCAAGGGAACAATTGGTACCAAATACAGAATCATCCCGGTAGTAGAAGAAAAAAAAAAAAAAAGGGAGAAAAAGGGAAGTATAAAAATAATATTCTATTTTTGATGCGGATAAACAATTTTTCATAAATATTTTCACCTGGAACAATTCAGAACAAATTTTCATATTGAAATAGGAGCGAAAAAATTGACGTGTTGAATATCGATTGTGTTAAAAATGTATGAAAGTTTATTTCGTATACGGTTGACATGTATCCAGCAATGTAATTTTCCATTATTTAGGACTGACTTTGACCTCGAACAAACATTGACCCTAAAAAAAATGAACCCTAGACCTTCGGGTCGCATTTTCACAGTAGGTATATACGAGCACCTGAAATACGCCCTTAGGAACCCCCGAGGCAGTACCTACTACAGCATAGCTTCTATAGATGCATGATGTAATTACAAGAGCTACCGAAACACGTTGGGAATACTCAACAACCTACGCCTATATCTTTTATCACGAGCGCCAGGTGTGTCTTCTCCGAGAATACCTAATGCACGCATCTTATACTCGAGTGCGTAATTTATCTAGGGTTTGGAGAAGGATTCTATTCTACGTTTCATACCACTAAATTTAACTGATTAAAATGTCATCGTCATCTTTAAATTTCATCAAATATTGGCATTTTATAATTTAGAGAATAAGAACGAAAAAATCTTCAAGCTCTGGCGTATAAGAAGCTTTCAACTATTAACCGTCTACCTGGTACCCTGCAGGCGACAATTGTGTCTGACAATTGCTGAACAATCATCGTCTGATCGAGGGATATGATCAACGGTTGGCTGGCTAGCTCTGTTGAAGAGTTAACGAGCAACTTCCGTCGTGAATTGCTCGGTCACCCATTCGTAAGTTGCTTTGATTGCAAGTACAGCCCGCATCTTGTTATGTGATGCAGTTATCAAATTGTTTTTAATGTAATCCGTTTGCCGGCCAATTGGCCCATACGGTCACGAGAGATTTTACAAGTGCGTCGTAGCCAGGATTGTCACCTTAGGGTAGCAGTACCTTCAAATGGCATTTTGTCACGGTTTGAAATGACGAATAAATGAAATGAAAGTCATCGTTTCTTTTCAGATATTTGAAATGAACAGAATTTTATCAGAAACTGCTACTTCCCACATACCTATATATATCAAAATATTTATTTGTATGAAAAATTTATAGGATAAATAATATCGCGATACTATCATGCCTGCAGGAAAATCGTGTAACGTATTTTATTTTCATTCTCAATCACGCCACAGTTCGATAGTTACGTGCTTCGAATTTTAGTAAAAGCTCTGAAAAGTACGAGGTCACGAGTGTCCTGCAGTGGCTATCCAATTGTTTTCTCAAAGTCTTTGCAATTGAGGTGAATAAAATGGAAGTAAAACGATTTTAGTGGATGAAAGAAGAAAGGGCGAGATAATGATCACGGGACACTCTCTCCATTATATATAAATACGTAAGGCAGCTGGTTGAGTCGGATTTACAATCCAATTATATCAAAGAACTGGGGCTTAAAGTACATATATATAAAAAAAAATTTTTTTTTTTTTTTTTTTTCAATTAATTGGAATTTATTTGAATACCGTACTACCGCTCGACCGCCACCACGCCGCCTCCCCTTTCACTGAAAATATATTTCAATATTTTGTGTATTTTAATAATTGAGAAGAAAGCATATACCTATATATATATATCGTAGATATCATCGATGCTGCAGGATTGTCAAATATGAATCTTTGATTTACTGTTCATTTAGGCACTATAATTGGCCATCTTATTTCACGGCCAATCTCGGTATAAAATCTGCCATTAAAACTGAATAAAAACGCTTAATATGTAACAGAATAACGGAAAGCTGGATAATTTCCTCGTTTCTAGAATTTAGATTCTAGAGCTCAAGATTTTCCATACGAAGTAGAGGCAGGGTTAATAACATCGAGAGAATAGGTTGGATGTATGAAGCTATGGCTGAGGCGTGGTTAGAATATTGAAATTTGTAGTTGATCAGGGGGTTACCCATCCCTGGGCAAATTTACTCGCACGAGCGAGCGAAGCCCGAGAATCCAATCCAACTAGATTAACCTGCTAGCGTCCTTGGCTGTGGAACTTTTTTTTTTTTTTTTTCTTTTTTTTTTATTCTTCGTTTTTTTTTGTTTTTGCTTTTTTTTTTAAAAACCTACCGAATTCAGATTTGCTTGAAAAGAGTGAAAAGCAGTTAGAGGAAAAGCCTCTATCGAACAGAGCCAGTTTCACAGATTTTCAGGCTCGAATAAAACCCCGCAAATCGTATAAAGTAACTTTCGTATAAATTGATCGAATCCTCGCCAGACATTTCCGTATCAAATATCTAAAACCCTATAGCTATTTCAAGCGAACCAAATTACACTAGACTATTTATTATTAACCCAATTCTCAACGCAAGGAATAGAATGTATTCACGTTTAGGAATGGAGGTTTGCCGGAAATAGAATCCGAGGAGATGCCTAGCAGGTCATTATTTACGTCACCAGACATCTATGGAGGGAACAAAAAGGACCTTCAATAGAATTTATAAGTCCAAATATATACGTAAGCTGTGAATAGTTTCAGTACGTCGTCGTTCGCCTTTTTCTATTCCAATTTCGCAATGAATTATTATCATTTTTTCTTTTATCTATCAGCGCTTTAATACCTCTTATACGCAGACTTTGACATACTATTATGGTGACCCTGTTGTCTACGAAATACTGCTGCAGCCCTTCTTCACTTCACTTCACTTCACTTCACTTCGCTCTTCTCTTTTCGTCTCTTCTCGTCTCTTCTGTTCTCTTCTCTTGGTTCAGAATATTCTCATAAGATTCCAATTATTATTCTCACGAGAGCCTAATTATTTTAGCGAAATTACTAACGAAGCTCGTTCACGTCTCACCCTGCAGCAGCAACATCGAGTCGAATAACCGTTTCCGTTACGCCTTATCCTCTTGCTAACCCCCCCACACCATCCCATTTTACCTATACTCGACCTTATACCTACCTGACCTTTAGCGGGGATGTGAACTCGGTAATATACCAACGCGTCAATTATTTTGGCAAACGGCACGAAAGGCTCTGGGCTCTCCCCTTTTCCCTTGCCCAATTTTTTTTGTTTTTTTTTTCTTCCCTCCTTTATTCATCTTCTTCTCTTCTTTTTCTTTTTCTTTTTTTGCTTTTTGTTCGTTCGTTTTTTTTTTATTTTTATTTTTATTTTTATTTTTTTATTATATATTTTTACCTTTTCCTTTCCCTTTGCTTTCTTTTTTCTTTTTTTTTTTTTCTTTCTCCTCTCCTCTTGAAAAAACGAGTGGCAGCATCCGCCAAGTAAATACAAGTGCCCACTTCTTACTTTTGGTCCCAGAGGACGAGAGGAAGTCGAGAGTGATGACCTTTGTCCCGATTTTGGAGGGTAATTTTATTCGCCTCTTTTCAGAATACCTACTCATCCTAGCACCCTACCAAGTTCCACATTGCAGGCCCGGCCCTGACGCACGCCGTGACGCGGGGTACAACCCCCGGACTAGAGATTCGTAAGAAATCGATATCACATGAACCTGCCACCTGCCCACAGTTTTATACCACCTTCGGCAGGTGAGGCGGAAAATCTTTTCACATTCTATTCATTTTTTACTAACTGAAAGGTGGAAATTTTGGTTTGAAGTATAAAAAATATTCCAAACAAGATCTTTTGAGGATCCAAAAAATAGTATCAAAAAACACTTTGAGGGTGACTGACACATTCGCCTACTAAAAGAAAACATTTTCCATAATTCTACCCCGAGTTTTACGCCAGTTTGAATAAAAATACGCTTATGGTCAAAGATCCAGAAATTAAACAAATTTCTGACCAAAATACCTACCCTGGCAAATTTCTGTCCATCTTCACCGGACGGGTTCGGCAATTTTTTTTTTTTTCTTTTTTTATACGAGAACCAAGCAGATTGAATTATTTACCAATTTCATATCACTAATTTTTCTCAAGTAATTCAATCGTCGTAATCCCCGTTCTCAAATTTCTTAATTTACTCACTTCAACCATTACGTCTTCTGCTATACCTACTACCTTAATTTTCTGAACTGTTCCTAATTACGATATCTTCGAAAATTTGAGGTCAAGTCCTAAAGCAGCTGTTACACTTCGCTCTATCGCCTCGACGATAGACATGTTATTATTATCTCAATCATTTTAATATTATTATTATTATTATTATTATTAATATTTTTGAGTGGCAACATGATGCGGGGATAATCCTGATCCCCAAATATCCGCAACTGGCAAGGATCTTTAACATGACAAAGCGGAAGAGACCTACTTGTTGCGTCGTACGCGTGCGTGGCCTGGATTCGCATATTTTCGGGTGTGACGTCGAAGGTCTAGAAGCTTTCCTAAGGTGGTGTTCCACCGCGCACTTAGTTCGCCCCGTTTCTCACCCTTCTGGCAAATATTTGTCAGTTTGGGGTGACGATGAAGCGAGACCTGTAACCATCGAACTATACCTTGTTACACCTGAGACCACGTAACTCTACGCCGGCAATATATCAGAACGAAAACCAGCCATAAACTAAAGTATTTTTTCTTTTTTTTTTTTTTCAGAAATATTGATGCAAATTTGAAAATTAGAATTAGAAAAAGAGCCGCTAATACCAGCTACTCGATCCTCACCAATATCCATATTCATCAAATTGCGTAGAGTTTAATAGTGATATTATATGCACACGCACATACTGTGGACTCTTGTTTTAATCATTAATTCCGAGGCTGGTGTTCGTTCATCAACGGTTAAACTAATGATATTGACATCGATCCGTATACTTGAACACGTCTGCGGTTACAACCACCAACGGCGGGTACCCAATGAAGAGGAAATGGGATGCGCGAACGTCGAGGATCGACGGTGTACAGGATTTCCAATAATTTGGTATAACAAATCGCGAATTATCGGCACCAATTTCACAGGACATGATATGCAGGTGAAGTATTTAAAAACGGAAGCACGAGTGATACCGAATGTATATTGTACATATACGTGTAACATGATATAGTATCAGCAGCTTATCACCTGAAACTGCAGTTGGCACTTTGAAGAGAAATGCATGGTGAGTTTAGGGTACAAATGATCTCTACGTGACTGGATTTTACTCATATCTCTGGGTGAGTATAAGGTAGTAGCTTTTCCGGGTAAATATCTACCAGAGATGTTGTTGTTGTACACCTGCGATATCGTAGGGTTAATACGGGAATATGAGATGAAAAGGTAATGGGAAAATAAGTGGAAAGTGCATCGCGTACTTTAGATGTTTAGGTAAATCTCGCTTTCACATATAGCACTCTGCTTTATGGATAGAGTCGACCAAATGATATGAATGATTAATCAGCGTCGAAAAAACGTGGAACAAAGAAGAGATACTTTTTTATTTTCTTATTTTCTGTTTTTTTTTAGTAATTATTGAATGTCTGACTTGAAAGGATGACTAGCTGTGAAATAGGTAGTACGTCAAATGAATACCCTATCTACTCTTAAACACGTAAGCAGTGAGGTGATAAAAATTTAAACGGTTCTACCCGGCGCTTTTCAACCTGACGAGGTGGGTTTCACCTGCAAGCATTGATTACCACGTCGAGTGTCGAGCAGCGAAGAAGATTGAAAGGTGTGATAGGCTATAATTGAAGCTTCGTTATGTAGCTCACGTCGCATTCTATCACCTCTATAACCGTCACATCAAAGGTCATAAGATGAATTACTGATACATTTCTTCCCCGAATAGGTATTATCGTCGAAAATAAAAGGCATGCGAAATTAGTGAAAAAATACTTAATTCTTATTATTTGAAGTAAAGTTATCCGTCCTTCTTTGCGCATATTCATTTCATTCCGATTGCATCAGTATGGGTCAGTAAGTCTTATCTATACTAAGAAATATAAAAACGCCTCGGTGCATTACAATTTGTAGTATTCTCTGAATCGTATAGTATATTTTTTCCACGTATTCCATATCGAAAAAGAGATTTTGCTAGGAGTTTTGCGACCCCTGATGTCTTCTTAGAAAATTTTCTCCAACGTAACCTGGGGACCCTAATCCAGGACGAAAGGATACCGCATATGTCTGGCCTGCGAAAGTAGTGAACGTAGAAGGCCTCTCTTCCCCGTACGCCAGGAATGGTTGGTTCGCCAGCCAATATTGATCGGCTGGGTCACGCAACAGGCTGCCAGGTTGGCTTGCGTCTGCTAATGCCCTTCCCTGGCTATCTCTTGCTACTCTCTCGATCTTTTTTCTTCTTCTCGCTATACCTACTCTCTCTTCATCCCTTTGTTTTATTGTATTAATTTTTTTTTTTTTTTTTTTTTCTTAATTCTTTTTACTATTATTCTTTTTTTCCTCTTTTATTCACACCGTGTGAAATTTCGCTCTCGCTTTATTACTCCGACTTTTTATTTTTTAATATGTTTCGTCTTCCTGCCTTATGCGAAAAATAATTAACTTCATACATGAAATGAAATGAATTTGATTTGATTTCTTTTTCTTTTTCTTTTTCTTTTTCTTTTTCTGTTTTTCACTGTAGAACACCACTGCGCAAAAGTTATTCTCGCGTCAGGTAATACCTACAGCTACCTTGATTCGAAGAAAAAACTGAATATAGAAAATGATATTCCGTACAATAAATCAACGAAAAAGTTCTTATACTTTAAAGTCAAAAGTACTATTTATCAGCTTTCATTTAAGCGAACTTTAGCACTGCATCTTATCTAAAATACCTTGAACTCGTATAATTTATCCTCTTTCAGAGATTTAAGATACGATTAATAGTTTTGGCTTTATTTTAACACTCCATACGTCTATATACTCTTAAACTTTTATCTGCGTATACGATTTTTCGATTTTTCGATCTTTACTTTCTTATCTTAATTTTTCTTTTTCAATGAGCAGTGAATCCTTTGAGGGATCTTTCTTATCTCAGTACCCCATAAGTCATATGCTCTCTTTCAAACTCGTTCTTTTTTCTCACTGTTCGAACCATTGAACTGAACGTCCAGCTCCAGCTTTGGTTCACAATCTCTGCACGACCCACGTAAGGTCAATCAGGCTTGTATTCAAGGTATGCAGTTGTATATATGATAGATCGTGTGTGTAAAGTACAGTTTAAGATTTCATAGGTGTGTTGAAATGAATGAAAATGTTCCACTATAAAGATCGGCGAAATATTATTCAGCGAAGTCTCAGCTCGTTGAAAAGTTCTCCTTTAATTTTTGGCTAACAATAAGTTTAAGTCGCGTTTTATAGCACGTGTAAAACATGCGGTTCGTGCTCGGGATTTTATACGACTGTTATAATGTCGGTTGGATTAAAAACAAAAAAAGATGATAAGAAAAAAAAAAAAAAAAAAAATGAAAAGAAAAATATAATATACTAAGAAAACGAAAAAAAAAGGTATAACACAGGAAATTAATCCGTCCGTGTTTTCCTTAGGTGCAGGGAATTAAGCATTTCTTCGTTTACAACCAGCTCAGTTAAGGACAATGCTCGATTGTAACGCGCATGGCATTGTCGCTAGACACGCAACTGGCTAATTATCAAGGATTTAATTGCCAACCCGATGGGATTTTAACGCATGAAAATTAAACAAATAATTATTATTATAGTTGGTTTAAACTTTGGCTTAAAATCTCTCTCGTGATTTTTAATCACCTGCAGAAACTCCAGAGGTAATTAATTTACCACACGTTTCAAATAAGCTCCGTTTTATTAAGCTCTATATATGTAATGATATTATTATCACCAATTTTATACTCATTCGATAATATTTTATCTTTTTAAATTAATATAATTTATCTAACCGATGCAAGGATCATGAAATCCTTTTAGGCTCACGTCCGACCTCATAATATAATGGTCAACGGTGGATAGTGAATAGCGAACAGTGAACGTGGACGTTGATTATAATTGACCGATCAGAGGTTTACAGGCTTACCGCAATTCGATTATTTCTAAATCCAACGTTGCATATCAATCGCTTCAAGCTATACTAACAATCTACCCAATGTTTCACATCGTGTATATAATATGACCCATATATACGTACGAATTTTTTCGAATCAACTTTCAGTCTCAAATATAGTTTTAGAATAATTTTACAATATTTATAATGAACATCATTATAATTAAAACATCTTTTTCATTTAATTTTGCTCTTCGATCGAGTATAGGAAATATTTATTTAAAGATTGTAGATTTTTTTAATGAATATCTACTCGTTGAAAATAAACTTAAGAACATTTGTGGATTTTTTTATTTTTTTTTATTTTTTTAATTTTTTTAAGTCATGTGCCGAAATACACAACACATACAAAATACACGACATCTATTTGAAGTTAAAACAAAATAGAAACTGATTGGTTATATGATTGTGGTGCCAGATGCAGTAGCCAATTGATAAACGTCAATAGCGCAAGCAAGATAATATTGTCTGCTCAGCCGAATTGATCTATTCAATCGAAATTTGATATTTCTGTCTGAAAGCCCTGCGATTTCAATGATAAAATTATGTAATCAGAATCTTTGCAAATGTTTCGTGAAAGCCTTGAGAATTGGCTGGGTGCACGCACATATTATACTACTTTAAAAATAAGTGTGTATTGTGTATACGTTAAGCATGAAAAAATGCTGGGCATGATTTTAGATGGCGCTGACAGTATGCATGAATATGTTACACACTGATAATTAAATAGTATTAATATTTTCGTGCACTCAGCCAATACTGAAACAGTAAGCGGTATACAAACAGCTGAATCTGAAAATTAACTACAATTATGATTTAAACGTGTAATCGAAGCGAGTGATTATTTGGGGTTGAAAACTGTTTGGTATTTATTTTTTCAACGATGTACCCAATCGCTTAATATAGACCTTTTAATTTTCAGAATTATTTTGTTTGCATTAGACTTGTGCTGAGATGAAATTGGGGTTAAAATTTAAAACCGTATTAGGCATGATTTTGAAATTTTAAAAAGAACGAAGATTAAGAGGGTCTCGCGATAGTATTATATACGGTGCAAGTGATATAGTTCTCGTTTCAAACTAAAAGCTCGGTGGTTCAAAGAGGGTGTGAAAATTTTAATCAGAACCTTTATTGGAAATAATATGGAGGAATAATGCGAGAGGGAAGAATGTGCAGGCGATGTAGAATATCGTTTACAAAGAAGAAACAAGCAAGTATAATACTATACCTATATAGAAGAACAGAGCTGATTTCATATGACAATATCTTATGAAAGCTTAAATTTTCGTATACCTTAACCTGGATACATTAATAAGTAGATTCTACCGAGCTTGCGACGATACCAAATCGATTATTAACATATCGCACATAATTTACCAAAAACTAATATTTGCGTTCGAAAAGGTATTGTTGCTAGATATTTTGAAAGAGATTTTCGTCGATAATAAAATTGTACTTGAAAATCTTTTGTCCTATATAGTACAGAAAATATGCGGCTGAACATTTTTCACAAACTTTTCAGAAAGTTTAGTCTTGCTTTAGAGAAGTGGACTTGCTCGTTTTCGAGGAGTATATTCAAGGGTGAAACTTTTTTCAGTGATTGAGAAAGGGGAAAAGAAATTGTTTCAAAGAGTAAAATTTCTCATCGTAAGAAATAAGCTTAAATAGTTAAATTAAAATTGTGAAAATCAAAAAATCGAAAGAATACCTCGCACTAGGTACTCTGAGCATAACTGCTTTTTATCGGCACGTGAATCGTAGAGATGAGATAGAAATCTGTAGAGCTGAAATCTTTAGTCTCTACTCCACAGTCTATCTACTATGCAATTCTCATTTCTACTCCAGGGAGATAAAAGGTAAAATAAGTCTTTGTCGCTTGAGGAAGAGTGTGGAATTTTAATAAGAAGGTTATTGGAAAGAATAAGCGGCGGGTAAAGCTTGGCGCGAGATCGGTCAACCGGTAAGTATAAAAGTATGGAACGGATATTCCGGGGCACAGATCAATCGATCAGACAATCTAAATCAAAGTGGGATCACTGGAGGTTTTCCGATTGCACTCTGCTCCACCGCATACTTCTATGACCTTAAATACACTAACAGATGCATGACGTGCCTCCAAATTCCAATAAAGATAGATGAACCGATAACCTTTGAAGCTTTATTTCGATCAAATTGCGATCTGGAAAAAGACACTCCGATTTAGGAGAATAGTTCTTGCTTTGAGCTCGACATATCATTGAATCTATATATGTACGTTTACATTTTTTATACAAATTGATGCATATTTGAGATAAAGTTATAGCAGTATAGATGATAGAGATGATCAGGCTTGTGGTGATCCCGCAGAAAATCTTTTTAAGGGATTATTTCAGGTTCTTAGAAATTCAGGAAAAGGTGCGTTTCAAGTCGATGATATATCGCGATGTTAATTAAACTGATTTTATCAATCCTTTAAATCACATGGATCTTTTTCATGTTCAATTTTCACACCCCGTGACCAGCTTTCATTCAAATCTGTCCTGTAATTAATCAAATTGACTCGCGACAGCACTTGCTTCTGTTCCTAATTCCTGTTAATAATTTTTGATGAATTGCTTGTGTTAAGTTTACATATAGCTATGTAGAAAAAAAATATAAGCTTGATGCATACATATATACAGCATGAATAGTAAATAAATTGTAAAACCGTTGTGTAATTATATTCTTCGTTAAATCGATCGTCGGCATAATAAATTATCGATCCGATATAGAATAACAGTGATAATGTGAAAAACGCGGTCTTCCATGTTACTTTTATAGTCACCCTACAAACTCATCTAATTACCGGAATTACCATCGAGTGGGTGAAGAATATAGGTTTTCATCCGGAAATTGAAAGCCTGATGTTTTTTTTTTTTTTCTCGTAGAACCCAGAGTTATGGCAATTATTGAATCCTATCGACTCAATGTGAGGCCCTGTCAATTTCAAGCGAGACACAATGAAGATATTAGTTTTTAATCTTCTATAGCTATATTTGGTATCCTTGTATAACTATAGGCGCGTCAGATTTTCAGTACAACTACGGACTAGGTAGGTACATACTTGTTATGAATTCTTGGAACTGGTTCTAATTATTATACCGTCACAAAATTAATTGCCTGAGCAACGCGAGGGTCTCTAGGGAATTCTAATGATAAAGTGCCTCGTAAGTTGTCTTCGTTAAATTTATATTTAAATGAAATTAATTTAGCAGATCTTATAGCTCGAAACTATAGTTGAAATATGGGCAACATATTTTCGAAATTATATAGAATATTTATTCATCAAAATAGAAATATTCCAAATTTTCATTTTATTATCAATACGCTTTGAGAAACATATCCGACGATTTTAATCAAGCGAAAATTCTATAAGGGAAATACGAAATATACCCATATGCGGGGATGTAAAATACTATACTTCGCGTGAACGGGAGGAATACCTTTGAATGAACAATATATTAAACTCTGAAATGTATAGCGGAAAAAGTCGAGCTACATTTCCGGATTCTTTCAATTTTTTAACACTTCTTTTCATATTTCTCTCTTTCATTGTATTACATATCTCTTAAACAATTTCTTGCCTTAAAAATTTTCATATATATACGGTGTGAACTATGCGGATAGGTATAAAGAAAATTTACGACCCAATTTTCAACTTCACGAGAAATGAAAAGTGTTAGAAATTTTAACTTTAATGATGTTTCGCGCTAGTCTGTTGCCATCTTTTTATATAAATATATTTCCCAACTTCTTAGACACATAAGTTTTCCAGGATGCGAAGGCACCCCGAACTATTTCCTCTAATGAAGTATACCAAAGTTAATTACGAACCTATGGTAAACGGGTATTATTTAAATCGCCTGGTCTATACGCATTCCCATATAGTAAGCATTAATTCGGCTAATATTTAATTCATAAGATTTGCCAATTTAGTTGGAGTATATATTATATATGTGCGAAAGCGTGAAGTGGCAAACTATTTATACATGCAACGAGTACCTAGGGTGGGTAAAAAAAAACTTTTTTTTACCGGAAGTTTAAACGGTGGAGAATAAAAAAAATAAAAAAATAAAAAAATAAAATGAAACGACGAGGAGTTTTAGATGGAAAATTCGAAGTCAAAGTTTCCAGAGAAGATTCTCTGTGTAAATACTATGCGGAATTTCAGCGCATAGTTAAGATCGAATAAAATATACATATATATAGTACGTGAATGAGTATACGAGTCGCCCGGAAGCATCACTGTAATCTGATTAAACCATGGAACTTTTGAATTTCAGTATAAATAAAATTGGGATAAAAAAGAAAAAAATAAAATAAAAAAAAAAAAGGAATGAAAGAGGAAAAAACTGTTTCACTTTACAGCTATGGTAAAATTCCTCCGCTTTTCACCGGACAATGTGCTCGTTAGAGCTGTATAAGCTTGCGTGTCTATTTATCAGATTTTTCTAGGCGAAAATATTCACGAAAGGTAGCGTGAAATCCCGTCGTCCGTTCCCTTCATAACGACGTCAATACATATAGGCGTTGACCTCTGATATGACGTCATTGGAAATTTGATTATTCTTTATTTTGAGGGAATTATATTAGAAAAGTTAAGATTTAAAAATTCGTACTTATACTATATTTAGGCTAATGTTAATATTGGAAAGAGCCTTTCAAATCAGATTTAAGAAATATTCCACTTTTTAATAAAAATCGATAAAATAAGATCCTGAATTATTACTTGATTATCTAGAACCTCTTCAAAGTGATCAGATATTCAATCAACGCGAGTAGAAAATGAAGAATAAAGAATCCGTGTATATAAAGGTATGGTAATAAAATTATATTTTAGCACCCTATAAATTTAACAGCCAATATAAGCGTCTCTATAGTTATATTCGGTGCATTATATTATATACTTTATATACAATGTGTTATTAGCGAAGAAAAGACACTTTTAAACTAGGCGGAACTAGCTGAAACTTTTAATCCGTCATTTGCTAAGTTTCGTTGAGTAAAAGAACCACTTTGAAATACCCTCCTAGTAAGCTGGTAGCTATAAAAGTTTACGAGAAAATAATTCGCGACTTTAGAGTGACTCGCATATCGTTCTATAATATATATATAATATATATAGATATATTACACTATACCAGACCATTTATTATATATTAATTACGCGTACATTGAATGCCAAAGTAGCGAGAAACTGTCACGCGGCAGGTTGTTTAAAAATTCAAATTTAAATATAATCATAAATTTATATACCTACTTGAAAATCGCTCACTCAGCTTTCAAGCTCTAAATACGCGGAGAGCTTTTTTTATATTAACAATCTCTCTCGCGTTTTACTTCGCGACTGACTACCATAATATGTAATATTTTACAATTAACTAGTCACGAGGCGAAAAACCAAAGGTTCGAACTTTCACATATTAAGTACCCATCTATAGGATGCTTCCTATATTATTAAACTTTAATTAAAAAGCGATACCGCGCCATTTCCAAAAGCCGGGAATTGAGTGTCAGATAATCTGAACAAAATTCTGAACATATATAGGTATGCTTAGTAATAAACTTTTGTGGACTAAATTCGAGTTAATTCGATGGCAGCCATAAACAGCCCTACTGAGATTAAAACAGAACATGATTCTTTTTATTTTAAGCCTGATTACTGGGGTTTCTTTTTTTTTTTTTTTTTTTTTTTTTTTTTCATTTTTTTCACCACATACATTTACACCCAGACATTTTCGTACCTTTTACCTTTGGCGAAACAACAAACAAAAAAAAAAAAATGAAATATCTCCCCCAGGTTAACTACCCCGCGTATTATTTCGCTGAGCATATAAACAGGGTCGTTTTCTTGATTCTGTTGTTGTTCAGGGCCAACTTGGGACAAGCAGACATGCCGCAGGGTAAAAAACAGGGGAAATACTCACCCACACCTTAATTTCCCTTATATTTTTTTTTTTTACCCTCTGTATCCTAGCTCCTGACTGACCCTTCAAAGGAACCTGCGTACTCGATCTACGTTCGGCGAGCATAGAGGTCAACGTTGCCAGGCCACGTAGCCTCTCAATTAAATTTCATCCTTGAAATTGAGTTTGCCTAAGTGAACAGGCACGAATAGGCTTTGGGAAAGTCTGTAGCTTGTAGCTACCCCGTATACATTGAATCTCTCTCTCTCTCTCTCTTCAGACAAAGTTGAGTGAGTTGATTTCAGTTACGTGTATGTAGAACATGTACACTGTACATAGAAACATTAATCACCTAATTTCTCCGAGTAGAAAATTCGCGAAAAGCTTTTACGCCCTTCAAGTGTTTGACGAGAATAGCACTGCGGAATTTTAAGAAGTATAATTTATCATTCGAGCTAACGAAAAGCGTATAACAAACTTGATGTAAAAACTTATATTCGTGCGAGTTGCGTATGTTTATATTACAGTACAAAGAACATCTGATAACAGACCCTGAGCTATAGTTCGATGTTGTATACCCAAAAGTTGTATCGCAAACTGGCCATAGGTAGTATATGTACTTACGATAAACCCTAGTGGGACGAAATCCTAAAATCATAAACCGATTTGTCCTTCGACAACGGCTGCTACTTCGCCAGACAATTTCCCTTACTATATACGGAGTTAAGCCGTAAGTATCTGCGATGGTATATAAAATAGGAAAATACATACCGAAGAACTGAGGATAGAAACTGAGATGCAGAAGATTTACATGCAGGTACCATCGTTGCTTGTCTCAATATGCGAAGCAATAATTTAAAAAGTAGGCAAAAAAAAAAAAAAAAACGAAAGGCTGAATCCGTGGGAACTTTATACTTTACGAAAAACAGAAGTTTCTCTTCTCGAAATCCCTGCAGGAAGTTTGATCTGCCTTCTCCTGGGTCCATTTTATCAACGATAGTTAAAAAAAAAAAAAAGAATAAGGAAATTTAAAGCCCTAAAAATATGTTGCTCATTTTATTTATTATTTTATTTTTTTCTTACAACAAATCGTACCTGCAGTATGTCTGGCACAGCTGGTATAATGGCTTGAGAACGCTCGGGCACGTTTAATTGACATACTGTCGTTGGTCTCCAGGGGGGGTAAAAACCACCCTGGAAACCTTGAAGTAATACTAGACTGTTGTTACTTGTTAGAGATGGTGGGTGCAGGACGTAAAGTGGATGGTAGTTCGCGTAACTACACTTAACAACGCTTAACAACGCGTACTGCGAACGGTATGACTACAGGGCTTCGTGGCCTATTCTAATAACGCTAGTATATGTATATTATATAACAAAAGGGCAACACAAAGTTTTACGACAAAATTATTATGCCTACCTAACAGTTACCCAATTATTCTTATGCCTATATATGTATATATATAATACACGAGTTACTATCACGTGAGGTACTAGAAATGATCGAGATTATTTTTTTTTTACAGATATCTGTGTAACTTTTTGAAAATTTGTAATTTTTTTGTCAATTTTATTTATTTTTATTCATTTCTTTGGTTGTTTCAAGGGGACGAGTATACAGCGACTTTTCAAGAAATTATTATAGTCCGAAATCAATTTATTTCACAACCAAAGTTCATTTCACATCAAAATATTTTTCTTTTTCAAAATCATGTGTCATAAGGATTTTAGAGCACCGTAGAACCGATTCAGGTCATCTTGGATTCATTTTCTTCAGAAAACAGATCCTCATCATGTGAATGTAGGAATTTTAAAATAAAAAATTATGTCATAAGTTATGATCAATTTACCAAATTTGCAAAAATTATTATCACTCATTTCTCAAATAACTTGGCCAAAACGAAAAATTTTTAAAATTCCTACATTCACATGATGAGGATTTGTTTTCTGAAGAAAATAAATCCAAGATTACCTGAATCGGTCCAACGGTGCTCTGAAATCCTTACGACATATGATTTTGAAAAAGAAAAATATTTTGACGTGAAATGAACTTTGATTATGAAATAAATTGATTTCAGACTATGATAATGATAATTTGTCGAAAAGTCGCTGTACTGGTCCCCTTAACCCTTCGTAGTCACTCTGGGTGTATTCCACCCAGGCGTTCTGGCCCAAATATCAATTTTTTGACAAATTGACTTATTTACGATTTTTTTTTTTAATATGTTGTCATTTGAATTTTGACATACCGACTCTTGATACATGTTCTGGAATGTTCGAAGTATTTTCTAGTATTTTTTTGATCCCGATCGAACTGATAGTTTTCACACAGCAACCATTTGAAAATTGACTGGGTGAATTTCACCCAAGTGTGACTACCGTGTGATTTTACAGAAGTGTGACTACGAAGAGTTAATGCATCAAATTGTTTCAATCGATGATATAACAATATTCGTATCTTTAAAAAAAAAAAAAAAAATAATAATAATAATAATATATTATAATATAACTTTGGTTTTTTTCAAGAGCTGTTCTTCACTTCGATAGATTCTCGTTAAAGTTTCTTATATACGAACCGCAAACTAGAGTGCGAAAAGAACCCGAAACCCCCTTCCGGATATACGAAGAGAAGGATCGTTGTGTGCGTTGTGGGATTGAAATCTTCTCAAAGAAAAATAAAGTCTAAAGTGGAAATATCATCTGCAGTGACGTTACTGCGTATATATGTATCGGGTATCAGAAAATATGGGCTTAAAAATAACCATTACTTTAGTGAACGTGTATAAAAATCACTTCGACACCTATCAAATTTAATTGGCATGTCACGAACAGCTAAACCTCACAAGATCCGTTTTTCACGGAAATCACTATGGGAAAAATTGAACCCAGAAATACGAAAGACGTTGTTTATTACGTTTGCCTAAAAAAATGAGGCAAACTTTCACCTGCCGTATTTTCTCACTATATTATACCCATATTTATTTTTACAATTTAACCATTTGCTAGCTACTTATATAAACTGCAGCCCCTGATTATGGCACGTCATCGATAAAAACGCAGTGATCACGCTTTACACACGTTATCTTAAAATTTGGATTTCGCGGAGAGACCACGACCACGACCACGACCATCCAAATACCAAAGCCAAACCATCATCTTACCATAAATCAGGCTGATTCAAATCCTCGGTATAATTTATATCGCGTTCAACTGCACAGTTCAGGCGAAACCGTTGTAAATATCCTGGTGCGAGGTTCGCGTGACTTGTCGTTTAAATCGTTGTAGGCATATAGACGCCAACCACCTACATAAGCTTTTACACATAAACCTGCTTTCGATATGACAAATTCTTTAAGCTCACGTTGACACGTGACATAAACTTCACGTGTATCAATATATTGGTATAAATATTATATTGTATTACCTTCAAGGTGCCAAGAACACGTGAACCTACATTTATTCAGATCCGAAAAATTGGGGAAAATATTTTACCGAAAAAACCTGTTTATTTAAAAACAGAGAGAGAGAGAGAGAGTGACGAGGCCTGGCGAACAGTTCGAAATTATTTAAAGGCACATGGTTCTCTTTCCGGCATTATTGAAGCCCTCGATTCTTTTTTTTTTCTCAAATTGTTTTCGTTTTTTTTTTGTTCATTCTGAAATTGAATGTCGATTAAAAGCAAATTCGAGGGCTAAATTCAAACAGGTTCATTTATTCTACCTGCAGGCGTATAGGGTTGAGTGTTATACACGGCAGATATATACAGTAATTTGTTCGTTCATCGAGAATCATCAAATGAATAAAAGAATGTCGAAGTGTTAATGTGTAAAAATTCACGAATCTCGTACATACGTAGGTAGGTATGTATAGGGAATATATTTTTGGAAAAAAAAAAAAAAAAAAAAAAATTACGAAAGTTATTTGGTTATGAGTTTTGTACGCGGGTTTATTTCTCACTTGATTCCCTGCTACCCGTATAATTATACTTGCGTACATACATACATATATATATACACACATCGTACCCGCAGTTTCCCGGTGTGTATACCTACCCATCTCATTCCTTAGTTAAGTGTAATCGCAGGTTGTGGAAAATTAAAATATAATGAAACATAATGGGACATAATTGAGCGTGTTCTCGGGGTCCGGAAAACTAATTAACTATCACCTGCGCAAACTACTGTTATTATATAAAATAGTTATCAAGATTACAAGTAAGTGATCTTATAATACTGCAGTTACCAAAAATCGTATCTCACTTATATACCTTCTATCAAAGTCAGTAATGATTAGATGAATAAATTCATGTATAAATATAATTGACATTAACTTTCGTGAAATTCAGTTTTTCAATTTTTTTTATTTATTTTTTTTCATTTTTCTCATCTCATCACCATAAGACTTCCGTGAGAAACAAAATCTTGACAGGTCAAATGATACCTCGGAAGTATGGCTTTCAGTTTTTTGTTACCTGATACATTATAAAGCTATCGTTTCATTCCGTCAACGACAAAACCATTCAACAGGCTGTTTTGGACAGACTCCAAATTCTGTAAAACAGTGAAAAGCAAAGTGGAGACAAAAGATTTTGAGGTACTATTGTAAAAAGTAATGAAAACGATATCTCGTCAAATGGTTAACTCGAGAGCGTTGATAACTGTGGTATTAGGCACTCAGTAAAAGCAAGTAAAAGCAGAAAAATGAAGTGTGTAAAAGCGATGAAAGTTCAAGAAAAGCTCGTAATCAGCTTTGAGACTGGATCATTCGTTATAATCCATGGTTAATCCTTGTCCCCGCTTCATTGGCCTCTGAATTTTATCCTCTAGAATAAAATCCGAACGTATTCTCTGATTCCGGAGGGCGAACATCCCGGTCCTCTTGGCAATGAGCCAGAGGTAATTGCTCCAGCATATACCTGGTATTTACCGTACACAGTTTTCCCCCTTGGGCAAAAAGAATTCTTTTATTTCTATCCTACTGGCGTAGAAAGAAGGAAAATTAACCGTTTTTTAATTGTCACAAGTTAAGCAACTTTGCGATATCAATTACAGAGCTTAATTGATTAGTAGGTATACTAGCTGGCCGAAACTAATTTCTTCAATTTTTATAAAATGACAATAAAAACGCTAATATTTGTATTCTATTTTCTCATTTATTTGTTAAATGTGAATATTTTATGCGCAATCGAAATTTTTCACAAATTGTTAAATCGCTGTTCAACGACGACGTGATTTTCGAGTTAGCAGAAGAAGAAATTTAGGCAACCGAAATAAGCGGAGCTAGAGAATCAAATTTATCTGCATTTTAAAGTACACACATTAAACTTAATGCCCATTTCCTTACAGAACTTTCTACTTTGCAGCTACACGGTACACGGGGTTGGGAACTATATCACGAAGTCTGGAGCAGTGATGTATTGGTTTTCGTTTAAGCACGGGTAAATTGATGTTCTGCTTAGTACAGTCGGGTGTATCTCTACGACAGATGCCTATCGTACAATTGATGTGAAACCTTTTTATCAAAATACGTACTATATGGAAGTAAGAATAACAATTCTGAGAAATGAGGAAGAAATTTTCAAGGTGTACGTAAGAAGTTAGAAGAATTGTTGAACAAATTACTATTTAGAATTAAATATACAGACTCGATACACTAGCATACTATGCTTACTCTTAGCCTAGCATATAGTACTTGTGATCTTCATAAAATAAAAATTCAAGTTTTTCTTGATTCCGCTTTTTTGTTTATAAATTAATTGTAAATTTCGATTAGTGAAAAAAAAAAAAAAAAAATTAATTTTTCACCAAGTACATAATACTTATTACCAAAGATTAAAGAAGTTTTCCCTAATCGCGGGAGAAATCATGTTTCGAAAAGTTTTCAAGTCCAAGAAGAGCTTTGTCGATGTTTTCGGACGTGAAACTCTGGTGCTTAAACTTTTCTCGCGGCACTTGGCCTCCCGTGGATATCTCATACCCTAGGGCACTCGGGTCACCATACCAAGGCTGCTTAGAACACTGCTTTCTCACCCTCTTCAGAATAATGTTGTTATAAATAATGACACGTGCCCTAACGGTAGCTCTAATTAATTGTAAATACTGCAGAGTCAAAGTATATACTAGACTACGAAATTTTCTGATCAATTATTTATTGTAGATCGATCAAAAACCCTTAACACCATTACCTACGTCCCATATGTATGTACCTAAGTGTATAGACATAAAAGTAAATTAAAATGTTTGTACAATCATACCCCAACATCGCTGTCATCATTTAATATAAGACGGTAAAATGGTAGATCCGACAATCTTATGCCATGTACGATTCATAAGAAATTTCTTATATCAATTGAATTCTGAGTTTCTCAGTTCTTTTATCGTTGAACATTTATAGTATATGCCCCTATAAAGTTATAGGAGTACCTATTTGAATTGGGATGAAAATTTCTGAGGTTTGAAAGAATGGCGATTACGAATTTATCGCACGTCTTCAACGTCGAATAAGAAAATAAAGACCGTAGAAATAAGGGCTTTGCTTTCATGTCGCGGTCTGGTTTTCAGCCCACCGTGAACGAGCATAACGCAATATATGTGTATATATATATATATATATATATATCCTTTGAGCTCTGCGAGCGCGTACACCTTGGAATGTTCGCGTGCTCTTACCTCGTATTTTCTCTATGGCCCTGCAGCCCCTTTGCGCATCCTGCACAGCGGGTAGAATAAGAAATGTGTAAATTCTAAGGGTTCTTTCACACAGGTTGTTATCATAAAGCTAAACCGGTCCGTTGATCGATTTTCACATTCTGTAGCTAAAGCACATTACTCACTTATTTTCTTTTTCAACAAAATTCGCAAGTTCAAGGCCGTCTCAATTCTCCATGGAAACTCCAGTATATCGATCAAAAACTTGCCCTGGGCTAACCCAAAATGTCCCTTTTTTTTTCTCTCGATATAACGCAGTTATTTTCCTCGAGCTATAATATTTGAAGTACCAGACAAACATTATTCATCGAAATTTTACAAGTGTAACCGTGTATACGTATACATACGTTGCTTGCGATCAGTATGTGACGACATATAAGTACACATAACGATAAGTAAATATCATTCAAGAATATACTATACATACCAGGGTAATATTTATCGGTGACAATTGGTTGACCCCTGTTCTCATACCTGCGGAACAGTGAATTCTGAATATGAAGAAGAAGAAGAAAAATGCAGAATATTTTCAGGTGTGAAGAAAACGTAAAGTCACCTTCGGGCAAGAGAGCATGGAGTAGACATACCTACCTGTACTTAGGTATCTCGTAGGTGCAGTAAGTAACCGTGAATAGTGACTATATATATGTGTACATTGCTCCAAGACACTATGCAAGCAGGGTACCTTATACCTACCTACCTACCTACGACCACGACGAGAGGTCCGCCTCAGCGGTTACGAGAAAGCTTTTCGAATTCGTGAAACGAACCAAAATGCCATTTCTACGCTGTATGAAAATTTATCAGTTTCCGGTCAAAGAGGAAATCTGAGACGCGATTTTTCACCCTTATATACGACATGATATTAAAATTCGAATAAAAAAAAGTAATATAATATAATTTACAAAGGCTTGCAGGAAATAAGGGTGCTCAGGGATAACGCATACACCGATGTTCAAAATCTCATGGATATAATATGAGTAATAAATGTTCACTTCATGTCGTTCTATTTTGATTGGCTTTTCTTATTTTTTTTTTTTTTTTTTGTTTCCCAGAGAAATAATGCAACGATATAATAATGACAGTAACATCGAAAACAGCAATAATAATTATCGGTATATATCGAATGTATAGTAAACTCGAACAATTCTCTGACCCAAAGGCGCAGGAAGGAAAAATTATATTATCAGATCCGAATAATAAAAGATGCGACGCGTTTCTCTCGTCTCTTCTTACAGGCTCAATCCATTCGGTAATAAAATTTTGACATAACTAGCTTGATTTGTGTGATGTCTGTTATCTGTCCCTCCCTGCCATACATAATTCGCAACTAAGTTATCACGAGTCGTCGAGTCGGAATGATCTCGAGCTACCAGCTAATATAACATAAGGTAATTTTGTTAATATTTCTCATTTCATATTTTTACAAAAATTCGGATGATATTTTCTCCGTATTTATTCCAAAGTAAACCTCAAAGATGTGGGGATCTTTTCCATTGCAAATTAAATCGCAAGCAGGCTACTCCGTTATTGCAGAAAAACGTGTTGCCAAATTTATGTAGTACACGCATGTATTTGGAATTATTTAAATTTCTGATTTTTTTTTTTTTTTTCAGCCAGTCTTTTTGTCTAAAAATACAGAATTTATACAGCTTCTTAATTTTTTTAAGACCATACAAGTGACAAAAAGTGTGGACTCTTTTTTCTCAATATTTTATAGTTAAAGTAATGAAGGGGGTTTTAATGATTTTTATTGAAAATGAAAGATGAAGATATTCGCGAAGGCTTATAACATCCTTCTAGTTGTGTTTTTTTTTTTTTTTTGTTTTTTCTTCTCATTTTTAGTCAAACAGCTAAAATTTCTTTCGATAGAGCCGTAAGGTCCTCGACCTCAACAGGTCTTAGGGATTACGTCGATAGAAAGATATAGTATATATACGTATAGAACATCAACTCTGAATCTTTATTGGTCGGCCAGCTGTCGCTAAGAATTCATATATACTTTAGTATTCATACGGAAGCTTGGGGCTCTGCTGAACATCCAAGTCAGGCTCAAGGCGACACGTGATGTCCCAGAATGCCTTGAGAGATCATTCTTGGCTTCACGGTTTCATCTCTATCCATGCTTTTCCCAAAAAATAAACCTATCGAAGTAGTGATGAGGCTTTGACAACACGAGACGATCTTCTATTCCCTTTTTCCCAAAATCGAGCCTATAATGTTATAGTTGCATGATTTTATTTCTATATACTTCTGAATTAATTTCTCTTTTTTAATTAATCAGAAGCTCTGATTATCCTGTTTGGTTTACGCCTTACACTACGACGAGAGTAATATAACTAAACGGAAGTCAAAACTTCGCATCATCTCCAGACTCTGTTTATCCGAATTGCAACGTTTGATCTTTCGACAATATTTGACGATCTCTGGTTTGACGGTTAACCAGACGTCATGCGTCGGTATACATATATATGTTGATAGAAATCTAACGCCACCAAAGTTTGTTGGAAAAGTTTCCGAATCTAATTAAGGTAGACGGAACTAAAATACCGAAACGCGTCGGGTCGTCGAGTTCGACTTGGCTCCTACCTAGATATATACTATACCAGGAGGTCGCTTAATTGACCCCGGGTGCCTTGGATCTAGAACGAAGAAGAGACGCTGCAAGGGTCGCTGAGTAATTACAGGTTGTCTAAGATTGCAGCCAACTTAGAAAATCACCTGCTTCACTTCAACGACGACGCGAGTTCAACTGCAACGGAAACTTCGAATTGCGCAAATAACGTATCGATTTGACAATTCATATTATGGTCTTCACCGAACAGGTTGAACTAATTTTATGAAATGCAGTGTTTCACAAAATTAATCAATCACTATTAATTTTAACGAAAATATTCATCAATTTGAGTCCTCGAGCCATTGTTTTGTAATTTTTTTTTTTTTTTTTTTTTCTATGATGCAGAACTATAACTGCTTATACAGTGTCTGATTATTGGAGATTTTGAATTTAACCCTCGAGTGCAGCAGGCATCTATTTTCTGATTTCGTATAAAATACCATCAATCAATCTGTACACCTTATCGTAATATACGAAGAGCCTGAAAACCTGAAAAATCAATGATTCGATTAGCGCCTTGTCAAGACTTACCTACCATCGGGCTTTTTCAAGAAGCTTAAAAATAAAGTCGCTCGAATAATCCGGTTGGATTTAATTATAGGCGTCGGTTTTCGTAGATCCAATAACGTCGAATGTGATTACTAAATTCATATTTAAAACTCGACTAAATTTCAACTCACATTCAAAACCTGCAGGTCTATAATATAAGTTTCTTGATGAGAACCAAAAAGAGAAAATTTCATCACGGACTAACGAAATTTACAATGACCAGTAATTTCCGAATTTCATTTAATCTCCACGCTGTGAGCCACCCCAAAACATAGCTTTGTATACTGTTAATAATAACGTATTCAAATCGCGAGGGAATTTAACAATATCCCTTACTTCAGCCGGTGCATTTATATTTCATGACATCAAGGTCAAGGCTGAACGAAAATTTAAGGGTAATAGAAGGTTTGCCAGATGGCGTTACTGCCCTGCTACAATGGGGTAACGGTGAGTCTTCTCAAGGGATGGTAAGGCTTTAGATATCGAGCTGAATATAGGGGGTGCAGGGTGTCTGTTTTTACAACCGTCGATCAGTTTTAATCGATTTTACGACCACGGAACGGTTGGTAAAATCGAAAGTATGGAAATACTCAAAAATATGTTACCTAGTACATAGAAAAAAAAGGAAGTCGAGTATACTGGACTAGATTATTAAAAATGATAAATATAACGTGAAAATTTCGTAAGAAATTTAATCGATCAATAATATGATCGCTGATTACTAAAGGATTGCATGTTTCAGGATTCTATTACTAGGCTGCTAGATTTGACTTTATTTTTTAATGCATTACCGCTAAATAACTACAGTAAATTTATTGAAATTAATTTTATAAAGTATGTGCTTAAGTTTTAAACATAACAAAATATACAACATATGTATGTCAGAGATATATATATAGTTCAATTTATATATATATATAATATATGTATATATATATGAGCGGTAGATTATGATTGGGGAAAACGTAGACATTGAATACATGCTGAAAAAATTTTCAAATTTTCTCCATAAACGTATTTAAAAAATCATTATACTCTGTTCTCCTTGTATATCCGTCTTAAACTATTATCTCGAAAATCTTGAAACATGGAATGTTGTGTATCTTAAGTATCTGAAATCACAATAAATAGAATCACTACTATAATATGTGAAATATGGATACAAGTAGTAATAATATAAGCCGAAAAAGTAAATAATTAGTATATAGGGTGGAAAATATTAGGGAAAATTGAATTTCTTGGAGTCGACACGTAGTGCTTCTTTGGGGTAATCATTTTATCGACTACAGCGAATGAAGATAAAAGGAGTATTTCTCATGCAGCAAGAGTCTCTGAAGTAAATATTTCAAAATTCTCAAGTAGTTTTTTTTTTTTTTTTTTTCTTCCTTCTCAAATCTCAGGGGAACGCAGCTTGAGTCGAAAAATTGACACGTGAAAATATTCTCAGGAGTACATCAGTTTGAACTAATTTACGTCGTTTTCGAATTTTTATAAAAAAAAAATGTAATAAAATGAAATAAGAAACGGCTACCTACCTAGTATGCGAATCGGTGAATTCTCACTGAGAAAAAACCTTCACGTTTTCGGTAGTTTCAAACACCGCAAATTAGATTGGCGTCAAGAATATCATTTTCGTCCGCAGGACGTAGGGCGACGGTCACTGAATTTTCAAACTGACCGCTAGATACTAGCCTTACTGATGTCACCCCGCAACCCATAACGTTCTCAATGCTCTCTGAAAATCAAAAGTCAGCAATATTTCATTTTTTTTTTTTTTTTTTTTTTCCTTTTGCAAAAAAATTCATTCAAGTCAAGCCAAGACATTTTAAATAAAAATCATATATTTTGTGATTAAATAATGTATAATTCTTCCCAGTAAAAAGTATAATGAAATGAATCATTGAACAATAATGGATTTTCACCTGGCTTAGAATTCACGCCACAAATTGAATCCAGAAGTACTAGATTGGTGGAGTCCAGTCCATCGCTTCCTCCAATTTGCACATGATCTTGTAGGCCTCTTTTTTCACACTGTATAACGAGATTAAAAATACTAATTAGCCTCTATAATTATGGAAATTTAATCCTCAAGGATAATGAATTTTTTGATCATCTCGCAGTACCTATACTAGCCTACGTCTAAACTTTGATCGTTATCACAGAACTATGAGAACCCACGTAAGTTTGTGATATAATTAACGGGTAATTTGAGCCTAACGACAGGCGTAGGTATAATGACCCAACGTACTTGGAACCCCACGGATAACTAATACAAGTAATTTATCGAACCTGAGGTATTGCGGTTTCTTATTCATTCATTGCCACAAATCATGAATCTCGAATTTGTATTCGATTTTTTTTTTTTTTTTTTTTTTTTTTCAATAATTTTACGAGTTAACGTTGCTAATGCCTCGTTTAGAACCAACCTGGTGCACAGTTCCTGTCTCCACTTCTCTATTAGCACCTCGGGGACTTCCGATGCCGACTCCCAAAGCAATCACACGCACCACAGCCGGGTACATAGCACTGAGGGTACAGTTTACTCGACGTCCATAATTTCGTAGAGTGAATAAATCCGACATGCTGTCTACCAGTATGTTGCAGGCTGTAATTTCAGGTGATAATTTCATGCTGAGTGATCTGAATAATAAATAAAATCTCGGAATTATACCGAAGATATCAGCATTATGCTTAACGCTGCGGCATTATGAAATAAAGCTGAAGAAATATATCAGTCGGGTTATTTCGTCCGGTCGACCGGGTTGAAAATTCGGAAAAGCTTTTTTTTTCCACGTCACGAATATTACTACCTATAGGTAGTACGCTGTGCTAGACTGATTGTGAAAGCCCTCGTCATACATATATCTACCGATCCTCGTTTTGACGGCAGGTTTTAAATTTGGCTGTCACTCACATTCGAAAAACACGTCCTGCCAAAAAAATCCTGTCATTTTTTCATTTTATTTATCTCGTCGGCCAGCGCCGGAGGGAATTGTCCCAAACTCGATTCCTATGTCTCCCTCCGTTATCTCAGAGACTCATAATATTTTCTCTGAAAATTTCCTATATATATATATATATATCTCGCTCTAAGATTATACTCGATTTTAACACACATATATATATGTATGATGTTATCATTCACGGTTACACTCCGAGCACGTAAAGGACAAAAGGAATTTGATTAACGAAAGTAGAGAGCGACTACTCTTCCATTAGAAACTATATATTATCTGAAAATACAATTGACGAATAGGTTTTACTCGAGATAATATTGTTTCTGTCGGACCCTGAACTACTAAGCCAACGATCCGAAGGAACATGTGTGTCTAAATTGTAATAGTCAAAGAGCGGTCTGCGTAAGATGTACCTAATAGAGCACTTTGTACCTTAACTTTGACGTCCGCTCTATTAGCAGAGGTGAAATGAACGGCGTGAGAAATAACAATTGAATGAAATAGCCACATGGTATAATAATGGGAGTGAATTTCTCTATTTGCCGAAATTTATCATGATACTGGAAGAAAACACAATTTGCAGTACATATATATATAATATACCTACCTACCTATACCATAACGGAAAAAGAAATTATCGTCGAGATAAAACAGAAAGTGAAATTATTCACATATAATGCTTAGAAATTTACGAACGTTGAAAGAAAAACATGAGATGGGTTATATTATGAACCGCATGTTTTTTCAACGTCAGACTAAAATTCTGATACTGGGAATATTCGTGATACCTTATTTAAATATAACTCGATACCTATATCAATTTACGTTCATTATACATCGGTGAATCGGTGTATTTTACCGATGCGAAAGAGCGACTGTTTAAACGACGAAAATGTAAAGTGAGAATTTGCTTATACGTCTAAAGAAAATACGATTCAATTTATTCGTACTCACGAGTTGGGTTTTTTGGGTAACGCACCATCACGCTGAAACCACGTCCTCTATGAGGAATCCTGTATTGAATTAATGCCGCATTTTGTGTACTCAAAAATACCTTCTTCACACGCCTGCCGCAAAATTCTGATACCCTTTCGTCTAAAGACAAGGGATGATCGGTCGCACTAGGAAATACTTCCCCGTTCAGCTCCCATCCATCGACAAACTATAATCAGTTAAATGAGAATTAGAAATAAGAAATTTGTCAAGTTTGGCTGATCTATTTATTTGTATAAAATTATTATATGATATAACAATAATTCTGAAATCCTGATGAGGTATTTTCAAGGCAAGGATTACACCGAACGGTCAATTAGTACTCTATGTATACCGGAAGCCAAGGAAATTGAAGGGAAGTTCTGCGGAATCAGTTTTGAAGTTGATAGCACGAAGGGTGGCAAAACTATTTCGAATTACCACGTTCACAGTTGTTAAAAATATAATTACAACCCCCGTTGCCAAATTAACATTAGCGAATTAATTTTAATAGGAAACAATTTGGAACTAAACCATTCACTTCCTTAGAATGAAACAATTATAAATGCAGTATTAAGTTATAGTTATGCGTATATGTTTAGCGTGCAGCTATAACTTTCGTTAATTTAATTATCGACACAGTACATACATGTCTCAGTGTAGTCTTAACTTTGACCAAAGTAGTTATAGTCGATTATGGGAAAACCTGGAAACCTTAGTAATTTGGGTTTGAGTTGCAGTACGAAATTTATAAGCCATATATTGATACTTACTGACACAAGACCACCTCGCTCGCAAGGTACGTCCAAGTAAGAAAAGTGGAGTTCGACTCTACGGTCTGGATCGGTTAAGAAAAAGACACCGCAAACCGTTGCGTCGTTTGATGGTGATTTATAAACGAAATGACCAGCCTCCGAAGTAACGTACATGCAATCTGAAAGCAAAGATATATTGTGACATTGAATTTTATGACATTTACCCGAATATTATAAACCTTCTTTCAATGAGATAATTGACACCGTATCTACTGGATTGATTGATCATTTTTTTACTTATACTAGCTGCGAATCAATCACGAAGATTCGTGATCCAGAAGTCTATTTTGATCCAGGTCAAACGATAGCCAATATTAAAAATTGAGAAATAAAATCTATATCAAAGAGATTCGTAATTAGGTACATAATAAATTACCTGAGATGAAATGAACGGCTGCACGTGATTCCCGGGGCCCGTGGTGTTCCTCGAGAAGATAAGGATCGAGTGCAGCCTCTGTTTGAACATCCGGTGTCATCGGCAGCTACAAATTAATAATAAAAAAACTAGAACACCTCCAATAGAATTGTCAAATTTAAAGTCATCGCTATCTTTCGATAGTATAGAAGTGAAAAAGGTCCATGTGATCATATCAACTAATTTTACACATACCGGTCAACCTTAACGACAGGTTCTCCGGATATCTGTTTTTTTAAATATCATGTTGACAGTTTAACGTCACATGGATCTACCCATGTATAAAGTTTACATTTGATAGATAGACGTATAGGTAGATACCTTCGAGGTTGGCATTTGTAATTGATTGAAAAGTTCATTGAGGGAAACTTGTGGGAAGAAGACCTGATTTAGTAAAGCCGTTTCGTCAAAATATCTTGATTTTGATAAACCTCAGTCGTTTCCACGTTTGACGTTCTAATCCGGTTATATATAACTCTATTTCCTTCCGTAAGTATCTCTGTTTGAAATCTGGCTTGAACGATATCATTCCGACAGTTCTCTGATTGAATTTCACCGAAATCAAATTCGGTAATATAACTTAACTAATTATAAATGTAATTTCAATCATTCGACTACCTCTTCAATTTTACTGTCGATAAATGTGACAAAACAATATTTAAATCAAAGTTTGACCTCCATATGTGAGGTAAAAATCCAGTGGGATTTAATGGGTAAATGAAAAAAGTAATCATGTAACGTCACCCCCATTTCAAATTAGCAGTGTGTGACAATAAAATAGCCTTTCGCTTTAATGGAAGCAGGCTTTGAACCTCTAAGCTGTAATAATCCTCACATTATATGTGTTTGCGTTTTATATAATTGAATTACCCGGATTAACATTAAGAAGATTAATTAAAATTACAACGTGAACAGCAAATCCTCAAATATTTGTAAAATAGAGGTGAAAAAATAATGAAAAAACAATTATTTCGTTGAGTCTCGTGACCCATGAACATATCTTTGCATATACCTATGGTATATCCATAATAACTAATATTCCAAGCGATAATATTTTTTGCTTCAAAAATATTTGCTCAACAACACGTAGGATTGTTGACACGATTTAAAAATCATCATGCCTTTCTCATCCTCGAAACTTCATATGACATATCCGATCTTTATCAATTTACAGAGTTTCCTAGATTTGTTTATCGCAGCTGAGTTGAAAAAATATTTAGCATATTTCCTATTACTATAACGACGTATCATATCGTCAATATTCTACTACGCTTGAATGCAGGAATAAATTTAAACTTACTTCTTTCTTATCATCAATTCTAGGTATAATAAGATGGTGTATTTAAAAAGTCAATTTTCTATCATATGTATAGAACCAAATGATGTAATTATTTTCCTCATTCCTCCCCAATTTATACCTCATTAACATTCTCATCGTTACTGACAAAAAAAAAAAAAAAAAAATGGAAAAAAAAAAACACAACACAACACAAATGTACTTGATTATCTTTCCGGAAGTATAATGGACTTTCAAAAGGTAAAATTAAGCACACCCTCAACAATTGTACGAGGGTAAAACGAGCATGTGACTCCAAGGTGTAACCGCCAATTAGACGACACTATACTGTACTTGATTGATCACATGACACCCCCATTTATCCTATACTAGTACACATGTGTTCAGTTTCTCCCATCTACTCTCATACCCCTGTATTCAACCCCTATAGCTGTTTCTGTATCGGAACCACTCCGCGTGGTTCACTATACTTTACGAGGAAATAATAATAATAACAATAATAATAATAATAATGATAATGATAATGATAATGATAATAATAATTTAATTAATCAACAGTGCACTTCGAATGTGAGATATATCTGTACAGAGGCATACGTATATGTGTATTCCGTCCTGGACCGTAGACGTAAATTGTTATATATAGGTATGTAGGGATGCAATATTGTATGTGATGACAAGCGAGCCACCGATTCGAATCAATATATACGTTTCCCGCTTGTGCAGATGGAATTTTATTTCATCTGTCAATTCAGAATAATAAAAACGAAATTGAAAGTCAATTTCTTTTTATATGACGCACTCGCCCACTACACGCTCGGATGATTTTTAAAAGGTTTTTTAAACGATTTATTTTATTCCAATCTGCGTGAGAGAAATTTTCACTCCAGTCGCGAGAACGCGAAACCTTGGGTATTTTTTTTTTTTTTTTTTTTTTTTTTTTTTTTTTTTTTTTTTTCACTGAAAGATTATTAATTAAAAATACAGACCAATTAATATAATATGTTCCGCTTGAGATATGTATACTTTTATAAAATAAAAAAACATCTTCAAACGTTCAATTCACCTGTGTAACTTATAATTATGTTCTCGAAGCCGAAGTTTATTTTCATATTTCTTTTATAAACTTTTCTCACGGAATATGAGAATAAACTTGTTATTATTAAGATGATAGAAAATGAGTTTTTAATCATTATATTCACAGAAAATTCAACTTAACATCCGTTCTCATATTCTATTTATTATAATCGTCAAAGCTCTGAAAATCTTAATCAAAAACAATCAAATGGCAATCAGTACTACTTCCTCATGTAGGTATGGCGAAACTATTTGAAAAGTAAGCATTTCTCCGTATTCTTTTTCAGGATAACGAAGTAAGTATCAATTTACACGCCGTGAAAATTTATATCTGAACTGTAACACAGGCTAGAATGATATCGCGTATTCCTGTATCTACTTGCTCGAGGCTGCAGGGATAAAAGATTCCAAGAGGGAGAGAGTTGGGTAGAGAAAGGGAAAGATCAAAGTACGAATATCGATGATATTATTTCCGAAAATATTGAATTTATGGAAAGCAGTGAAGCAAGAACACTTCTGGAAAGCAATCTGAATAATTTACATTCGTCTTCAAAGCAGTTTCCCCCGTTTTTCTTTTTTTTTTTTTTTTTTTTTTTCTTTTCTTCTACTTCTCAACGATCACAATAATTATTCAAACGTCACATCTGATGGACATACCATCAAAAATTTCTTCGCCTTTGGAAAGAAATGACTGTTCAGACATTTTTTTTTTTCATCACTCTAAATGTAAAAAATATCACATGCGAGGGCAAACCCCAAATTTTCATATGAATATTTTTTTCTACTATATAATAAAATGCATCCCTAATTCATTCAACATCTATTTAATTTCATCTAGAAATAATCAGGTTATTATCACACCTATGCATATAGACGGTTCAATTTCTGTTGTACACCCGCAATGATCTATCAAATTGACGTTACTATCTAATAACATCTTCGTACGTTTCCGGGAAAATGCGAATCCTGATAATACATCCTTCAGGCCAAATATTTACCAATTAATTATCTAGTTAACATGGTTATATTTTCATGTACTTAGGTTTGAGCTAAAAACTATTAGCTTTTCACCAAAAGCTAAGCTTATAGATAGAATATCACGCTGCGGCACATATCATTTTATGCGACATTCGCTAAAAGCCATTTGGTGATAAATTTTCACCCGTCAAAACGTACAACAGGTTGATTATAAAGAGTGCTAAGTTTTTTTTTTTTTTTTTCTTCTAATTCTTAGAACCATTTTATCCATTTGAAGAACAAATATAAAATCCTTTTTGAAACTCTGCTAAAAAATATTTATGCGCGCTTATTATATGAGTCAACAATTATTACTACCACGTACCTACTTTCTTACTCATACGCATGTGAAGCGCAAAACGTGGTTCGACTCTGGCAAAAACAATTTTCATCCTTAAATTTTCCTCCTAAATTTGGAGAGCCGATCAAGACTATTCCAGTAGAAATAAAAGATTGTATGATTCTTGAAATAAGATGATTCTTACCTGTTGCTCGAGTCGAGGACCGAGATCGGGGCTCGTAGCAGATGTTAGAGTGACAACGAGGCCAAGAAGTGTCACTATAAGGGTGAAATACTGCAGGATCCTGGGGGAATAATCGGAGAACATCCTGTTTCGTAGATTGATTGGTGTCGTTGTTTGATACGAAGGTGAAGCAAAAAATGTTTTTTTAACAATTTTTCAAAAAGTCTGACAGATAAATGGAATCTGTGACTCGGGACAGCAGAAGCCTCTGTGGCGTCGCGACGCTCGGCGTCCCTCTTATAGCCCGCGTTACCCTCTATCCTCCCTGCGCATTCCCGAAACCTACGCCACCATAGGCGTCCTCACACAACTTCGACTGCACCCCGTTTATCCACAACGTCAATGTTATTTTTATGTAGATATGCAATGATGGTACGAGAAAAAAAAAAAACGCACAAAACAAACAAGTCTTTCGACTTTTCAAAAATGGCCTTAGCAACCTTACAAGAAAAAAAAATCCGACCACGAACTTCACTTGGTATTCAAATTTTTATAGAAAAACAAAGTTTTTCGTTCAACCCGTTGAAATTATTAACAATTTAAATTTTTTTTTAATTAACAAATCAGACTTCGAAAACCTCCCTTAGTCAAATCACTCTGTCCTCGGTTTATGCCGTAAGGTTTTTCATTTACATTTAAAGTCTATATTTGTACAGATTAGTTCTATGGTTAACACGCGATAGTTTTTAGAGACTAATAAGTAACGATAAATAAATTCGTTGTTATTAGTAAAATAGTTAGCTGACCATATCACTGACTGTTTTATGTTGCCATAAAGAAGTTTAGGTGAGCATTAGCCTCGCAGGTTACAGCTTATACATCTACTCTGCAAACGTATTAAACGATATTGAATCGTTATCAAGTATCGATCATTTGACTTCACTGTCCTGTTTTATATGTGTATACTTGTGCGTAATGAACGAATTGGAACACTTATGAAATATTATTATTATTATTCAATTAAGATTGTTTAAAAATTAAAAACCACCGTTCCAGGAGAGCATCAATATATCCCAGCACTTGATAGTGAGTGGTCCACAAGATTTAACCATTTTAGCTAAACCCCTGCAGAAGTGTGAAAAATCTACGAAAACGAAGTAACAACCGCACGTGGTTCGACGAAACAATAATTAATGTTTTTTTCGCTTCCAAGGTATCGAAAAAGTATGAAATTGAGTTAATTAAAAACTCGGGGATTCACCGATTTTTATCTGAAAGCTTCTTTGCAGTAAGACTAAGAATACGTAGGTGTAAAAATCCGACAGACTTCTTTATATGGTTACTAAATTCCAAGGTTTTTCAAGAGAACGTGAAAGCTTTGACAATCTGATAAATCCTCTCATAACGTAGTGCCACATGAGCTTTTATGACCTTCTGGATCGCCTCTTCCGGATGCCTTGAAAAGAATTTCCTTGCTCAAAGACGTCGTAGGATAGCCGAAAAAAACAGTGAACTCCACTTATCCATCTGGTCGAAATCTCTCAAAAAGAGATTAGATTCTTTCGGATACTTTACAGTCGTTGTCGAAAAGATATTTCAACCGCCACATGTTACCTGAAACCACAGTAGATAAAAAAAAAAAAACAGTTTTATTATATCGAGATATCATTTTTTAAATTAAATGTGCTCAAGAAAGCTGGCTTTGCAAAAATAATCGGAGACTTTTTTAGGATTAATTAGTCGCATGGGAAAGAAAATATTAAATTTTTCGTATGGGTTTTTGAAGAGAACAATTCTTTGCACGTCTGATACCAAAGACTCATCTCAGGTTTTTCATTCCGTTTTTTTTCTTTTCTTTTCTTTTCTTTACTTTTCTTTTTTTTTTTTTGCCCCTTTTTATATATTTGTTCAAGTATGTAGCTATAGCAGGATCTTAGGCAAAGCTGTTGGCGAGGTTTTTTTTATACTCTGAAAGCTTTATACTTGAAGCGTAATTTTCCACGTGGGTTTTGAAACGACAATGACCTCGTAAAATTTCAGGCAAATGAACAACAAACGTTACACCTCGTGTAGGATCTCGTTTTCACACATTTTATCATGAAAGAAATATTCAAATAGGATTTTTTACGATCGAGTCTATTGACACCCGTCCGATGTCATCCCAAAAGCTAATTTCACATTGTTTGCACTTTATCCCAATTTTTTTACCATTCAAACATTTGTTGCAGATTTTTATTTATTTTTTCTTATTCTTCTTCTTCTTCTTCTTCTTCACAAATTTCTCTTTGAGGTTTATTTTGAGTATGAAAAACCCTCGATCTCCGCAGATGTTTTCAACTTTTTTCTTCATCCGCAATGAAGAGCACCCTTAGGAAAATTTGAACGTAGCCAATCAATGTCTTAGGCTTGAAATCTCTTGGGACACAGAAAAGATGAGAAAATATCGATACCTAATTAAGAGGGTCTCGCAAAAACGTCCTTCTTCTTCGGAAATGCGTCGTTATACCCACGGCCACGTTATACACATATTATAGTCAATGTTTTTCGATGATACGCGGAAAATACTACGATGAATGGTATTTCAATGGTAAGACAAAAATATCGATTTTAATTAAATTGTATTACAAATCTGTCAGATTTCCATTCGTTATAATTATTATTATTTTCAATATTGTGTATCGAACAGAACTTTTTCGCTTCATACAAATTTTTTACAATAAGGAACGTGATCCTTTCTTCAATGGTATGTTGTTAAAAAAAAAAAAAAAATTTCCATATTGAATTTATATGATTACTGTTACATCACGGAATATATATATTTATTTTCCAGCAAGGATGCAGAATTTCAATGAAAAATTTCATTACTATATAACGAAAGTACGTTTATCAAAAACCTAATTCCTCGGAGTTCACCTTATATAGTCAGGAGATTTCTCTTGACCTTTGAAAGTTCAATACTTTGTGTAAATTCTTTCGAAAAAACGAGCATAAAATTTTTATATTTTTTATTTCTTTTCCCTTCCAGTAACCTTTTTCCTGTCGCACAGGACAAGCCAATGAAATATCTGGTCTATTCATCGATAGCCAAGGTGGTGCATATTCATATTCATAAATATACACGATGAATACCTATAGATCCGTAAATATACCTATATAGAAACGTACATACATACACTGACGTATTCTAGGTAGGACCTTGTCGCGCGTAGGTAGGTAGGTTTTATACGCGAGGATTGCAAACAGAGATAATACGATACTAATTGCTTGCACACGGAACGCGCAGATATAATAACATTCATATAAAAATTGGCATCAATAAATAAAGGGACGAAAAAAGAAAAAAATAACAAAAAAATCATAAAGGTGGGCGTCATGAAGCTAAAAAAAAAAAAAAAAAAAAAAAAAAGATTTCTCGACGGCACGGAGAATATAACTAATGAAAAATAAATTGATTTACCAATATATTAACTTTGCTTTATATGAAATTCATTCGTCAATCAGGAAATAACTGGACTGAAAAGCTCACCCTTTTTTTAAATGAAAGAGTACTGCGGCTATAGGGGGAATTCAGCTGCAATCATATATATATTATAAATAGGTACATACATATATCTTTTTTCGCGCTCACACATTAGTAGACTTATTAAAAATCACTTTACGTTAAAAAATGTAATCTTTACTATTACTATATTTTATTGAATATCGGAAAAAATCAACCGATAGAATTCACGGCCGAGGATTAGACCGATTGTTGAACGTGGTTCCACATTTTTTTTCCAATTCTCCGTTGACCCTGATCGCCGAAGATGTGACCACGCATATTCCGACCAACCTGCACTTGATCCGAGCGCTCTTCATATTCAAATATAAAATGCATAGGTATGATGTATTCCAAGTACTTGAACAGATCTCGTAAATTTGATTTCCATAGACAGTTAATATAATTGACGAAATCCAACCGAAATTTGAATTCTGAATTAATAATATCAATCTATATAAATGTTGATGCATTTTTAACAACAAACCGACAATGTGAGACACAGCGCAATAAAGTGAAGATAAATTTGAAAGCAAATCATGCAGAGCAATTAAAACGAGTTGTCCTTTAGGTAGAAGGGAATATATTGTCTCGCCTATTTTCCCCTGGTTTAATGTAGCTCGTAATCAATTTTGATTGAATTTGACTAACCGATACGCGTTATAATCAAAGCTTAAATAATTCGGTATTCAGGTGTATCAAACGTGTTGCAAAACGGTGAGAATAAGTCCCCTGAATCGATTGCCAGGCTGTTATATTTCTTACTTTAAACTAACTTTTGTTGATATCATTTAGAAGATTTTTGCCAAATTAATCTGCATTTGGTGGAAAGCCTTGAATATAATTTTGCTATTCGTACTACATGAAACGAAAGATGAGTTAGTGAGTTAGTGACGTAATTTGATAGGCAAAACTTTCCATCAATCGAGAAAAAAAAAAAAAAAAAACTTAAATAACTAATTACTCACAGATTTATTATTCCAAATCTTCTTTTCTGGTGCATAGTTGTCAATGAACCGACAAATTCAGACTTAAATATGAACCGATGGGTAATTTGAGTTTCCTACGCCGTGGACCACTTGGTAAAGTCTTTCTGAGAGTTGTGGTTCGAGATGTGGTACTGATATAAGCTAAACGGTCGTTAGATATTTCTTTACTATACGCGAATAACCTGCGTAGGTATATAACACGACTATCAGCATATACGATATTCATTGTAGGCATACGAGAGCGCAGACACACATACCATTCATTGTACACAGGTCTAAGAATTACGACCAGACAGCCAGGCCGCCGTTATCAAATTTACTCTGCCTGTTTGATCTGCTCCGATACAAGTTATGCACACCGGGTGCTTAGCTGCTATAGTATTTAGTATACATACAGATATATCATTTACAAATATCTATACGTAGACGTAATCGAGTTTACGGTAACAAGCTTATTATCAATTTAAATTTTCGGGAGTTGATCCATGTTTCTGCATTTTGAAGACAGTATAATATACAGACATCATTTCATATTCTATGATGAATGTTAAATTATCTTACATATAATTACTAGTTGGAAAAATATATATTCACGTGAGAATGAAATCGTATTCTTCATTTTATTTTACGATAAATCAAAAAGTCACTCACGATTACCCTACGTCATCAATTGTAATTAAGCCTTCATTCGTCACGTGGGGACTCACAGCATTTTGCAATCCACCAAGTCTGCCAACTTTTTTTTTTCTATTTTATCTCGCAATCAGTCTTACATAGGTATATGTATATAATATGTATATGTTGTATTGTTAACGGGTTTACGCGTTTTTTTTTTTTTTAATTCAAATTCAAACTACGACAATCATCTATCTATACGTATTTAAATACATACAAGGATAATCATTTCTAATGAAAAGGTAATACCACGTGTTAATTTCGAAAAAATAGCTATGTGTATATAATTGAAAATTTAACATAGGATATATATCACTTATGTGACACAATCAGATATTCCGACTACGCGGAAATACTCGTGCAGTTGTAAGAAAGGAAAAAAAAAAGGAAATATATCATAAGTAACTATACTTAGCTTATATACTTCCTACCGCGGGAATACCACAATGGTATAAATCATCGTTTTGTTTCAAGAAGAAAATAAAATTTTCGCACCACTTTGTGCCATATTTACGAAGCTTTTGTCCTCCGGTAAAGTACCAGTCTTCTCAGAACAATCATATACCTATATCTATATTAAACTGTTCTGGCACAAGCTTTTATGTGAAAAATAAATTTGCGAATAACAACGAATATACATGATTGGAATAAGTAAGTCTGGAAAAAATATTTCGGTATTCTCTTATTTTTCATTCGGAAATAATGAGGCTTTGCAAGCTCGCTAAATACCGAAAACAAGTTGGTTTTTAAAGGCTAACAATAAGTACTAGTATATGTATTTAATGGGGTAAAACAGGATGAATAGTCTTTTAAATAAAAGTTTAAGATAAATCGAAAACGTGTAGGAATTGACTTTAGACTGCGTAGCTCCTGATATAGAGGAATGTGATCGACTGACAAGCTCAGAGATTAGATGAATCGAATCCACGATATCTGCAGGATCGAGAATTCAGGACGCTCACGCGCATTCTAATCAGCCGATCTCGCAGAGTTCGCGCTAACACTCAAGAAATTGTACAATCGATGGAGAAACTGGGTCCAGATTATCAAGCCAAATACTTATATGCATCATTTAATCACATAAACAAATCAGAACAAATCAATAATGCAGTAATACCTCTACGTAACAAAATTATCTGTTACATGTATATTATGTATATCACAATATTTCTAAAATCAATCTATAAATTTTGGTTTTTTTTCTTTATCGTCAAATACAGGTAGGTATGTCCGAGGAGCTGTTCTTCGAACAAATATCAGCTTTAATATATATCCTTGAGAAGTGATTTAGTCTCGACAAAACTGAGGCCTCCGTCCATTCTAATCGTCCATCGTTAACTGTTACTAAATTTCCTCATAAACTGGAAATATCGTGATAGGAAAGCCCATCCTTTCATAAGCTTGTCTCAAGACCCCGTCGACGACGTTTTCTATTAACGGATTAACGCCTAAGACCTTTACCTCGGACCTTCGCTCGATCAAACCTCAAAACACCTCCCGTTCTTGAGAATATAGATTCTCACGGTATAAAAATGCGATACGGGTTTAAGAACTGATTTTTCTACTGATAAATACGAATGTAGGAAATTGCCATTTATTTTTGGAAGAAATATATTTTATTTAAGTTGCTATTGTAATGCGAAACTCTTAAACCGTAATTTTGCCAACGTTAAAGATCAATCTCGAATTCTCGTTAGGATAAAGGTGAATAGATTTTAGTATCAAAACATGGATAGCTTAGTTACACGCGTATATGTGTAGACATTCAAATTACGGAACTTCGCTTCGGATAATAACGATTCTAATTATAACTAATCGGACTTGCAAATACCGAAATTCCGACTGATCTGTTTTATGCAATGGAAATCAAGAGCTTAACATATAATCGGCTCTGTTCTAAAATCTGCGATGCGATTATTATATTGGCCAATAAAAAAAAGTTCTTTCCATACCTGTATAAATTATGTTAACAAATTATTCACACATCAATTTATACCAATTTATATATAAATGGGTCGAATTAGTGTCACGTGACAAATAGGACCCTTATAGTATTGATGAAGTTCAGAAGCAAAAGGACGATCGTTTCGGAGAGCAATAGAATAATATTAACCCCGTCATCGGGTTCAGTTGGGCTTTAGAAGCTAATTCAAACTTTTCGTCAAATAAGATTTGCCATGATGTTTATTCATCTTGGTGATGTGTAAACACAAAATTTTATGAATTCATTTTGGAGTCCAAAACTTTGTTATATATCTCTGAACACCGTAATCGGTTGTAGGTACAGCCAGGTGGAAAATGATACCATTTAATGTAAACACTAATTTTTGATGTAATTTAACTTTATACCATAAGCATATATATGGCAGGTATATACACGAGTAGCCCGGTTTTCATAAAGAAAATTTTAGTGTCGACAAACCGACCTCTTTGATGTTTTATATACTTTGATTATGAGTGGGAAAAAAAATTGTATATACACATGTTTTGAAATCCTTTGATCGCTTTATACGGTTTATAAAAAAAAAAAAAAAAAAAAAATAAAACGGTTAACAATCACCTTATAGATAAAATTAAAACAATATAAATGATAAATTATTGATTATTTCTGTCAATGAATATCGAAGAAACGTTCATACAATGGTTCATTGATTTATTGTTACAGTGAAAATATTCTACAGTCTTGTATATTACTTTTTCAGTCAGAGTAACCATAGCCAGAGGACAGCAGTTTAATTCGTATTAAATAAATATGCTTTTTTTGTCGAATTTAAAAGTTTACTTCATTCATGAATTTCGGCCAATTAAAAAGTGATTAATATTAATAATCTAATAATTATGTTATTCTTCTTACGAACTTTTTTTCTAATGTCAATTTTCTTGTATTTCATGGACTGGATTGCCCGCGGGAATCACTTTGGTACCGGAGTTCATTCGGTGCTTTAGTTTCCTGATGACTTCGTTCGTGCCAACCTTCGGAAGCCGGTGAGTGATACAATCCGTAATTCACTCCGCTTGTAGCAATTTTCTTTAATCCTTGAATACTCGACAGGACTAAAGCCATTTTAGCAAGAATTAAAGCCTTGCCGCCTAATACAGCGAGGAATTGAAATCCCATTGGAATAAGTATCGTGCCCATAAAAAGAAATCCCATCATCATTATGGGAAGCATCATACCTTTTCTTTTGTGACGACGTCTTCTTCCTATACAAAACAATTATCACTAGTTTTCTTTCCTCTTTATTTGTCTACAAAATATTGCAGTCCGTCTTACCATGGACCAGATTTTCACCATCTTCCTTTTCTTTTTTTTCTTCGTCTTCTTCGGAATTACCAGTCGATAATCCAGTGGCTTTCGACACTTGATCGAGATCTATTTTAAGAACGTGTGTACGAAACAATTTGGTAAGTCTGTTCATGACTACTGCCTGCCAACCCTCGTCAATTTTTAGATTGTCATTATCTTCCATATCGGTCGTCTCATTTCTGAAAAGGTAATTGTTATTCGTTTCAATAATTCACATTTAGTAAATTTCGCATTACGTAAAAATGTACATTTATCAAGCATCACAGTGAATCGAGTCACTCGCTTCTATATAATATATATATTCAATAAATTCAAATTTCATGAATGCAGTATAGGCATCATATTATACCTTCTCAAAGCCAATCGACTGGAAGAGTATTTCATTAAGAAGAACCACAAATCTGGTTACTTTGTTAAAACATCGAGTAATTAAATTCCGTTAAATTTATAAAAAGAAAATCTATTTTATTTGGGTACCTAATAATTATTATCGATCGATATCAAAACTCTACGTACGAGTTATAATGAAATTTACCTGTCATGTTCTGTGCCTGTTATATTATACTCCCGATCCTCGTATCGTACCAAATCAATACCATCAAGAATTGGTATAACATCGTCCGTAAGTAAACCGTCAACTGCTACTATGGCACGATGCTGCAGGCAGTAACGTAGTACAGGTATAAAGTCTTGTTGATCAGAATTTCTCCACGGTATTGGTGGACAACCTTTCAACAAAGTACGTAGCCCGGATATCCATTTTGAAATCTCATCATCTTGACTCGCTGCAGTTTTCATTAACAGAGTAATGAGAAGACAGTAACACGTCGGTACCCTCATCTCACGGATTTACAGCCTGAGATACAGATGCCGTGAATAATCGCGAAGAGAATGAGACAAAATAGTCGCTTGAATAATCGCTGAGATTAGCAACAAACTGAAAACTATATTCTCGTTTTTTATTAATTCATTTAAAAACTATGAGACAATAACCAGTTCCATCACCTTATACTTTTTAATATTTGATGACGAATGACTAAAAAATCTTCAGAAATAAATATCAAAACGTTTTATTTTTTATTTTTTTTCTTATTTTTCTTTCAAACAAATGGAATATATTTTTTTCGTTTAGCAAAGCTCTTTCCTCAAGTCTGGGTGACACTGTTGTAGTGCGCGGGATAGTTCTGCTCATGGTATTTATGCTCAAATGCAATTAGGGTGAAACAACGTGCGTGTATAAAAGACAACCAGGTCAGGGTATAGCGGTCTAGGGCGTCGACGGTTTATGCTCGAACAGCCCTAGCTGTGCAATCGGAAATAGGCGCTCCTAGTGCAACGGTGCATACATGCAATAGCCATAATATAGTATAAGCCTTCTCATTATACGCTACGAATTCCAATAATTTCTTTAGCTAAAACATCGATATTTTTCCAATTAGGCTTATTATGCATTTTAGATATAAGCTATCAACCTAGTTTCTCTATCATTTGAGAAGCATGCAAAATCTTTGCTTCCTCAAACTTAAAACCGTTATTTCATAATAATCTGATTTTATGACTGATTGTAAATTTAGCATCATTCATTGCAAGCAAAATACATTATCTACGATAATGAATCATTGAACAACTTTCTAGTATTTAGCATACTTGTCTCTAAAAACAATTCCAACAATAATTATAACCTGATTTTTATTATATTGGGAATTTTTAGATAATAAAAAAAAAACTTTATTATGTTCTCCTCATTTTATTGCCTATCCTTCACCTCCGTTTAACAATTTAAACGGAGCATAAAGATTTCGGAATAATCTATATTCATATTTCATATCCGATTCCTATTTTGCTACAACCCCTGTTCGCACGCAACCAGACATACACGTGTGTAATGCTTATACGAAGAAACTTCTCATTCTACTAATGAATGGAGCGTAAACGTATAGTAAAAATTCCAAGCTATGATTGGTCGAACAGGTGCGTAGCAGGTGGATTATTTATAACCACCAATCACAGTTCTGTTTTCAGCTCGATCGTATGACGTCACATTCATTGAAAATACAAGAACCCCCAACAAGAATGGTGTATTTGATAAATTTGTATACTATTTACATACGGCGAAGCTGAATATATTTCTAAAACGTGGAAAGTATTAGACTATTAATAATCGACTAATAATGAATTTTTATAAAAATGTCTAAAGTATGTATAACAAAATTTGCAAACGTTTAAATATCTATAGTGCAGTATAATATTAACCTCAAAAGTTAACCTCCGACAACTAACCTAAAAATTTGTTGACGTGGTTTTTATTGTTAATTGAATTAAACCGACGGACTATTTGAATCGAGTGATTTATTCGCATCATATTTATTGCGATAATTATTTACTATTTACGTAAAATGGTAAGTACGTACTATAATATATGTTAATAAACTCGCGGCGGTATTTACAATGTAGAATTTGAGGTTATAACCTAAAATCCACTCTAATTTAAAAGATCTTCTTACAATTACCAGGCTCAAATATTTCAACAAAGTGCATTAATTCACGAAAGTATCACTAATTAAATATTTTTATAAAATTCCAGTATACTTTAGTCCACAAAACTGAAAATGCCCACGAAGACAGTATCTGGGCTTGCGCTTGGGGTTCGATGAAGAAAAAGAACGGTACAGTACCAGACAATGAAGATTCTAGGTAAGTAATCGTCAAATTATGAATTTGTATCAATTTTATTTTAATTGCTTCTTAAAGCCACGTTATTCAATTGTTTCATAATAATATTATGATAGAGTGTAAATTCTTTAATGATAATAATAGGCAAAGTCAATTCAAGAATGCAGTTGATTTAAAAATTTATATTTTTCTTTTCATTTTTACAGAGATTCGATGCGTTCTAACGGAGACGAGACACCAGAGTACATAGTGACCGGCTCGGTTGACGACACCGTCAAAGTTTGGCAAGTGACGAATCGCAGTCTCAAATTAAAACACAAATTAAGCGGACATTCGCTAGGCGTTGTTTCAGTCGCTGTAAATTCTGACGGAACGAGTAAGTAGAAGAAGCTATAAATCCTTGCAATTACTTTGGAGTAACTAAAACACTGATTGTTGATAAGATTTGATAAACTGAAACGCTCACCCTAATCCCAAGATTTAAAAAGAATTTTAATTAAAAATTTTCAGGATGTGCATCCAGCTCATTAGACTCTAGTCTAAGATTGTGGGATTTGGAATCCGGGGAAAAAGTCTCAAGCATAGATGTTGGTCCTGTAGATATATGGACTGTGGTCTTTTCTCCGGACGATAAATTCATTGTCTCAGGCAGTCACGCAGGAAAAATACACCTTTATAGTACAGAGACTGGGAAACAAGAACAAACCCTAGACACAAGAGGGGGAAAATTCACCCTTAGTGTAGCATATGTGAGTTAATTCAAACTGGAATATCATTCGATGAGATTGGCTGTGTCTCATTCCTGAAAATAAATCAATATTTATTTTCTATTTTCAATGCCGCTAAGAGTCCAGATGGAAAATATATCGCCAGTGGAGCAATCGATGGAATTATTAACATCTTTGACGTAGTGCATGGAAAAGTTTTACGGACACTTGAAGGTGAAGAATGAGTTTACGATTTTTTCATCATTTATATTATGAATTATGTTATAATTTATAAAAATTACCCACAGGTCACGCTATGCCTATCAGATCTCTTAGCTTCTCTCCGGATTCTCAACTCCTTCTGACTGCCTCTGATGACGGACATATGAAACTGTATGATATGTGAGTTGAAGAATATTTACCTCCAGCGATTCTGTTCTTTCATTGCTTTTACTTCATTCACGTATTTATAAACTTATGTATTTATTTAAATTTACAGCAAAGATGCCAATGTAGCAGGAACACTCTCTGGTCATGCTTCTTGGGTATTGGGAGTAGCTTTTGCTCCTGATGGTAAAAATTTTGTTTCAAGCAGTTCAGATCATACTGTTAAAGTATGGGAGTTAGCACAGCGTCAATGCCTTCATACATTCAGTGAACACAATGATCAGGTATTAAAAAGACTAAAAAAAGACTTTAGTTTAATCTAATTAATAATTTTTTGTTATAAATTAAATTAATCAATTGTTATGTTTGAATTTCAGGTTTGGGCAGTTAAATACAGTCCCGATAAAAACAACATGTTAATGTCTGTGTCTGAGGACAAGTCTATCAATCTTTACGAATGTCCTGTATGATAATTTCGATTAATTTATAAACGAGGATAAAAAAAAAATAAAGGATTTTTAAAAAATATTTAATATCTTATGTCAGGATTTGCGATTGTTAATTAATTAATTACTTAATTAATTAATGAGAAACGGTATTAGCTATAAATTTTATTACATGGTAATTAATATACAAATTATTGGATATTGGTCAAACGTAAATGATAACAACAAAAAAATTACATATTTATAATCTATATATATATATGTATGTATAGTATATATATATATATATATATATATATACCTATATATATATAATAGAGAGGTTTTTATGATTGTGATTACACAGTAAGACCTCGGATATTAAATTTCATGTGTTATACAGACCAAATACAATCGAACTTTATATAATATTTACCAAAAGTAATGAGGCCCTGATTATTATCCAAGTTGGTAAGATTAAATTGAATTAATCTGAACTGGAACAGGGTATAAATATGAATACTAATAAGATTAAAGTATTTCCTTTCTCAATTACACATACCGCGGCAATCAGTTTCCGAGTACCACGCCAAGCATTCACCCGAAATTGGTGAATATTTGTTTGTGTTTGACTAAGGTGAGAATAATAATAATGATAAGAAAAAAAAATAATACAACAAATTTGAGATAATGTAGAAAAATAAATTAATATATATATACATCTAGGTACTCGTTTAAGTATTTATCAAAGACGTTATTGCAACAAGAAAAATCACACATGATATGAATTACCTTTTTATAGAAAAAAAAAAAAAAAAAATTATAAAATCAAAAGAAAAGAAAATAAAATAAAATTAAATTAAATAAAAGGAACGAGATGTGTGAAACCGCAAAGGCTTCGTGCATACATATAAACGTATTGGAACAATAGTTATTTGCCAAATTCTTCAGTCTAGTAAAAATAAAAATGTCTAATTTGGTCTGTATACATCAAAAATGACGATATAGTTAGATTTTTTTTTTTTTTTTTTGATAGTGGTAGATAAGTATTAATTAGGTAGATGTTCAACGTGCAATTTAAGGTATTAATTAATGTTGAAAATATAAGCTTTGTTACCCTCTAAGAAATTTGCGGGTAGACTAGAAACATAAAGTGATAGTTGCAAAGGCCTGGTTCTCTTCTTCACTTGCTTGAAATATCTTTATAGAATGTGTAAAATTAATTATTTTTTTTTTTTTTTTTTGTTTTTCTTGTTTTGTTTTAAACTTATTACCATTCTAAATCTATAAATTAATTTCATCTGAATTTTACAACGACGTTTTATTTTTATTTTTATTTTATTTTTTTTTTTTTTTTTTTTTTTTTTTTGTTATATATTACCGCAATGAAAATGGCAAGCAAATTCCGAAATTTATCTCAATGCCACTATCAGTCTTCGAAATATGATTACATCAATCTCATTTTCTAACAAGATAATATCTTATTGAAAATAATTCCCCCAAAAAAAAAAAGTCTACAATAATTAATGAGAACGAAAAATGTCGCACACACCTTTTAAATTACATACATAATAATAATATCCGATTACATAGATTAACAACTAACTTTTCTATTTCTTTTCTACATTCTTATTATTCTTATTCTTATTCTTATTCTTCTTTCATTATATACAGAATAAAATAAATATTCACTTGTGGGTAATAATCTTTTTTCCGGTATAATCAATTTTCCCAATCAATCATATGGTGGGATAATTTGATAATCATATTTACAGTCACATATCATAATCGGCTTTCAATCTACCTAGATATTCTTTGCTGCGTAATACAAATTGCTAGTTATGCAATAAGAGTATAAGTAATCAAGTCCTTTATGAAACTGGTCGTTCCAACTCTAAATTTATCTATCATAAATCTCTGCGAGTTCATTTAAACGATTTTGCAACAAGTTAATACAATACAAATAAACTAAATCTGTATCTAAAACTCTGAAAATACAATGATAAAACTGAAAAGGAACTTGCAGACATAATGACCAATCTCAAAGATCAAACAGAAGAATAAACGAAATGAGAGTTATTCTTATTTATACTGTAGTAACTCTCATGGAACTAGTAGTAATCTCCATCTGGCATTCTGAGATCTCAACTTTACCATCAATCTCATTAATACTTGGTTTTACTGGGCTAGTTTGTTTAGGATTGTAATTAAACGGTGATATAATTGCCGAAGCTGGTGCTCTCACTGAATTAACATTAGCTTGATTCTGGCCGTTACTGCCGTCCGCGGTTTCGGGCGGATCAACCCTTATGAAAGATCCAAGACGAGACAGACGTTTAGTGGGATCAGATTCTGTATCTAACGATAATTCTGTGCTCTTTTGCTTCCTCAAAACTACTGTGCTATCACCGATCTGTATAGTATCTTTTTTGCTGAGTCTTGAATCGTTGGAATATTTCATTGGAATTTTACACGGTGCTTCCGCAATGCTCATTCCACTCAAATCGCACGAATTTCGATACTTTGGACCAACATTTTGGGCATCTGATACCTTAGACTGGCGTTTTCCCATGTTAGACTTGGGCTTTCCTGCCCCTCCATTTGTACTTGTGTCTTTTGAGACTCCTTCGAAAGTGGAACTCCTGATCAATCGGAAAGTCGGTGGTTTGCTAGTAACGACCGGACTGCCGGCTTCGATGCCGCCAGTTGTGGGTGTGATCCAGTGCCTTGTATCATTCTTTTCAAAACGTTGTTTTGTCTTGCTTTCTTCGACCCGTTTCCATAGACTGGCAATTTTACTGGTGGCTTCTTTTGTCGTACGTCTTGGCTGGATGCCTGTAGAAGAATTTGATACAATGCTTGAATTACTGTTTGATCTTTGACCTAGAGTGTTTGTCTTTTTAGAAATTCTGGCTGACTCATTACTCTGTAGACTTTGATTACTTGGAGAATGTTTGATCGGTGATCCTATGAGGCTTCTTCTTTGATAAGCAACAGTTGGAGAAGAAGTTTTTGTTTGATCTTTGTCCAGACTCGATGTCTTAGTGAATTTGGCCTGCGGTATTTGCGCGAGCTTAGTCATTGGCTTAGGTTTTCCACTGGGAGTTTGAATTCTTGAAGGTGAAGTCTTTATTGGCTTTGCAATTTTACTCTTGCTTGGTGAACAGGGTGGAAGCACTGTTGGCGCATTTTCAACCTCTGGTTCTTCTTTTGTGAAAGTTCCTTGCCTCTCAAGAGGTTTAAACACAGGTTCTTTCTTATCCTCTTTGATTCCGTTCGAAGACACGGAGGCTGAAGGTGTAGTGTGACGTTTGGTACTTTTAGAATAATTAAAAACAGTCCCTCGCTGAGGGATGGAAGTCCTGTTTGCAGCCGATGTAGAGCCACTTCGTGCCCGTTTTTCAACGGTACCAGCAGCCGTAGTTGAGACGGTCTTAGAACTGGCAATTGATTTTTGCGGACTCTTGGTAGGGAAACTTGGATTATGAGTTTGTCTCAAAGTAGCCGCTCTCGTTCCTCTGACTAGAGGCGAGGTATTACTTCGTCCGATGGGTATACCGCTGACAGCACTGTTTGCTATTTTTGAAGGAGAAGTCTGTGGGGTTGATTTTCTAGTGCTAGGATTAGAATACAGTGCTTTTCTCCTTCCTCTTATCGTTTTTGGGCTTTCTGGTTCGGATTTATCTGTAGCATTTGAGTCAACGCTAGCATCCCTGCTCATTGTACCAGGCTTTACAATTCTGGGTCTTTTTGGTATCTGAGACTGCTCATTGGCACTGTTTGATTCTCCTTCGCTCTCAGAATCTGAACTTTCTCGGGCATCGTTCTGTACTGCTGATCCGAGGTCTTGGGAAAAAGCCTTCGAGGCAGAATTTGGCTCTGAGAATTGCGGTTTTCCCTGTCTCTTCGATAATCCATTACCAAAACGCATTCTGAGGCCGTGTTCTGGCTCCGAATCATTCGACACTAAACTCAATGTCTCAGAATCGATCAGAACATCCTCGCCAGTTGGTTCCCCATGCTGTTTTGCTTGGCCCAATATATTGAGCACAATATTAGCGCTTTTTTCAAGCATAGTTTCCATTTCTGCCGAAGTAATATGCAACGTTGTTTCAATAGAAGTATCTGAGCTTGCGAATTGAGAAGCAGATATTATAACGTCGACATCTCTACTAGCTTCCTGAGCTTCCTCATCATCTAGTGTCCTTGTTCGAAACCTATCCTTATTCTCAGCTCGTTTTTGTTTTATAGTTTTACCACCAGACAATTTTCTGAACTTTGGAATCCCAGACTTTGGGATAGATCCGGCCTCTTCGAGTTCTGGATTTTCAGTAGTACAAGTCGACTGTGCTTGGCATTCCGGAGGATCCATAGCACTCAGGACAGGGAATGGGTTGTTTAAAACTTGAGTTTGAAATCGAGCTCTATCTTCTTGCCGCCGTTGTTTGGGTGTGAGCTTTGAAAACGGCGAGCATTTACCACCGGGGTACTTCCTGATTCTGCTCTCCTCGTTCTCATGCTTCCGTCTCTCCTCCTCTTCTTTCTTAACCATTTCAGCAGCGATAGTATAAGTCTTGTACCTTTCCTTGGCTAATTGTCGTTTTTGTTTTGGTGTCAAATTGCTTTTGCTGTGTCTTTTCTTTGGTGTAGACTCAGCTGAACTGGTGACGCAATATTCTGAAGGAATAGGTGTTGCAGCTTCGTCGGTATCATTGTCGCCCTCTTCTATTCTATCAATAGAAACCCGACGTCCGTGAGAAACCTCGTCGGTCTGAAGTTCGTGATCTATGCACAAAGTATCGCTGCAAAACGTCTCACTAGTTGGTTCCATTGTAGATTCATCCATTTCGCTTACCTCGTTAAAAAGCGAGGGTGGATTTATGTTCTCAAGACATTCGCTGAGGCTGTTATTTCCACTGACTTGCATAGACTCGGCATACCGCATACAAGTCATAGACAGAATATTGGCGACTGGTTTCAGCAGATCAAAGACTGGATCGCTGGCTGTTAAACTTTGCGAATCCTGATCCTTTGAGTCCGCGACTTCCGAAGTAATACTAGCAACGCTCAACATGCTATTTTCCATGTCTATTGCGTCTAAGAGTTCATCCATCATCGAAGGAGGCTTAACACTCTCTAAATGAGAAATGCTAGTGGTGCAGGTCTCATTCAATAAATTCTCAAGACTTCCGGTATGATTTTGGTACTGGCTCAGTGCTCTTTTAGCCATAACGCCAGCAGGGAGGGACTTCTTTCTACCATTTCTATACTCGCTTCCAATTTGACTCTTCAGTTGAAGCGGGGAAAGAGAAGCAGAGTGGCATCTTTCCCTGACCATTGAATTTTCAGTGTTATCAATAGGCCCTATTAGACTGGTGGTCAACGACACAAGACTTCCCATTGTGGACGGAGGTTTTATTGCTTCAAGATCGATTGAAGTCATACTCATTGTTTCAAAGTCGAATTCTGCAACTCTTGCATTTACTGCTTCGGCCAGTTTATTAGCTTCTCTTTCAATTATCCTTGACTCTGTCATCGTTCCCTGGATTCCAATCATTTCGTCTAAATAGTCAGGCGTGGGGACCAGTTGATCCTCTTGATTGTCGCTTTTAAAAGACGCGATCAGAGGCGCGCTGACGCTTATACTCGGAAACGAGACATCGTTGGGTGAATCTTCGTTCCAAGTATCGCTCACAACGCTCTGTTTCATAGCGGAAGATTCACGCTCTCGCATTGCCTCAGTTTGTTGAACTAAGGTCGCAGTCAGTCTATCCAAAGAGGCAATCATAGCATCTGGGTCTCTTTGTCTTCTATATTCTTCCTCTGTCTCTTCACGATTCTTTGAACGATCTACTTTATTCGCAGCCCTTTCTACCGCAGAAAACAGCGGGTCAATTGTCGGCGACATTACTTCGTCGCTTAGGTTTTCCTCTTCACTGATGTTCGTGTTCTCTGTATCATCTTCTAATTTGCTTGATGAAACTCCTGATGAAAGTCCCTCTGTCTTCGGTGGATCTTTATCTTCTAGGCTGCCAGCATCCGTGCAAAAATCGAACAATGTTCTGCTCCCAGTTTCTTCATTTTCATTAGAGATTATCTTTGGCATTGAAAGTGGAGTAGCAGCATTTAGATTCTCCGTCGTATTTCTACCCCCACGGTTTGCTAACACACTTTGGATCTTCAAGAGCAACGTTTGAGCATCAATAACATTATCCTCTAGCAAAGCAGGTGAAGATTCATGCGGTATCGGAGGGTCGCTGTTCAATTGAGCCGGATGTGTTGTCTGTGAAACTATAAAAATATAAATTAGTATCAATCAGAGTCCTGCAAGGTATACACACTGATTGCGACCTATGAATCTGATGAAGAAATGCGTACCAGTAATTGCTGGCTCGATAATTGCGGCTGTTTTCCGACCGTCGTGATCATCTTCTGCGTGTAAACTGAGTTCTGAATTCTCAAAGATGGGAGAAAAGGCAGAAAGAACAGTAGAATCACGTTGAATCTGTAAAGAAAGTAAATATTTTCATTATTTATGAGATTCAAATTCAATCATCAGTCGTTCCTGTTCTAAATAACTCACCTTTATATCCTCTGGGCGTGTATTCTGCCTAAGATCAATTGAATAATCTTCAAAAGAATTCCCAGTCGATTCCAGTTCTCGTTCTTGATCAGTAAGTGATACGGGTGATTGGGTGCGTGAAATCTGACCAGCATCTTTGCCATCAGCAACAACTCTGTCATTACCATCATCGCTGGGTTGTCGGAAACTTCGATTTGCTGTATCTACTTGATTTAAAGCTGAACTGGTCTGATATCGAGTCAAATTGCTGACCGGTTGAGGAGATTTTTCTAAACTGCTTCTTCTGAACGGCTGCCTATGCCTGAGCAATAAAAACACAAGAGTAATTAGCTGGGATATAAAAATGACGCAAAATCTTACAAAATAATGTTAAGAAGTGTTAGATACGAATTAAATTCCGTTCAATACCTATTGGTTTGCATGTTGCCAGTAATGCAATTAGCCAGCATATCGTCACTGTCATTATCTACTTCGTTGGCTTCATTATCTTCTTCATTATCTTCGAGTATGCTTCCAATGTTCAGTTTTAACGGTTCTGCCAATTCCTCGGTATCAGAAACACCTGCAGCAGATATATCGCCATATTCTTTCAGTCTTGAATCATTGGCGATCTTGAGCTCATCGTCTATCGATAGACTGGTTGGCCCTACGTTGTCGAAAAATGTGTTGCGCTTAACTGAAAAGAGTCCCGGATGAGCTGCAAAAATCATGTAGACATGACATTGTGTTAATTTAATTTTCGTTTAGTTTATTACTGATTTAACTATTTCTAGTAAATAGTTTTGCTCACATAAACGTTGGAAACAAAGTCCTGAAGTCTGATCTTGAGTCTCGCTGGTAGGAGCTGGTGGTAAATCACTTAGTGGAAGTCTTTCTATTGTAGAGTCAAAGGAGTCATTTTCGGATGTAAGACTTTGAAGCTGTTGACTAGAAAAGTAAAAAATTATTGGCTCGTTTATCAGTAGAAAATATGCATAGATAATCAGGTTTTCCTATGGGATTCAGGATTTTTACCTCAAGTTGCTGACCAGCGAGCTATGATCACCATAGATTGAATCCTGATCAAAACCGCTTAGCAAACCTAGAGAATCATATTGTGGAAATGTTAGAGAGTTCTGTTCCTCTTGATGGTTGAAGTTGTGGGTCGTCTCATCGTCTGAAACTGATTAAAAAATTTTATTCCATCTTCTAAGGGTTCAGGAAGCGGGAACTGAGTCTTAGAATCAGTTGAGTTAACTACAGTGCGTATCAGGAAAGTACTAACCCCTGCCAAGCGTGCAAATATCATTTTTTGCCTCCACCATCGAATCATGATTCCCTTCCTCAATTTTGTTACTTGAATTTTGAACCAGAACCGCATTAGCAATACAAGCCGCCGATTTTTCGGCCGTAATTGTAGTGGTCAAAGAGCTAATGCTCGAACTTGAATTAGACGCTTCATCTATGCGATGATTAACGCGTTTATCCAACGAGTTTAACGAGCTTGTCTCGGAGGAGTATTTCTGGCTTTTGATAGTCTCGTTTCTCCATAATTCATTTGCCGTATCTTTGCCATTCGATTCTCTGCTAGTTTTTGAAGTTCGTATTTTATACTGAGTCTTTTCTTGACATTCATTTTGAGGCGGCTCCTCTTCGCTCTCTGCAAAGTAGCCGGAATGTTGCTTCTCCTCATCCTCTACTCCCCGCGCGGCATATCTCAATCTGTAATCTATCGGTTTGGGTAAAGTAATCTCCCTCTTTATTGCTCCATTAATTTCGCTGTTTTTAGAACCAGTAATACTTTGGCGTAAAGTATTTTCCTCAATATATTTCAGCCCATTCTCCAACTGCAGACTAGTTACCTCTTCCGATGATGTGCTCTGTGCATAACGCGGTACAGAATTAGTTAACGGCAGACTCAAACCAGGCCTTTTAATACTAGCTGCTTCACAATCCTTGGAAAGATACTGAGATTTGATATCATCTCTGTTAGATATAGACTTATTAAAATCATTAGACATAGAATTCTCCTCTATTGAACTATGCAGCATTATCTGAGAGCAGGCTGCTTCCTGATCAGCAGCGGAAGCCCAGGACATGGTAGAAGTAGTGCATCTTAAGTCTGCTACGTCATTAAAAGAGAGTTCATTCGTTGGCCTGTGTCTTTCCGGAACAGCATTCTTGTATCTTAGGACATACTTTCTGTCCGAATTACCTCCCTTGGCGGTACCGTCGGTGGATATTCCGGCGTTAAAACCAGTCGCAGAATGAAGAGAGGCAGATTGTTGCTTAACTTGTGATTCTGTGGGGGAAACTCCGTTCAATACGTGCCGATTAACTCTCTCAAATATTGTGTCAGAGTGTGTGCTTGTTATTGATCGAATAGACTCTCTGCTCTCGCTTCTAGCAACGGAGTTAAATCTCATTGAAGATGGGCCCGGCTGGCTATTCTGCATTTGATAAGAGTGGCTGCTCCTAGAATCAGCCTCAACGAATCTTCTATCGACTTTGAATCCGAACTTGTCTTCTTTATTAGTTGGTGAAGTGCTGGGCTCAATATTGTCACAAGTTTCAGCCAAGTTCTGATCTATCTCTTGCTCGAGTGCTCTCTGTCTGCGGGCGACCAGCGTGGGCAAAGTCGGCAGTCCTAAACCTCTCGCAGTAGAATCTAAATGGACGAGATTACTGCTTCCGGGTCTCGCGCCCAACAGATTTTTCAAAGCTGCGCTCGACCCCATCGATATCATCTTGTGCTTAGAGTGAACGAGACTTCTCAGCATAGGAACGGCGCCGAGATCCCACAGCATTCTTTGATCTTGCGGGCAGCGAGCCGACAAATTCCAAAGCGCACCGCAGGCGTTACTGACAACAGTTAAACTGGGGGATCTCAACTGGCGCAAAAGTACTTGGAGGCAGCCTCTTTCTCTCAGAGTTGATCTGTAGTCTTCTCTGACTGCAACGTGGCTCGAAACGTTCCTCAATATGCCTCCAGCGTTTTCAACAATCGCCAGAGTCTTTGAGGGAGCTTTATAGCTCAGCATGTCTACAAGGAAAGCCAGAGCACCTTCTACTGCACAGATGTCGATTTTATTTGTACTGCAATGTGCGGAAAGGTTCCAAAGCGCTGATAGTATGGATTTTAGAGTAGACTCCTTTCTTCCTTCCATAGCAGCCATTGTTAGACCAACGACTGCTCCTACCTCGCGCAAAGTTTGTTTACTACTACTGTCAGCGCGCCAGGAAAGATTCCTTAGCACGCTGGCAGTTACTTGGCGCAAATCGTCGCTAGGACTTCGCAATTGTGCGACAAGTGCCTTCATGAATTCTCTAAAAGAGCAAAGTAGTGCTTTGTTGTTTCCATCACCAAATGTCAGATTGGTCAGTGCCATACCAGCGTATCTACGCAGTGTTACGCAATTCTGGTCGTCACACTCACTACCGTGGGCTGCGTGGTCCATTTCTATCAGTTCTGCAACGGCGTGTAAACCTCCCAGCTGGCACATTGCGTGTCTGTGGGCTTCGTCAAAGGACAGTTTCATCAGAGCAGCGATTGTGGGTCCTGGATGTCGGTCAAAATCATCTAAAATCAAAAAATTCACCATGTAGAAGATCGGAAGAATAAACTCTCTGTTAAAACATGAAGAACTCTATATTTACCAAGCGGTTGACCAGCCTCTAGAGTTGTCCTCAATGTCTGACAGTAATCTCTTAGTTGTTCCAGCAGTCTGAGTACTCTGGCTTCTCTTCTTCCGGCTCTTTCTTCACCTCTAGAGTGTACGATGTTGTGAATAGCTTGCGATGCTCTTTCCCTAGTCTCAGGATCTTGGCCTGGTGCATGAATTAGTTGAACTAATAGCGGGAGACATCCTGAAAGAGTATAATCAATCATTAACATGTAGAGTTTGAAAAAAATATGTTTGTTATTTCCCCATTTTTTCTTCTCTCAATTATAATTTCTTAGAATAATGATACATATTATATAGATATGTAATAAGACTGACCGGATTGTCTCATCGCCAAACAACTGTCCGTCGAACTACTCATAGACAATAAAGTAGCACTCATGTCTTCTCGCCCTTCAGCTCCACCCAACATTCCCAACAAGCTATAAACCACGTCTACTTTTGCTCCGAGTCTTCTCTGACCTTGCATACCGACTGGACATCTATCTCCCATGCTTATGCTGGAGGAGAAGCTCATCACGCTTGCTATGTCCTAATGATAAGAAATTTCGATTTGATGGATTTTCTTTCTTCATTTATTTATTTATTATTTTCAATTTTTTTTTTTTTTTTTTTTTTTTTTTTCGAATTTTCAAAAATATTACAAAATTTTTTTTTTTCAATTCAATTTTTTTTTTTTTTTTCAATTTTCAATTTTTAAAAAAAAATTCCAAATTTTTGTTTCAATTCAAATTTTTTTTTTTTTTTTTTGTTTTTTTTTCAGTTTTATACTTACGTTGTGCACAGTCGTGGAAGTGCTTTGTTGATTAACAAGGGTGGTCTGTTGGTTGTTCCATAGGCCTCGTTCGACCGGCCAAGTCCCGTGATAGAGGGATGATAATCTTTGGGTTCGCGAACAAGTACTCGGTCCGCTTTCATCTTCGCTACTACCGTCTTCGTTGTACGGTTTAACGCGACTAGCGAGCAACTAGAAGGAAAACGATAAATTAACATATAGGTAAATATATGAGTAAGAATAAATATTATAGAATCTATATATATGTATTATGTATGTATAACATTTAAATTCGCATATTTATTGCAACTGTATAGCAATATAAGGGAATCGTGAATGTATACTATTGTGCCGCGATGATTATGTACTTGTGAGTATATCGTATTACTCAACACGCGTAGATATGATATGTGTGAGTATCAATTACCATTGGATATGAAATTTCGTATTTACTAATATATATGTATATAAGATTAATGTGTGTAGATCGCGAAAATGGTCAATATACTTATATATCATCGCGGATTGCGTATATATATGATTATATTTATAGTTATCGTATATAGACGATGTAATATTCCGGACTACGTGATGTGTATGTATATATATATCATATGTAAGATGATACGCGATCTTTTTTCTTCAACTCTGTATAACATATACTTAGTAGAAGTAAAAAAATTAAAAAATAGATTAGTGTGACGAATATAGAAAATTTACGTCAGGTTTATACGTGGAAAAAAAAAAAATAAAAAAATAAATCTTAATTCTTAGATTTTAATTTCAAGATAGAAGATAACGCGAAGCAATTGTTAAGTATATTTCTCGCTAACGAATCTTAACTATATTGCATTGCTCGACAACACGTGTCACCATAACTTTATAATTAATTTTATTAACATATTTACATACGTCAACGACACGCATGTATATAAATATATGCTGGTGGAAGGTAATATGTATACCTATACCATTATTGCTCTTTGATAATACGCGTCGAATACTGCAGCGAGTTAATAATCAAGAGACACACAGATTTATACCTGCTGCAGAATCGCGCGACACAATGGAAAGAGCTTTGCGATTTATTGCAACTAGTATATATAGTAATCGCATAAATGATGTTTTAACGAAAGTGTACTATATTCGTCTAGGTATACGTTATAAAAATTTCTAATATTTATATCTGCATTTTAAAGTCTGTATGAATGATAATAAACTATGCGAAATAAAATCGTCGCCCCTGAAACTGACTATGAGCTCTGTGTAATGAAATAAAAATAAATAGAGAACGCGTAGGAAGGTATGTAGTATTATGCTATAGATATGTGTAAATATATTTATATATCTAGTAGTAGCTAGTAGATATCATCAGTGTCTCTCCTGCGAACCCTATAAGAAAAGCAAATACAAAAATATAAATATCGCGTCTTAGTATAGCGATACACACAACGTGATCATTTTTGTAGTAAAGCTATAAAAGAATAAACGCACCACGACCGCGCGAGCACGGAAAATCAATACTTCGAGTTTCGGGTTCTCGGCTGCGGTGTGCGCGGAAGCTACGACGTTAAAACGTATACGAGAAACAGAGTGAGTCTGTCTGTCTGTCAGTCACTCACTCACTAAACTCATTACATACTAAGATCTTTGCACAGATCGCTGTTAAACCAACCATCTCTACACTCGTAGTTTAATGATAAATCGCTTATATTTAACAAACATAAGATCTATACATATTAACATATTATATATATAATATAATATAATATCTATATAAAGTTTACAGATTTCTATATACTATATACCGTTTCTTCTTTATATTATATACTTAGATAATTAAATCTTTGATTTATTCTCTTAATCTTACCTCTGGACTAGGCGTGCTCGACTTGTGTTCGTCTTTCTCCTTTAATTCCGGCTCCATGACATCTTCCTTATTTACTTTCGTTAGCGTCGCGGTATCGGGACGTAGGGAGCGCGCGACATTTCCTCGCGTACATCGCGTCTGTATTCGTCTCTGCGACTGTGGGGACTGTGGGGACTGCGGCGTCGTCGCTGCTGCTGCTGCTGCTACTACTGGGTGCGTCGACGGGGCGTCGGAGGGCCGAGTTAATCCCAGGGACGTACATTTTAAAGGTTCATTATTATCAACGACTTCTAAGTTTCCAAAAAGTCTGTCTACTTCCGTTAAAGGTCCCGGAATTTTTTCAATATTATTTAATGATATTCTTCCTGCAGATGACGCGGATTCTTCCTTGGCATCTTTTTCATCCTCGTATTCCTCCCGAGCCTGATATAAATTTATGAAAGAATATTTTTAACTTATAGAAATGTGATAAGTGATAAGTCATAATAAATGCGAGTACATAATATTATAACTATAACAACTCATATATATGCATCTTCGGAATTCCACCGTTAGAAATAAAATGTTCCAGGAGGTCCACTATAGATTTTATGTTGATTTCAACACTTTTTTCAATTGAAATAACAGAAAAATTCGTCGTTTAAGTGAAAATAATGTTGTTTCAACTAAAAAAAAGTGGTGAAATTGACATAAAAATGATAGTGGACCTCCTGTGACATTAATTTTTTCAAATTTTTTCAACAGTGTACCTGCGAAACAGAATCAGCACTTAATTATAATTCTTAGTCACTCGTTTTCGGAGATAAACGAAGTCTTTAGATAAGTATGTTTCATTATTGGATATGACATGATATGTAATATATTATGATAGTAAAACTCGCTTATATTACAGCCAATTTAGAATACTAACAGCAATTTATAATATACTGATTAATGCTTAATCGTGATCTGCGTATTTTTCTAACATATTAGTATGTATAACATATGTTGTAATTCCCATTAGTTATATCCGTTGTATTGTACTTCTTTCGAGTACAATAAACCCTTGTCAAGTTCAAGAGCGAATTCTATTAACATTCTAAATGCGATAACTTCCGGTCCACGTGGCCGGCTACAACAAGACTCGTCAATTTTTTAAAACTCTGAGTATAAATCGCGTGGTGATAAACCAATTGAGGTTTTTTTTTTTTTTTTTTTTTTTTTCATCACGATTTAAACGCTGCTCTATACATATATACCTATATATATATACTATATAGGTCTAAACTAAAAGACTTCTCAATTCGCTGGAATAGTAATATATATAGCATGGTTTAGTCACGCTTTGAAGTTCTACTATACAGATATATATATATAGGTATAGAATAATCGGAAACAGCGTTTGAAGAATTGACGTTGTGTGGGAGTGTATCGTAAAGCATACGTAGAGTAGGTATACGCGTTGTATAATGTTAGTCTTGCGTACAGGATGAGGCCAATTTCTTGGTCTTACCGTAAACCGGAAGTGTATTCGCGTGCGCGTAAGCGTTGCGTTGCGTTGCGTTTGTAAAGGACGCTCGAGTTCTCGCGTAATATATTTCGCGATTATAACTATAAGTTGAGATTTTCAAACTATAAAGAACGGTGTAAATATTTATACTTGGATATATGAATTAAGTATGTACCTACTATAATAACTGGCGATTCGGTTCCGGTAAAGATTAGATTGCATCAAAGGAATTGAATAAATTTTGCAATTTTTGCAAATAATTCTCGATTAAATATAGGTACTATATAAAAAGGAATCGCGTGATTCAGCTTGACCCAAATTCAGTAAAAAGTGAATCACGTGACACTCAATACTTTTCGAAATCCTACAGTTATATAATATAAACTACGTTTTGTGCATGTTCACGATGCGTGAAGGGCTTAAGACTCTGTGCAGACGCTTTTGTCTTTAGATCTACCTTCGCATCATAAATATGAGTTTTCTTAGCATTAGTCACTCTTACTTGGGGGGGTAATTTCATATTTATCTTTATATACTCGTTTACCTGAACAAACAATGTACGTATTCTTATATACTATATATTTATGTACTTTTAATACATGGATAAGCTTTGCCTGGAAATATTTAAACCTTCGACACGCCTATGGTAGTATTTTCGCGCATCTGTCTCTCCATCATGGGGTTGAGTCACCCGGATCTGACAACGAGTAATATCTCCAGCAATCAGCTTATTATTATTATTATTATTTTTATTTTTTTTTTCTTATTTCTATACGAAGAATGGTATCATCGAAACTTTGGGATATTTATATTTATATATCTATTAAATTCCACGTCTTATAGTGGTAATTCTTTATTTCTCACTTTATACCAGCATGCAGAAGCAATAAATAGCGATTCCCAAGATATATATCTTGCGGTATCTATATACTATATTCTCTACGCTTTGAACGGTTACGGTGGTTGATTTAATTGCGGTTCTCTTGGTTGACTATAATTAAAGTTTTTAAAACTATATACTGACGTATACAGCTATACCTATGCCTTCACGAATCACGATTTACACGTATCAATTTCTAACTGTATAACAGATACTGAACAAAAACGGAAGTCGATTATTGTGGTCGATATTTAATTTCATTCCTAAAACAATTTTTTTTTTTTTTTTTTCAACATTCCCAAGTCTATAATACTGACGAGTAAAACATAGCTCCTCGTTTTTCTGTCTTTAGATTTATCACAAGATAATTCGAGCTCAATCAATCATCTCAAATATACGTCCCTACACATATATATATATATACCTACGCAAGATTAACGGGTGTGCGTATATGCTACACGTGTCAGCTACATATAGGGTCCTGTAGATTCTAAAACAAGGATAAGGGAGCTAAGCGGAGAAAATAGAAAAATGAGAAAAATAAAAAGACTCATGCATGTGTCGCCATGCTACTGCACGAATTAATCTAGTGACAAAAATTGTCAAACCGAATAGATCCCATCAATTTTGAAATTTGTCATCACGTTCGCTTTTCAACCCCGCAGTATATCCATTACAATGAAAATTGACAAATGTGAACCTTATCTTTTAATAAAATGAAATGCTGTTCATCGTCACCTTGTCCATGTCAAATCGGTGATTTATAGTATCCAAAGAATGCACGGGAATCTTAGTCTGTGAATTAATTTTTGAAGATCTGTCGCACTTGGTGTTGATTATTTTCTCCTTATCCGCGTCATCGTCAGAATCAAGAATTGATGCTGCATCGTGATGACTAACCGTGTGATTTGTCGCTGTAGGGTCTGCAGCAGCAGCATGAGCATCACCGTATTGAAGTATTAATCTCAATTTATTTTGTTCTGTTTTTGATAATTTTGAATTATTTTTATCGTATTGTTTTAGAGATATTGCCGAAGCTGGTGATGACGATGAAAATTTTCCGCTCTTCGGCGTAGGTATTAGAGAATTGCTCGTCAATCCTAATCGCAGTATGTTCTCCATCTTCCATGATGGTCCACCGCTGCACTGCAGTGTTGTAACTGGCACTTCACCACTAAAAACAAGATGGTCGTTTCGCTGATCGTTTACAGACATGTTAAGATTTTGCCTTGATTTCTTTCTTTCCTTTGATTGTTTTTTTCCCTGTTTTCTAATTTATTTTTATTTTTTGTTCCTTTCTAACACTAAAAACAATGACGAATTTATTACCGAATTTATTCAGCCATGTTCAACACTCCGATTCTAGAATCATAGCGTTTATACTTCACCCTTGTCGTCCGGTTCACAACTGGCAAATATATCACGCTGGTTAATATAGACGAGGAAGAGGCAGACGCGCAGACGCCAAACCAAAGATTTTCAAAATCTCTTGTTGACATTTAACGCCCTGAGACAATTCCCTGATAACGATGTATTAGATTTTTGCAAATTAAGATGCAAAATATCCTCTCTCGTATCAATTAGTATCAGTATAATAATTTTGATTCGTAATTTTTCGATCACGTATGCAGAAAATCTCTTTTCCTATGTAGCCAACGCAGTATAAATATATTTGCTTAATATTCGTCCATATCATTTCATTACGCGTTAATAATTCCTGAATATTATATGCATATTACCTATATGACTCGATGCTGCACTTACGACATTACATATTACATGCACATATGTCTAAGTATCAGAGGTTGTGAGTTCAACGACACTTGATAAATGAAGAGTCATTAATCGTGATGGTTAAATTGGCACGTTTCATACTATACTATACACACCGTGTAAAGGAAATCTTTCTAAGAGACGATGTAACACATTGAATCAACGATCTAAACTACGATTAGAATACAAACTCACTTTCATGTTAATTAAGATTTGAATAAGCTGCCTATAGGAACCTTAATACCAAAAATAATTCGTAATTTTTATAATTTTTACGCGAACGGTTCGATTCATTTCATTCTTGAAGATGCTGCACTAGCAAAGCGGTGCGCTACACTTATCAAAGTTGGACCAACAGAATGGGATGCTGTATAACACTAAGTCTAAGAACGAGACGAGACAAGACAAGACTAGGAGTCACACGTTAGATAGAAAACCAGCAAACGCCGGCGTCCTCGGACTACCGGGATGATCTGGCGTCTGTGGGGAACTGGGGGCTTTGGGGTCCGAGGTTGAAACAGCTGTAGGTCTGGCCCTGGCGTCTGTACACCATCACTGACTCACTCCCTCGTCCTATTTCCTTCTCTCTTTCGTATTCTTGCCTCTTTATTCTTATTCTTCTTCTTCTTCTTCTTCATCTTCTTTTTTTTTTTTTTTTTTTTTACCACTGCGAAGCTTTTAGCTTGGTTTCTTCGATTTTCTTACTTCAACACTATAATTTGCCTATAGTGATCGGTGATAAAACTCGATTTCTGTTTCAAGCCAAACAATTTCCTTATATATATATATATACATTGTTCCTATATCTTAATCTACCGTTATATACAGGAATGAAATGCGAATAAATAAGATAATATATAGTCGCCATACTCTTTCCTCAACACAAAGATATAATTTTTCTCTATTATTCTATTATACACAACTTTTATCAAACTAAGAAAATCCTGTCTCAGCACGTACCCAACAATACATAATATCCATACAACTAACGTCCGGGTCAAGTAGATATGTATGTATGTACATTTCATATATAAGAGAGTATATGTACTTCATTCGCTTTTGTTCCGAGATGGTCGCGGTACTAGAGATCCATTATCCCCCAGTACGAAGTGACTCGGTTATAAAAAGTAAAAAAATGGAAAAAAAAAAAAAGTAGAGAAAGGAAAGCATTATTCTATTCGCCGTGAAAAGAAATTCTACATTATAGACAATCTTCCCTGTCAACGGAGGCTTTGCTTCCCTAAATTGAGTGATCGCGTCGATGCCTTATACTATATGGGGGTTGCGGAGGCGTGTTAGTGTACAACGATCGATAAAACGTAAATGTATATAAAAAGTATAAGAATGAATGCAATAATTCTATCCCCGTATAGTTCGATGGGTGAAGGGAATAAAATCCTCGAATTTCATCCCTCGAATTTCAGCCCTGACTATCGCCCTATACGACTACATCCGATCAGGATCTTCGCGGTCCTGCATCGTCGCTATACTGCAGCATAGCACGCAGCTACTGCAGTATAATCCCATATCAGACCTAAACTCTAGTAGGGCGAATTTTCTCGCTCCAGCCGCAAGTCGCAACCCCCCCCCCTGCAAAGCAATGATCAATAATTGTACCCCGCATACCACCCTCCACCCCTATCTTTTACCCTCGAGGAACAAACCCCACGTTTGCTACATCGACACCTATAGCTCGTTTTGTATAAGGGTGCGCATGCCCGAAACAGAAACTTACACGATCCCTGCACCGTGTATGGGGTGGGTATGTATATATACGTATGTATACCTATATGGACGGTTTTACTATACGTTTGTACGTGCGTCGTGTCAGCGAACTTCGAGGCATAAATCATCTGACCTTGATCGCGAGTACCCCGAGCGATGTATATGTATATATATATATATATATATATGTTTGAAAGTTTTTTAAACATTAATAATTATCATTTGAATCGTAAAAATGGTTCACAGATAGAAAGTTCGTTTATTTTTTTTATTTTGTTCTAGTAAGATTTTTGGACTACTTCATATTCAAGTATAATTTGATAACTGTGCTCTTTTTTCTCGGGGTTTTTCATACCCCGATTATATACCGGCCCTGACTGATGGATATTTTTGGCGAACTGGGACGCGAGGTATATCGCAAAAATATAACCAGACTATATAAACGTATCGGTTCTATATAATACGAGAGTTGTAAACTGTAATAGCAGTAGCTTATGCAGACCCTCGTATACTATTATTATACAAGTAATTCCAATCGAGAAACATAATATATTTTTTTTTTTAAATCTCTCTATACCTATATACATAGGTATTTGATAATATCGCAAATTTGACGGATCAAATAATGCTGCGTATATCTTCGTTCTACAGAGACTGAAGTCTTTCAATAAGTTAATTAATTGAAGCCAGATAAAGTAATTTGTTCAAACAAGATCCACTTCAAAGTTGCGTATATAGTGATTCAAAAATAGTTCATGCATGTATATGCACTTACTACATATATTATATTATTTTGACCTCTTTCGAATCGTTATGATCAAATCGTCACGTACAAATATAATCAGTAACTATAACGACGATTTTCGTTACTTTGATCAATCACCTATCAATCTATATGTAGCTATTCATATACCTATACGTAACAGGAAATTTCGAAGTACTAAGTATAAACCGGTGAACCTTAAACGTATAATGGAAAGAAAGAAAGAAAAAAAGAAACTCTTACTCAACATTGACAAACAGTTATTCGTTTGCATTTTTTGCCAAATAGGAACCCCGACGAGTCGCAGTACCTATATAGCTTTTGGAACGAAAGAGGCTAGTGCACATGTGGAAAACGTTTCTCTCCCTCTACTTAATACATAAATGTATACGTGTCGTAGAAATGAGGTATACACAATTCTGTCTGTACTGCATCTATACGTATATATGTATGTATTCTCGAGGACGTTGCACCGCGAAACGAGCTGGCAAGCTGTACCTACATGTATACGAGAAGCCGATAAGAGGACCTAGAGAACATTTCATATATACGTTCAGGTTACGAGACGATAAATGTATTTGCTAAACTCACCTCGAACGATTGGCGAAGCTGAAGATTTTGCCAGGCGATAAGACGCGCGGTCAATTCCCCAGATTGAAAACCACCAGCCGATGATCCGCCTCTTATAGATCCAACTTTGTCGACTAGACTGAAAGATTAGAAATTTTCGTTTGTTTTTTTTTTTTTTTAATGCTTTTCTAATTTCTTCGTATCCAGTTGTGAGGACTTTAGAGGGTAACATCTTTTTTTCGAGGGGTTTAAAATCTCAGCCCTTATGGTCTCGCATCGCATATCGTATTCCGGATTGTCTAGTTACAGCTGCGTTCGCACGTCGTAAATAAAACTGTGCGGGTGAAGGCAAATAGATCTTCCATGATCCCATGTGGAAGATGGGTGACCCAGTCTATACATAGAATCTAAGCTATCTATGTATAATATGCCTATTCTCGTTTACCAGTCTAGTGAATATCATCTCGAGGGAGGACAAGCTCCTTTGGACCTTTGTTCAATGTCAACTTTCAAAGTTAACAGTATACAATATTAGGTACCAATTTAAGTTTAACTATTTTTTGAAATTATTCTATACTTTACTTACATACGTATATAAGTAATATTGCTTTATCTGATAAAAACGCATAGTAACAAACGTTAAATAAATAAATAAATAAATAAATAATCATAAATCGATTGAAGAACTTCTGATATGATAAAAAGAAATAAATAAGAAATGTGTTACCTATTCTTCCTTATCGGTGATATATTAATAATTCATTTGATAAACAGCATCCTTATCATTCGCTTGTCTAATCGATAATATAAATAATGATCGCGTCAATAGTCACGTGTATAAATATTGCGTTTGATAATTTAATACGCGCGGAAATAATATTAGGATGAATTTGGAATAATTTAAATATATAATTCTATTAGCTAATTTCTTACCTTCGCGAAGGAGTTTGACTCTGTCCGATTTCAAATCTTCGGTTATTTTCACGTTGACGTAAGACAACGTCACATGAATCAGATAACAGCTTTCCTGTAAAAGAAAGATCGATTTTTTTTTTTTTTTCTTTATTATATAATTCAAAGAGGTATAGCTTCCGTTTTGTTAAAAATATGATAAAGAACTCGATGACACTTATAGGGAAATTTCACCAGTGCTAGTTTTAACTATGGTATATATACATAATCTACTTTGCGGTCTGTTCAGTGTCGACCACGGAACTGTTTAAACAGTTTTTAAGAAGTTTGTAAACCGCCGAGAAAGACTGGCTAAAAAAAACAAACTATAGAGACAACCGTGACTTCCTTCTTACTCAAAGACGCGGCGATTGATGCAATGGAAACGAAAATTTCAACAGAAAACTATACGAAAGATCTATAAATTAGTGAATAATTAAATTTACATGGGATTATTCATAGGAATTTATTGTCAATAACGAAACACAAGAGATATTAACAGAAAACAATGAAATCTACATTTTTCTCTCCAATTTTCACGTTTGAATTTAATTTAACTGATAGTTTCGAGGATTTAATTAGAAACTGTATATACAGCTTCATCCTTAAAATAAAAATAAAAATAAAAATAAAAATGCATTTATTTTTATCTGGTAAATCCTGGGATGTGATTTATCTTCTTCAAGTTTCCAAGGTAACCACATCCTAGCAGAATTCCAGGATTTAAACCTCAATGTTTCTTTTATTTTATTTTATTTTCTCTTATCTTTTAGGTATATATGTGCACGATAATAGCAGTTATAGTCATTAATTTCCTTCGCAACATCTAAGAGTGAATATAAATGATAAGAAAAACGAATCATGCGCACTGGTAAAAGAACGTTGGCTCTTGACTTATGCAGACTCTTTATAGTCTAATCTATTCTATTCCCTTTCTTATTCGCTACCGTTTGACTGGCTTCGTGCCAATCTTTAATGCCGGGTTAACTATACGTCTTCGGTTCTTCTCACAATCTACTAGAATTTTCTTATATACCTACAATATGTACCCGGATGCACGAGGTATAGGTATAAAGAAGTGAAGTAATGATATACAAGTTTCAAAAATATACCAAACTGCAGACATTGCAATTTCTGCATCTATAAGCATACTATCGAGTCTCTATTTTCTTACTCGTCAAATTCATACTAATGCGGTAAAAAATATATCTGATAGGTTCGAGAAGCATAGACCTCATCGAGGTCTTAATTTAAATAATCTGTGAATGAAAATCATCACAGTAAACAAAATAGAATAAATTTTGTTGGGTAAACTTACTAAGATATTCCATGCTTGTGAGAAATTTTCCCTTTTTTCTAATTGAGTGATAATTATTTTCGAATCCATTGATCGTTTATGATGATATTTTATTCTATATACCGATCGCGACGGGTTAACCTGTTAAACTAAAGTAATTAATTTTCGTAGCTCAGATTCGATTATCTAAGTCATACGTTATCGAAAGTCTTTACGACCAGTCGCCCACTGTTTGATTTTAAAGCCTCACAGTCTAAATTCATTATCACGATTATGCAGTAATATACGTGCATGAAATAATTTACTTTTTTCGTATATAAATAATTTAAATCTTAACTGCAGTTTTGACGTACCGTTCAATTGTTTCATTTTCTATATATATATGCGAGTTGCTCATGAATAATGATTCATAATCACCATATGCATATTATGGCTGTACACATACATGCACGTCGCTTGGTAATGCTTCATACAGTATAATAATATGCCTTTTGCTTCCTCTCTTTAAAATTGCATATTTGTTTCGTCTACGGTCTGCACACACTATAGCATATATATACAATCTACCCTAAAGCTAAGTTTACTCTTGCCAAATTTCGTTTGGCAGATACCTTGTGCCTTTTAAAAGATGACTAGTGATATAAAAATATCAATTGGGTTCAGGTAGTATATGTGACTAATTGTATAAGTGAAAGTTTGAAGGGAGGAAATCGTTGCACAGGAGTTCGATAAGTTAAATTAATTAAAATTAGAAAATTATAATGCAGGATGAATGCCCGAATAACATGACTAATCAATTTGCATATACCCATTAGGGTGGTCCAAAAAAAACATTTTTTTTTTTTTTTTTTTTAAGTCTTATCATCTCAAAAGTTTCGTTTGGGTTTAAAACAAATTCTCCTAAAAGGGCAGCTCGATATCTCAACTCTACGAGGAGCTCAACGATTTTCCGTTTTTCCATCTAAATAACACATGAAAAATTTAATTTTTCGTTTTTTCTGCATAAAACTCCGAAAAAAAAAATGATATTCCAATTTTGATGCACATATTCTTGTAGGGAATTCAATTCTCTACAAAAAAGGTCTGATAAGGTTTTCTTTTAATCTCAACAGGTTAAAAGTTATCAGGCTTTAAACCCCTGCAACTCAATTAAATTTACCCAGATATAATTTCAGAACAATTTTCAAATTTCTTCAAATGTGGAATGATTTCTAACTGTCTAAAAATAATCTCTAACTGTCGCAAATATTTATTCATACAATCACAAATTCACAGTCTACTTATGGATTAGTAATTACAATATTTTTAAAATAATATTACGCTTTTAATTATAAATAATTATTTTTGTTACAATTAGGATATTTTTTTCTATGATCAGCAACTACTTGTAACAGATATTGTTTTCGCTCTTCATTTTTGGGGCCAAATTTATTAGTCCTGTTACAAGTAGTTGCTGATCGTAGAAAAAAATATCCTAATTGTAACAAAAATAGTTATTTATAATTAAAAGCGTAATATTATTTTACAAATATTGTAATTACTAATCCATAAGTAGACTGTGAATTTGTGATTGTATTAATAAATATTTGCGACAGTTAGAGATTATTTTTAGACAGTTAGAAATCATTCCACATTTGAAGAAATTTGAAAATCGTTCTGAAATTATATCTGGTTAAATTTAATTGAGTTGCAGGGGTTTAAAGCCTGATAACTTTTAACCTGTTGAGATTACAAGAAAACCTTGTGAGACCTTTTTTTGTAGAGAATTGAATTCCCTACAAGAATATGTGCATCAAAATTGGAATAACATTTTTTTTTCGGAGTTTTATGCAGAAAAAACGAAAAAATAAATTTTTCATGTGTTATTTAGATGGGAAAACGGAAAATCGTTGAGCTCCTCGTAGAGTTGAGATATCGAGCTGCCCTTTTAGGAGAATTTGTTTTATACCTAAACGAAACTTTTGAGATGATAAGGAAAAAACTTCTTTTTTTTTTTGGACCACCCTAATACCCATGCATACCTATATGTATATTATGTAAACTAGTATATTAAGTTTCACCGTTTAATTAATGTCTGCATGATACTGCATAATCAGAAATGTTATTAGGTATAATGCGATAGTACAAATTAAAGTGTAGGTATTGAATATTATTCAGATTTTTATGGAGTTGATCATTTCATATGGATGTTCTATCGCTCTACTTGATATCACAATGAACTGTATGTTTCATATACTAGTCACGTATGTGTCGTCCATAAACTCCGACTTGAAGTAAAATATACCTACTTTGTTTAAGAGAAACATCCGGTGTAGTAGGTATATAGGCATATATAATGTGCTACCTTGACATGTATAGTATTAAGGACATTATGTCAGACTCAATTCCACAGTGTGCGTGTAAGTTAGTTTAATTTATTTATAATAATAATTAAGTACCTATAGTATTATTTTTCTTATAGATTAACTGAATGCATTTAATTCAGCCCTTTTTCACTCTCCTCGATGAGGTAGGAGGAATTTTTGTATTCAGGAAGTAAAACGTATATGTATAGAACTTCGCGAAAATAAAGTAGAAGTTGCGGCCAATGCTTACCAATATCCTGCAAGGAATGAATAATTGATTTCCAATCCCAGATTATTTCCACGCTTTCCTCTACTAACCCGCAACCGAATTTATAGCTCAGGAGTTATTCCACCTCATTTATAAGTTCAGTCTTGTCCTTATGTTCATCCGACAAATTTGTAATTAATTTTTAATTTCTTAATCCGTTCTTTGATCTCAAAATATGTTAGACGCAGGATTTAATGGATGAAAATTTGTATAATTACGACTATCCATTGTTAATCATTAATTGATCGTTAACTCGGTTGTACAATGTATATCAGTGGTGCAGCGTGACTAGTGCCAATTAAGAACTAATATGGGTGAAGTTTAATCGAGCGATAAAAATAAAGTCAAACCGCAAAGCGTCAGCTAGTTCACGACTAAAGTAAAACGCTTTTGACAATGCTATTGCACCTTCATTCTTGTTTTTTTCTATATTCTAGCTTAACTATTTTCTCTTTGTTGTTCATTTACTCTTGGTTCACTACCTCTTACACCGTCAATTCTCGTACCTACCTACTGCCCCATGGCAAAGTTCCAAACGCTGTCTTTCGCTTCCAGACAGCCGCAGCCAGACATAGCACTCCAATTCTGCGCTAGTTAAATCAAGGCGAAAGAATACTTTGCCGGTGCTACTGCTTATACTGCCTGGTGATGCTGGTGCATCAGTAATCTCGTAACACTGAAACCTCTACCGCTAAAGCACTGCGCCGTGAAGATCTCTTATTTGAACCAAAACTATAACCGCGCATTTAAACGGGCTTGCATACGCATAAAGACTTATGTATACGAGGCTAGATATGACGAAGAATAGTTGTTACGCTGAATATATTTTTGTAACTGTCTAGACGGGTAGGTTTGTAACAAAAAAAAAAATTATACAGAAAGAGTGTAAAATTTCAGTGATTCATATGATCGGTGGTAGCTAAATAAAATAGAGAGTGAGGACCACTTAGTACGATTGATAAAAATGATAAGTTGAAATTGTATATAACTTGGGACTTACCGTTTTCGTAATTTTTTTTTATGAGAGATAAATTGTGATTCAAATCACAGTCGGTCCCATTTGCATCGTCGTAAAGATCGGAAGATAATTGACGCTGAAGAAGAATCGTCTCATGAGTCAGACCTCGTACTTGGACCAGAAGTTCCTCATAACTTGATACTGGCAACGTCATCGTTTTCTCTCCGACGTACCTTTGAACACCCTGCAATTCTTCCTTTTTCGTCCTTCACACTCCATCCGATTCTAGGACTGAACTATACGATAAAAAATAAGGGAAACCATATATGAGTACATAAGTGTAAATTTATGACAGAGAAAGGAAACCAAAATAAAAGAAAAAAAGAAAAAGTTAAAAGGATAAGCAGAAGAATTAAACTAGTGGAAGAAACGTGAAAATTGTCGAGTTATTTCATGTAATCTCTAATTAGGTATATAGATGAAACTTTGATCGGTGTTCGATGATATTTTACAATTTTCAGTCACATACACACTGAAATTTCGAATTGCAACTAATTCCGAAATTACAGTTTCCTTACTTTTTCAATCGACTCCAAAACGCATTTCGTGCTGATTCTAGCCTTTTGTAAATGAGTGAATTATTTCACGTCTTCTTTGTCATTTTTCATCTTTTAAGAATTAAAGTTATCATAGATTAAGCTTATCGATCGATGTTCAATGATATTTTACAATTTTCAGTCACATACATACTGAAATTTCGAATTGCAACTAATTCCGAGACTACGGTTTCCCTTTTTTGTTTTTCAATCGACTCGAAAACGCATTTCAAGCTGAGCATTTCAATTGAATAACCCCTTTGGCCGCAGAAACTGACAATGAGAATTGAAAAAAAAAAAAAAAAAAATATCAATTTCCCACTTGGTATATAATTCTGTATATACTCCTGAGGATACTGACGTCTGTTCTCTCTGCCCCTTGAGAGAAAGTCAGTATAATAGTTACATGTATACGTACATACGTGTATACATATATACACACAACGCGTGCATGGGTTCGCGGATCGATTCCTATCTAGGTATACTTGCACACGGTACACCTATGCATATATATATATATATATATATATATATATATATATATATATACTATATATTATATAGTTATGTACACATTTACCTATACTTTGTATAGGTAGGTATATAGTATATGTATGTATAGATGCGAGATAGAAAGGACATATATATACCTAAAGCTATATACATATACATACATATATGTGCACATCTAGTCTATCTCCTATCTCCTATCTCAATTCTCTACTCTCTTCCTATCCAGTTCTCTAGACTCCTAGACTTTGTGATACGTAGAGGTAGACGCACCTAGGTAGGTACTACAAAGTGAAGGGTCTACTTGCCTGTGGTTCTTGTGGGAATATAAGGTATAAGAGGAATGACTAGGTACCCTGCGTACTGCACTGGCGTGAGTCACTCCGTCAATGTGGCTTCTCCGTGCAGAGAGCTACGTGGTATTGTTAATGCTTGTACCATACGTGAAAGGGGACAGGAGTTCTCAACTTTTTGAATTTAGTATATAATAGTATAATTGGCGTTAATTGGTAGTAATTCATATTATATTATATGTCTAACCGTATATACATCGTATGCTGAATATTGTCTTTAGCGATTTACGCGACCTTGAGAAACGGGGTATACGTAACTTAAGTTTCATAATTAGCTTATTCAATTACGATATTACGATAAGATATACACAGCTACGGTTTCTCTGCAAGGTTTTCATAATAAGAAGAAAGAAGAAGAAAAAAAAAAAAAAAAAGATAGAAAAATTCCCATAATTCTCAACCTCTCTAATTTAATATTCAATGTCAACCTGCGCTTGAACTATATAACATATTAGATATAACATAGCAATTTTGCTGAAATCGCAAAAAAAAAAAAAAAAAAAACTATCGGGCTTCCATAAATGAGAACAATTTCTAAATCTGTACATATTTTACTTGAATAAACTTACTCCGATGATTTCTCAGCAATTTTATTTTCGGTCTACTTATTATAAACTGACCGGAGTTTTACCGGTCCTATACTAGGTAGGTAGTTCCTCTTTCGCAGCTAGTACGTTGGCGAGTGAGCGATTGTCAAAGGTGAATGCACTATTGATTCGGGCTTCCGTAACTCTGGCGTTAGCCTTTCAACTTTGGTCTTACTCTTCGGTACTGAGAAAGTTAAAATGACGGAAAAACTATAAACGAAGAAAGAAAGAAAAAAAAAAAAGAAAAAAATCTGCGCTCAAGATTAGAGATAGAGAGAAGTACCGATATCCATTATTTACTTCGATCTACTGCGGTCTACCTATATATGGCAAAACTCTTTCATGAATTTGCCTATTAAATAAAATAAAAAATAAATAAAATATGATAAAGAAAAATTATTTTATAAACTAATAGTGGGACAAGGACGACCCCTAACAAGGCACACAGCGCGGTTTCTCATCGCGACATATTTGGTCTGTGTCCTCGACAGGATAGGAGGAATTCATAAATCCAATAAGTCATCAGTTTTGCACCTGTAATTTTGTCAGGTTTCTGATACCGATCTCATGGTATTAAATATGTGATGAATAGAAGAATAAAAATTGAGAAAATTCGTCTTTGCTTAACGATCTATTTCTTTTTCGATGTTTTAGAATTGCCCCTAATCAATCAAAACGAGATTTTATTAACCCTCCGGTTTTAGCGACTTAGGGTAGGTATTTGTCGCGTAGTTTTATACCCTTTTGCTTTCATATACGAATATCGCTCCCGTGTCACCCTTGTCTCCTACTTTCGTATATAGTCTGAAGAGGTCCTCTTAAGGTTTTTTTTCTTTGACAATGAACACGACTGCTGGTAGCTCTTATGTATAATCTGGATATTCACCTTGCTATACGGGATGTCTGTGTATTTTCTATGTGATAAACCGGAATCAAATCTCTGCCTTCTATAAGTATATAATAATACACGCTACTCCATAGTTATTATAGTTATGAAAAATGATGAGAAATTTATAAGAGGATTAACTCGTAAGGAAGCTTATTACACTTTCAACTGATCGAGAGATTATATCGATGATAAACTGGTCCAGTTATTTTTTACCTTAGTTAATTATACACTCAAGTTCAATATCGTTTACTTATATACACTTATACCTATAAACATATATATGGTAAGACCTTGGCAGGAATGTCGACCGGTTTGGAGCGATTGACTCGGTCAACCGTAATAGTACATACATCGGGATTAATCTCTTTCAACTTTACTCTCATACATTCTATTCTCTCTGTCTATTTCAGATCTGAGTTTAGAATAGTATTGAAAAAATAAAAATAAAAAAAAAAAATTAACAATCCTACGAGAATGATGTCGATGCTTTTCACGGGACAAAATGCAAGCTAGTTCTCTCCCAAAAGGGTTTGCACGAATTTTTCATTTATTCCAACTGTTTTCTCGTTTGATGATATAGAGTTTTAGAAAGTAATAAATAGAGACTGAGTATAACTGAGTACTCTCACATCTTTAAATTTCAAATGAAATTTAATCGAAAGCTATATAAATTAACCTGCGGCTCTGTAAATTCATATAGCCTTAAGAGAGAAAGAGGGAAAATATATAAAAGGTCACTCGGATCATTGGAGAGTATCATTAACGCTCATTGGGCAGGCTATTGTTCGAAAGTAATTAACTATCTATACAGATAGGAAATTCGAGCGGAAAGGATGGTTTCCGAGGTGAAAATAAGAACGATTTGAAATTAGCCCGGCTGACCCAGTTCATTCGTCAAGCCTTGATCTTTTTATCCTATTTAGGGTGTATATAGAGGCATGTGCGCGCAACGTCCGTATCTCGTTTTGCTTGCTAACTAAGATAAACCGCGGTTTACGAAATTCTAAAATTCGCGACGCTTCAACAGATCAGACAATTAACTTTCGTCTCATAATTCATTCGAGAGTAACGTAGCCACTGAACCATGAATAATAAACGTTTATAAGTAAAATTAAAGTAGAATTGGTGTAGAAATTAACGGAATGATCAAAGAACAAATGCTTTTCTTGACCTATACCCTCAGATTTCAAACAAAACGAGCATATCGTGGCGTTTAGAATCGAGCTAAGCTCATGAGTCGCCTTAATTTTAATAGGCTTACAAATCGCGGCTTGCCGATTTCCAGAGGTTGCCGAAGCCTTGTCTTCTCCGTATCGCCTTTCCAGCTGTATATTATTATATAGTAAATAGAAAACGACGATTATATGATTAAAAATGTAAAAAATGTATCGGTATAAAATAGACGAAAAATAATCTTAAAATTCTATCCCTATAATCCACACGTGACTATATGGAATGCGTAATAGGGTTTCCAGATTCCTATAATCGCTTCCAAGATTTCAACGAGTTGAGGTATTCTATAAATAATCTTTAGCGGTTCAGAGCATAAGGTGAACTTCAGAAAGATGCAGCGAGTTGAGAACTAGATGCATAATAGAAGTGTGTATATATATATATATATATACAGTGATAAACATTATCTACTACAATATGTTTCCGCATCGTCTGTAATTATACGATTTACATAAAAGTATATATATGCATTACTTGAACTGGCAATTAATGCAATTCTAAGATAATATCGTATAAATATAAGTGATATCACGTACATCAATATAATACAAAATGGGTAATTAATAAATTATAATCAATTTATTTACCTTTGATGTATATTTTTCTATTCATCTAATACTCGGTAAAGTCTTCTCTGCAGTCTTATCTCGATGTGAGAAACTGCAGCCTGTAGTTATCCATTCCTCGTTAGTTCGTCAGTAGTTTCTTTTTTCTTTTTTTTTTTTTTTTTTTTCCAAAAAGTTTTAATGTGTGAGGTCAAAGTCCACAGAATAATAACTTATCACGAAACGAAATAACGCACACTATGCCCGTTGCACTTTACTATACGATCAGTATTTTAACATTAATAATTATACGATAGTACACCTTGGGTGTAGGTATAGTTTATTTAATTTTTTTTTCAATTTTATCATCATATAATAATATATTTTAAATTTCTAAGACGTAGTTTGGTATCAGAGGTTGTCGAGCCGCGACCTGGACCCCTTCGTTGCATACTGGTGTCCGCTACGGCCCGCGATGTGGCCGAGAACCAGGAGGTCACGCATGGTTTCCCGCCGCGAGGGACGAATTCCCCTCTACTCCTCGACCGACGCCCGGCGTCGTTTGCTTTCACTGGCTTCCACTCTTTGCCTCCTTATTCAACTACCTCAATTCTCACTTCTCTATCTCTTTTCACCTTCAGCCCTCTCTGACTATACGGCGCCACGATGCCTAGCATATTCGAGTGGGTTCTGCATTGCCAATTGCAGAGGGATGTACGTGCGGTATAGGGGAGGCGGAAAAGAAAAAGGCGAAAATTAAAACGAGAAGAAAAAAAAACAACATGAAAACAAAAATAACGAACGGTTTAGCATCATTTTTCAACTAGCTTGACGTTTGTTTCCATGATATATATATTTTATCGAGGAAAAGTAGGCTGAAAATTTCAGTAGATAAGCCCTTGATCATTTGTTCGAATAATAATGAACTTAATTTGTGTAGAATAATGTGAATTATAGAACAACTAATGTCTCAAATTCTTATAACTTGAAGGTTCTTAGGCCACTGCAGCGCCCTTATACGTTTGGAAAATAAAATTTCTACCCCTACACCAATTCGTAGTACACAAACTCCTAGGTATCTATAATAAAACAATGCAGTTTGGTATACTAGGTACCTGAGTAATAATAAATAAGCGGGGGTAGTATACACCCTTACTGGAAGCTCTGGCATACATATATTATACGGTTACACATGCCCTCTCGTTTCATGGCCCGTTTCCATCCCGAAGGAAAATTTCCACCTATAGCTACGTGTAGTATAACATGTATTTATAATGTAGATATATGTATGCCATGCGCATGTGTATACGAACTGGCTGATATTTCATGTTTCACATGTAGGTACATACAGTCTATACATAGGGCGAGGAAAGGTGACGTCAGATTGAAGAGAGAAAAAAAAAAAAAAAAAAAAAATTTATAAAAAATTAAACGAAATGAAGTTTTTGTCGAGAATTTGAACAAAGTAAAAAAAAAAAAGAATGTTTTTGCAGGGGTTATAAAAAGCGGGGATAAAAATACTCCTGCCAATCCACCAAAAGCTTTCATATCTCGATTTGTTTAGTATACCCCGCATATATCCATCAATGTGCGTCGATCAATCGGTTCAATGGATCCGCTTCAACCCACGATTTTTTAATTGGAAGGAATCAAAAGCTTTTGAAACGAGATTGCGGATGCTGGAAACCGTCCAAACTATACCAGAGTCTCTTGGCTCTTGTTTAGCTGATAAATGTCCAGCATATAGCTCGCGGTTTAACACAGAATTTCGCTGCAATAAATGAATACATATGTATTGCTCGTAATCTAGCTCTTTTATATCTGCGAATATCGAGAGGCAAATTTAACTCAAACATGAAGCTTATACTATATTGCACCTATACTCGTGGGAAATGGTTGATGTAAAACTATAGTTTTACATCAATTCTTTGCAACAAAAACGTATTTGAAGGTATTTCGAAATCTATCATAATGTGAGTACCTACCGAGGCAGAATTGGAGAATCGGAGAATTGAACAGATTACATATAGCTGCAGCTGACTTTACTTGAAACTAGGTAGGAACCGTTATATGGACGTTCTGCTACGATTAACTGTATACTCAAACAATTCGCCTAGGTTGGCATGAAAATTTTCGGATAATTAGGAAACAACGGTGTGCACAGAGGTTTGTAAATAATGGTGCAACTAACGGCAATTCATTCATTATAATTCTCGATAATACTGATGACTCCTGCGCTGTTCCGTCTAGGACATAAATTAATTGGAGTATAAGTCGGACAGTGATTGTATACGGTGTATTAGTGTAACACTGTGTAATTACCACGAAGATTTACAAATCTCAAAGGGGATTGAAAAAAACTTATAAAATAAATGAGTACTCTACGCAGGACAGAAAGTCCTCCTACTATAGAACCCTAGAATCATATTATGCAGTTTTGATAAGATGTTAATATGCCCCGACACGAAGAGCATTTTGAAGGATGAGATGTAGATATCAATCGTATTCGGGAATATTGGAGTCAAGGATATTAGCCGATATACAGAATGATAAATATCTTTATTTCAATGACACATATACGGACTAATAATCTATGCTGAAGACTTATTTCAAAATATTTAAAACTATTTAATATATTCAACTATTACCAAATCTTTGAAATCGCTGAAGAAGGTTTTAGTATTTACTCAAAGCATAGGCATACTGTGCCTTTGCAGGATCCACCTGCATGTGATCGGTTAATGCATATCTCGGAGCATACGGCATTAACTTCTAATTGTGGTCTTCTGATACAGTCGGGCTGAGGTGGCTCTGTTGGGAGTTTAAGCGATCCTAGGGGTGAATAGTCACTACCACGATAATGGTTTTGGATCAGAGCTGAAACAAATTGCAACCAGGGTCAATGCAATCCTCTGCAATTTACGACTGAGCATTGGCTGAATGACGATACTTTGCGCAGGATAAGGGAAAGAAATATCATCCAATCTTCATTAATGATCGTTTTAAAGATCATTAGGCCAGAAAACGAAATGTGGTAAATTAGCGAAGACTTTTGCAATCAATACTCACTTATAGGGCCACCCTCAAAATCTTGAAGTTCACCGAGGTACTTGTCCAATCGGATAGGAGTATCAGTTGCAGAAACGTAGGCGACTATAGCCGACAGGACGAGAACTGTGACAAACTTGATCATGGCGTGTATGAGTGGTGACTTTTAGTTTTCTATGGAGTAATTTGAATCGTTGAATCTTTGTGGAGAACTAAACTGCAACTGATGATGTCTGCATGCGGTAGTCGCATATTTATACGAAATCCCGGAATCTTTATATACGCATTACCGCACGTCTCGTCTTCGTTTCAGATTCATCATCATTAGCACTAATACCAGTTTATGACTTCAACCTCTCACACAGTCATGGTCTTTTTTGTATAAACCAATAATTGATTTTACCTCATCAACAAATATTTGAGTTACCGCATCGGCCTCTCAAATTTATTATACAAAAACGACATGTGGCCAGGAGTTACCTATATCTAGTGGTAGTCCCCAATTGGGAAAGGTGCCCTACAATCGTTGGCTCATTAAATTCTTAAGATACATCGTAAACGTTGCGAGATAATGTGGCAAGAATAATTCGAGGAATTAGTTCAAAGAAGATCACTATCTTGCTGGTCAGCATACGATCATAAATTTGAACACTTTAAGGACACTAAGAATTTCCGATGAATGTGAGGAATCATCGTTCGAGCTTGTACATTCGATTCACCTTGCGTATAGAATTATTAGACATCTGATCAAGAGTCTATATTTGTCTGGAATAATATTTACGGTGAACGAGTATGTAAATTCTTTGCAGCTTTCAGAGAAATGGAAAAAAAAAACCCCTGGTAAGAAAATATACGATAAAATAAAGAAGATATTATACACATCTTGGAAATAACGATCCGGTTCATATAAGTAAAGGTCAGTTTGTGGTAAATATATACGCCATCGACGTAAAACGTCGCATACATATGAAAACAAAAGTCATACAAATATTGAATAGTAGAAACTGATGCAGAATCTGGAATTTACACACGGAGAGACTCCTCGTAGTATAAAGTTGTACTATACTTGCTATAGTAACTCAATTCCGATACATGGAACATTTGCCCAGTATTTCTTACGGTTATAGGACAAGCTGATGTTCCAAATGATTGACATATCAAATATAATAAGAATATCAGTCTTTTCTATAGTTGTAATAAAAATACTGATGGAAGATAAAAAAATGTTTCTGCCTTCCTTCGCTGTGGGAAAAAGTCTCTCCGTTCAGCACCAGATATTATACAGAGATACCATACTCATTGATAAGAAGAGCATCTATAGTCTATATATTTGCCACTTGCTATGGATATGAGACTTTCGGTATGGAGTATACAGGGCTTAGTTTGGGGGAGTTAGTGGAAGCCAGACTATTTGAAACTAAATCGGGTGAGCCAGAATCAGATAATCTAAGCTCGGGGGAAACTACGGCAAAGCAAAGTCTAGAATTCTCAAGTCTAGAGGCACTTGCACCAGCTAATCCCTTCAAAATAGAGAGGACAGCATCGAAATGTTACATTTAGGTGCGATCAATTTATTTCAATGATTTTTTTATTGGTTTATTTCTGTCGACGATTGGTATAATCACTATCGGCAAAGGATACAAAAACTTGGTTTTAGTCAGCATTTATTTTCGATCAAATAGTAATAATCTGACGCAATCGATATAATGATAGCTTTTTGTAGCTGAAAGATAGACACGTAAATCTTACTCTGTTGATTTTGTTATTCATTTAGTCCAGTACAACAAATATGCAGTTATACTGGATTGGGTAAAAGAGATATGTTAAAACAAACAGTAAAATTGGAGTTGACCTTCAGTGACATACTTATATTTTTAATACAGTGTACAATGATGATATATATATATATGATACGAGCTTTTAATCGGATTAAAAATATCTGAAGATGTTCAAATATTCTTGGAAGCGATTTAAAATTTTCAGTGTAGGGCAGCAGCAGTTGGTTCGAGTTTGGGGATGAGCTCGGAATATTTAGTCCCTGCAGACGCAAATTCTACTCTTGCATATTCCACTTTCATAATTCTTAGATCTGCATTGTTTGGCACATGCTCCATGACGATTAAAATGGACAACATCGCAAGTTAGACGCCGATGTCTGATCTGTGAGGTTTCCTCGCTGGGAAATCCTTCATAGTGGACTTCTGCGATTAAAACAATACGTATGCTCATGAATATAGTTCCCAATTAGTTGGCAGCATTCAGAGAAATTATGATCAGCTACTCTAGTGAAAAAATCCGATAGAGATGATAGAAACACATGAAGTGGATCCAGACGGATTCGAAATACTATAATTCAAAAATCTGCCTCCATCAGTTTTTCGAATCTTGATTCATCCGGATCTGTGGGATCCTATCCGCAGTCCATCAGTTTCTATCGACTTTTTTCAGCAGAGTCAAAGCTTGATTATTTATTTTACTAATCATTAGGCAGATGAGCTATTTGTGATAAATTAAAGCGCGGAGTTTCGTTACCTTCATGCTGATCTGTTTCGATACCATCTGTGCGAATCAGACCGTCGTAGATCACATCGGAAACCTCAGAAACCGGTGTTGCAGAAGTGTAGGCAAGGATAGCTACCAGGACGAGAACTCCACAGATCTTCATGGTGTTTTTTTTTTTTTTTTTTTTTTAGATGATTTTGATTACTAGAGAAGTAATTCGTTTCCCTGTGTCTTTGCGGAGAACTGAGCTTCGACTGATGCAGTACACATGAAGTAAATCTCATATTTATAGTAAACACATTTTCAGAATTCTTCCACACAATTCAACCGGTCATCTTCCTTGTATACACGTCCTCGATAATACACATGCGTATGAGTATTATTCACTTGGAATCAGTCGCGTTTAAACAATTTTTAAACAATTTAAACACCTTTTCACACCGTTTTGTTTTGGTTATTCACGCCAAACAGAGCAGTAGAAAAAGGGAAACCGACGAGAAAAATGTACGCATCTCCAAATTAATGAACCGGTTCGCAAGACAAGGTCACTAATTGGTGTTGATACGCCATCGGCATGGGACGGGGTACATAAAGAATTGAATTATTGAAGTATCGGGTCGCAAAGGCTAGAATTTATGTGGAAACGGTTATTTGAGACAGATATTGCAGACGTACATCTGACATTTAATGATAAGACCATTCATGGGAATCTGCAGGGAAGGAGTTTTTCGAATAAGTAAACGTAGTTTTCCGTACGTTGGAATCGGCGCTTATGGGGTCCATCTGCAGTTTGCAATTATACGCTTTTGAATAATTTTTGTTCCAATTCCAAAATGCGTTCTCGGTCTTTCTTCGAAATCCTAAAATTTCAGTTCACCTTCTACGCGCTATTTACATCTCTCGCTCCTATTCCCTCATTTTGCCTTCCATTTTCGTAGAGTCGTTTTATCAGCTCTAATTTTATTCTACGTTTTCTCATCGTCTTCGTACCGATTAGGTCCTTATCCGCCACAGCAAGATTCAAAATTCGTGGTTTTTCTACCAAAGAGCCTAAAAAAGGTCTCCAATCGTTTTTATCCAGTCTTTCATACCCTTTACCCCCGACATTTCTTGGTATTTCGTTTCGACTAAAAAAATTCTCTGTGCATGGAATTTTCGTTTTAAAATATTTCTCGGCAATCGTTGAACAATTCTTTGAGTTGTCATCAATAATGCCAAGAGGATAGTAACTGTTTTTATACAAATCAACGATTGGACGGTTGGTAAAAATCTTGTATACTATAACCGGCGGGAAAGTTTTCCCGGATAAACGAAAGCGAATAAATGTTCCACTCGCCCGATCCATTAAATCAGCTTCTCTCGGATTTACAGATCTAAGAATTGCCGATGAATTATGACCTTTATATTTAATCAACAGATCCCGAATGCGCCTATAAATTCTTCGAAATGCATATCTTCTCCAAATCGCTTGTATCACAATGGCAGCTCTATGTTTCAATGCGAAATCTTCTGCGCTTTTCGCTTCAGCTTTATACGCGCAATACCGCGACTCAACCTCAGCATAAATATTATAAAAATTAGTTCCAGGGTCTGAAAGTTTATTTTTTACAATCTTCGGCGAATTTCTTTTATCCGGATCACAACTACGTTGTAAAATTAATGTATCGTCTGTAAATTTACCCTGAAAATTTGTTCTTCCTAAAGAAATGGCTTCTGATAAACTTGATATAGGAATTTCTTCGAGATAAGATTCATTGTCTTCGTCTAAAACGCTAAACACATCGTTAAATACGTATTCTGTATCGCTGCAAGTCATCACAATACATCATTTCAAATCGTTAAAAAGTAATAGTTACGAATAGGCAATTAGAAACAAAAAAAAAAAAATAAGTCGTTTTCATTCGATATATAATTTTGTATACGTTTCGTATTTTAATTTCGTATTTATTCATCGTTGACGTATTTGCGCGGGAAATAATCATTCGATATATCAAGCACAGATGTCGTTAGCGTAGAATGTGATCGAGCTTCGTGAATCGGCAGTCAGTTTCCGGCCACGTTAAAATAGCTTGTTTGATATAAATTTGTCTAGGCTTCTGCGGTATTATTTTGATTGACTTTTCTAAACTTACAAAATTTCACCCCATACAAGATAGCCTAATTATAGTGTTTAGATGCTAATTTTATAGCGTGTTATTTTATTTGTGTTAAAAATGGACTACTGGATGACGTGGTTACTTCTCGCAGCAATTCTCGGTGCCGTATTTCGCGCAGGTAGCGTTGAACTAACCTTCGAGCTACCCGACAATGCCAAAGAGTGCTTTTATCAAGAAATTGGCAAAAATGTTTCGTCAACACTTGAATTTCAGGTATATTTCATATAATCCTAATAACATATTGAAGAAAATTCATAACACATCATCATTTTGTCTACAAAATATAGACAAAAACTCGATACCAGAGGGAGGGGCAAAAATTACATAGAAAATCGTTTCTAAATAGATTCTATAAAGTATTTATAGATTATTAAAGAATATTTATTTCATTACATAAATCTTAGACATCGCTTTTATATTCCAATAAAAAAAATAAAAATAAAAAAAAAAAAACACTTTTCTTCATTTTTCAATCACCTTCACTTTTATTTTAACAACCACGAAGAACCCATATTTCATTTCTTGCCACCAAAGCAAATGTTACACGCTCTCGTATGTCGCTTTATCACACTTGTATTACCAACTGAAATAATTATACCTAAGATGAAAAACTTACAAATGGTCATAAGGATAATCTGTAAAAAACTAAGAGAAGACTGTTTATTCATCAAAACTAAACTTACAATATTGAAAAAAAGGTAAAATTCACGCAAGAAAACTGAGCTGATGTGTTTCTTTTTTTCTGTTTTTTCATATTTTAAACAGGTTGTAACGGGGGGCCAGTACGATGTAGATGTAACGTTGGAGGCTCCTAACAAGGAGATAATATATCGTCAAGTAAAGACGCAGTTTGATTCGCACACATTTATACCAGCGTTATCAGGCGTCTATAAAGCTTGCTTCAGCAATGAGTTTTCTACCTTTTCGCACAAACTTGTATACATGGATTTTCAAGTTGGAGATGAACTGCCACTGCCTGGTCTTGGGGAGCATGTAACTGTGATGACTCAGGTGATTAAATAGGAATTAATAACAGTTTGTATATTAGTTGATGAATTTTACAAGTTTTTAAATTAATTTTTCCTTTTTTTTTTCTTTAACAGATGGAATCTTCGGCACAAGAGGTACACAAAAGTCTGAACAGCATTCTTGACTATCAGACTCATCATCGGTTGCGAGAAGCACAGGGTAGAAAACGAGCTGAAGATTTAAACGAGCGTGTCATGTGGTGGTCAGTTATGGAGACCATAGCTGTATTAATTATTACAATTGGACAAGTATTTGTCCTTAGAAACTTTTTCACAGAACGAAATCCTTACCAAAAGTTATAGTTAATTTAATAATAATAATGCATATATTCACAATCAAATCAAATCAGTCGACGTTTATACGTTATTTCTAATTCATCGATCTTAAATAAAACAAAAAAAAAAAACTAAAAAGAAAAACAAACAAACACGTTATTATTATTATTATTATTATTATTATTATGTAGATTTTGCAGGACGTTTAATATGTATCTCGTAATATAGGTATATATATATATATATATATTTTTTTTTTCTTTTTGTTATTAATGTTGATTATCTCAAATCAGCTTTAATTTTTCTCTTGGTGCAAACTGATTAATCTTATGTTTGAAGATAATTGATATTCTTCAAATATAAGTCGTCCTTTCTATTCGTCGTTTATTTTGCTTCCGACTACGATATTTTCTATTGTATATTTATTTTGGGGATTAATTTATGTTAATAAGACTTTGTTTCAATCTAAGTAAATCTTACGTTTTAATATATATACATATACTATAAAATAGGTGCTGTTATTATCCTAATTATTAAGATGTAAAATAACAGCGGAATCTTTCTTTTCTTTTGTTAACGAAGAAAAAGATACTACTTATATATAAAAAAAATGAAAAAAAAAAAAAAACCTAAGTATGTCTAAATCGACTGCAGTTGTAAAAGATGCCGGCATACAATTAATGTTTTTAATATTGTATGTGTGTAATATAACTGATTAAAATCTTTTGCCTGGACAATTTTGCTTATTCATCAATTTATTCATTCTTAACATAATAATAATAATAATAATAATAATAATAATAATAATGATAATAATGATCGGAATCTTTTTTTTATTCGTTTGTAAACTGCTTTACGATTTCCAAAACATCATTAATAGATCATTTTCACCCTGTAATCAAAGAAAAGTAGAATTTTCATAGTTTGGTAAACATTGTATTTATTTAATTAAGAATCCATTAATAAACAACAAATACCAAAAAAAATAATACAATTCCATTGAATAGTAATCAAATAATCAATTCCATGTAAGCTTGAAGGAAATCATAATCTACTACTAGATTATCTTCAATTAATGATTGATGAATGATGATAAAGAATCCTACATCTTTTCTTCCTAGTTTACCTATAGATTTCCTAAATCTATCCTATATATCGGAAACTCCTTAGACACGGAAGTAAGACGTGTCATCACGCAACAGGCGTATAGTATCTACGCTAAATCCATCCCCCCAATACTGCGTATACACGTGCAAGTGCATGCGCCTCGATTCATGAAACGTCAACACAACAGCTGTTATGCTACGTGTGTATTATTAAAAAAATTAAAAATAAATAATAATAAAAAAAAAGTTCAAATTATTTCTCCAAGCGATAAATATCTTCGAAATGCAGGTAAATATTGAAATATCATCAATTTAAAATACCTTATTTAATTAACAGAGTTTAAAAATATCGTTTGATTTTTTCCCGAAATCTAACCTAAAACTTAGGAGTAAATATCATCGAAATATTATTATAACCTAACCTAACAAATTTAGAATAAGAATTTATCGTTTTTTATTAGGAACAAGATATACCGATCGATATAAACGCCGGTAAATTATTAGAATGGTTAATAAATAGACGACATTGTACAAGAGATTGGCAACCCAATGTTATAACTATTAGAGAAAAAATAAACAATGCTATACAGGATATGCCTGCTCACGAAGGCATAGCTAAACTACTATCTGGCACATGTAAGGAAAAGCTTCGATCATTTCAATATTGATAATAATTTATCTTTATTATTATCATGCAAATTTTAATCCAATTTCGATAGAATTATCTTATACCCTTTATTCTCCGCAGACATAAACTACTTTCATTGTAAAAAGATAATAGAGATTTTAAAAGAGACTGAAGGAGATTCGAAAAATTTATTCGGACGTTACGGATCAAAAAGGATGAAAGATTGGCAAGAAATTGTTCGTTTATATGAAAAGGATAACATATATCTTGCCGAAGCTGCTCAAATGCTTGTGAGAAATGTTAATTTTGAAGTACCGAGCTTCAGAAAGCAGATCCAGAAGCTAGAACAGATGCAAAATGTGAATAAGCAGAGTTTTTCACTCTTTTTTTGCTCCAATGTTTTTTTTTTTTTTCATTTCAATTTTATTAAACCTATGCTAACATGTTTTCTGATACAGGATTTTGAGAAAAAGGAAACTGATTATAAAAAGTCTGAAAATATATCGCGTAATGAATTCACAACGCTTTGTAAACAGCTGGGAATTCCTGGTCATAAGATAAAGAAAGAACTGGTCGAAAGGGTCGGGGAATTACCAGATATTTATAAAAGGATATCAGAGAAGGCTAAAGCCGTTGATAACGTTGTTGAATTTTATTCAGCTTTTGTTGAATTCACATTGGGAAGACAGCACGACGGCGGATGTGTTCCAATGGTTAAATACGTCATTGGTAAGACGGTTTTCCTGAATTAGATATTTAATCAAAGGTATCGACTAGTATGAAGAGAATAAACTAATATCAAATTATATTCATTCCATTATTTCAGACAAGGGAAATACTACAACTTATGAATGGACTTATGGAGAAGCGCCTTTGTCAGTTCTTGAAACTGGGCTAAATGTTAATTTTGATGATGACGAAGAAGAAAATAAGGAGAATAGCGAAGTATGAGATAAATTTTGATGAAAATTTGTCTCTGACTGATTTCCAATGAGTTTTAACACTTGAACTAATTATTTGTATTTATTATCCGATATAGATTGACTTCGGGGATGAACCAGTTCAGGAAATTGATTTCGGTCAATTAAACGAAGGAGGAGAAATAGATTTTGGTGGTGAAGGAGACATAGACTGGGGTAACATTGAGGTTGCTGATGGTACAGCGGAAGAAATTGACTTTAATATATCTCTAGAAGAATCTGGGATTGTAGTGGAGGCGGCTGGACTTGACGGCGGAATTGCAACCGGCAATGAAGCTCTTACTGTCCTTGACAATCCCTCGACCAGAAACGAGTTTATAGATCAATTGCTAGAGGTGATTGAATCTTCAAACTCGTTCATTCTGTTTATATATGTATAAACTTTTGCATACAATGTATAACTTATTAACGTTTTATCTTTCAGCTCGAAGCTTTTCTCAAACTTCGTTTATACGAGTTTCAAGGAGATAGTAGAAACAATTTGTTGAGTATGAGTCAAATGCAGCAAGCTCCTTCTATGCTACAACTCGCCACTGCTGATAGTACTAGGTGCATGTTGGATCACGTGCAAATCCTTCTCACTGAAATTTTGGACAGTAGAGTTCAACATTTGCATAACATGAAACATTCACCTAGGTGAAAATAAATGTTATCTATTTATATTATTATTAAAATTAGAATCTGATCCTCATTCAGTGTCAGAGAAATTTAAAGACTCAAGATTCTCCTAGCAAAACATATTTTAAGCATTGTGTACCTTTTCGTGTTACAGATACGTGGATGTGCTCGCTGCTACACTAAAGCAAAAATTAACTGTATCTGAAAAGATGGTTGCTCTTCAAAAATTGGTCAATCAAAAACGTGAAGAGGCTTCAAATCAAGCTCTAGCTCTTCAACCAACTTTAAAAGTGATTATTCAACGGACTAAGGAACTTCAGTACGAGGTTATTGCTGTTTGATACTGAGAATTACATCTCTTATTATAGTATTTTCTTGTACTATTCATTTTTACTCAACTAAATAATCTTTCATTTACAGATTGAACAAGATATATCGAAAAAGTACAAGAACAGGATTGTGCATTTGACTGGCGGTGTAAATACTCTCTAACAAGTGTAGCTTATCTCTTGTAACTATTATAAGAAGCTACGGTATTTAAGGGATAGACGTAATTACGGGGATAGGGTTTTTTCATTAATTTATACACTGATTATTGTTGTTATGATATTTGCATATTATTTGAGTAACAGCAGTTTTCAATGAATCTTATATTTTTATCAAATATATTAACATATATTATTATAAAACTTATTTCGTCATATGTATATTATTTATCTTAATTTAATAACACACCCTCTTCAATATAACAACATTTCCTCGTTTATATTTATTTTCATTCCGTTACTTGCAATTACATTTCTAGTTCCGAAATAGAACGAATTTTTCTAAGTTTTTTTTCTAAGCGAAAAGTGAATTTTCGCATCCGAAAATCTGACCCCCAGCAATCTATTTAGGAAATTTCAATGATTGCAAAAAATCCAAAATTTTTACGGTAACTGAAAAGAACGAAAACTAAAGAATCTACCGATTGATCAGACCCGATCTTTCTAGCCCATATACACACAGTCTTCTCCATGTATTAAATTTCAAAGCTGATAACTTATACGTATGTAGTACTTGCGACTACATCATTAGTGTCATTACCCTAATTTTGAATAAATTAAGCTAACTGTTTTAGGATATATCACAATTATCGATAACAGTATCCCATACGAAATATGATTTCATTTTAACTTATCATTACCACTAATTGTAGATCTTTACCTACTCAGAATCGCACCAGTGAGCTATAATAGTAGAATGTATCAGAACTACGATTGGCATAATGTTTTCTGCAACAGTTTATAAGTGTATGTAATTATGTATATGTACTAGGGTGGTCCTTAATTTGATCATTTTCAAATTTCAATGCACACATGGGCCAGGACTTCTTCAAATATACAGTACAAAAAATAATGTAGCCAAAACCCCAGGTTCCTATCTCAATTCTAGGTGCCGCCCCAAAGATTTAGAATTTTTCGATTTGTCACATATCGCGGTTTATTTATTTTCTTCCTATTGCAGTATAGTTCCGAAAGATCTCAAACTTGGCACATTCCTTACTTGTAGTAGGTAGTAGTAGGTAGTATTCCAAGAAAATTCGACAGATTTTCATCGATATAATTTTCGAAGCTATACAGCTGACCAAAAAAATATTTCTTATCTTCAAATTGTGATGAACAAAAATTTTGTCGTTAAAAATGTGTGCATTTTTTACGGATACCTAATACTATAGGTAAGAAATGTGCGGAGTTTCAGATTATTCGAAGCTATAATGCGATAGGAAGTCAAAAATAATCACGAAGTACTAAAAATCGTGTGTTATTCAAATGGGAAAGTTCGAAGGCTTTGGGACAGTACTTAGAATTGTGATAGGAACCTGGGGTTTTGACTACACTTTTTTTGTATATATTTGGAAACGTTCTGGCCCATGAGAGCATCGAAATTCAAATATGACCGAATTAAGGAACACCCTAATGCATACGTCGTATGAGAGTCAATCTCGGATGAAATTAGAATAACTTTCATAATTGCTACTTCAGACTTTCCTTAACTGTTCATAAAATGAATGGATTTCTGTTAAGTCGAAAAGTCGAGGAGTCTAAATCCATTTCTTCCAACTTTCAAAGCCGCACGTCCGTCACCACGACCCTTTTTTGAATTTAAAGTAAAATATGTTGGGAGTAGATCATCGGTTGTACGCGAAAAACCGTTAGACTCTTTGAAAAGGGCCAGGTTCTAGGCTTCTATGCAGACCTTGTTGATGTATAATATCCACGTAATTTCAACTTCTTTGGAAACTGGAATCGATCACTAGCTCCAAAGCTCTGATCCGGTCGTCATCGTTCTACGTGAGCCAATCATCTTAGGGTGCATTTACTACCTTTATTCTAGTAGCTTATCCCTTCTAACTATTATACAAGCTACAGTATCGAAGGGAGAGACGTCGCATTACGGGGATAAATTTTCTTCCAATTAATTTATACACTGAGATCTGTTATTCTTATAGATTTATATTCACTTTGAGTGTAACAGCAAGAACATAACATTTTTCAATCACTAAGTTGGATGAATAAATATTGTTCTAGAAGCGCAACGAACTGTGAACAAATTCAACTTCCGAGTTAGGGTTGAAAAAGTGCATACATTCGTATGTTATACTAATAACAATAGTTCACACGCAATTTTATATCGGCCTATGTATGGCTAGTATAGGTAGTTATTTCAGTTATAAGAGCATGAAGAGATTTTGCACTAATCGCCACGACGAGGATGTGCACACTGCTTTGGTTGTGGGACAGGGATACCTTCGTAAACATTCTGCCAATGCTCGATCACATTCGCACAGACGTTGAGCACACGATCCAGATCCACCCCAATCTCCGTGTTCAACGGCTGTAATAAAACAACATTAATTAGCAATTAAATTTAAAAACCACAGTCGAAAATTCAATCCAAAGAAACTTCGTGAAAATATTTCTTTATCATTTTTTTATTCTCTCGTTTTTACCGCATATCGGCTTGTTTCCACGGTAGCATTTCCAGTAGTAGGGAACGAAGTATTCTAAGAACATTGGGCAGTCGGTTGCCTCGTAACACCAATCGTGCATTTTACAGCATCTGTAAAAATTTTTATTAAATTAAATTTCTTTCATGGCTAAAATTTGACTCGTCATTTTTTGTTTAGATAGTTGTGTTTCTTCGACTATAACGTCAACACTTGTATTCTTGAAAAATTCAGTACATCAACGTGCCTGGCGTTTCCCTTGGGGCACGCTAGTTAGAGGCATAGCATCTTCATTCGCCCTTATCAACTCCTGTTGCCAAAAAAAAAAAAAAAAAAAACAAGAAACTTTCGAACCCCCATTAGCTAATTGTAAGTTCATGCATATATGGATTGCGGTTCTTCAAATGTACGAACGTGGCAAAATTATAGATCGTCACCCACACTCATTGCTACACATTTCACAATTTCATGTTCATCGAGAAGAATAAATTGGTCTTATCTACTCAATTATCAGCTTCATTTCTATTATAATAATTACATCTTAATATTTCCGCGAAAACTCACCTATCAATACCGTCGATACTGAATCCAGATCCTAAAAAACCACAGTAACATCCGTATCCTTTGTAGGCAAGTGGATTACACCCCGTTGCACATACGACCATATTATACAGGTGTACGACACCCCTCTTTGATCTTTTGAGGGAAGAGCTGATTCTCGGTATCACCCTGAAAATACCATATTAATTAACATATGTAATTAAAAACATATGAATTTCCTTGAAGCATATTATTAAAGGTTTTCATATCCATCATCATTCGTATTTATAGAATTTTTTTTCAGTTTTTTTAATTTGTAACAAAAAAAAAAAAAAAAAAAAGAACACTACCTCTGTGCAATTAGCTCTAATATACTTGATAAATGTGTCGTGTTTTTTTAACGTTCTATAAAACTAATTCCGAAGTTAATATTTTTACTAAAAGGGTCAGAATTTTTTCTGCACATACAAAATATCACATTTCCAGAGCGCTTTTAGCGTAGCTTAATGAACTGCGACTAGCTAGTAGACTGTTTGTTTTTATTTTTATTTTTATTGTCAACGAAGGGTTGAATCTGGAGCTAGAATAAATTCTCTAAAATTCGAATCGCGATCTGATAATTGGTAAATACCCCATATTGATACAAAGATTTAATTAGATCAAATGGCTCGGTCCCTCGAGTGTACATTTGATAAATATATAATTTACGCTGTTCCCGTTGCTTTGGAATCGTTGCTTTGTGGCAGGACACCTTCTGTTTGTCGGAAAAAATGTGTTTGGTGATTCTGGTGTATTGCGGGCATGGATGTGCCCCAAGGGTTCCCACCATAGCCTAGATATAGCGATTCAGGACCTCGGTTATATATTTGTCGCCAGGATTGTACCCGTGGGATGATTTCACCACCTGAAACACCAATGATCTTCTATGATTGCAGATTCCCGAGTAAAAATGATTTTATAGAATTATATAGAATTATATAGAATTGTTCTATATAATTCTATAGAAATATTGGCCCGATAGAAATATATAGAATTCTATATAATTTTATAAAATTCTATAGAAATATTGGCCCGATAGAAATATATAGAATTCTATATAATTTTATAAAATTCTATATATTTCTATCGGGCCAATATTTCTATAGAATTATATATACTTCTATGAGATTATATATAATTCTGTGAAATTCTATATAATTCTGTAAAATTTTATATAATTCTATAAAATTATACTGAAGCCGGACTCTTTCCTAAATTTGAAACGAAAAGAATAACAAAGCATGGGTAGATTTTTTAAGAATCGAGTAAAAATGATTTTATATAATTATATAGAATTATATAAAAGTTAGATAGAATTGTATAGAATTATATAGAATTATATATCGACAGCTTAATAACATAGTTCGTAAGCACCAAAAATGGCCTATTTTCAAACAATTTCTAATGGACGCCAAATTTTTTTTGGAGATACGTCTGTCAGTTTGCGAATTTTTTTTTTTTTTTTTTTTGGCGCTTACGTGATTATGTTATTAAGCTGTCGATATATAAAAATCCATGTAAGTTTTATAGAACTTTATATAATTATATATAACTTTATAGAGTTATATGGAATCATATAGAGTTCTATATAGGATCCAAAACAAGCTTATATGTGGGTTTTGTAGAACTCTATATAATTCTATATAACTCTATAAAGTTATATATAATTATATAAAGTTCTATAAAACTTACATAGATTTTTATATATAATTCTATATAATTCTATACAATTCTATATAACTTTTATATAATTCTATATAATTCTATATAATTATATAAAATCATTTTTACTCGGGTTCTAATTATACATACATACAAATCCAATAAATTTCTAGCCTATGTGTGTACATACAACATACACAGTATGTCCTATCAAAACATCCTCGATATTTACTGAAGGTTTGGCCAAAATCATGGTATAGGTATCAAAGAAATATGAAAAATTCTATTCAGGAAATTTGATTCCAACTAGAAATTGGTATAGTTACTCATAAATGGTAGAGCATGGCAAGAAACGAACTTGATTTTTGCAACGCAAACGTAAAAGGGAAAGTTGGAAAAAGTTTCCCCCCCCTCTCGTATATAATATAACTTTGCTGTATAGGAAAGTTCAAAAGTTTCTATAATATATCTGCGGGTTCAGTAGGTACCTAGTAGGTAATATATGTATGTACCTTAGGCCGGAGTGAAAAAGGTCAATTTTCGCGGATCGTATTCTAATAGTGCGGGAAAGTTATGTCTTGGCATCACTCAAAACTGTGCCAAAGGAAAAAATTTACAATTGATATCTTCTGTTCTGGCAAACACCCCAAAGTTTTGAATTTTTTAACACGGGGTTTAAATGGAGAAAAAAGGCAAAAAGACGAATTGGCACTGAAAAATTCGTAAAAACTCTCTGGGTCGGCCGATTTCAGTCTTCCTACGCTTATTCGATGCGGGAAAAATGTAGCTTTCGTTTGACGTTTTGAAATTCAAAATATCTTACTTACTTTAGAAGATACAAAATTGAAAAATAGCGTTTTTTCGGGAAATACTCGATTTTCAAACGCGTGTATCTTTGAAACTAAGAAAGATATTCTGAATTTCAAAATGCCAAGCGAAAGCTATATTCTTTCCACTTCGAATAAGCGTAGGAAGACTGAAATCGGCCGACCCAGTGAGTTTTTATGAATTTTTCAGTGCTAATTTGTCTTTTTGCCTTTTTTCTCCATTTAAACCCCGTGTTAAAAAATTCAAAACTTTGGGGCGTTTGCCAGAACAGAAGATATCTAGTGTAAATTTTTTCCTTTGGCACAGTTTTGAGTGATGCCAAGACATAACTTTCCCGTACTATTAGAATACGATCCGCGAAAATCGACCTGTTTCACTCCGGCCTAATGTACCTACTTCATATAACTAAATATAAATGCATCAAGATTTGTTTGCTTTGTGGAAAGTTATTTGTTTCAATTGCAACGTTATTTGCAGTATATAGGCTTTAATCGCAATTATTAAGCCACCTTGAGTGAGAAGATAAAGTGATTTTAACTCCGGGTTGTCAGTCGCACAATTGTATACCTACTGCTGCATCGTAGTAAACCTTTTCTTTTGTATCCAGAGGTAAAATGAGGTTGAGAAACAAAGGGAACGTTATTTATATGTACTATGGAAGTTATATCATGAAAGGGCTGGTCCACCAAGGATAACGAAAATAGTTTACGGTACGAGTCGTACCAATAACAATGTTAATAAATATAAAAGTAAACCGAATAGAGGGAGAGAGCTACAGGGGTGATGATACCCCAATAATTTCGTGCTTTGTATATCATATAGCCGTATGGATGTCAGGTTGAGGTGTTTATCCTTTTGTTCAATCCAGCTTCTTTATGTGTAAAAATATACCGTAAGATATTAGCCATTTATATAGGACCAAGCAGCTATATAGCTACGTTCTAAATCTCTCACGAACTTTTGTAACCCTGGAATGAATATTGGCATGAACATATATAATATGTTGGCAACGTGACCGCAAGGAAGTTACCTTGACTTTCGAATTACGCGTAATTACACGCGAATACGGAAGCTCTTTTACTAGAGATTGTACTTTTGGGAAAAGTTCCCAGAGTTTCAACCCTGTGTAAATAACGAGTTATTTTCAAGCAATAAAAATAATTCGCTTATAGGAGCAATTTTATAGTTTATATTTTAAATCATATATAGCTTTCAGAAATAGGAAAAATTTTATGGTCAAAATATTGCCATTTTGTTCTTATGATATACGAAGGATACCGTTTGATTCAATGCCAATTATAGTTTAAAAGTCTTTGGAACGTCAGCGTCTCCGAAGACCACTTACTCCTACTTTTACCTAAAGTCGGGATATAGGTATACGGGAATGGTATAAAGCCACCGGAACGCAGTCTGGAGCAAATGCGTTGATTGCCGTTAAGGCTGTTTTACAATTTATCAGTTTTTCGCTCATTTAAAAATTCCACGATTTCCTTGACCGAGTGAAATCAAACCAGTAAGTCGAACGTGCTCTGAGAATTCGTGTTTCTCATGCTTTACTCTGAATTATAGCTTAGCTGCATATATCCTCATAATTCCTTTTATCGGAATTGAATAAATTGTAATGAATTTTTATGGAAACATTTATAAAGTACACAATTTTCGTCCAACTCTCTTCATCATGATACCTACTCGCTGGCCTATGAAATGAGTTATTGACCGCGTTCGAAAATTATTGCTGATGCGTGAATCATTCATCTAATTCCATTTATCGTTAGCTAACGAGGCTTACGCGTATCTTGACCGGGATAGCGGTCAGTGCGTGGAATAATGAGTACAGCTGTAACTGTACACTTTGTCACGGTCATTGTCACGTTCAAATTAAGATCTCTGCAAGAGCGTGAATCTCAGATTTATCATCCGTTCCAATAGTGTGAAGTATAACGGCATATATAAAAAAATCAAAAAACAATTTTCCGCTTTTCAATATACATCGATGTTTTTAGTCATTCACTCATTCATGGATCCCGAAATTTTCCACGTATACAACAATTATATTCGCTCTTATTCGCACGCCGTTTTCGCTCCATAATGATAAGATTTTCTTAATTTCAGGAAATTCCCAATTAACTCAGTACGAAAGCAGCAAGAAGACATAGCCACAGACTTTAATTTTCTACTCGCTAATGTATCATAGCGTTGCCAAAAGTTTCACCCATAGTCGTAACCCAATTATACCTACAAGAGCAACAAAACTGTGATAAAAAAATAAAATAAAAACAGAGTCAGATGAAAATACCGTCGGCCTCATCTGCTCCTTGCTTGCTTCATTACCTCGATAATCAACCGATTTGCATTCCCCTAGCAGAAGAAAAACAAAAAAAAAAAAAAAAAATGATACAGAGAACACAAAAACTTTCGGTGTACAGGAGTCTGTAAATTGAGACACGAAAGATCAGTGGATCAGTTCAAAGATCAGCCTCTTTTATGTCAAACTTCTCAAGCAGTCTCACCGCGTTTTTTATGTCACTAATATACTCCCAAGGGAATATAAGCCGAAGAGTGGCTCGTCGGCAAAGTATATAAGTTAGGGTTCGCTGCCCTCGAGTTTTTGATAAGTCTTCTTTGATTTGGTATTCTGAGTGTCCCTAATTGTGTTTAAGCAGTTTGTAGTCGCTAGATACGTTTACAGTGATTAACCGATGATCAAATTAGCTATACTATTGAGTATGTGGCTAATTTATGGGATGCAGATATGAGGTGACAATACGTTAGTCGTGATTATAGGGTGTTTGTACGGATTTCCAAACCTCGGGCTGCTATACCTGCAATAGCTATACGCACCTGTTTCGGAATCCCAGTGGAGGTGGGAACTACGTTAATTAAACTTGTTAGCAACAGTTGAGATTTTCAATAGCGTAATATCACTGTACTGCAGTATCCAGGTCGCTAGTCTTCGTTACATTGCACTTTGTTTTGCTTTGGCTCGTTCGTGGTATTCTAGTATTATAGTTACTTTATGGTTGGATATTGTCACCGCAATTTCACAAATGCGTACAAATGAATACCGCGCGGATAACTCGTTGGAAAAGAGTTAACTACATGTCATCAGCTTTCTTTGAAAAAAAAAACCTTTCCGCCTATAAGTACTTCAAACTTTTATCATAAAGACAAAAATGAAAGGCTCGAGGTTTTGGTAATAATTGAATCGAATACACAAATTTCAGATTCATCATCAAAAGTTTCATAATATGTATATGCCCCCAAATATCTGATCGATTTTCTGTTCATAAACGACCGAAACGACTTGGACTTGAGCTTGGGTACTCCCTTATTCATCGATCAGTCCGAGAGGTCCCGTTTGTATTGACTTGCACATAAGCTGCTGTCTGCACTGTTTGATGTATGATAATTGACATTCTGACTCCAAAGTTCAGTGTTCGGAAACGTTTTCAATTCCATAAAATCGAACTTATTGAAAATATGGAAACACATCTACTCAAATGCGGTTTTATGAAAAGTTTGTACATAATAATCATCACCAACGCTTCATAATTCTAAAGTTTCAATGATATTTTCAATAATTGAACAATATCTGAAAATCTGTGAAAAGAACTTGATCAAAAGTTTATATGAGATTTGATATAAATTTGATTACAAATATGTGAAGAACATTGCAATGCTATGAAGTACCTTGGGCGTAGGAAGACGTCGCGATGAGCAAAATCAGGAGACAGAGGGTTCGCAATCTGTTATCTGCTGCAGTACTCGTTCGTTGAATTCTTAGCGATGAGGTGATGAAACGTTTGTTAATAATCTCACGCAACGGACGCCACATCGATTACCAATTAAGGCACTCAGGCCACACTGCCCGAACCGTAAACCTAATAACGTTATCATTTACCTTGGGGTCAAAATATTGGTTTAACAACCGATGGTATTAACGTTGACTCACGATTTGCGATGCATGATAATTTGCGGGAAAAAAAATATCAGCGGGGGTTGAGTCGCCGATCGATTTACCCGAACAATTCGGTTCACGATTCAAAGCGCTTTTATCACGCCACGTGCTCTTCATTCCGTTAATTTTAAGCTTCATTGTTATATGATTGTTCAAATCAAACAGAAATTATTTCTGAATTCGGTGAAAATAGCATTCTAACAACACCGAAATTCCAGGTCCACATTTAGGATTAAATCAACCGTAATGCGGAATTGTACTTTAGTGTCACTTTGAACTAAAGCAGTTGGTATGTACGACTACACGGAATTAAAAATTCACAAACTTATGGCCTGAATTCAGTGCAAATTCTACCTGCATACTCTAATGTTCTACTCGCGAACGGTACGGTTCGAGTGACTGTTGTTTCCAGCTTCTAGACGAACAAAATAGTCAGTAGTCCCTCCTACTATGAGTCCTCGACATCTTCGTCGTCTTCAGAGGTATCCTACCCTCGTTCAAGATTTGCGCTAAGAGCTAAAACCAAGATTTACTTTCACCTCTTGAAACCCTATGATTTTGTTCCAGAAATTTCCGAAGCAGTTAGGGTCTATTTCCGTAGCAAACCATTGAACAAGTTTGGTAATCAAACGTTTCTATGACTATTAGAACTTTCCCTATTTATCGATATAGGACTTAAGTTTCATCGGTCCAAAGAATTGCGAGACATTTATAGACGCAAAGAGGGTTCCGAGAATTTCCTCGAATTTGCTTGAAGCTTGAAGAAATTCTCTCATGAGGGGAAGGTCAAGGTTGAAAGCTGCGACGTAGGTCAGGAATACTCGCAGAATTACAAAAGAATATTGATGAATCGCTGTTATAAGTTATAATTAAATGTTGAAATTAATCTGTAAATACGGCGTCTTATATGTGTATATCTCTGTTATAATTCGGCTAACTGGTTCTATATTTAAAGCCCTAATTGGTTTCAGAAATAAATTTGTTATGCACGATTTGTAATATCGGCTTAATGCAACGATCTGACGGAAGTTGAAAGTTATGTCTTGACCCAGGCACTCGATGCATACCTACGATTAATTTGAATAAAATTTCCGGATATGCGTGATATCCCGTGATGAAGATTTATATCGCGAAAAAAAATTCAGCACTACAGAATTGAGGAGGAAAATAGTAATACGCGCAGAACCCGTGAAATGAATTTGGGACGAGAAAAGAAATTGAATTGACTTGAATTTCAATGAAATGTAAAAGTTAGTCTCACTTGTTGTTTTTCATTAGTCAAATGATTTGAAAAAATAAAAAGACAAAAAAAAAACAGAATAATGATATTAATAGACAGATTTGTATGCAGGGCAGAAATGTTCTGTTTTTCTCTCACATTTCTATAAGAAAACGATTCGTCTCCAAAAGAGGGTAAAAAAAAGATTACTCCATTTTTCCAATCTAATATAAATGTGTAAAATTTGAAAACTCGATACCCAGTACATATATATATATACCTACTATATATATATATATATATATATATATATATATAGTCAAATCTTTGAAATACAATGAAAGTTTATGGTATAAACTATAATGCATAACATTATGGGTTTTGCTTGACTGTGCAGCCGGGTATTCTGTTTCGCTTGCCATTTCTATTCAATTTAGTTAAAACAGTAGGCTTGAAATTTCGCGAAGAGTTATTGTTGCATATTGTTATGTGTATGTGACTAAAGTGTTGGAAAGCAACCGCACGACGAGAACAAAGATAGAAACGTCTACGATACGCGCTACAGAGTTCTGAAAGCATTCAATTCTTGTTTCCACGGTAGCTGTATAGAAGGATATACAGTGACAAGTTCAAGTTTCAGTTTCAGTTTCAGTTTCAATGTTCTCTAATCTGATAAACTTTTTCTATTTACTAAAACGTTCTTAATTAATAATTATCGACTGAAACCAAAAATTCAAGCCCATTATATCAACCTGCAAGATTTCATTTGTTTATTTGTATAACGTGAAGCAAATTCTGCTTCAATCTCTAATATTTCACTTAGCAATAAGACTTCCTCTAAACTTTAATAAGATAGAATCTTACAATCTACGGCGAAAGTTATCAAAGGCTACATAAATGCCACTTAACCAGATTGTTTCATCTTACGATCTTGGACATTGACGTAACGTTTCGTTTATATACTAATTATGATACTGTAGTACTATCAACGAATTGCCAACCAGGTTCGGCTATACTAAATGCAGTTGATGACGTAAACCATATTATTGTATTTCATGATTAGGAATTTTCGATTCAACCATATAACATGGGCAAATGATACAGCTGGATCGCCTCTGGAACTCTGTTTTTTTTTTTTATGATCGGTCACAAACGAGAAAACAATTCATTCGATCTATCACTCAGAAAAAGGTCTTCTTGACACAACCAAAATTTGGTTATCATATGGACAATCACATTTTTTGTCCAGTCAACCAAAAATTTCGTTGGGATAACCAAAATTTTGTTGGCAAAACCAAATTTTGTTGGGACAATCAAAATTTTGGCTATTCCAAGAAAATTTTTGGTTGACTGAACAAAAAATGTGATTGTCCATATAATAAGCCAAATTTTGGTTGTGGCAACAAGACCTTTTACTGAGTGTATATATATACACATAGGTATATGTATACTTGTAGAGAGGCTTAGCAGCAATATCTTGAATATTCATAGTGCTGCAGAAGTGGAGAAAGTATACAGCTGGTAGGTATAAGACAGCAACGATAAATATGCGATCTTAAAACACGCGAGATAGATGATGCATCAAGGCGGATCATTCCCGTCATTTTTCGAGCTAGCTTAGTCGAACAGATCCTTGTACCGTGAAGCCCATTCACCTCGACATATTCGCGACGTACCCACGTACGTATCCATATAGAAATCAGGGTGCACAGTAAAGGTGGTTGAACATTACGGTGCATCAGAGTATGAAAGGTGATAGAATGCAGGGAATTCATCGTTGCCCAACACCCTGTGCACCAGTAGCTGTAAGTATATCCTTGGATTTTCGCTGACGCTGGAATAGTTTACAATCATATAGAAGCAATATCTACTGTGACATACAATACAGACATATACACATATCTACTGAAGAAGAACAAGAATGGCGCCAAATATCCGTAGGAAGGAAGTTGAGAGGCCACCCTCGTGTCAGGAATGACAATAAGCAATGCGAACGTAACAGTTTCGGATGAAGTAAACGTGAATATAATTGTATAGAAAATATGACCAAAAAATCGAGCTATTTTTAAGGCAAACGATATAGTTAATTAATTGCGATGATGTTTTCAATGATATTGATTTAATGCAGTGAATATCTACAGAAGCAGGTAGAATGGTGTTTTTTTTTTTTTTTCATTTCTTCTTCTTTCTTTTATTCTTCTTTTGTTTCAAATCTTTAGTTCTCGTTTTACAAGGTTTGTTCTGTACAAAGTACATGTGTGTACGTCTAAATATGTGTGTGTGTGTGTATTAGGGTGGTTAAGAAAAAAAATTGACATTTTATTTATTTTTTTTCATTATACCTACGTGAAAAATGTTAATATAAATGGTGAAAGAAAAAACTCCTCCAAATATGAATATGAACTCTATACATTAATTTTGAATAGAAGGTCAAGCCTATTTTTCTAATTGTGTTTGATATCATGGTTTTTCAAAATTTGATTGAAAAGAATTCTTGTAATATGTGTTAAAAGATATTTATTTCAAAATATGTGTAACAGAAGTACCTATAGAGAAAAGTTTGCAATGTTAATAAACAACAAATAATAAATAACTATAATATCTCGCATATTTTACAATTCTAACAACATTTGAATCATGTACCATGAAATATTGCATTTCTTCAACGAATATTCTGTTACGTTAACGTTACGAATTTCAACCTCATACATTTTTCACGTAATGGGGAGAAGGAGAAAAAATATCGATTAAAAAAAATATATATATATATGTCAACCACCCTAGTATACATACATATGTCTGAGAACCTGTCTGAGATGGATATTCATCTTTCAAGGCCACACCATCCTGCATTTGACATGATAACTGCTGCAGAGGTTCATAAAGCGATCTTGACGGACGTTGTACACGACCGTTTCGAATTGATTGTATACTTTTCAGATCTGGATGAAATTTCCGATACGTAATTAGTCATTCGAAACAATAGTCTGTACAAGGTTACAAGTCGGGGAATATTCCACGACGCAATTATAATTGCACGTGATTTATCTGGGCTTGGCTGTCTCAACTTCGAACAGCGGTATTGCATATGCAATACCTGTACCTGGGTATTACACCTTCCGTGAATCGATCGCGTATATATATCTACCTATACTATTAATATAATTATGCGCAGTATTCCAAATGGCAATCCATATTATTGTTGTATGAATAGAGATGATATAATCAGCTTAAAAAAAAAATTCGACAGATTGTTTACAACAAATTTTCGAAAGTCGTTCAATGCTGAAGGCGCTTCTTCACGGTTAGAAACATTCTGTCTGATTCAATCTTAACAGAAAGTGAGCTGAAGTCATTATTCTTTAGATTTTCATGCCAATTTTTTCATTTACGTATCGTAAATCGTGGTAATTAATATCTGAACCTTAATTTTATATGACTAATCTGTTAATCTTGCGCATTGATCATGCGGCTTCAAAAGTTACTGTAATTTTCCTTCTGAGCATATTCGAACAAAGTAATATATAATACCTAAATATGCGAGTTAATTGAGAGTGAAATCTGTAAAAAATTCATACCCACGAAGAGCTAATCTCAATATTTTGTCAAATCCTCGCCTTTTGGATGGTCATTTTTTTTTCTAATTACGTTATACGACCATATCACGTTTCTGCAGAGAGTACTGTAGATGAATTCCTACATGTGTATTATTCCGTATATTAATTAGCCTTTTAGTAATTACAAACTTTTTCTGCACATTTTAATTATGATTGTGTATTTCAAAAATAATCGATCACATACATTTTTTTTAACTTCGTTAATTTTCACTTATGAATTCTTTCTATTTCACCCATGATCGAAAAAGACAAAGTATATAAAAAGGTCGTCAACCACTGATCGAACCGAAACTATACACGTGGGATGATAAAAGCCGATTTTTCTCGACATTTTTCATGTTTTTTGCTCCTTTCTCTTTCAACCAACAATCAAGATCATTAAATGGAAGTAAATGTTTACTATATGTCGTTTATTTCGCTGGTGGTGGTGAAAACATGTGGGTAAACGTGGGCGAAAAAGACCCACTGATCATCAAGTCACGTGGAAACTCTCACGGCATATTGGATCACCTTTATCTTTATTCCGCTTATCATCGCTATACACATATAACACGTATATAACTATGCATAACTTTCGTATACATATATAGTAAGAAAAAAATTTCTATGTATTATGCACATATTTACTCGTGGTTTATGAAAAAACGGTGGCTTCAGGTGGCACAGCTCAAGCCCTCCGATCTTGTTTTTCTGTTTTCTTTTTCCGTTTTTAAACATCCTACAAACTCGAGTACTTGGACTAGATTCAGAAATGTACAAGGTAGGTACACACACGGAAAGTTGCTATGGGAACTCTGCACTAGCAAAGCAATAATAAATATGAGAGGCTATTCTATTTAAAGTATAACATATTAATTAAGGTGTTTTGTAATACATTATGTAGAATAATATATTCAATGATTAAATTCGAGAATTTAAATCCATTATCAAATATTAAAGAGATGTATGTGTATTTTGAATATAAACATTAATATGTTTCTCATTAATTTGGATGCGAATTATACCAACAATATCGTGATATGAAAGTTTTCTTCTGCAGATAGGAGTTTACCTTCACCACTTACCAATCAGCCTATCCGCTGGGAAATGTAGGCATAAAGGCTCTTGGGGAAAACGATACGAGTATCATTTCAACGCGGTTGGTTGCGTAGCTAAAAGTTGGTAAAGGCTGAAAGAGCCATCCTAACGACACCGGATTTTCATTTAGTATCGTCGGTTGCTCTAGGCCAGCTTTAATGAAAATGAAATCTAAATACGTCAGTTCAAATCCCACACCAGTATTCTTAAATCTAAGAAAGAAGGATGTTATGTATAAATGTGTGAAAAATTAGCGAATAAACAAACAGTCAAATTTTATAGAATTATTCAAATGATCGATCGGAATTATTTGCGTATGATCGTCCGAAATGGGGAACAGATTTGACCACGCTTTTAAGGAAATGAGATTTTCATCGTTTTCCAAAACCCTACTGCCATGAAAATCCGATTTCCAAATCGGCAAGCTCGTATGACATGAACATTTTATGGTCGAATTAGTAGTTGATTCGAACAAGCGTTTATCGAACATAAAGTATAGCCATGGGGGTAGATAAAAACGTAACGATTGTTTGAAAGAAATTAATCACTCGATCGAGGTAACGAGACAGTTGAACAGATATTATCGTGTAGAAATTTGATAACTGGAATATCTGTTTCGAACGTCAAAGTTCTTTACAAAAGATGAAAGAACAGGTGGGAGGGACGCTAGATTCTATCTGGTACCTATCCAGATATAATGGACTGGGTGAGATAACTGTAGAGGTAGTACGAGGTGTGCTTTAACAATTGGTTCGAATAATTAGGGGAAAACTGCAAGAGACATATTTTCGAGGGCATATTTTTTTTAACGAGCAATATGGTCACCGTTTTTTGATCATTGTGACACCTGGCCATTGTGTTATAGCGCCAATTGCACACTGGTAACATATTCTGTGCAATTCTCAATCGTAATGATAGTCAAGATTTGATAAAAAAGAATAAAAAAAATGGTGAATCGGTATATTAGAATTAGGAATTAATCGATTACAAGTAATAACCATTATTCCGGTACCCTACCGGAAATTAGAAAATTGCGCAAGATATGAACACGGATTGAGGGCTATACTGTTACGATGTGCGCGTTATCGAAGAACGCGTTGATGTAATAAATGATTATGACATGTTTCGTGTTACAAATCTTTACCTGAAGTGGGACAGATACCACCACCACCTTCATTAGTGGCATAAGACCATCCCTTCGATATTTCATACGCATAAATTTTCATGAAATTATGTTTCTTGAAGGTATGTATACAGCTACACTACACGTTTCATTGTATTGAGGATTACGGTGATATTAGTTCTTCGTGTTGTCGTAACCAATTTCTAAAAAAATTGTGATTTCATGATTGCAGCTAGAACTGACCAAACGAATCTGCGATCTTTCAACATCCCAATTATCTTAAATCGTTGCAATTTACGACCACGGACTAACCGGTGAAGATTACGACTAGTCCTTCAATCAGTCAATTTGCAGTCGATTGATGCCCGCCGTTTCTAGATTGCCAAATTGGTACATAAGCGATTCTTGATTGCGAAGACTTAGAAAAAAAGGTTTGAGAAGCTAGGGGTTCAAAACTGAATGAATGCAATTTTTATCCCTAAAAAAATATAGTATATTGCTGCAGACATCTGCACGTATATCATTAACGACTTACTACAATATCCACTCCCACGGTGTATTACACCGCGTTCAGATCGTTTGATTTAATTTTTATATTCGGATTCCGAATTCCCGTTTCGATATGATTACGTAAATTATATTAACCGCAGGCTAACAAAAAGCCATTGGAAATCGCACTGGACGCAAGGACAACGTCAATTTATGGTCAACACGTAATCGGTCAATGTTTGTGTATGTGGATACGTAATTGAAAATTAACAGATGGGCTATACGAATTATTGTCACTCCGATTTTACGCCGTTAATCTGCGATAAAATAAAAATCCATAAAGTCGTTTTTCTTATTTCTCGATTCTTTCAACTTTACGATCTACGTAGTTTTGATTTTCTCCATAGACCCGGAAGGGCTAACATGAGTTATATACATTTTTTTGGCTTGATATGATGAGGGAAGGTAAAATGTGGGTAGACATTGTAGGCAAGGCTTTGAATTTCAATGAAAATTTCTGATATCGCTTTATTCATACATATTACAAAAGCTTGTGAATATTATTATTCGTTAACAGTACCTATAATAACTTTATGAAAATTTACCCGTTCTAATACGCAGAGAGAGAGACATGGGTTAGGGAACCGACGGATTTACGGATCAGCAAAGTATTGTCTGCCGTTTTGATGCCGTCATGTCCGTCGTCACCCTGTCACTTTAACACAACCGATCAACGCGTATAGCTCCTGTTCTATTTCAAAGCTGATCTTGTTGCGGCGTTAAACGTGCTTTTGAGAGATGAAAGAAAGAAAAGAAAAAAAAAAAAAAAAATGATAGAATCAAAGAAAAGAAAGGAAAAGAAAAGAAGAGAAGATAACAATCGAGTTAAATTAGTGATAAATAATGGGGTTCTTTTCATTACAAGAAAAAATCAGGTGTTCATAAGTTTACCCTCGCGCAAATGAGAGGAACATTTTAATTGTCACTCATTGTAATTTGCCGGCAAGAAACTGTTACCTTGATAAATTAATTTTTCTATATTTTATCTCGCGATTCTCCTCAATAGTTGCCGAAAAAGGTTCCACATGAAAAAAATAAAAAAAAAATAAAAAATTTCATCGCTTATCGCCTGTCCGAATATCGTATCCGGAAAATTTCTGACGCCTTGTTCGACCGGAAGCACGATTTTAATCTGTTATGACTGGCGGCTAAAAGCACTTCCTTTTTTACATTAATTCTTCATTTTCGCAGTTGCAATGGCGTCGATAGAATTCAGAGTTATAGGTACATCGTATTCGCGTGAATATTGAAGCACAATTTTCCTACGAGGTTCAACTCAGAGTTGCACTACACTATTTATACATATACGTGTCGTAAAAATCTTTCTACCTACTTACGAGAAAAGAAAAAAAAAAAAAAGACTTGATTTTCCCTCAATGCACTTTGTTACGAATTAGTTTTGTTTTTAGTCTTCAAAGTCAATGCATAAGTCTGTGTCTTAAGATTCGCCTCGTTTTACACTTAAGAGTAACTAAGATGATACAGGAAAATCGGAATGTAGAGGATATAAAATGATTGTTGGTAACATCCATTAATCTTTGTATTTTTTTTTTTTTTTTTTTTATTAATAATGTAATTGAAATTGAGTTTAGAATTTACATCGTAAAAAAATTAAACTTAAATGTGAATCTAGAGGAAACTGTGGATGAGGAAGGAGAGTAGAAGTGTATGAGACAATGGTCGACTAAATATATAGTCTCTCGCAATAATTAGTATTGAGTAATGAGAACATGTAACTCCGTTGTAGCCAAGGTGGGGGACGTAGAAGTGCGGATGTAAGTCAAGTGTGATTCTGAGGAAATAGATCTATAGATAGATAGATAGATAGCAAGTTTATTATGCCATAGCTATTACAGGCCGGAAGGCTATAATCTACAGAATTTACTAAACTTAATGAGAAGAGAAAAAAAATGCATTCAAATAAAAAACAAAGGACGAGCAGAGATAAGAATAGATTAGGAATAAGCATGTAACGAAAAGGAATGTAGATAGTATAAATAACTACATATGCATTGTTGACTTAAGACTAGACACAACTTATAGCTCAAAGATCAAGACCCGACAGAAGGCGGACCATGCCTGACAGAACAAATTAGCATTTAAGACAAATTTGCATCTGGAAGGACCTGAACATTAAGTTAGAATAACAGAATAATAGTAGGGTAATTCCGGGGTAGATGGCCGTAAGGGAGAGATGGCTAATTCAACGAAATTCTACTTAAAACTCATGTCTATGGCCAACTACCCCGGAATTACCCTATGCGCAAAATAAAACAAAATCGAAAATACAGAGTTTCGATTAGTCCTCCGGAAATACATGCCTAAACCAAAACCGCATAGGTGCGATCTGGCACCTTTAGCCCTGCGAAGCTTTGACACGGACGAGTTAGAAGGGCGCTTCGCAGTGGCCGATGAAAGGTGGGAAAATACCCTGACCTTAAAGAGGTCCAGATACGACGAGAGGCTCTAACGGATAAAGGGAGAATGTGCCAGAGGTAAACGGCGACAAGAGTGAAAGAATTGCGCGATGGTCAGCAGTCCTATGAGCTGGAATACAGCACTCCTCAACCTGACCAGAATCCGCAAGTTTAACCGAGCGACGAGTGCTCGACGAATCCACCTCAACAAATAATTCGATCGCCAACTGGTAGCCACTTCAGCCACGTGCGAGGAACAGAGTTGGCTAAGGATGTAAGATAGCATTTGGGGTGCGAATGATAAAAAAAAAAAAAAAAAAAAACTGTATGAGAATATAATACAAGGAATGACTATACCAAGGGGTCCAGAACTTTAAAGGATCTACCCATGCATTCCTTCGTATTTGTCTGTTCAAGCCAGGGTCCCACATCCTTTCCAATTATCTTTGAATGAAAATTGTATAGAGAAAAAAAATAAAAATATTTGCCACTGATCCTAATTGTTCTCGAGATCTTCTTGAGGGATCAGCTGAAATCGGATTATCTATTTATATATGGTAGACAAATTACTTGTATAAAATCATTACGGAGCTAAGTGCGTAGTTGTGGGATGGACAAACTTATGATAGTATACTACTATAGGCTTGAAATCTTTAGACAGTTTGGCCGAATTTCAAATTATCAGTAAGTGATTACCCTTCAATATTCGGCGATGATCAGGTGGCATCACAGCTCCTCGTATCCCTATATATAATTAACATGACTAGGACTCAGGTAAACTTGGTTTGTAATTACTAATTAGTCCCCACCGAGGTCTATGCATATTAGCTATAGACTAGCCACTTCACTGATTAGTGCGGCTGTTAGAATTTCCGTTTTTTTTTTTTCTTCTCTAATTTTTGTTTTTAAAAACTTTTCTTAATAGTTTGCTTGACAGATTCATACATCAATTCGATCTGGACCAATCTTGAAACATTTTTCTTCATTTTCGTCTTCACGCTAATTATGGGATAATTAAGCTCATAAAATTAATATAAAATCGAGAGAAGAGCTGGAAGATTTGCCGAACCTTTTCTACCAATGAGATTTTAAAAAGGTGTGAGATATATTAATTGAAGTTTGTACGATTGGTGCTAATGAAAGTCAGAGTTTGAATCAGGATTTCGTTTAAAATCTCGATAGATGAAAGTGGAAATGAAAGAAAATTGTGTCTCTTCGTAGAATTTAACCGGGGCGATATTTCTGAACTCTAGGATTGGTCGTTGCGACTCCGGTTCCTAGTCGGGAAATGATTTTAACCGAGGATACATACAGCTGCTGTATAACAACCTAACGGCGTAAACGGTTCCACGGCAAAATCATATAACGCGATGAAAACCTCTTTAACAAATCATTGTTATATGGGAAATGGAATTGCACTAGTTTCCTCCACTCGTTTTCATATTACAACATCACCAGAGAAATCACAACATAACACCCTCGTTGCAGGTTGAAGTTAAATCACATCCCAGAAATCTATAAATAAATTAAAAAATCACAATCCTTTCAAGATTTTTCTGCATATTAGTATCTCCTATCCTATTATAGTCTCAAATTTCGTTTACCATAACGCACTGTAGAATAAAAAATAAAACGCCAGAGGGTTGATTCTGTAGCGGAAATAACGACAAAATAGCAAAAAATTAATGTCAATTCATCAAATAGGAGCAGCTCATTGGCAGACGCCTATTGTTTTTCATGATTTCAGTGCTATTTTGCCATTATTTCTGCTACAGAATCAACCCCCTGATTCTCTGTGACAAAAAAACGTCGAACTTTAGAATGAATCAAATACCGACTGCAGTTTAATGAAAAAGGCAGGAAAAAAAATCACAACAAATCAGTGATAGTGAAATCGTTGAATCCGCTTGATCGACCCACTACTTGTTTGAGCGAGGGTGGTCCTCTGGCTCTCAGTTAAGCGAGGGCGAGGAGAGTTTAGAAGGGTAGGTAGAGTGAGCTGTACAGAGGGGAACGAGTACTTGGTAATACAATTTGTTTGTGAAAGCGTTCTGACGTCTCGCCGGCTTTTCTCTTGGATTTTGCAGATGTTATGTAGATTTCCACCCTTTCGACTTCCTCCATATACTGACTGTTCCCAGCGATAGGTGGGGGTATAGGAAGGTGTACTTACGCGATTAATTCAAAGTTAATCATCATCGCCACAGTTGTATTGTCGGATGTCCCGATTCCAAGACGGCTGCTCTTCTTAGCCGCGATTATTCATAAGCGAATTATTCATTCGGAACAAAATTCTAGGAGTAGGTATATATATACTATAACTAGGGCTGCAGTTTTAACCGGAAATTATTCGGACCGTTTACTCCATTTGCGAATTTTAACTCTTCGCAATCTCGCAACCAATTCACATCATCAATGCAGGTATATACTCGATACCTCGGGACGTTTTATCAGGGGATTTGTCACATGGTTAAAACTTAAAACTTTACGAAAAAACTTTTCGAACAGCTTTACCCACACGATTTTTCATTCCATTCGTCAATTACCTTGCATGCATTTGATGCAATATAATTTAAGACAATGCATTTATTCATTGATGCTAATATAAGTATTATTTTCTTGGTGGATTTATGATATATATATAAAATCATATATTCAAGATTCATAATTTGACAAATCAGCCCGTCTTTCAGCAAGATGTCGGATACCTTGTTATTTACATACGCCTTGTGCAGAGTTTTGCGAAATGAGTTGCAGCAACAAGACTGCTGAGCTTTGACATGCTTATTCAATGTGACTTTCTTAATGGAATGAACTAACGATATTACATTTTTCTTGTATTTATTTTCTTCCATTTCTTGAAGTACAATTTCCTGCTCATAAATAAAATGAAAAAACATAATAATGGCGTGACGACTTGGAAAAACTTGAGGGTGTAGAACTTTTGTTCTTTAAATATTGTTAGTTTCTTCCATGTAGAAGGAAAAAATAAAAATTTCTCGAAAATCTGACAGCTGTGACGAAAACGGCTGGAAATTCATAGAACTAAAAATTTGATAATATATCATCTTTGTACGGATAACGTTGAACAAAATCATACGTCATGTTTGTATAGATGAAAAAATTCATTGTCTTGTATGTATACACCCTTCCTAAATATGTCAATGGAAATCCGAGTTAAAGGTATTGTCTTTTACATAGGTATAGGTTTCTTGTATCTCATGTCGAATTACTGGAGTAGATTCAGGCATTTCGTTACACAGCCTGGTGCTTTCTTTTTATCGGTTATTCTTTCGAACGTAGTATACATATAGAGACCAATTTCATTTCCTTTCTCAGCCTCGCAATATTCTCGATACTTTTGATATTTTTCTGCCTCCATTTGTTGTACTCTTTCCCTTTGCCCTCTTTTTTTTTTTTTTTTTTTTTTTTTCTTACTTTTTTGCTTCTCATTTTTTATCAAACCTAATCTATTCAGATCTTCGATATTACTATATACTCAAAGCTGTGGTCTGTATTGTGTCATACACATGCATGCATACCTCTATACATAAATTTTTTTTTTTAACTTTTCATAAAAATATTGTCAGGTCTGATCGTCCTCATTTTATATCTGTTATCTTTACTTTCAGGTATTTTGACTCGGTTTAAATTTGAACTCAGTGGCGCGAATAGGATTAGAATTTGAAATTCAGAGGGGCGTTCAGAATTTGCACTAGTAATATTTTCATACGTGTGTTTTAGGCTCGATTAATCTTTTACTGCTTTCACTTCAACAACACCATCATAAATATGGATCCGACTTTATACCAATTTAATGACACAGTTGTCTGCATGGTTATTCTGTGGATACTGGGACGTCGGACCTCATTGGCTTTTAATAATATCGAAGGACGTAGCGGTTTTCATTTAGTCACAAATTAAAATACCTGATCCTTTACGTAGTTTTAATATAATATTGGTGTAACTACCGACTGATGAATCACACTAAAGAATATCCTAAAACAATAAATCCGAGTATACACGGAGAAAATTTTATAGGAGAGATTCTCATACTACGTATAGTTGCGGTGGGACATACTTGTAATATGGCGATGGTTCCGATACTTGTACTTAATTTTCCATGAAAATAAGAAAGACATTCCTATATTCGTGGTGACGTTTGGTATACAGTATAGGGCGATCGCCATATTGCAAGTATATCCCACCGCAACTATACGTAGTATGGGAATCTCTCCTATAAAATTTTCTCCGTGTAAAAGCTCGGAAAACTTCAGATTTACAGAAAATTCAATTTCATTATACCCGGGACATGTTAGCTTTTAGTTTTCACCTCTCGGGCAAAGAATTTCATGCTAAACCCTGTCACTGGGAATTCAGTCAATGTGTGATATAAAATAAGTGAAACATAACATGCGATGCTATATTTTCACACGTGAACACTATCCCATCAATGCAATTCATCATATATCAAGTCAAGAGAGTTCTGAGTCCGAGGCTCGATATTGATGGCAATAAACCCAGAAATATGATCGTTCAAAATATCGTCGGCAAAGTCTCGTTCACGATATATACTTCCTAATATGTAATACCTACTATCAATGTGCATAAGTAAATTCGTCTTTAATTCATCAAACTTCTCGGCGACGTTAAAAAATATGGTAAAATTTGAGGGTATTGCATTGAGTTGTAAAAAGGGTTTTTATTACTCTACTTGAATTACCTAATCGGGTTGAGTTAATCCTGATGAAAATCAGCCCTTGACTCGGAAAAAAAATTTCATAAAATTCCTGGCTATATTTAGAACGCTTTTGATGAATTTCTGTCCAGTCCCACGCTTTTCCGGATTTTCGAGCGCTTGATGACGACCATAGCTATTGTCGTATTTCTGTGTATTCTGAAATAAGCCTGCGGAATGATTTCTAGGGGGGGAAAAAAAATGAGCTGTTCGATAAGCCTCAGAGAGTTTCTCAACTCAATGTATGTGCGCGACGTTCTGGATATTTGTTAAATAAATCGGTTTCTGCTACCCTCAAAAGTTGATCAGTTTAAAACTCTTCGGAAACTTTAGACCCTTTTTACATTCAAAGTAAAATGTCTTGGGTATAGCTGATGATCGGCGTGGTGGTATACGACCTACGCGATAAACCGTCAAACTCTTTGAAAAGGGACATATATAGTTATATATATGTATGGTACAGACGTTGCGGTGGTGGAATATCCACGTAATCTTGCGACTTATTCGTAAACGGGCATCGATCACCACCTGAAAAACCTGTGATCCGATCGACGTGAGCCAATCATCACAGGGTCACCTACTCCCTCTCACTTTTAGGACACTCCTCCGCGTCCACTTTGACCACCACCATCACCTGTACCCAGCATCCCCTTTGGCGTCATCAGGCGTGGGGTACGTTGCGCCACTCCGTTCCGCTTCTGTAAAAGACTGGGCGCGCATCGTGAACCTCATTCATTCGCAACCACCTGCTCGCCGAAGACAGACCAAGAGAATATCGAAGGGAAGGAAGGAAGTGGCAACAGTAGAAGTAGCAGTAGAAATATAAATAATCCAACAACGTTAGATAGTCGAATAAATATTGGTGAAATTGTAACTTTCTCTATACGAGGATTGAGAATCGAAGAAGAAGAATTTTCAAAATGAAGATTACATCGGCCTCACCTGCATCCCACCGATCTTTGCTCGGCGTAGCCGTTCTCTTAGTGGTTTGCTTCGTGATAGAAGCTTCAGCTAAACGTAAGTTGAAATTTAAATATTATTTCAGTCATTAAATATTAATAGGGTACTCTGTGATTTTTGAATATTCAATTTTATCCAACTGTGGTAATCGCGTTAATTACTTCCGTTGGCGCACTCGATGTTTTATTATTCTCGGATAAGGTGCAGGCCGTAATGAACTTCCGGGAAACCTTCCTCTCATTTTCCAAAGTGCGACTCAATAATTCTTCTTCACAGTTTGTTCACAACCTTTTTTTTTTTTTTTTTTTTTCCGTTACTTGGACAGTTTCGAAAAACTTTCAAAGTGATTAAAAGTAATACGCCAAAGATGATCAATTCCGCAACCACGACCGAGTCGCAAGGATTCGTAGCTATTATAGCGAAATACATGTTTCGAACAAAATTTTTAAATCATATCCTCGACCGTCACAGCAAAATTTCTTATCAGCCCCTCACGAGCACCCTATAAAATTCCTCAATATACTGACACGTTCATTTTGCAAGGATATGATATTATCTCACGTATCGTAGCTTATACATTTTTGAAACCACTGTCAAGTTTGACGACTCGAGTCGTAAAATATATGCAAATGCACAGTTATTTAATACCTACGTAAAAAATGGTACATGTATATAATATCAATACACATATAGAGTAAAGTCAACGTATATAATATATGAACCAGTTCCGAAAGTTAAACCGTGCGATGTGTTAAAAAATTTATAGTCGATGAAAAAAATCTGAAGTTATAGAAATCGTGTGAATTTGACAATTTAAAAAATTTCAATTAAAAATAATAAGACATTTTCCATTAGGCCATTAAGAAATAACGGCCAAACCCATCTCAGTCCATCCTTTCACCTCCGAAGATGAATACTTTTTTTCTTTTGCGCAAAGAGTAACCAAGAGTTCGGCCACCTCGTAATTTATTCAAAATTTTAAGTTTTATCGTGAAGTATAATTTTTTTTTTTCCTCTGAAACAGGGCAATAACAATTTGCAGAAATTGCATGAGCTGGTTTTACATTCTGAAGGTACGAAAAAATTGCAAAAAATTTCTTCCAAACTTGGTGGTTAATCTCCGCACATCTTATCATATAAGTAGCACATTTTGTGTCACATGTATATCTATCTACTTACTCTGACACACACCTATACGTATCTCTTGGCCTTGTTAATTGAGGGGACTAGGGGCTAGTTGCTGACAGGCTAATTGCGCGTAGCACACCCCTAGAATTTTGTCCTTCACGTTACTGGCTTGGGGATAATAGTGGTCGAAAGGTACACTTCCAATTTGACTCCCGGGTCTTGAATTAGGTAGAGCAATCAACTCGAACAGTTCTCAAAGTTGAGCGAACCAATTTCTCGCCTCAGTGTCTAGCCTGTTTCAGACGAATCATACTTATACAATCAATGATTCTTACTTGCCGAGGAACATTTTTATTAAGTTAAAAATGATTAAATTTATCTTCCAAAAGATTGCATTTGTTATTTTCCTTCTTCGTTCTTATGCATTTTTCAATTTTCTTTATGAGCTTATACATCGTTTGATTCATCACATATCTACAGGTATAACAGATATTCGGAGTTTGCCAAGAAATGAGTTTCTATTTTTCATTCCATTTCAATACCAGTCGTACAATAAAAAGTTTCTATAAATAATAACGGCCCAGTTGTTAGGCTGAAAAAATACAGTTTGACCAAGAAGGATCTAAAACTTGCGGAGAACACTGTGGGAGTTAAAAAAAAATTCGTTTCAGGTATTGGGATAATTTAAAAGTTTCAAAAAAGTTTTATACAAATCAATTTGAGAAAATTGACCACACCATCGAAGCTATACGTAATTACTTTCTGTGTTATTCTTGATCGTTGTATAAATTTTCTCTTCTTTAATTGAAAAGAAGAAAGAAAGAAAAAATAAAAAATAGAAAAGTACAAGGAGAATGAATAATTATGCGAACAAGAAAATGGATAACTTCTAATATTTTAGTATTTTATCAGGAAATAGTTGAATAAACTAATAACTCATAATCGATCAAAGGTATTGAAACGCGAGGTGAAATAGTTGTATAATTTTATACTTATACGTCTGTTAACGTTAAGTAATGTGAAATAGAATTTACCGATCTCGAGATATAAAATGGAATAAAATTTTTATCACAGTTGGTAGATTGAACATAAAAATATGCTTTTAATGATAAGTTAGAACGAAATAATTTCACGTTTATGTTTTATGACCACGTCTTATAACAAGTGATTACACATTGTTTAGATTAAACTGTGAACACTCGTTTTTAACAACAACTTGACTTTATACATATCTTCAATAGCGTTAGAAAATTGAATTACAACTCTTTCAAGCTTTCAACGAAAACCGTTTAACGAACAAAAACGTTTAGGGGCGCGAGAAAATCTGTTTGCATATTTCTGCTATTTTACTTTCCAAGCGCAAAGTCCCTGGAAATTTCTTAGTCAACAAAAGTACTACTTTGAAAATTTTTTCGGAATGTAGGTATTCATCATTCGAATTATAATTTATCGTACAATAATTGCGTTTGTCTGAAAATTTCAAGTACTAACTTTCAAACTGAAAGGTCGAATTATATTTTCTAGTTTTTCAAATGTCGGAAATTAATGATATCAAAATAAGATACCATGCAATATATAATTTAATATTCATGCATGCAATTTATTGATTCAATAATATATTGATATCAGATTTATACAAAACTAAAGGCTTATAATCGTATATTATACCCTATCCTATGCAAAATATAGAATGTTAAGCCCTTTGCTAAAATGTATATAAGGAGTCCGAACTTGACCCCTTTCGCATATCAAACCACGGAGCTAACGAAGATTGCTTTAAAGTTAACCAACACAGTAATACTTTTCATGTTTCCGGTCTAACGGTTGCTCGATGTAGCTACGTCAAACAAATTTAAAAATGTTAAAAGCCCCTTCTGCGCCATGCTCTCACACTCTTTTTCGCCCTACCCTTCCTCTCTCACTTTCTCTCTCTCTCTCTCTCTCTCTCTCTTTCTCGTCTTTGCGTACATTTCGCTATGTATACAAACGCAAGATTTGAACGGGATAGATTTTCGTACACCGCTATACCCTATAACCAGCCGTTGGAAAACTAATCTAAATATTTACGCTTCACGGTTTTACAAACGAAACTGTTTACCCTAAGGATACATATCTTCTAACGGATTACCCGCTATCACTAGATGGCCCCGAATCACTACTCCCTACAAAAGGACTGCAGGATCAAGGATATATCATTGAGTACAAAAGTTGAAGACATTGACAGCTCACTGAACTGTATGCCAGAAAGTTGCGTCTAGTATCCCGCCAATTTGTTTTTTTCTTTTCTTTTTTTGTGTTCATCATGAAATCTAAAGTAGAGATTTGCTAGTCAATTTTGCAGGTAGAAACGAAACGATAATAACTTTGTGATTGGTCAAATTCACCGACATGGAAAATTTGAGAAAAACCATAGGCAGATCGATCGATTGGTCCATCGAAATAATGCAATGCTATCTCTCGGTCGTCAAATAAATATTGTAGTAAGACGGGTCGAGGGTGTAAAGACCCGATCCTTGAAATTGATTCCAAAAACTATATTGCACGGTACCCAATGAAAACAGAAATGAATTCCCACCGATTCGTTGTATATGTCTATTACATCGGCAACAAGATCGATTGAAGTAAGAACAATAAACTTGCTACCACCTGCTAAGTGGCACAAAGTTCCATCAGAAATACACATCCACACGCGAAGGTATCCCAGGCATAAGATCACCGGACCTCAAGAGGCCGTAATCACTTAGGTCATTTGAGGCTAATGAGCCAATTCACTTCCGAAAAACAGGATATATATCTCTTGACATAGTCAAAAACAAGTTGATTGTTCATCTACCGTAATTCCGATTAATTCAAAATTTGGTGAATCCTTTAACAGATCTGATGACGCAGTTATATGAACCCTTGGCAACCCTTGGGGGTAAATCTCATGTAGCTTTTTGGTGCTGGGAAATTTTAGGGGTTTCTTCAAACAGAAGTTTTCACCCCATGTTTACTTGCAACTACGTATGTCGTTCGGGACCAATATTGTAGTCCCGATAAAAGGGAGCTTATCACAAAGGTTCATTTCATATCAGCTATTTCATCCGTTGTTAATTGTCCTGAAGGATTAATTCGATTTTTGATTTTTTCGGAATCGGAAACATTGGACCGATTCGACGTTACACGGAATTGTGGAAACGGTTAACGTAGGTTTATCTAGCGCTAATGAACCTTTGATTTTTAAACTTTCTGACATTTGTTTCAAATGGGGCTCAATTCAATTCATCCAGGATCAAAATGCCCGACTTGAAATAATTCGCTTTCTTATCAAAATTCATAATCGAGTCTTTAATCTTTAACATGTTATCGATTATTGAACGAAACTTGCCACCTGGTATTCGGAAGCCTTTTATATATTTCAAGGTCTAAAGACTAAGGTTTCAGGGAAACGGATGCAGGATGTATGTATAGTATATGTATTCGATTTATTCCGCAAGTCGAAGGTGTAGACTAACATTTAAACTTTGATATTATAGATTTATGAAAATGTAATAAGAATATGAAAGCGGTCATTTTTCACCTAATATATATATGCGAGCTATATGGAATGAAAGTTTTTCAACTTTTTGTGAAGATTTTAAACATTTCTATGATAACAACAGCCTCAAGTTTTCACACCATAGACTTTAGATGACAATAAGCTACGCAATTTATCTGTCTTTATAAAAGTTTTTTGAAGAACAGGATCTTGTATAGAATCTCTGAAGAGATGAAAGTTCTTACTTAACAATTAAGACACGTTATATTATGTAATTAATTAACGTTGTAACCTGCTTTCTGACTTCAAACTTTTGAACAAAATTTTATTCACACAGATTCGCACAGTTTCGAAATATATACTCACGTTCAACCACAAGATATATACGCGTATTGTATTTTCTGTACCTACATGCAAACGTAGTATGTGTAGATTTTATGTCAGACTGCGGTTTTACTTAACTTTTTTCCGCACAGAAGTTTTTTTTTTTTATGTTATATGGTTTCGACTACTTCTATATTCTATATTCACAGCAAAAGTTTAAATGGCGTGAAACTAACCGTATGAGATTTTTTTTAAACTGTATTGCCGCGCACTTGACGATGAGTAGAATTTTATTTTTATTTTTTTTATCATAGTTAAGATATGTGCCTACTTTTGTATATTATATTATATTATACGTATACCTTATGCTATATGGATAAACGGACGTCCCAAGTGTGTAGATATTTTGCTTCAGACGACTTTACTATTTCTGCAGAAATAGTTATGTTATTATGGTGTTGAGTACTTCTATTCCCTCCGGTAGTTGAAGTGGCATTAAAATAACCGCATGAGATCTTCACAAGCTGAATTGCCACTTGAGTCGAAAAAGAATTTGGACGTTGAATGCGCGTAACGGTACGACAGTTCTTTACATTTAGACTATCTTGTTAACCCAGTGTCTTGAAAAAACAGGAGATTCGTATACCAACTAACCCTAATCTCAAGAGAAAAATACATTTCTGTGATTACTTGAAATAGGTAGTCGCCCACGATTGTATACTCTTCATTTCAACCCTAAGAAACCAAGCGGGGCTTAGGCATTGTTCATGCTCTACAGTTTTAAAAAAATATTTCATAATTCATTCCTTGTTTCCTAATCGAGAATTTGATTTTCATGCAATTAAATTCTCAAAAAATGTTGTTATATCGATGCCATCCATCGTTATATATTTTCAAAAATTGAAACGTTAACAAAATTATAATTAAGCATCAAAGCTGAAAGGTGAAAAGCCCCAGCGGCATATATATATATGCAACAGTTTCAACTGTAATCATCTCCCCCGCAGATTTTTATCACCCCTAAATTCGTATACTGTAGGTATAGGTATATCTATCTACAAACGCATGTTTGCGGTTCGAATGTGGGCGAAGCTCTTAGCGTCAGAGATAACTTGTTGCACGTACGTATACGTACCAAAACCGCATGAACATTCGCAATGTAAATTTAATTCCTTTTAAGAAAAGACAATATTTACGAGAATGGTGTTGACTGTTTGTTGTCTGGTAGATCGAGAAGAAAATGAAAAATAATAGTATCGATCGATAAAAAAATAGAAGAAATAAAATAAAATGAAGTTGTTCAACTACCTAGTGCAGGAAACGTTTCAGTAAATTTATGGTTCATTTTTTTTCTAAACCGCAAATTTTTATGACAAGGCAAATAAATATAGGAATTTAAAATTTTTGACGATTAAAAAATTTTCCTAACCACTCCTAGTTGAATGCTTTTTCTCGAGTTGATATTTAGGAACGGTATAATTAATGTCACCTTCATCAAGGTCTGATGAGAATAGATTGAGGATTTAACTATGCCTGCAAGTGATAGTGATAAGGCTAGATTTGAAACTGTCATAGTCAGAATTCAGGAACAAAGGATCACCGTTTGCCCCAGGGTGTAAAATATATTGGCACTTTCTTCCGGCCGAAGTTCCGGCTGCTCTTTAGGCGAATATTCAAACAGCCTGAATGACCCCCGCAGTAAATTTGGGCGACTTTTGATCATTATAATCGATTGGAAATTTCTCTGAACTGTAGATTTCACCCATTTTAAGACTACGGTTATAACTAGGAAAAATCTACATAATTTTACGAGACTGCTTCAGTTTTCGAACGCCTTTTGCACAAACTAAGAAAAAAGACAGAAACCCTGGGAAAAAAGGAAGCAAACATGGCTCATTACGCTGGAGGGCAGCATCCCTCGGGAACAGCCAGACACAGAGAATAGGTACCGGTATATACCTAAATAAAATTGAAACAATATACCTACTGGGAATATAAAGTTAAATTAAAATGAGGAGAAATGAATGTTGAAAATAGGAAAGGAAAAATTTAAATGGATTCGTCTATGATATTCGTATATTTATACAATATGCAATTCTAATAGATGATTTCGGATCGAGCAATTCTCATATAATATGATCACGACTATGAAATACTCATTGCATATTTATCAAGGAGGTCAAAATTCTGAACGAAAACTGAAGGGACTTTGTTATTTTCTTAAAAAAGAAAAAAGAAAAAAAAAAAAAAAAAAAAAGGGCTGCGCAAGGATAAGCCATGATGGATGAGGTACGAGACCTGAGGGTTCGTACGGTGCTCGACACTATTGGCATAACCATAACTACTGCCCGGGGGTTAGAGGGGTAGATTTAGAATCCAGTTCACGTAATTTCGTAATTCACATAGGACAGAAACAACCGGTATGCCCTGGGCAAACATACCGTTTAGGTGCATTTATTCGTGTGTATATTTTACGCTAGTCAATGTTTCTCATACTCTAGAGACTTGATATGTGGCAATTTAGAAATACCCTATTCGTTTGCGGTCGTCATATAAAATAGTTCTCGCTTGGTGTGACCCAATATATTTATTATAGTCACGTACGGCGTGGTGCCTCGACTTATCATTACACCCCGACACCTTTTCGTTACTAAATTTCTTTCACCAATGCTTCGAGATTTTGAAGGTTTTTTTCCCCGTTTTTAGTATACCTTGACCGATATACCAAAATCTATAACATTATATTTCACCCTGAATGCGATATACAAAAAAAAAAAAAATATATATATTATGCAGTGATGTTCTTTTAATTTGAATACATATATTTCGATCAAGTAATTCCGACAGAAGTTTATTTTCAAGCAAATTAAAGGGTAGTTTTCTAAATCGTTATCAATATATCGTGTGGGAATATTTCGTATATGCATACAGCTGACGATAGAGATAATTGAGATAATTGATGTATCAATCGCGAAAGGCAAAGTGATTGATTTTTTTTTCTTTTCTTTTCTTTTTTCTCTCAATATTATCTTATACACGAAACTCAGTGACCGATTTTGCATAAGGATTCTTTCAAATTATATCATAAAAATCTGTAAAAAAAAAAAAAAAAGAATTTCGTCTCAATGTCAAATAGTCACTAGAACTTGACGGGGTGAAAATGGAACGAATACTATATCGCTCTGCTTGATGTAGGGTTGGCGTTTACAGTTACGCGAATAGACTAGAATATTATTTTATCAATCTGAAGAGAAATTGGCGGACGTTGACGTCCACTTTTCTGACCCTAGGGTAGGGTGGATAATAAATTTCATTGATGAATAACTGGAATTATTCAATGGAAACGATGATTTTCACGTATGATACAGCTTTGAATAATTCTATTTGTGTAATTAATATCCGGAAACTATATAGGTATAAAGCATCAAGTTTGGATTTTGGAAGGTAATGGAATACGAGACTCTGATGTTCATTGATTACTGATTAGTTTATGACGTTATATTTCTAAGGTTTCGATTCTGTCGATTAAATCAGATTATCTTCTATTCATGTTTTATTGATCCGATAACGTAACATGATAGGAAAGATTAGTGTTTGAATTAACATTATATATAATATTCATAGAATTTGACAATGGAATTAAATCAAGATATAATAATTATTCATTCGACCAAAGAAATTTCTTTTTCTACAAGGATGAATTTAATACAGAATATATGTATATTTATTTTTTATTTTTTCCTTCTTTTATATTATTTCTTACGCTTTCCTGACTTCGGTAATGCTTTCTCTTACAACAGGTTGGTAACGAGATTCAGACAATGAAATTAAATTAACAAAGAGAAAAATTTACTTATTGTAGCTGCAGGGGAAGTTCCCCAAAACCAGCGGATAGGGTAATGAGGTATGACATTGAACCAGAACCGTTGTAAGTCATTTGTTTCTTTTTTTTAATTACACTCAAATGTCTCTGTACGTTTTAATATTCATTACCCATGTACGGAAGTGGAATTTGAAATAACTAAAATAATAAAAAAAAAAAAATCTTCACAAGACTTTATAAATTATCATCGAAGTTAGAGAATATAATTCATCAAATGATATCAAAGTTAGAGAGAAAATCGTACAAGTTCTATAATAAATCGGATAATCTTATAGCTTTTGCTTATTCTTTGAATTTTTATTCATTCCCAATTTTATTTCATATTGTTACCGCGTCATGTCGGTGAGGGAGATTCGATTAGCTAAATAATCTGTTAATCAAGTTATGGGCCTACTTTGGAGTGGGCACTAGGCTCAGGACCCTGAAAGCTACCCTACGTTGTGCAGGCTAACATGTCAAGACATTTTGAGACGATCAAGTGGAACGCCCGGTCCTCGTTGACGCAGAGATTTAGCGCGTTCACCCATGTGATGGCAACAACCCCTTTCCAGGTATAACCAATCTCACCCTTGAGCGTTGATTGATTGGCCAAATACCTACTATACACGTGGGTATCTATACGAGAAGATGTTTGCCACTGAGACCTGCTCACTTCGGCATAATTAACGCAGGCCTTTTGGGTGAGAAGAGAGCATTAGATATATTACGATCATTCGCCAATTGAGGTGAATTTCTCTCAACCACTCGCACCTATCATAATTAACCAAATGTGATTATTGAGGGACTGATCAAATTCAACGAGTTAATACAAACTAATTGTGTTTATCGATCACCGCAATTATTTGACGATTTATATTGCTCATATTATATATATATATACCGACCTATGTGGGATGTTCCCAGATTTTCAATGACTTAAAATCGCAGTATAATAAGTCCATTTATTTGTTAGATAATATTCAGGAAAGTAATTAGGGTGAAATTAAAAGAGATACGAAAAACGGGGGATTGTTTGCCCGAAGGATATCAACATCAATCCTCTGACAAATACAAAAGAATCCTGAACATTTTCACTTTGAGAACGTTGTGTAAAAAGTCTTTTGACATCTACTATAGGTATATACGTATATAAAATTGAAAAAAAAAAAAAAAAAAAAATTGGAAAACATTATATCTTGAAGACAAAATTTCTACGAGACACAAGTTACACTGAATAATGAACGTTCTACCATCTCGAGACATTCTACGTTTCTTTTTCGTCATTAAGGATAAATTTACAGCAATACCAACCTTGCTCATTAATTAAAGCTTTTTTTCTCGCAACTAATTAAAGAAGGAACGGTACAACGCCCAAGCTTTGTGTCCATTTAATTACTCATCATATCAACTCGTACGACTGATTGTCTTCGTATAATATAAAAAAAAGCATCGAAGCAATGAATTATTTTAATTAAGACGTTATAGTGCAGCATTGTTTTTTCGTCTTTTAAAATTCTTCAAAAATTCAGAAACCTGATTGGGGCGATTTTTTCAATGATCGTAAATCTGCTTTATAACACCTAACAATCGGTAGCCTACCTATATCTAAAGTAAGAAGAAACAATAGCGTAAAAAACGGAACTGTAAATCCATGTCGTTATCTCTGAACGACCCACATTCACGTTAAAAATAGATTATAGAGTGCTCTTCCACCCCGTCATCTAATACCCAAAGTGCAATGTGATCTCTCGGTAGCTGCTAACTTTACTTTACATTACTTTACTTTACTTTACTTTACTTTACTTCACAAGGTATATCCCTATGATCCAGTTAATCTTAAATTTATCGTAATATATAAACCCAGGAAACTGCAGTTGCACAAATTTTACATTTCGCGCAAGTATGTGCATACAAAAATGGATAATTTATACCCAATTTTGTTCCTATCTTTATCAGATTTATACAAATTATATGACGATCACTGTTCCAAGGGATGAATTTTAATCTGATGACTCCGCGAAATCTAGAGGTTGCTTATTGCGGTATCTCTATATCGCAGGCTTTTCAGAAGTCCAAAAATGTACCTACGTATGTATCTACCCCTGTTTGATATATAGGAAGCCCACACGATACTTATTGTTTCGATTTGTTTATCTTATCAGCCCCTCATCATCTATACTGATCAATTGTTGATCAGGAGAATCAACGCAGAAGGGTTTTATTATATACGGTTGGCAAATCGCAAATATTGTTCCGTTCGTGGTTCATTAATTATACAATCATACGCCTGCTTCGGTTAATTAAATCATTTGACATTTCGAATAGGGCTTATACGCCCAATCGTAAGGACAACTCTTACCACTGCCCTCAACCCCCGTAAGCCACCCTAGTCAGTCGGGCAAACTTGCTACGTGTTTGGAATAAAATTATGCAAATTTATAGTAGAGCTAGGGACTCAGACACACGTATGTCACACTTTCTGTACACTAACGATGTTTGCAGTGCACCAACTGTAAGGAAACTCTGCTGCACGATTTTGGGATAATTTATCATTATTATTCATTCATTGATTTCATATATAGATAACATCGATTTCTCTCTGTTCAACGTTTGCCTCGGATTCATCAGCTGTTCGGGCTTCATGAGGATAAAAGCTTTTGCACTTTTCTTAAATTCAAGTAGTTTATGAATAATTAAAAATCTATCTCGGCCCGAGAGCTTGGCTATATTGAATCTTGAAGAAAATTAGTTATTTTTCACAGATCCCTGCATCTATATGTATATTTGATTGTAAACGTGCGCCTTCGATCGGCACGTTTCAATAACGGGGTATTATTCTTTCATAATTGGAAACTGCAGACGCTTCACTACCCTATAGGTACTTACACCATTGATTTCATTTTTATCATTAAAAAAATGTTTCTTTTCGTTTTTATTACAACAACAAATTGTCTTTCAAAAAATAGATGGATGTGCTATAGGTCTCGTATCCGCTGCTCTTGTCTCACTAAGAAAATATATATCGGTTTCAAGAATCTAAAGACGTGTCAATAAGATAAAAGGGTGTCTAAAGCACTATTGGTCATTCTGCGAAGTTTCTCTTTCTTCTTTAGCCAACTTGTACCTACTTTTCTCTTTTTCTTGTTTTAACCCACTTCTGAACCCATTATTTTTTAACTCACAGAACTTCCGAACATTAGCGTTTATTTGATAAGAGCTTTGGGAATTTTAGACGCTATATATTATATAGTCGCACTCGCTCAACTCAACCTCCATTACTGTAATCGCAGGATATACAAGAAAATTAAATGAAGGGTATCAACCCTTGAAATTATAGACGGTGAGGCGAGCCACCAGTTCATCGCACAAAACCTTCATACCAAAGAAACTCCTCTTTTTGTTTCGACCTTTTGGCGATTATAGACATAATTTCTAGGTAACAAGTGAGTGATGTTTTTTAATACCTTTTTATGAATGCGATTTTTTATGCGTTGATATACTGCAGTATTAAGTTTCACAGTTTTTAGAAGCAATCAATTTTTCAACCTTATTATCGATCAATACTATAAGGTTGTTTCATCTTTAATATCATTTATCTAACTGTCAGGTTCTGAACGAATTTTACACTTTGTCGCACGTTCGCATGCGGCATTGAATCCCGTAGTAAACCGGACCTCGATGAAGCAAGCCAATAAGGAAATTGATTCCACGAACCTCGGAATTAATGTTTTCTTGCTTTTAAAGCTCCTCGTTTGTAATATCCTATAGCTCTTTCCAAAAGCTGTATACCGTTAGCAGAGCTTTAAATATTATACTAATAATCGTTTGCGAATATTCGAAAATTCAAATAAAATTACAAACTAGCCAAATCTCATTTTTCCTTTTCTTTTTTAACAAAAAATCTAAATCACATAATGTAATACATTTAGTGACTGCAGACGTAAAAACGATTCTTTAATCCGTCAGAATTTCATAAAGGCTCGATTTCTATGCTACAAAAAGATAATATAATAAAATAAATCGATAAAAACGGCATCAATTTATCACGCTAGTTATTCGAATCGTATACGAAAGAAGTGGGCCATTAATAATTGCGTTGAGGTAGGTCGTCCGGATGAGATATCGAAGAGACGGTATACGGTGGTGATCCTACACAGTAAAAAAGAATAACTTGGGCCAAGCATTTTTTTTTTTTAACAACCGACAATCTCTCGAGCGAAGTAAAATTCTCTGAGACCAAGTAAAATTTTTCTTGAATCATGAAAATTTTCTTGGTTCCAGAGAGTTTCACTTCGCTCGAGAGATTGTCGGTTGTTCAAAACGGTTCGAAAAAAAATGCTTGGCCCGAGTTATTCTTTTTTACTGCGTCTATATTCTATACAATATCTTGATATCACAAGTGCTTTTCTTTCTATTTCTTTATTAATAAATACGTACGTTACTCTGAACGAAAGAATTAACTCTGCAAATGGATGGGTAAAAAGTAGGTGTTTGAAGAGAAAGAGAGAGAGAGAGAGACAGAGGGAGGTGGAAAAATGTACAGAGAAAATAAGCTCCTGAAAAAGGTGTAACTTAATTTACTTACAGAATCGCGAAAAGGTATATTCAAATAGCGAGTGGCTAACGTGTTCATTTTACTTACGGGCTAAACCCTTTTTGCAATTTTTTTGTCACTTATGTATACATGAAGTAGGTATGTTACAACTGTTTTATAAAAATATATGTGTTATTTCACTTTACCTAATGTGTATGATTATATAAGCAAGTTGCAATATGTATACCGCATGCCGGTTATACCAAAGGGAAACATTAATTAATGATTACTTTTGCTAAAGGAATTTTTTTGAGCTGGTTAAAATCATCCCTTAGTTACTAAGGCTTAGTAGTTATAATATAATTTCTTGGTTTATGCAACATAAATTCAGGAGTCACTCGGTTGCGTTCAACCCTCATAAAACTTATCCAATTTTGTAATGAAATTTTTCTTGAAAATTTCATTATTTATGTCACCTAATTGACCAGTTTGTGATAATACTAAAGCTAGAAGGAACGTTCACTAAATTTGTTATAACCCAAAGGCCCATAATGTCGACCCTAAATTAGGTAAAACCTGTACTTAAACATCAGGGGTGTCGAATCGAATTTTCGTAAATTAATATCAGTCTTGGCTAGTTATAGATGATCAGGTGAGACGAGGTGATACACCCTATGCTTCGTTGAGGGCCTTTGCACAGCGGATCAATTCTTAAAAAGAAAAGGGCTAACCTTAACTGTTAATTATCCCGCAACGTTTGAGCGGGTAATTGAATGAAAGAGCAACTGGTAGCTTCTGCCTGAGGGAATCTCAGGCTCTAAAGGCTGAAGCGAAGTCGAGCGATTTCATTTTCTACGTAGCAAGTCAAATATTAGATTAAACTTCTTTTTCCTCGTTTTATTTTTGTAGCTTTTTTAGCGGGTTTTTCCTTTTTTCTTAATTTTTTTTTTTTTGACACCCAGCTGCGAAGTTTTTCGTTACGCAAATTGCAGCTTGAAACACTGTAAGCCTATACATAGAAATAGATAATAAAATAATAAGTATACCTATTAGGGTGTGCAAAAAAAAAAAAAAAAAAAATTCAAACGTACATCAACATTCCGGTAGAACATCTCAAATAGAATATCTCAGCCAAATATGAGTTCTCAATATTGATGTTTAGAACAGCCTAATTTCGTTACTAATTTTAGTTACTAATTTTAGTTATTAAAATAGGCAGTTCTAAATATCAATATTAAGAGCTCATATTTGTCTGAGATGTTCTATTTGAAATGCTCTACCGAAATTTTGATGCGCGGTTGAATTTTTTTTTTTTTTTTTTTTGGCACACCCTAATACTTAATACCCAATTAGCAGTAGAAGGAAACCAGTAGTCTCCAGCTTACATTTTCTTCATAATGTTAATCTGAAAATTTACCCTCTATATTCGCATAGTATGACATAATTACGAAGTATTTATATAATAATGAATGCCTTGAGAGACTCTTGAAAGATGCATGTATGTGTATCCCAGGGTAAGCAGCAACGTAGTATAGGCATGTTGTTATATACGTATAAACAAATATACATATATACCTACTTTCCCTGAGCCAGGTGAACCGAATACAATTTGTTTGCTAACAAAGAGAGTGATGCATATAATTGATACATATATCATATATACCTAACTAATTATAAATACACAAGAACATGTGGGATAGGCACAAAACGATATCCACGAATTGAGCTAATCAAAAATATCTACCCCTTTCTCACTCTTTAAAATACAGTCACAATTATTTTTAATTTCGCCATTAGGTGGAGTATCTCTGAAAGTAGCAAGTTGCGCGAATTTTATATAAACAAACATCTGCGTGAATATATTTCAGAATAAAAGTATATATTCGGTATTCGGCGTGGGGTATGACTTATGAGGTAGAAGCAATAGCTTAGTTAATTCGCTTGATGAAACTGAGAACAGACAATTACCTTGGCTTCTGATTAATTATGATACCGTTATCTTTCTCTCTCTCTCTCTCTCTCTCTCTCTCCCTCTCTCGCTCTATTATCTCGCACACTTTAATTGGACTTTAAAACAATTGCCCACTTCCAGCCAATAATTTAGGTAATAGCCGAACAAACTTCACCCTAATTTCCGTGGTCTTATACATAAAACAATATTTCTATGCTTACTTAAACACGCGGTTCGTTCTTCGCTCAAACTTCTTATGGAAGATTAATAAATTTGCATAGTGCAAATCGAATCACTGAACCATCGATCGTTATAAAGTAAAATTTATCCATTCTAAAACGATAACTGTCCGAACTTAGTATTATTCTCTATCTTTTCAAACTTGTCACAACACTCGTGGGATTTTCCCCACGTAAAGTTTGATACCAAATCTTCTAAATTGGATAAAATAATCGAGTCCAATTCGCCCTAACAAGTTAGCGATTAAAAACTTCTTCTCTTCGATGTTTGATGAAATTTATTTAAAATTTTCCCAAACTTCTCACGTAATAATCATAAAACTCTGTCTAATACGTCCTTTGGGAATATTTCATATTCGATAGATTTACGTTATAGTATTATTAATAAGTAATTAACACTTAGTTAAAATAATTATTTTATTTACTCGTAAAATTAAATTCTCTCTCAACCGAAATGTTCGTCGATCTATCAGCTCACGTTTGTCAACAGGTGTGCCATTTATTTAAGCTTACAATTATCGGTTGGGCTATAATAGTATCGTGAAAATTTTGTGTATTTATAATTTTAGGACTTTACCCGGCAAATTAACATATGTGTTATGATCATTTCTTTCTTTATAAACCAAGATAGGTATATCTACGTATATTTTGTAATTATCATTACGCGTTGCAATTAAATAATTTAGTTACGTAGTAGATAGTTAACGATATTAATACTAATCATATATATATATTCTTCTCATTAAATTACACAATGCTAAATGACGAAACAACCACAACGTGATTCTGTCATACGATAACTAACGAATCTATATTCAAATCTGTTTGGATCTAAACAGGCTTATGATATTAATTATATAATAATAATCTTTCGTAACGATCATTCGTGAATAATATATGGTCATTGGTCACATATATGTATCAGTGTAAAAATTTCACTTTACGATAAAACCCAAAGCCTGCGGTAAATCTAATAGTAATTAAATCATCTTGTTTCAGGGGGATGTTCTGCTTTCGGACATTCATGCTTTGGGGCTCATGGAAAGAGGTCTGATCCATCTGATCGTATGGAAGACACTATGCAGGAAGATGTTAGTGCTAATCAAGAGACTCAGGATTACGAGACACCCCGAGGAGGTGGAGAACTCCTTATAGCAGATGCTGGTCAGATTTATCAGGATCGTCCAATGCCACGTTTTCAACCGTTGCAAGTTCTGAGTCCTCAGCAACAACATCCTCGTTTTAATCTATCACCTTTCATCAGGCAATGGGTAGGAAATTTATTAATCAATTATTATTTAACACAATTATTAGAATTTTGAACAATTCTGAAATTCTGAAAATTCTTTGGTTTTTGATATTATTCTTTCCTTTAAATGTTTTTCGTTTAAATTAACGCATATCATTTGTGTTACAGTTGGCTTCGTACCGTCGTGCGAACTCAGTCGACTTTGAGACGAAGTAAGATTCACACAATATCTCAGAAACGAAATGGAATAGAATTACGACTAAAAATAAATAAAACAATTAATTTTTAAAAGATATAAGTTACAATTATTATCGGCTATAACTACATTACGTCTCATACGCCCAACGTCGTTACGGAGTACCTACCTATTATGTGCCCATATCATATCAAAATAAGTCTTTTTTTTTTTTTCTTCTTCCTTTTCTATATTTTAACACGTCGTTTTAACGCTTCGTTCTTTTTTTAACTGATTTTTTGTTCAAGTTACAATTACTTAGGTAACATTTTTTGAGCCCTTAAACAGCTCAGCCCTACTTAATTCAATTGCAATTATATATTATCAATATGAATTTGAATCCTGATCCGTCTTTACAATAAATTCAATGGTAAGATACTGCGCGTTTATTACATCATTTAAAAATGGAACAGGAGCCAGTTATTGTGTACAGGCTGGTGGCTCTTGGACCGATTCGATGCAGATAATATATGCATCAATGATATATAAATGCAATGAGAGCGTATTTCTAAAATAATTTTATTATCATATTATTATCGTAACATTCGATATTTGTAATCTACTTACTATAAACGACGTGTTAGAGAAATAACGTATTAGAAAGTCTTATAATTTATTGTTTAAAAATGAATAACTATATCAACTGCAGTAGGTACTGGTAATTATGTAATAAAGCGTACGCGAGTACGTTAATAATAAACACATTTATCTGTTTGAAACAAAAAAAAAGAAAAAAAAAAAGAAAGAAAGTTATAATAATATTACTATAAGCAATGTTGTATAAGAAATATATAATGATTGAATATAAGATCATAAATGTTGAATACTATATTTATAACATGATTTATTCGAAATTATTCTCGTTGATTGGGGGATATGAGTAAATAAAGGTTTAAAAAGTATTATGCGAATATATATAATATATAGAGTGTCAAAGAATTATATTATTTTAATTTGAAAAAAAAAAAAAAAGCAGACATAAAGAATATTAATAATAATAATAATATTAAAGAATGATGAAAAAAAAAAACAATTAATAGAAAATCTTTATTTTTTATTGCGTTTCTTATCGTTGAATGATTCGTATACAGATTATATTTCGGTGTAATAGTACACGTAGCCTATTTAAAATACATTTAAATATATTATGTAAAAACTGAAAATACCTATAGCATAGTTTAATAGATACCTACTAAACAGTTATCAATAAAGCACTATATAGATGATATTATATCGTAAATCATTTATCCCATAATATTATATACTAACTATAAATTTCACCTAATCCTACAATAATCAATCAATATATACATTATACATATATATTATAATGAATTATGTAATATAACAAGAATACCTACAACATATTACGTTTTAATTAATAATAAGAATTTCAATTTGCCGCGTGTATTCATACTCATACAACAGACGAATGGGTAGGTAAAAATGTAAAAATTTAAGAAACACGCCTGTAGCACTGCAGCCTTTGATACTCCCACGTGACTCGCCGGCTCAACGAGTTCAGTGTGTCCTGCGCTTCCGCAAGCGACATATGTAGTGAGTAGGCAACGTAGTATTTTTTCGATGACATTTCTGTGCTGTTTATTTGTTGAAAATAGAATTATTAACGATTATAAAAATAGTGTAACAGTAATATAAACGTTGAGTATAAGTAAATAGTATCTGAATATAATATATAATATTATATTGAAAATATGTTGTAAAAAGTTCTGTGTCAGATATGTAATTTCTAAGTGTCTTTATTTATTTATTATTTATTTATAATCTTATGAAGTGTGTGTGTGTTAGTGTGCAATCGTAATAATAATAATAACAATAATAATAATAATAATACAACGAATCGATCGGGATAATATAGTGTTTATAATAAGAATTTCATCAATCCAGAAAATCGTCTTAGATGGAAGATAATGGATGATTCGATCACAAACGTGAGTTATAAAAATTTCTTCTTTCCTTTTTTTTTTTTTTTTTTTTTTTTTTTTTTTCTTCTTTTTCTTTTCTTCTTTTTTGTATCAAATTTAGGACGTGGATCTTCTTCGAACTCGTCTATTCATGCCGTGTTACGTTACGATATTATCTGTCATCCAGAGTTCACCTTAAGCCACTAATATTACCTAGATTTGTCTTTATAAAGTGATAATATTATTATTCATTCACGTTACAACAATGTTGTTACGTTAACCCAATTCTTTACGTGTAGGTAAGTACATACGCTAATATCAAACGCTGTTATTTCGACAAATAATTATTCAGGGGTCTTTTCGATCGTATAAAACCATAAGACGAAGTCACCTCGCTGTTTATGGGATTATAAATTCACACTTTTGCCTATAGCTGGCGTTACCTACCCGATAATCTGCCTTACCGACATCCCAGGACACGAAAAATTATTCCAAAGTCACGCTAGAGGGCAGTAAGTCCGCCTTTAAATCTTCGTAGACTTTAAGGTTCGATAGCAGTAGACACATACAATATTTAACACAAAAAATATAATAAAAATATTAAAGAGAAGAATTAAAAATGATAACTTCACGGGGTTTGAGCTTACTCAGAGCCGTTAGACAAGTATCGAAAATAAAACATACTAATAACTTACAACAAGTGCGAAATTCTCACGGGTAAGTTGGATCGTATATTATGTAACCTCAAATAAAGAAATTTTTAGGTTAGAATCAATACTATTTCGCTATATATATATATATAAAAATAATATAAAATATGAACAGTTTCATTATGTTATACGTAAATACTTGTTTTCATTATTAATTGATTTACCGAAGATTTTTAAGAAACTAATTACGTTGTAATCAAAGCATATAACATATCGAAGCAAAGTCTGTACCTAGTATAGCTAAATTTTATTTTTTACGACAATATCATAAAAGATGTTTTCTGCTTTTTTTTTGTTTCTTGTGTTATGGATATAATTATTATAATTATCAAGACACTGTGAAGAGTAATGGATAAAAATCGAACATCTGTTATTGCAGAGTTGTTTACCGTTTACCTGGACCACCGCAAGATAAGAAGAGCCTTATAGCCACAGAAATACTCGGTGGAATTGCGTGGTGGTGGATTTTGTGGCATCTTTGGCACGACTATGAGCATATTATTGTAAGAATTGGGATATATTTGATTAGCGTATGATATTTAGATTCAGATAATTGATGAAAAATCTTACATCATTTTTTCTCTTGATTATTTCTGGATTCTTGAAATTTTTTATTCTTTTATCGAGTATCTATATAATGAAGCAATTTTATCCCTCCAAAGTAATTCTTCCATATTTTAGATTCTAGGATTAGAAATTATTTGTTCAATTTTTAATGAAACTAAATTATTTTTCCCAATATATCGTATATATATACCCAAAACTAACTATTAGGCTTTGATAAATAAAGGGGGAATTCGATTATCCTGATCCTTCAAAATGGACCGATGCAGAACTGGGAATACCTCCAGACGACGATGACGTCTAATAAATTATTTTATAGAAGCTAAAACTATCCACGCCCTAGATACAGTTTTCAAAAACTCGTAAGACCCTCGCAGAACTTTATTAGCTGAAATAAAATGAAACTAAAATATCTGAAAAAAAGTTCTGAAGTAGCAGTTTAAATTATAATAGATAAACTATTTATCGTACACTATTGTATCAATAAAAAGAAGCAATTCTATCGTCGATATTTCACTCCTTCTTCTCATTTATATTAAAAAAAAAAACTCATATATCTCTTTTTTCTCTATATTCATATACATTGCATTTCTTACGATTAAAAAGAATTAAAAATTAAAAGGGACGAATTATTATAGTAGCAGTAAATAAATCGATTAAAGTATTTATTTTTTCTTATTTTTGTTTTTCAATGAAAAAAAAAAAAAAAACAAATCTTATTCACACAAAATTTATTCATTTCGGTAATAAAAAAGTCTAATTTATACATAGAATATTATTATATGATTTGTGGCAGTTTGTTATCCTAAACTGTTTCAATTCTTGGTTGATGTTTTTATAGAAATAGTCTTCACTTCGAGATATCCGTGGAGCCCATCTTCGCCACTGTAAATAAAATGAATCAATTAGTTATACGAATTATTAATACGATTTAAAAATCGAATATTGTGTGATAAGAAGCAAAAATAATTGGATAGAAATCGACAGCCTTATCCTTTTTTTTTTTTTTTTTTTTATGATATTCTTTTTGATATTTGAATATTTATATACACTTACAGTTCTCGTCCTATTCCAGATTTTTTGTAACCACCAAACGGAGTTTGCGGTGTTATAGCATCGTAGCAATTCACCCTTTTAAATAACGAGATAAATTTCATTTTTAAAAAGATAATTATTGGAGTCTATAGAATTACTAACTAATCATTAAAAGCAAAAGAAAGTTGATTTTATTTACCATACGCTTCCTGCCTCTACTGATTTGGCAAAAGTCAGAGCTTTGTCGATGTCTTTAGTTATAACAGCAGCAGCAAGACCGTATGAAGTGTTGTTAGCACGTTCGATAACTTCATCGATCGTATGAAATTTGAGTATCGTTTGTACCGGTCCGAATATTTCCTCCTTTGCTATTCGCATGGTGTCAGAAACTTCTGAGAATACAGTAGGCTGTAAAATATATATATACGAAATAAATATACGAATTAGTTAATCCGTTTCCATAATCGATAGGTATGTAAAATAAAATGAAAAACCTGATTCTTCTCATACCTTAAAGAAAAATCCAACGCTACCCAGTCGGGATCCTCCAGTTTGCAAAACTGCCCCTTCCTTTTTACCGGACTCTACTAGATTTGTGATTTTATCAAGCATCTCTTGGTCGATTTGTGGACCTTGTTCTATTTCCGAGCTGAATGGATCTCCGACCTTCTTATTCTCGGCTAATTCTTTAGCTCGTTTAACGAACGCCTCGTATATTCCGGCTTGAACATAAGTCCGCGAACCAGCGCAGCAGCTTTGTCCATGATTTTCGAAAAGCGCAGCATGGGCTATATCTGCGGCTTCATTGACTATAGAAAAATTCATAGAAAAATAAAAACTGATGGTTTCAATCTCATTTTCAAATAACATAATGATTGACTAACCATCAGCGTCGTCGAAAATAACCACTGGACTTTTTCCTCCCAGTTCCAAACTAACGCGTTTTAAATTGGTCTTCGCGGCTGCTGCCAAAATTAGATGACCAACCTAAATCCGATAGATAAAAGGGATAAAATATTGAAAAATAGAATTCATTCGATCCAATTTTTACCTCCGTTGAACCGGTAAAAGCGACTTTACTGATGTCTGGGTGTTCGGCAATAGCAGCACCTGCGGTGGGCCCGTATCCTGGTAATACGTTAATTACTCCTGGAGGAAATCCAGCCTCTTTTGCAAGAGAAGCTGCGTAAAGAGCAGTCAGAGGCGTTTGTTCAGCTGGTTTTAGAACGATTGTACATCCTGCTGCTAGAGCTGGTCCCCATTTCCAAGATAACATTGCAAGCGGGTAATTCCAGGGAATTATTTGTCCCACGACACCAACCGGCTCCTTTCGCGTCAGTGCAAACCCGTTGCCATCTAAAAAAAGCAAGAAAAATGATAGGATTAAAAATGAAAAGTCAGTTTGGCTTAACGTATTAAATAATTGAACTGGCTATTTGTTTTATTCAATTAACCGAATGATTGAATTACCTGTGGGGATCGTGTTTCCGTGAATCTTATCAGCCCAGCCGGCGTAATAGCGTATAGTTGCGACACTGCCTTGTACGTCGAAAACTGCAGATGCGAATGTCTTTCCATTATCCAAAGATTCCAGGCTTGCAATATGGTCGATGTCTCTTTCGATCAGGTCTGCAAGCTGTGTACATAATAGATGAAAAAATGATAAGTTTAAGGATTTCGTTAATTGCAATTGCAAATTGAAGAATAAAAAATTCTTATCCTCTAAACCTGCGTACTTTGTTCATGAGATTTCCCCTCGCTGAAGCGTCCAAATTGCGCCATGGCGAATCCCTAGCGAATGCTTTTTTCGCTGCTAAAACTGCCTTGTCGACGTCAGCCTAAACGAGAATTCAAACAATATATACAAAATAGAAAAAAAGAAAAAAACCAAAAGGAGAGAACTGAAAAAGAAGGAAACATTAGATTTATATTCAGGATTTATATTGAATGAAAATTGATAATATAAAAAAAGGAAAGTAAATGTCTTAACCAAATTCCACTAACCTTATCAGCTTCGGAAATTTCCGCTATCACAGTCTCGGTAGCTGGATTTAATGTCTGGAATTTTTTCCCACTTTCTGCCTCCACCCATTCGTTGTTGATGAACAACTGTGCGACAGGTCAATAGAGAGAATTAGCTTACGTATGCGCATAAGTTATAGGGCTATTCATACATCGTATTGTGAAAAAGGAATTTTTAATCATTGTGAAAATAATGATCCATGATTCTGGAACATGTTTAATCATTTCTCGATCTCCTTATCGACATAGATATAAATATCTCGCGACCTACATATCATTTCGAACTTTGGCTATGCGAATTTTTATCATTTTCGGAGTGTAATAAATCTATGAGTTGAATATCTATCACAGTTCTACACTTCGAATTATTTCAATGATCACTCATTCGTGCGATAAATTAATTTTTAGCGATGTCATTCGACACAGCGATAGTATAGTAATTTTATACAGAAAGTCACTAATAACAATACGGCTTACACAACAACTGACTCGCAAACTAATTAAAGTAGTGTCCTTCGGTTAGTTTATGTCAATACGTCATGTCTAAGCTCTATGCTTCCAAGTCTCAACACTATTATGAAATGAAATTTAACCATACATTCCGTGACACCAGAATGTAATTGAAATGAAAATTAATCAATAGGTATATATAAAAATCGTAAGCTAGTTAGAAATCCAGATGATTCTTTTTATACCTTTGTGTATTTGATGATAGGATTACGATTCGCCATTTCGTTAGACCGTTTCAGCGCGAGTTGGGGGCGTCTGAGAGAAGCTTTTGCTTTTTTTTTTTTTTTTTTACACCACAGGGACGCTTGCGCAGTATCAAGATGAATCGCAAGGCACAGAAGGTACGCGAAATTCGTTCGCTTACGTTGATTCAGATCGTAAGACTCGAGTGATTAGTGGCATAAATGACGGTAATAATCTTTCGCAACTCACGTTCTCAGCAAACAGACTCACTATGTATTAGACCGGCTTGTCCCTCGCTTTTATACGACCTCTTATCTTCCTGTTCACCTATACATGTCTGGTTAGCATCTAACACATCTGAATACATGGCGTATTCATATACGCATCAACTGTAGTCTGGCAGATTGTATTCATGAAAATTTAGTTATCCATTTCTTTTTCTATATATTTATAACGTTTAAGAGATATTTCCCTCGAAAGTGGTTCTCGTTCGTCGCTAATCGAGGGAACAGAAATAATAATAATAATAATAATAATAATAACTATAGGATGAGATAGATACGCGCTGGAAAGTGGGAATTATGGGTAAAAGTCATTTCTATTCTGTATGTATAAAATTTCGTTGAAATAAGTTCAATAATAATCATTGAGCTGTGTGGTCGGATGAAATTTCAAACTGATAACCCTTCCAACGATTCTTATACGAATTGTGATATTATGATCATTGGGGCATGAGAAGTGGAATATACAAGTATACATTCCGTTGATATCGCAAGAACGTTTCTCTAGATATAATGTCCAATAATAATTCTTTAAAAATAGATCCTCCCGGCCCCCATCATTTTAAACTTATCTCGCGATTTGGCTGAAAGTCAATACTATACGGGATGTAGAAATTATTCATTTATTCCTTTGGATATCATTCTTACACATCTTTAACAAATAGAACTAATTGTAAGTGTCCTATTTTCTCAGGGCATCAAAACTTCCTCGGGGACAGTTGAGAAATTTAAGGAATTGAATTCTATTAAAATGATCATACGTTTATTATGTAGAGATTCTACTAACATACGTCGTGTGGTATATATTACGCGTTTGTGTGACAAATCGATACCTCCTAGATTGCAGATTTTTTGTGATTTGTTCACGCAACGATATAAAAGGTAGAAGTAAACGCTAGCCTTCGGAGTTCATTCACTGCTCCGATTTCCCTTACTTACTTATTTTCTAACTGTCTCATGTTCGTATATATGCGTATATATACGGCTATTCATTGGGTAAATAGAAAAGGTAGGTAACTTGTTTTAGAACCGGTGTAAATTTTAACTTTGACAGATCATTTGATGAAAGTAAGAATCAGTATCTTCGTTTTGTATAACTACTATATAGACGATGACACACGTAGCAATGATTTTACAGAATCAATTCGTATCGAGCAATAAGCACGTTATAGTTGGATCGTTATATAATATAAGTAAATGTACCATAGGTATAAATATTATAATTTTGCTTGTAATACAGGATATATTAGTCCATTATAGTAATTTCGGTTTACCATCGTTGCTCAATTTCACAAGAGACTAGATGATATAGACTAGATAAGAGACTAGATGATTTTCTGTTCGTGCTACACGCGATAAATTGCCTGTACAAGGTTCAGCCCGTAATTGTATGCACCTACAATCTTGGAGAAATTGTTTTTCATTTTGTGTATAATAATCAATATGCAAACGTAACGCCAACACCAATAACAGTATTCATTATATTTGTGAATAGTAGATAGCCAGTAATATATAAGTTAAAACTTTGTCCTTAACGAGATGAGATACTTTTTTGGTCTATATGGTCTATATAATAAAATTCGGTACATTAAAGATTGGGAAAATGAAAAGAGTCGAAACACATAACAGAGAAAGATATTTATTAAAGATATAAAATGATCGAGTAATAAATTTGGAATAAAAAACCGAAATATGGTCTCTTAAATAGACATGAAATTATATCGTAATCTCAGACGAACGGTAGGAATAAAATCTGTTTCTTTGGAGAACCTGTTGACGTGAGTTTAATGATTTGTTGGTAGTTTGATCGAAATCGATTTTACTTCGAGGTAGTTGTTCAACGACTCTTCACCCCTGTAACATAAAATAGAAGACTTGATACTAGTGTTTAATTTCAAACCAAGTAAATGGTCGAAGATCAAAACGGTCAACAAACTCACATCTCTCGCCCGAGGCCAGATTCTTTGTAGCCACCAAATGGTACTTGCGGAGCCACAGCATTGTATTGGTTTACCCTAAAAAAAGACAAGAAACAATAGCATAACTCGGTGGTCAATTTCCTAAGAGATTCTTTAATCCGTGGTCTCAGAATTTTGATCCTACCAGACAGAGCCGGCTTGTACCGCCTTCGCGTACTCTAGAGCGATGTCAATGTTCTTGGTGAAGACCGCAGCTGCCAAACCGTAGTTAGTGTCATTGGATCGCTCGATAACCTCCTCCAAAGTTTCGAACTTCAAGATCGACTGAACTGGTCCGAAAATCTAAAAAGCATAGAATTATGGATAGTAATTGATGGATTGATGCAAATACAGGGAATCTTCGTCTCTGCAATAGATTTACCTCTTCCCTGGCGATTTTCATGTTGTCAGTGACATCCGCAAAGACAGTCGGCTGAATAAAGTAGCCGGCTGAACCGTGGCGCTTTCCACCAGTAAGCAATTTTGCACCTTCGGTTTTCCCTGCCTCGATATAACCTAGGATCCTGTCGAAGGACTCTAAGTCGATCTATAAACAACAAAAGTAAATCAAGCGAGGTTGATTAACGGTTGTCGTCGTGAATCCTCTTCTCACGATTCGGCTGATTTACGCACCTGAGGACCTTGTTCACTTTTAGGGTCAAAAGCATCTCCAACTTTTTTTGCTGCAGCCAGGGCAACGGCTCTCTTCACAAACTCGTCGTAAATTCCGGCCTGAACGAAGAGACGGGTTGGTGCTGTGCAAGTCTGACCCGCGTTTGCGAATACACCATCGTGGGCGTATGCAAGAGCGGAATCCACTGCATAGAAAACTTTCTTGTTAGTACATTGCTCAATCATTAATATGTGGAATGTTTGGATAGAAGCTATAAGTACAATTTGCTAATGTATTCGTATACTCACGATCAGCATCATCGAAGACTACTAACGGACTCTTTCCACCCAGTTCAAGTGTTACACGTTTTAGATTAGTCTCACCTGCAGCCTTCAGTATAAGGTGTCCTACCTGTTGAAATCATGAACAAATACGGTAATCAACGTTTGATGATCAGTCCGAAAATTAGGGAACTAGATCTTGCAGAAGTTGTACACGTATATTATTACCTCAGTAGAACCGGTGAAGGCAATCTTAGCGATTTCGGGATGTGCGGTAAGCGCAGCACCGGCTGCTGGTCCACCTGACAAGATATTGACGACTCCAGGTGGAAATCCAGCCTCCTTAATGATGGCACCGAGTCGAAGGGCAGTCAAAGGCGTTTGTTCCGCTGGTTTTAAGATCACTGTGCAACCCGCTGCTAATGCAGGCCCCAGCTTCATTCCAACCATCATAAACGGATAGTTCCAGGGAATTATCTGGCCGACGACACCTACGGGCTCCTTTCTCGTTAAGGCGAAAGAAGTACCGTCTATATTGAACGTGAACAAGTAAAGTTTTCAATCAATTTTACAAACATAATGCGAAGGCCATGTTGGAATGGCATAAATTATTGTAATTTAGTGTCAATGCACACCATGAGCAGCTTACCACTGGGAATAGTTTTTCCATGTATTTTATCTGGCCAGCCAGCGTAGTAGCGGAAAATATGAGCAACACCTTGAATTTCACCGTACGCCATTGGGAAAGGTTTCCCATTATCGAGTGACTCCAAACTCGCGAACTCGTTGATATTTTTTTCAATTAGATCTGCCAGCTGTTAAAAATAATATTGAAGATGATGAGGTGGAAACTTGTAGATTAACTAGATTAACGAAAGTACCGAGATTCGATTCAAAGTTAATAAGTAAAACACGTTAATCTTGACCTTGTGGATAAGAGCTCCCCGGGCTGAGCCATCCAGTGATCTCCATTCTGATCCTCTGGCGAATGCATTCTTTGCTGCTATCACTGCCTTGTCCACATCGGCCTTTAGGAGATAAAAGAAATCATTTCGTTTATACATTGTGCCGAGTATTTCAAATTCTTTCGAAGCTCGAAAAGACAACAAATTTCTTATCCTTTTTAGGTACTGTAAACAAAATTTGGTTTATAACTTACCTTATCAGCTTCGGAAACATCGACGATTCGTTTACCTGTAGCGGGATTCAAAGTTGAAAATTTTTTCGCATTCGCTGCCTCGACGTACTCATTGTTGATGAAAAGCTGCGTTTTGTAATAAAATACCAGACTTAAATTCCGTATCAATTTTGAAATGATTATATTTTTCGGACGCTATTATTGGTACTAAAAACTCATAATGAATTTTGATATAATAAGCATAATTCGCTGATTAGACCAATAAGTTTAATCAGCTATTGTTATCTCGCCGTAGATAAAATTTGTTTTCTTCACATTGTGCAACATTTGTCGGTTTAATCAAGCTCTAATCTACAGTGATCCCGATTACTTATGTAATGGTAAATGGTTTTTTTTACCAATTACAAAATATCACGTATCTGCCTGTTTTTAATTGAAAAATAATTATGGTTTATGACATTGAAGTTTGCATCGTTGGAACGCAACGAAATTCAACGTGAATTTCAAAAAAATATACATAGCATAAAAATGATCCTACTAGGTTTATTAACATTTTCAAGCTATTTCTAGTCATTTTCAATTTTCAAACATAGCAGGATCATTTTTGGTAAATTAATATATTTCAATTGTTTTTTTTTTCGGATTTCGTTGCGTTCCAACGATGCAGACTTCAATGTCATTATGGTTTGAATATAAATCGTTCCAAAGATCGTCATGTCATCGTGTCTAAGTTCTTTTATTGATGAAACACAAGAACATTTTTGCGATTTTCCGATTAAGCTTACCACGGAATAAACTAGTACTAGTATTATAAAAAACATTTTCATTCGATGATGAGTTAAGTATCTGACTACTTTACTGTACACTATTTACCTTGGTGTAGGTGACTTTTTGCTTTGGGTCTGCCTTAGCAGATGGAGTCAGAGGAGCCGACATCTTCGTGAACTACCTACTTTACGTATATGAGCGCACTGAAGTACGAAATTTTTTGATGGCCTTTTAAAGCGCTGATGATTGCGCCCAGCCCTGATTTTATCAAGTAAAAAGTAATCAGTATATACTAGATTACATTATATACAGTCTTCGCGGTATTAATTGTACGATACTGCGTCAGAGCTGCTGAATTATCACATATAATACCACAAGAGCTTCAAAATTATCGATGACATTGAAGTTTGCATCGTTGGAACGCAACGAAATCAACGTAAATTTATAAAAAATATACATAGCATAAAAATGATCCTACTAGGTTTATGAAGATTTTCAAGTTATTTCTAATCGTTTTCACTGTTCAAACACAGCAGGATCATTTTCCGTAAATTAAAATATTTAAATAATTTTTTTTTGGATTTCGTTGCGTTCCAACGATGCAGACTTCAATGTCATAATATTCGGGTATTTTCCGATAGATTCGTTGCAAAAAATGAAGGAGTCAAGTTTTTCAGGTTACAAAATCACGAGCGTGAAGCGCGAGTGATTTTTCTGAAAAACTTGACGGAAAATTGGAAAATTGTTTTTCATTGTTTTTCAGACAACATACTTTTTTGGCCTATATAATAAAATTCGGTGTATTGAAGATTGGGAAAATGAAGAGAGTCGAAATACATAACAGAGAAAGACATTTATTATAGATATAAAATGATCGAGTAATAAATTTGGAATAAAAAACCGAGACTTGGTCTCTTATAAATAGACATGAAATTATATTGTAATCTCAGACGAGCGGTAGGAATAAAATCTGTTTCTTTGGAGAACCTGTTGACGTGACTTTAATGATTTGTTGGTAGTTTGATCGCAATCGATTTTACTTCGAGGTAGTTGTTCAACGACTCTTCACCCCTGTAACATAAAACATAAAACTTGATACTAGTGTCTAATCTCAAACCAAGTAAATGGTCGAAGATCAAAACGGTCAACAAACTCACATCTCTCGCCCGAGGCCAGATTCTTTGTAGCCACCAAATGGTACTTGCGGAAGCACAGCATCCCATTGGTTTACCCTAAAAAAAAAAAAAAAAAAAAACAATAGCATAACTCGTTAGTCAATTTCCTAAAAGATTCTTTAATCCGTGGTCTCAGAATTGTTATCCTACCAGACGGAGCCGGCTTGTACCGCCTTCGCGTACTCTAGAGCGATGTCAATGTTCTTGGTGAAAACCCCAGCTGCCAAACCGTAGTTAGTGTCGTTGGATCGCTCGATAACCTCCTCCAAAGTCTCGAACTTCAAGATTGACTGAACTGGTCCGAAAATCTAAAAAGCATAGAATTATGGATAGTAGTTGATGGATTGATGCAAATACAGGGAATCTTCGTCTTTGCAATAGACTTACCTCTTCTCTGGCGATTTTCATGTTGTCAGTGACGTTCGCAAAGACAGTTGGCTGAACAAAGTAGCCGGCCGAACCGTGGCGTTTTCCACCAGTAAGCAATTTTGCACCGTCGGTTTTCCCTGACTCGATATAACTTAGAATCCTTTCGAAGGACTCTAAGTCGATCTATAAACAACGAAAGTGAATTAAGCGAGGTTGATTAACTGTTATCGTCGTGAATCCTCTTCTCACGCTTTAGCTGATTTACGCACCTGAGGACCTTGTTCACTTTTAGGGTCAAAAGCATCTCCAACTTTTTTTGCTGCAGCCAGGGCAACGGCTCTCTTCACAAACTCGTCGTAAATTCCGGCCTGTACGAAGAGACGGGTTGGTGCTATGCAAGTCTGACCCGCGTTTGCGAATACACCATCGTGGGCGTATTTAAGAGCGGAATCCACTGCATAGAAAACCTTCTTGTTAGTACATTGCTCAATGATTAATATGCGAAATGTTTGGATAAAAGCTGAAAATACAATTTGCTACTGTATTCGTATACTCACGATCAGCATCATCGAAGACTACCAACGGACTCTTTCCACCCAGTTCGAGTGTTACACGTTTTAGATTGGTCTCACCTGCAGCCTTCAGTATAAGGTGTCCTACCTGTTGAAATCGTGAACAAATACGGTAATTAACGTTTGATGATCAAACTATGGATATAGAACGGAAATGTTGAGATATTTTGGCTTTTTTGATCGGATCGTGTCTGATTTCTCATCAGACCTAGGTTATTCAACAGAATAGACTCTGAGTCACGGATGAAAAAATCGATTGAATTTATGAAAACCAAATCCGGAAGTGAGGGAATTAGATCTTGCAGAAGTTGTATATATGTAATATGTATATTATTACCTCAGTAGAACCGGTGAAGGCAATCTTAGCGATTTCGGGATGTGCGGTAAGCGCAACACCGGCTGCTGGTCCACCTGACAAGATATTGACGACTCCAGGTGGAAATCCAGCCTCCTTAATGATGGCACCGAGTCGAAGGGCAGTCAAAGGCGTTTGTTCCGCTGGTTTTAAGATCACTGTGCAACCCGCTGCTAATGCAGGCCCCAACTTCATTCCAACCATCAGAAACGGATAGTTCCATGGAATTATTTGGCCGACGACACCCACGGGCTCCTTTCTCGTCAAGGCGAAAGAAGTACCGTCTATATTAAATGTGAAAAAGTAAAGTTTTCAATCAATTTTACAAACATAATGTGAGGGCCATGTTTGAATGGCATAAATTATTGTAATTTAGTGTCAATGCACACCATGAGCAGCTTACCACTGGGAATGGTTTTTCCATGTATTTTATCTGGCCAGCCAGCGTAGTAGCGGAAAATATTCACGACAGCTTGAATTTCACCGTATGCCATTGGGAAAGGTTTCCCATTATCGAGTGACTCCAAACTCGCGAACTCGTTGATATTTTTTTCAATCAGATCTGCCAGCTGTTAAAAATTATATTAAAGATGATGAATAAGAAACTTGTAGATCAACGAGAGAACCGAGATTCGATTCAAAGTTAATAAGTAAAACACGTTAATTTCGACCTTGTAGATAAGAGCTCCACGGGCTGAGCCATCCAGTGATCTCCATTCTGATCCTCTGGCGAATGCATTCTTTGCTGCTATCACTGCCTTGTCCACATCGGCCTTTGCGAGATAAAATAAACCACTTCGTTAATACATCGTGCCGCGTATTTCAAATTCTTTCGAAGCTCGAAAAGACAAGAAATTTTCTATCTTGTTAGGTATGGAAAAAAAAAAAATTGTTTTCGAACTTACCTTATCAGCTTCGGAAACATCCACGATTCGTTTAGCTGTAGCGGGATTCAAGGTTGAAAATATTTTCCCACTCGCTGCCTCGACGTACTCATTGTTGATAAAAAGCTGCGTTATATGTAATAAAATACCAGACTTGAATTCCGTATATAAAGTTTGAAATAATTATATTTTTGGGTCGCTGTTAATGGTACCAAAAACTCATAATAAATTCTGACATTATAAGCATGACTCGCTGATTGGACCAATAATTTTAATCAGCTATTGTTATCTCACCGTAGATAAAATTTGCTTTCTTCACATTGTGCAATATTTGTCTGTTCAATCGAGCTCTAATCTACAGTGATCCCGATTACTTATGTAAATGGTATTTCGCAATTTTTACCAATTACAAAATATCACGTATCTGCCTATTTTCAATTAAAAAATGATTATAGCTTGAATATTAATCGTTCCAAAGATCGTCATGTCATCGTGTCTACGTTCTTTTATTGATGAAAAACACAAGGACATTTTTGCGATTTTCCGATGAGGCTTATCACAAAATAAACTAGTCTTAGTATTATGAAAAATATTTTCATTCGATGACGAGTTAAGTATCTGACTACTTCGCTGTACTATTTACCTTGGTGTAGGTGACTTTTGGTTTTGGGTCTGCCTTAGCAGATGGAGTCAGGGGGGCCGACATCTTCGTGAACTACCTACTTGACGTATATGAGGGCACTGAAGTACAAAATTTTCAGATGGCTTTTTAAAGCGCTGGTGAATCCGCCCAGCCCTGCTTTTATCAAGTAAAAAGTAACTATATATACTATACATCATATGTACACTCTTCGCGATATCAATTGCACAATATTGCGTCAGGGCTGCTGAATTATTGGTGATATTTGTTACTACTGTCGGCGCAAAAAGGTTTGGCCCCTCTGTTTGAGTGATCATAACTCCTACAGAAAAATTGGTAGAGCATCGAGTCTAGAAAGATCGGAAAGCGCCAAGTTTTCTGCGTCTAATGGTTGTTCGCAAATTTCCGTGTAAAAATCTTGAAAGCCGTTATGATCTCCGAAAAGTTAAAAAACGTAGTTTTTCGGAGTCCATCGCCGTACGTCAACTTCAACTCGTCACCGTTGATCTGAAATGAGTGTAAAAAATCTGCAAAAATTTAGAAATATTCCCTGAACATTGACGAACATGATAGAGTTTGGTAAATCCAAAAATATTCACAAACCTGGACACCAGGTGCAAAAAGGTCCAATGGTGCGATTTGGGGAACGGATCGGTACGGACGAACCTGAGCCGGCTCAAAATTATCGTCAGGATATACACTTTCTGATTCCGTAATCAGTTTTTGGTTCGCAGTAGCGGACTTCCAGTAATCGACATCAACAATTTTTCAAATTTGAACGGGGCCGCGTGTGTCCCAGCCGCGATATTCTTCGAAAGCACGACGGTATTTGACATTTGTTTTCAACTTGAACTTTATACCGAGGAGTAAGTCGAGTAAGATTGTTTTCTATTTCTTCATCATCAGTGAAAGTCTATCGGAGAACGGCTATATATTAACAATGACATTGAAGTCTGCATCGTTGGAACGCAACGAAATCCGAAAAAAAATAATTTATATATATTAATTTACTTAAAATGATCCTGCTATGTTTGAATAGTGAAAACGATTAGAGATAACTCGAAAATGTTAATAAACCTAGTAGGATCATTTTCATGCTATGTATATTTTTTTTTAATTCACGTTGAATTTCGTTGCGTTCCAACGATGCAAACTTCAATGTCATTATTAACAGCAGACTACTGACTTGTGATTTCTGCACTCACAGTGGACTAGCGACGTGACGTGGCATTTTCACGGATGATTATCTGATTGACACGCAAGTCTCATATCTTTTTAAATGCTGTGATTTTTTCACGTGAGATAAGTTTATCCAACGAATGTTGTCTAACTAATCATTGGATGGATTGTTCAACATGTGAAACGAATGTTCTGTATAAACTGATTTTCATCGTGGTAGAAAAATACCGTGACGTTTATGAAAGACAAAAAAAAAGAAATTCCAATTTTTATTTGCATTTGTATTTTTTGTGGCGAATAATATCATAATTAATTTAGGAAATACCGTATTTCCTATTACAACAGGATTTTCCTAAAGACAAATAACTCTTCGTTTTTATCAGAGTTATATTGGGAGATGACGATAATCTATTATACCCGCTTATACATTAGACAAGCTTAATGATTGGAAGGCAGTTTGATTGAAATAGATTTGATTTCGAGGTAGGCATCGATCCCTTCTTCACCCCTGAAATATGAAGAAAAATTACAGTTATACGGTATCTAACGTCATATCGAAATGCTAAAGAGTGGACATAGGATAACTTACAATTCTCTTCCAATGCCAGACTCTTTATATCCGCCAAAAGGCAATGCTGGATTGCCACCACCCCACTGGTTTACCCTGAAAGAAAAAAAAATAAAATGTTCACACTGGTCAGTTACTTTTCCAATGAATTCCGCACGTATAACTTTCTACAAAATTATTTTCATACCAAACCGTACCGGCCTCCACAGCTTTGGCGAACTCTAGAGCAATATCGATGTTCCTGGTGAAGATTCCGGCCCCCAATCCGTACGTAGTATCGTTGGCTCTCTCGATTACCTCTTCTAGAGTATCGAACTTTAAGATCGACTGCACTGGTCCAAAAATCTGTGAAACATGGAATTACCAATAAAAATTGGTGGATTGATAATAATAATACGCAAAATCGTCCTGTACCTCACCTCTTCCTTCGCAATCCTCATGTCGTCAGTAACGTCTGAAAAAACCGTAGGCTGGATGAAGAGGCCGACTTTGCCGAGTCGATCTCCGCCAGTTTGCAATTTCGCACCTTGTTTCTTTCCTGACTCGATCAATCCTAAGATCTTCTCAAAGGTTTCCCCGTCGATCTGAAATTAAGTGAATTATAATTGAACAAATTCAATTATTAATCGGTACTACTAAGTAAGTGGATCAAAGTTCTTTAATCCACGAACCTGAGGACCTGTCTGTGAACTCGGATCAAAAGCATCGCCAACTTTTCTCGCCACAGCTAAGTCAGTTGATTTCTTCACAAACTCGTCGTAAATTTTAGCCTGTACAAAGACACGTGATGGTGCGATACAGGTCTGACCAGCATTCAGGAACAGAAATTCATGAGCCGTCTTGACGGCAGAATCGACTGCGAAAAGGCAAAGAAGGTATACATATTTAGTAGTGTTAATCTCCAGTATGCAATGATCATAAGCTCGTAATGAGCTTTCTATTTAAGCGATCACTTACGCTCAGCGTCGTCGAATACGACTAGAGGGCTCTTTCCTCCCAACTCTAGAGTGACGCGTTTTAGGTTGGTCCTTCCGGCAGCTTGCAATATTATGTGTCCCACCTGATGAAATCGTGGAGATGAAGAGAAGTATTAACATTGACAAAAATTATTTGGACTGACTTCAAACTCATTAAGTAAGTTCACGAGTTTCACGAGCTGTATCGAAGTGGGATAATCTGATCTTGAAAGTTTGCAAATCGTTTGATGAATCTACGAATTATTCCAACCACGTATCATAGTGTAAAACGTGAACTTGGAAGATTAGGAACATTTTGATAATTACCTCGGTAGATCCGGTGAATGCTACCTTAGCTATATCAGGGTGTTCAGAAATAGCAGCTCCGGCTGTTCGACCGAAACCTGGCACGACGTTCAAAACTCCTGGAGGAAATCCAGCCTCCTTAGCAAGACTAGCGACTCGGAGAGCACTCAGGGGCGTTTGTTCCGCTGGTTTTAAGACTACAGTGCAGCCCGTTGCTAATGCAGGTCCTAGCTTCATTCCAATCATTATCATTGGGTAGTTCCAAGGGGTAATCTGGCCGACAACGCCGATCGGTTCCTTTCTTGTCAAAGCGAACGAGTTTCCGTCTGTGCCAAAGTAAAAAGACGATATTTCCCAATGAATTTCATTTATGTTCAAACACGTCTGCAACAAAATTCGATTACTATCGCGATTAACGACTTACCACCGGGAACAGTCTTGCCGTGAATCTTATCCGTCCAGCTAGCACTACTGCGGAGCGTAGCTGCACACCTATGAACTTCCATGTACGAATTTGTGAAAGGCTTGCCATTATCGAGCGATTCCAAACTCGCTAATTCGTTACTGTTATCTATGATAAGATCAGCCAACTGTTGAGGAAACGAAGCGAATAAATTAGAAATCATCTTACCGACCGGAACAACGGGGATTAGTTAATTGACATAGAATCAAAAATAGAACATCTAATTTACTTTGCGAATAAGATCCCCGCGAGCCGAGGCATCTAAGCTTCTCCAGACTGATCCTCTGGCAAATGCTTTCTTCGCTGCTGCAACCGCCTTGTCGATGTCTGCCTATATCAGGAAGAAAGCGTAATAACGTACGAGGCATAGATCGCCTTTTTTTTCAGGCGCTCATAATGAGGGCCTGAAAAAGGCCTCATACGGTTGGTATCAAATCTAATCTTTTATTTGAAGTTTCGGTATTTTTTACGACAAGCGATAAGAAGTTCGTTAATTTATACTTGTATTATACTTATACTTGTAGCCACACCTTATCACCTTCGGCTACGTCAGCGATTTTTTCTCCAGTCGCAGGATTTGTAGTGGCAAATTTCTTTCCACTGACTGAGTCGACCCACTCATTGTTGATGAAGAGCTGTGAAATATTAAACAATTTCACCCTCGCTCTTTGAATTAATCGCAAGAACAATCTTGGGATAATATAATTCATGCGATGAGCACATTACTCCATATATTACATAGTTCGTGGACATTCTAGATAAATGTGCCAATAATCAACGTGCTAATTAGACTACATGCCTATACCAAGGCGATAAGTCATTAACGGATAAATAAATAATCAATGTGCTAATTTTTCACGAGAACGTTGTATATTTTAAATCACTGTACTATTAATTTTATTGATTTCAATTCAAACTTACCTGGGTGTAAATCACAGTCTGCGTTGGATTTGGATTTCTTTCTGCCATTTTAGTAGCGAGAATATCAACTGTAGTACGGTAGCACGGCAAGATATAATACGAGAATTCGCTGGTGCTCTTTCTCGGTATGAATATATATACTGATCGTGAGTGTAACTATTATAACCATGCGTTCTCCATTTTGGTAGGGTGAGACAGATGACTTGTGTAATTATTGTTTGGATCTTTTAATCTTAAATAATACCCGTATAAATCTAATTTGAGACTATCGTAGGTGACAGGCTTCGTTGAATGTGTTTGTCGCCTACACGAAAGTGATACCAGTGATGAAATGATTAATGAGATCGTATCGGTCATCACATATCATATGGAGGTTTATCACCAGTTATTAGTACAAAATTGAATGTTGAATGCAAAATTTCATATTTCATATTTTGATGTCTTCTAAGAGAATGTTTTTTCCGAAATTCAATTTTTTTTTCTGCTACCAAACGAAAGCAATGATGTCAGGGTATCGATAAATTACATGCAACTGATGCTCCATGCCTTTACGCGAGATAAATTAATCTACATTTACCTGAGGGATGTCAGCCAACGAATATGCATGTATAAGTTGTTGAAGCTGTGGAGGAAATTTCTGTATAAAACGATATTCGTGATTGAAGGAAAACACTTTGGGGTTTAAATAAAACAATGAATGCCAATTTCAATTTTGTGATGAACATATAAAGTATACTTCATCAAATAATATCATAATTATTGACGTGTAAAATATCGATTGATAATTTCACATTGATTATGTCTTGGATTTACAGTTATTCTTAAAGACAGAGGATTTGATACTCTCCGCCTCATACCAGCTTAATGATTGGAGGGTAGTTTGATGGATACAGATTTAATTTCAAGGTAGGTATCGATCCCTTCTTCACCCCTAAAATATGAAAAAGAATCACAGTTACGGTATCTAACGTCATATCGAAATGCCAAAGAGTGGACATAGGATAACTTACAATTCTCTTCCAATGCCTGACTTTTTATATCCACCGAAAGGCAATTGTGGACCGCCACCACCCCATTGATTTACCCTGAAAAAAAAAAAAAAAAAAATACCATTCACACCGGTCAGTCACTTTTCCAATAAATTCCGGACGTGTAATTTTCTTGAAGATCTTTTTCATACCAAACCGAACCGGCCTCAACAGCTTTGGCGAACTCTAGAGCAATATCGAGGTTCTTGGTGAAGATTCCGGCCCCCAATCCATACGTAGTATCGTTGGCTCTCTCGATTACCTCCTCCAGAGTATCGAACTTGAATATCGACTGCACTGGTCCAAAAATCTGTAGAACATAAGATTACCAATAAGAATTGGTGGATTGATATTGATACAGAAAATCGTCTTGTATAACGCTTACCTCTTCTTTCGCGATCCTCATGTCGTCGGTAACGTCTGAAAAGACTGTAGGCTGGATAAAGAAGCCGACTTTGCCAAGTCGATCTCCGCCAGTTTGCAGTTTAGCGCCTTGTTTCTTTCCTGACTCGATCAAGTCTAAGATCTTCTCAAAGGTTTCCGTGTCGATCTGAAATTGAGTGAATTATAATTGAGCAAGTTCAATTGATCGGTACAACTGTAGGTGGATCAAAGCTCTTCAATCCACGTACCTGAGGACCTGTCTGTGAACTCGGATCAAAAGCATCGCCAACTTTTCTCGCCACAGCTAAGTCAGTTGATTTCTTTACAAACTCGTCGTAAATTTTAGCCTGCACGAAGACACGGGATGGTGCAGTACAAGTCTGACCAGCATTCCTAAACAGCGATTCATGAGCCGTCTTAATGGCAGAATCGACTGCGAAGAAACAAAGTAGGCACACATATATAGTAGTGTTATTCTCCAGTATGCAAATTGCAATCATTATGAGCTCATGAGGGGCTCTCTATTTTAGCGATCACTCACGATCAGCGTCGTCGAATACGACTAGAGGGCTCTTTCCTCCCAACTCTAACGTGACGCGTTTCAGATTGGTCTTTCCGGCAGCTTGCAATATAATGTGTCCCACCTATTGAGATCGTTGGAATGAAGAGAAGTATGAACATTGAAAAAAATTAATTGGACGGACTTTAAACTCATTATGTAAATGAGTTTCAGGAGCTGTATCGAAATAGAATAATCTGGTCTTGAGGGTTTGCAAATTGTTCAATGAATCTACGAATCATTCCAACCACGTATTAGGGATCTATTGTAAAATGTACACTTGGAAGATTAGGAACATTTTGATAATTACCTCGGTGGATCCGGTGAATGATACCTTAGCTATATCAGGGTGTTCAGAAATAGCAGCTCCGGCTGTTGGACCGAAACCCGGCACAACGTTGAGGACTCCTGGAGGAAATCCAGCCTCCTTGGCGAGACTAGCGACTCGGAGAGCAGTCAGAGGCGTTTGTTCGGCTGGTTTTAAAACCACAGTGCAGCCCGCTGCTAATGCAGGTCCTAGCTTTACTCCAATCAATACCATTGGGTAGTTCCAAGGGGTAATTTGGCCAACAACACCGATCGGTTCCTTTCTTGTCAAAGCGAACGAGGTGCCGTCTGTGTCAAAGTGAAAGGACGACATTTTCCAATGAATTTCATTTACCTATGATCAAACACTTCTGCAGCAAAATTCGATTACTATCGCGATTAACGACTTACCACCGGGAACAGTCTTGCCGTGAATCTTATCCGTCCAGCTAGCACTATTGCGGAGCATAACTGCACACCAATTAACTTCCATGTACGAATTCGTGAAAGGCTTGCCATTATCGAGCGATTCCAAATTCGCTAATTCGTTACTGTTATCTGTGATAAGATCAGCCAACTGTTGAGGAAACGAAGTGGATGAATAAGGAATTATTTTACCGGCTGGATCAACGGGGATTAGCTGATTAACATGTAATCAAAAATAGAAGAGATCTGATTTACTTTGCGAATAAGATCCCCGCGAGCCGAGGCATCTAAGCTTCTCCAGACTGACCCTCTGGCAAATGCTTTCTTCGCTGCTGCAACCGCCTTGTCGATGTCTGCCTAATTTTAGGAAGAGAACTTAATAACATATGAGTCATAGATCTCCCTTTTTTCAGGCCCTCATAATGAGGGCCTGTAAAAGGCTTCATACGGAGCTTCATACAGTTGGTATCAAATCCAATCTTTCATTTGAAGTTTTGGTATATGACGGTATTAAGCGATAAGAAGTTCGTTAATTTATACTTGTATCATAGCCACACCTTGTCACCTTCCGCTACGTCGGCGATTTTTTCTCCAGTCGCAGGATTTATAGTGGCGAATTTCTTTCCACTGACCGAGTCGACCCACTCATTGTTGATGAAGAGCTGTAAAATATTAAACCATGTAACTCTGGCTCTTTGAATTATTCGCAAGAACAATCTTGGGATAGTATAATTCATGCGATGACTGATGAGGGGGTTGCTTTTCACATAGGGTAAAGCATACTGCAGTGATTGACAGGTTAAGCACAAGTGTTACAGAATTTATGAAAAACGGATGACTATCACTAAATTTTTTAAGTGAAATCGGTATTTTCGTATAACAAGGACTTGAACAACGAGAAAATTTTTTTTTTTTTTTTTTACAAAATTTTCAGCTGGGCCGTCATGCCCCACCCTCTTCTATTCTCTACATTCTTTGATGATTGTTTGGAGTGATCGGTAATATTGATTGTATCATAATATCTCAAGTTTGTGCAATTACAAATAAAAAAATAGGTAGGGGAGACAGGGGCTATAATTAACAGGGGTAAGTTTTAACATCGCGTTTATCTCCTTAAGTACGAAAGATAAATGAATGGTTCCAACGCGAGAATGACTGTTAGACTACAACGGTCATTCTCGCGTTGGAATCATTCATTTATCTTTCATACTCAAGGAGATAAACGCGATGTTAAAACTTACCCCTGTTAATTATAGCCCCTGTCTCCCCTACTATTACCATCATACCACAAATCTGATTACCTATTCGCGTCAATCACGGTCAATCACTGTAGATATACCGACATAACATCGAACATAGTCATTTTCCCCCCTGGTCAATGAACAAAGAATAGAAAAACTTTTGTGACAGTTTTTGACCCCTACGAAAAATAATAAAAATACAACAATTTTGAAGCAAAAAACCTTTATTCACGAACTTAGGACTGTATTAGATTTATGCGAGACATATAAACGGGCGGACATAGTTCTTAACAATTGAATTCATTAAGAAATGATGACCTATTACGTTACGATTTTTAGAAGAAGTTAGCGTAAATCCATATCGTTTGCAACCACGTCATACATCCGAATTACATATACTTTTACGTTTAGTATAGCATATATATGTATCACAATGAAATAAACTTGTGTTCACATCATAATTATCCGGACTATCGAAATATACGCTTCATTATGTAAAAAATACATGTAGGTCGTTAATATTCTTTATTTTTCGAGAAAAGGGTCAATCACTGTGTATGGGTCAACAACTGTATGCTTTACTCTGCAGTACCGCGTAAATTCTAGATAAATGTGCCAATAATCAATGTGCTAATTTCTCACGAGAACGTCGTATAATATTTTAAATCACTGAGCTATTATTTTGATTAATTTCCAATTCAAACTTACTTGGGTGTAAGTCACAGTCTGCTTCGGATTTGGATTTGGTTTTGCCATTTTAGTAGCGAGAATAGGAACTGTAGTACGGCTATCGTCTTCGGGATTTACCTGATACTCGCGGTCTTGCTGGTGCTCTCTCTTGGTCTGAATGTACACACTGATTGTGAGTGTGATTATATAACCACGCGTTCTCCATCTTGGCAGAGTGAGGGAGATGACTTGTATAATTTTTGCTAGGGTCTTTTAATCTTGAATAGTAGCCGTATAAATCTAATCATTCTTCGCTCACTCTCTATACATACGGCAGGAGTCGCTGCTAGCCTAGCGAGTTCTAGTACCTACACAAATCACCTCTCAGTGTAGCGACGAGCTGAGGGACGTCACGACTAGTATATAAGACGTGACGCCGCTCAGCTCAGCAGCAATTCTATGGTATAGCACCTGATTAACTCACCGTATCTTATCTCGGATATCGAGGGTTTACTAACGCAACCTCGTAACTCAAAAATACTGGTTTACAGAAGAGACGAAAAACATTTTATTGGGAAAAACCAAATCAAGAACTTTTAATTACTTTTTTCCGATTTGAAAGTTTTATCGTTTTTTTATAGATGTGAATGATAATTATACTATAGAAAATATTTTAAGATTAGTTTTTTAGTGAATTTCTGAGATACGAGTTAACTTTGGAAATCGAGTTACGAGGTTGCGTTAGTAAACCCTCGATATTAGAGGCACAGAGCCCTAATAGTCCATTAGCTTCACTTTTCTTTTTGTTGGATATTAACTAAAAACTGTTAATTTATATATAACCAGTAGAATCAAACCTCAACTATCATTGTATCAAATTGTATAATCGATCAAGTCTTATAAATTAAAAGTCACCATATTCAAGAAGATATCGTATAAACTTCCGTAATTGTCACAGTTTCGCTTCGCGAACTGACAGCTAAACGCAAAGCAAGCCCAAATTTTAAGTATAGTCATAAACTCATAAGCATCACTGTAAATATAGAAATAACGGTTGCAACCTTCGTTAAAGTTGATATTAATTCAATAAATGTCATACGTGTAAAACAGAAGCAAAAGATTGACGCAGACTTCTTCCTCCGCCATTTTCCTGGTCTCACTAAATTAAAATATTTAATGAACTTAGTTAGAGACAGCTTCGGTGGGGCTCGCCCTCACCTAAGTCTGCGACAGCCTTAGTGTGCCGTGTATACTCAGGTCTTAGCTAGGAAATTCTGAACTTATGAGATATAAAAGTAAAGTCTAGGTGGGTAGAAGACAGCCTTAGTGTGCATTGCATACTCAGGTCTGTTTGGGAAACGGCTTCGAACACCAAGTGTTTCAAGTCCGTAATCAGGAGTCACTATTAAATTGATTACGAGGGGTCACTAAAATTCTTTAGAGCAAAAGACTCACAATAACGAACGGGTTCGCGACACAAAACACCGGTAAAGTTACAATACATACCTAGAGTTGTAGATGCAGAGGAAATTTCTGTATGAAATGATGTTCGTATTTGAAGGAAAACACTTTGGGGTTTAAATGCAACAACAAATGCCAATTTCAATTTTGTTATGAACATATATATGAGAGTATATATATACTTTATCGAGTAATATCATAATTGACGTGTAAAATATCGATTGATAATTTCACATTTATTATGTCTTGGATTTACAGGTATTTTCAAAGACAGAGAATTTGATACTCTCCGCCTCATACCAGCTTAATGATTGGAGGGTAGTTTGATGGATATAGATTTAATTTCAAGGTAGGCATCGATCCCTTCTTCACCTCTAAAATATGAAATAAAATTACAGTTATACGGTATCTATAACGTCATATCGAAATGCCAAAGAGTGGACATAGGATAACTTACAATTCTCTGCCAATACCAGACTCTTTATATCCACCAAAAGGCAATTGTGCACCGCCACCACCATAGTGATTGACCCTGAAAGAAAAAAAAATAAAATGTTCACACTGGTCAGTTACTTTTCCAATCAATTCCGGACGTGTAACTGTCTTGAGGATTTTTTTCATACCAAACCGAACCGGCCTCAACAGCTTTGGCGAACTCTAGAGCAATATCGAGGTTCTTGGTGAAGATTCCGGCCCCCAATCCATACGTAGTATCGTTGGCTCTCTCGATTACTTCCTCCAGAGTATCGAACTTGAATATCGACTGCACTGGTCCAAAAATCTGTAGAACATAAGATTACCAATAAGAATTGGTGGATTGATATTGATACAGAAAATCGTCCTGTATAACGCTTACCTCTTCTTTCGCGATCCTCATGTCGTCGGTAACGTCTGAAAAGACTGTAGGTTGGATGAAGAGGCCGACTTTGCCGAGTCGATCTCCGCCAGTTTGCAGTTTCGCGCCTTGTTTTTTTCCTGACTCGATCAAGTCTAAGATCTTCTCAAAGGTTTCCGTGTCGATCTGAAATAGAGTGAATTATAATTGAGCAAGTTCAATTATCGGTACTACTGTAGGTGGATCAAAGTTCTTCAATCTACGTACCTGAGGACCTGTTTGTGAACTCGGATCAAAAGCATCGCCAACTTTTCTCGCCACAGCTAAGTCAGTAGATTTCTTTACAAACTCGTCGTAAATTTTAGCCTGCACGAAGACACGTGATGGTGCAACACAAGTCTGACCAGCATTCATAAACAGCAGTTCATGAGCCGTTCCCACGGCAGAAGTGACTGCGAAAAGACAAAGTAGGCACACATATTTAGTAGTGTTATCCTCCAGTATGCAATCATTATGAGCTCGTGAGGGGCTTTCTATTTTATCGATCACTCACGATCAGCGTCGTCGAATACGACTAGAGGGCTTTTTCCTCCCAACTCTAACGTGACGCGTTTTAGATTAGTCTTTCCGGCAGCTTGCAATATAATGTGTCCCACCTGTTGAGAACGTTGAAATGAAGAGAAGTATTAACATTGAAAAAAATTAATCGAACTGACTTTAAACTCATTATGTAAATACATGAGTTTCAGGAGCCGCATCGAAATAGAATAATCTGGTCTTGAGGGTTTGCAAATTGTTCAATGAATGTAGGAATCATTCCAACCACGTATTATATTGTAAAACGTACACTTGGAAGATTAGGAACATTTTGATAATTACCTCGGTGGATCCGGTGAATGCGACCTTAGCTATATCAGGGTGTTCAGAAATAGCAGCTCCGGCTGTTGGACCGAAACCTGGCACAACGTTCAGGACTCCTGGAGGAAATCCAGCCTCCTTGGCGAGACTAGCGACTCGGAGAGCAGTCAGAGGCGTTTGTTCGGCTGGTTTTAAGACCACAGTGCAGCCCGCTGCCAATGCAGGTCCTAGCTTCATTCCAATCATTATCATTGGGTAGTTCCAAGGGGTAATTTGGCCGACAACACCAATCGGCTCCTTTCTTGTCAAAGCGAACGAGTTGCCGTCTGCATATCAAAGTGAAAGGATGACATTTTTCAATGAACTTCATTTATGATCAAACGCGTCTGCAGCGAAAATCGATTAATATGCGGCGATTAACGACTTACCACCGGGAACAGTCTTGCCGTGAATCTTATCCGTCCAGCTAGCACTATTCCGGAGCGTAACTGCACACCCATGAACTTCCATGTACGAATTCGTGAAAGGCTTGCCATTGTCGAGCGATTCCAAATTCGCTAATTCGTTACTGTTATCTGCGATAAGATCAGCCAACTGTTGAGGAAACGAAGCGAATGAATGAGGAATTATTTTACCGGCTGGAACAATGGAGATTAGCTGATTAACATGTAATCAAAAATAGAAGAGATTTGATTTACTTTGCGAATAAGATCTCCGCGGGCCGAGGCATCTAAGCTTCTCCAGGCTGATCCTCTGGCGAATGCCTTTTTCGCTGCTGCAACCGCTTTGTCGATGTCTGCCTAATTTTAGGAAGAGAACTTAATAACACATGAGTCATAGATCTCCCTCTTTTCAGGCCCTCATGATGAGGGCCTGAAAAAGGCTTCCTACAGTTGATATCAAATCTAATCTTTCATTTGAAGTTTTGGTATATGACGGCAAGCGATAAGAAGTTCGTTAATTTATACTTGTATCATAGCCACACCTTGTCACCTTCGGCTACGTCGGCGATTTTTTCTCCAGTCGCAGGATTTATAGTAGGGAATTTCTTTCCACTGACCGAGTCGACCCACTCATTGTTGATGAAGAGCTGTAAAATATTAAACAATGTAACTCTGGCTCTTTGAATTATTCGCAAGAAGAATCTTGGGATAGTATAATTCATGCGATGACTGATGAGGGGATTGCTTTTCACATACAGTGCCGCGGAAATTCTAGATAAATGTGCCAAAAATCAATGTGCTGATTTCTCACGAGAACGTCATATATTTTAAATCACTGAATTATTATTTTGATTATTTTTCATTTCAAACTTACCTGGGTGTAAGTCACAGTCTGCTTCGGATTTGGATTTGGTTTTGCCATTTCAGTAGCGAGAATAGGAACTCTGTATGGCTATCGTCTCCGGGATTTATCTTATACTTGCGATCTTGCTGGTGCTCTCTCTTGGTATGAATGTACACACTGATTGTGAGTGTAACTATATAACCATGCGTTCTCCATCTTGGTAGGGCATGACAGATGACTTGTATAATTTTTGCTAAGGTCTTTTAATCTTAAATAATACCCTATAAATCTAATCTGATACTTAGTAGGCGACAGGTTCCGTTGGATGTATTTGTCGCCTGCATGAAAGTGATAACAGTGATAAAATGATTGATGAGATCGTATCGGTCATCGGATATCATATTGAGGCTTATCCCCAGTTATCAGTACAAAATTGAATCTTGAATGCAAAATTTGCGAATAAATATAAACACGCAGTCAAATATTCGATAATTTTATGTCTTCTATGAGAATATTTTTTCCAAAATTCATTTTTTTTTTTTTTTCTGTTACCGAACGAACGCAATTATGTCAGGGTATCAATAAATGACATGCAACTGATGCTCCATGATTTTACGCGAAATAAATTGATCTATACATTCACCTTAGGGACGTCAGCTAACGAATATAGATATGAGTTGTTGAAGACGTGAAGGAAAGATCTGTATAACACGATGTTCGTATTTGGAGGAAATACTTTGTGGTTTGAATAAAACAACAAATGACAATTTCAATTTTGTTATGAACATATATATGAATATATTTTTTATCGAGTACATACTATCATAATTGACTTGTAAAATATCGATTGATAATTTCACATTGATTATGTCTTGGAATGACAGTTATTCTTGAAGACAGAGAATTTGATACTCTTCATCTCAGACCAGCCTAATGATTGGAGGGTAGTTTGATGGATATAGTTTTGGTTTCGAGGTAGCCGTTCACCCCTTCTTCTCCCCTGAAATACGAGAAAAATCATATTACTGAAATGATAGTTACCAGATCTAATGTCAGGTCAAAATGACAAACGACAGACATATTGGATAACTTACATTTCTCTTCCAATGCCTGACTCTTTATATCCACCAAACGGCGTCTGTGGCGTGACACTACCCCATTGGTTTACCCTGAAAAACGAGATCATAGCATCAACCGTCAGTCAATTTTGTGGGGCTTTCCACGTGTTTATTCCTTTTTCGAGCTTCAATTTTTCTTACCACACAATACCAGCTTCTACGGCTTTCGAGAACTCCAGAGCGACGTCGATGTTTTTGGTGTAGACCCCAGCGGCCAATCCATATGAGGTAGCGTTGGCTCTTTTGATTACCTCCTCCAGAGTATCGAACTTGAAGATCGACTGCACCGGTCCAAAGATCTATGTGGAACATAGAATTACCAATCAGAATTGGTGGATTGATATTTATACACAAGATCGTCCCGTAGTACGCTTACCTCTTCCTTTGCAATCCTCATGTCATCAGTAACGTCCGAAAAGACTGTAGGCTGGATAAAGAGGCCGACTTTGCCGAGTCGATCTCCACCAGTTTGCAATTTCGCACCTTCCTTCTTTCCTGACTCGATCAATCCTAAAATCTTCTCAAAGGTTTCCGTGTCGATCTGAAATTGAGTGAATTATAATCGAGCAAGTTCAATTTATCGATACTACTGCACGTCGATTCCAAGTTCTTTAATCCACGAACCTGAGGACCTGTCTCTGTCTTCGGATCAAAAGCATCGCCAACTTTTCTCGCGACCGCTAAAGCAGTAGATTTTTTCACAAACTCATCATAAATTCCAGCTTGTACGAAGACTCGTGTTGGTGCACAACAAGTCTGACCAGCATTGAGAAATAACAAATCATGGGCCTCCTTCACAGCAGAATCAACTGTGCAAACACAAAGTGTTACATATATTTAACAGTGTTATAATCCATAATGCGACCGTTATTAGAGTAGATATTTAAACGGATTTCTTATTGCTTGGGAATAAATCGTCTTACACGAGTGTATGTCTAGACACAAGATCAAAAGTACGTGACTTATCATCGAGCTATACATAAATTAGTATTATGCTATAATATTAATGATACCACTTACGATCAGCGTCGTCGAAAACAACTAGAGGGCTTTTTCCTCCTAACTCTAGACTGACACGTTTGAGATTGGTCTTTCCTGCAGCTTGCATTATTATGTGTCCCACCTGTTGAAGTCGTGGAAATGAGGTGAAACATTAGCAATAAAGAAATTAACTTGACTGGTTTTCAACTCATTACCTAAATCCACGAGTTTCGCAAACCGTATATCAAAGTAGGATAATCTGATCGTGAGAGTTTGATACCCGTTTAATGAATTTGCGAATTATTCCAACCACGTATTATAGTGTAAAACGTAGACTAAGAAGATTAGGAACATATTGATAATCACCTCGGTGGATCCGGTGAATGCGACCTTAGCGATATCAGGGTGTTCAGAAATAGCGGCTCCAGCAGTTGGACCGAAACCTGGCACAACATTGATGACTCCTGGAGGAAATCCAGCCTCCTTAACGAGACCAGCGACTCGGAGAGCAGTCAGAGGCGTTTGTTCGGCTGGTTTTAAGACCACAGTGCAGCCCGCTGCCAATGCAGGTCCTAGCTTTACTCCAATCATTATCATAGGGTAGTTCCAAGGGATGATTTGGCCGACAACGCCGATCGGTTCCTTTCTTGTCAAGGCGAACGTGTTGCCGTCTATATCACATGGATAATATAACATGTTTATGAATTGAAATCTTCAAAGAAACAGCTTGGGGTAAAATTCGATCACTGGACAATGAGTAGATATATTTTCCGTAGCAATAGGCATCTTACCAGCAGGAATAGTGTGGCCGTGAACCTTATCTGTCCATCCAGCGTAATAGCGTAACATACCTGCGCAGCCATGAACTTCGCCGTACGAATTTGTGAAAGGCTTGCCATTATCGAGCGATTCTAAACTCGCTAATTCATCAACGTTCTTTTCGATTAGATCAGCCAACTGTGAAGTAGACCATCAAGTAAACAAATTCAAGTTCAAATTCAAACTGCAAATAAACATATCATTAGCATAGTACGAAAATTAGAAGAGATGCGATTTACTTTGAGCATGAGATTTCCACGAGCTGAAGCATCTAAGCTTCTCCAAGCCGATCCTCTGGCAAATGCTTTTTTCGCTGCTGCAACTGCCTTGTCGATATCGGCCTATGTTAGGAGAGACCTCATACAGTTTAAAGCAAAACAAATCTTGTAGTTCGATATCTTGTGTGTATGTTCTTATCTCACCTTGTCACCTTCGGCTACATCGACAATTTTTTTTCCAGTCGCAGGATTTGTAGTCGCAAATTTCTTTCCGCTTGCTGATTCGACCCACTCATTGTTGATGAAAAGCTGAAATATATTCGAGAATTTTATTTCCACTGTCTAAATCTAAATCTAAATCTAATGGTGGGAACAATTTTTGGATATGTATATATGTAATATAATCCACATCCCATTTGAAATCACGAACTTATCATCCGACTCGTATTTCGATGTAATACAAGATAAGCGCACTGATTCTTTATCGTCAACTACTAATGATACGCATAACATGTCAATTCGTAATAAATGATAAGAATTCGAAATGATTACTGCCTCGATATTTTCATAACAAATTTTTTTTTATTCTGCAGTATACGTCGATTAAATGATTCTTGTTATTTTTTATACCGAGTCGTATCATCAAGTCGTCGCCCGAAATAAACATGCTGAAGTCATGCTGAATATTCACTCATTATTATCTTCTAATTCGTAATCTCGTACAGTACGTTTTTCAGTATTATATAATCAATCCCAACAACAAAGTTACGTACGGTTCTAATCATATAGCCTACATCACAAAGCCCGGAAAAATCTTACTAATATGTCTCTTATTCCTCAAACTCTTGCGTACAATTATTCTTCATCTCAATTTATTCGATTGTTTGAAATAATTTAATCTCAAATTTAAATTTTATTAAATGAAAATGAGTAAATCTCATCTCGTCCTTATGGCTATCAATACATTTAGTACCAACGATCTCATGTAGGTACAATAGGAAAATGTTCCATTATCTCGGTATAAACATCGTGTTTTCAAAATTACCGAACTGTCTAACGAGGAAATATTTTATTTATTCTTTAATTCAAGCTTACCTGAGTGTAAGTCACACTTTGTTTCGGATTTGGTTCTGGTTTGGCCATTTTCGTAACGAGAATAAGAACTGAAGCACAAGTCTTGCTAGCCCGTTAGCTACGAATGATTCCCTTGCTGTTCCTAACGTTTATATACATTATGTAAATACTGTCTTATATACAGGGTGTGTGGTTTTATCTATGTGACTATATCTAAGGTCAGACTATTGTTGACGGGAAAACCATCTGTGTTTTCATCTGAAGCAGCCGTGTCATTATTGTAATTAAATCGCCGATTACGTATATCGGGTGGTCTTTTCCTTATAATTCATTTAATTTTTTATTTTTTATTTTATGCTAGTTGAATTATACGGAAAAAAACGACTCAATATAGAAAATCAGCAACTTTATGACACCACTGCTTCATATGGATGAAAACCTAGGTGGTCTAAATCCTGAATACATCAGGACTCAGGGTTAATTATGATAGTTTTCAAATTCCATATTTAATCGATTTTCTACGAGGATTTTCATTCTCCATTAAGTAATTAGAATTGAATTTTTCGTCTAGTAGACAGATACTAAACATGAACCTTCTTTTGGTTTTTTTTTTTTTTTTTTATTTTCTATAATTTGAAAAAATCTCAATGCTTTCACACAGTCACACAGTTGATATTCCAACATTTTCAGTCTTTCCCAAATTTCTAAATTTATAAGAAAATTCAATATCTAACTTCGAGGTTTTTAATTTCTTATCTACTACTGGATACTCGGCGAATGAATTATTCAGTTGCATGATATATATATATATATATATATATATATATGCGATACAATTATTGACACAGCAGCGGAAAGCAGATGCTCTCAAAAGAAAAAAAAAAAAAAAAAAAATCGAACATAATTGAGGATCCATTGATATCTTCGAAATGATTAATTATACATAATGATGGCTCAGCATTTGTTCAAATATTCGCCTCACTACGTAAAATCATGTATCTTTATCTTTGGAACCTCGTTATCTTGAATCCCATAAATAATTTCCGAATGAAATTTATTTTACCCAAAGATAAGTTTCAGGATAATTTTTGTCAATCGTGTTATATAATTATACATTTGAATAAAATTATTCAAACTACAGAATTACGTGTAAATAATAAATCGCTTATATACGGTGTTTATATAATTTTGCAATAATTAAATTGAGAAGAAAAATATTTATATTTCATGTCTAATCAGCTACGATGCAAGGAAATTTCCAATCACTGTATTATCCAGTTCTTATTATAGTATGAGTTTAATATCGTGGATAAATACTTTGAAAAACAGCTAAATGTATGAAATATTCTTCCCACAGATAGAAAAAAAAAAAAAAAAAAAAAAAAATTAACATAAATATCATTACATATACTCGTTACTTTTTAACGCGTACCTACTTCGTAGAAAAATAATTGCGTTCAATTATACTGCGCGATAGTTATAGTTTCCCGATATTATTATCTCGTTATTATTCATTATATACGAGATAACTGATCAATTTTTACCGTCAATAGTACCTATGGCTCTTTAAATCTAAATACCTATATATCTCCGATATCGTTGCATCGTATTATAAACGAACTGCATAATATATAATAAATGCTAATTAATTGAATCTCGTAAATAGCTTATCTTGTTGAGTGAAATTTTTTAATCAGAACTTACCATACGGCTGTACTCTGTGGTAATTTATTCCAAGAATATATCGCGTAATACTAACTGCGAATCTTATCAGTTTTATTTAAATAAAACTTCAAGAGTTTTCGAGATTTAAAACAAATTTTTATTTATATTTATTTATTTATTCATTATTATTTTTTATTATAGTATAGACAGTAAGGTATACATTATATATATAATATTAAATTAAAATGTTAATGATAGGTATATCATAAATATGATTAATGGATCAATTGACACTATAAAATAAACTTTGAATAATGAAAATTTATTAATTTTCACACAATATATGACATAGGTATATACTCAAAAAGAAACTTAAGCTAATTATCGTATGTACATATCAAATTGTTTCATCAACTAGTTCTAGTTATAGGTAGATTTACACATTTGCATACCTATAGTAAAGTCTTTCTTATATATAATAATAATAATAATAATAATAATAATAATAATAATAATAATATTGATTTACATTCGCGAATATAGTATAGCATATTATATAGAAAACAATCTGAAGGACATTGATAATAATGGGGGGGGAAAAAAAAAAAAAAACACAAAAAAGAAATAAAAATTCGGTTTAATGAAAATGACTGAAATCCATTATAGATTATCGAATATTGGCACATTTTGGGATTCCAGAATCTAAAATATATTCTTCGTACAAGTTTCCTTATGTCCCTATTAGTAATATTTGTGAATAAAGTAATTAAAATGTTGTTACTAAACATTAATACATAATTAAAACAAAACAGGAATAACTTAAAACAAAGATAATATTCGTTTGGTCCAACGTTCTAAGAAAAAAAAATAAAAAAAATCAAACTTCGTTCTCTTTTCTTTCCCGTATACATAATATATAATATTCTATAAAAATGTAAAAAAAAGTTTTATCTCAGTTTTATAATATTTATTTAATTGAAATAGTCTCTCCTTATATATATAACGTACACATATATGAAAAAACTGAATTTATGTACAAATCAAAGTACTACGTACAATTGTCATCGAAATATGATCGATCGATTGATCAATTGTAATAAATCATTTGCTGAAAGAATATAGATAGCTAATATTCATAGCAAAGTATAGATAAATACATTATTTTTATATCATTCTGACGTTTATAAGACCTCTCGGTATATTTTCTCAAAGAAATATGAAATTAATGACGAGAGCCTAGATAGTAAGAAATTAGAAAAATAATAAAAATAAATGTAACGATCAAGAAACAAACAGCATTGTAAGAAAACTCAATAAGATAACACTTCAATTACGTACACTCCGCCTCGAAAGCATTTCATCGATTATTTCAACAGCCTTAGTTTCGTTGAATTCAACTAACTGGGATCGTAATTTTTCAATTGTTACGTCTGCTTGTACCTGATGGAAAGAAAAAAGAAAATAAGGAACAAATTTTACTATCAGAAATTACCTATTAGCTTATATACGAAACAGGAAGATAGTCTACGTATGAGAAGTATCGATTATTAATTAAAATACTCACGTCCATGTAGTATAATAATGTGTAGGATGGACTTGTGGGACTTTTTTCCAACTGCGATAGTAAGTAATCATAATCCAATGATTTAGCCAATTTTCCCCAGCAATTTGAGGCATCTAATATAGGAGCTAGGAGAGACAGAGTTTTCAGGTCCAGTAAACTTCCCTCCTTCTCTCCCTTATCTTCGTCAATTTCCTGTTTTATTGTCACCCTTGACTCTGAGCTACCAGATTCTGTAGGACTACTTCCAGATAGTAATTGCAGAATCTGTGAAACCAAACCATCATTAATTAATCAACAGCTAATCACAGAAAAATTAAAAAACCAAACTTTAATATTCTCAAACAATCTTGGACTTTCTAGTCGATGAAAATCTTACCTCAGGTTTATTAGATGCAAGATCAAATGAGGTTTGACCCTCCGATTGATCGTCTTCATCATCTGATTCCAGTTCATTCTTTACAGCTGTAGTCCGAGATTCCTATTGATTAGAACAAAGTTATGATAAATAAATGTTATTCAGTAGTTGCAGATTAACATATCGGACAATTCATCCGTAACAAGTTTTACATGATCTCACCTTAGTCGATTCTCTATGATTATTTGGAATCGATGGGTTTGCGCCGTACTGTACTAAAAGTTCACAAAGTTCAGTAGCTCTTTCACCAGTGTTAACAACTGCGCTGTGCAATGCTGTGTTACCGCTAAAGTTTCCCCTGTTGACATCGATTTTAGTCTGCAAAAAAAAGCACCAAATGAAAATTAGAACATTGAAAAACCATCTGGGATTAAAGCGTATTAAAAATTTCTATATTATATACCTTTTTCAATAGAAATTCTACAATCTCTTTGTGGCCGCCTTCCACTGCAATGTGCAACGCAGTGCGTCCGTAAGACATATCTGTACTGTTAACGTCAACTTTTGCTTTGACAAGAGCTTCGATTGCTCTAATTGATCCCGCTTCAGCAGCGAGGTGAAGTGCGGACCATCCAGCGTCGTCTCTTGCTTCAAGGTTTATGCCTCCTCCTTGTAGCAATGCTTCTACGCACAGGCCAGCATCTGGTACTATTTAAAATGCAATAACTGATTAGCATGGGAATAATTTTTCTTGAATTCTTGATCAGGTCGATGAGAATATGTTATATTATACTTTTGACTGCTACATGAAGAGGTGAAACACCGTGATCGTCACAAGTGTTAGCATCTGCGCCGAGTAAGAGAAGTGCTTTTGTAACATCAGGCTGGTTTTGCTCTACAGCGTAGTGAAGGCATGTCTGAAATAAAGAGATATATGCGAATGGTAAAATTTTTAAGTAAAGTATTTTGTGGTCTATCATTTTCTCTTTCGGTTAATAATAAAATAAACTTACACGTCCAGAACTGGTCTGAGAATTTACAATAGGCTTGTATATTGGGCTGCTCGCAAGTACCAAGAGAATGCATTTGACCAAGTTTAGTTGACCATGTCTGAGCGCAGAGTGTAGCGGAGAGTCTCCGTATACTGTTCTTTCTTTTAGCAATCCTAGTATTTGATCGTGTACTTTTGGATTTCCACTTTTTAGTATTGCACCAATTTCTTTTACAATGGTTTCCGCAAAAGAAACATTTTCCTAAACCGACGGGATAACAAATTTAAACATTTTTTGAGCCAAAACCATCATCATTTTTAACTTACTCAAATATTTTATGCCTTATTGTACAATGAAAATTAAGTTCATGACTTATTAAGTGGGATTTGAATTTTGGATTTCTATAATTCTCGGAATCCTAGTTCTACGAAAATATAATCAATTTGATATAATTTCTACAATTTTAAATGCACGTTCTAGTAAAAAAAAAAATTGTTTCCAAACTGTTAATTTTTTGTTTTAAAAACATACAATTCTCAGCATAGAATAAGGCACAAAATACTCAAGGAGATTCAAAAATAGTGAGAATTTTGAGATGAAAATTTAAGATAAAAATTTGAATTGAAGTGGGCGATGTTCGGCTAACATGTTCTTCTCTTTTTCGGATTATTTACCTTCTTTTTTGAAGGCCCGTCTGTTGTGCATCCCGTAGCTTGTGGAACAGGGAATAAACCCAGGTATTCTGTGTGGATGTAAAGAATAAGAAGAATTTAGAGGAATATACCTTAATTCATTTCCTCATCATATTTACTACTGCATACGTATCAATCGGATAATTTAAAAAGAAATTATTCAAGTGTTTACCTTCGAAAGAATCGCCTTCAAGATTAGTTAAAAAATTCTGTAATTCTTCTGGTCCACACTGATCGGTCATCAGTTTCCTCAGTTCTATTGAACTATTTAGTACATTGGGTGAAAATGCTGGTGTTGGATTTTCTGTCACCATTGTATTCAATACTGTAGGCATTGAAAATTCACTACTTCCATAAGACATACGAGGCCTTTTTCTACCTGCTTATTGAACAACAGAGAAATAGCATAAATTTTTTTATATTAGTACCAGTTGAGATATTCATATTGAGATTCAGAGATTTATACTTTCAGTTTGTTCTGAACATCTCATTTTCCAAAAAATATCTAATTAGGTACTAATGTTGCCAGATTCAATTACAACTTACTTATCATTCGTTCGCTTTGTTTGTAAGTGAATTTTACAGGCTCACTACAATCTCCATCGGTTGGTCTGTACAATTGGATAAAAACCTCTTTTGGTTCTGTTATATCTGCGTCTCTGTACGGTGGCGTTCTGTAAGGAGAACAAATAGGTATACATATATTCCGAATTAGTTTGATCAATAAAAGATTGCTAATTCGTCAAAGTTCAGAAGATTTTTTGAAACTCACCTAAACACGATAGCGTATTGATGGTGAACATCCAGTTCTGAGAAACGGCCATAATCAACCCAAATTTCTTGGTCATCTTGATTTGTTTCAAAAAATTTGATCTTTATATTTTCTGTAATATTAAAAAAAATAAGGGTGAGAAATTATTTCCGCTCATTTTACTCAAACATTTAGATAGTTTCCAATCTGTTGAATATCTAATTATTATTATTATTAGTAAGGATGAAAAAAATATTTACTTTTTCCTACTTTTTCGACAAGCATAAAAACCTCGTCGTTCCCGTCGCAACTACCAGCAGTTTTGTCAATTCTGCAAATCTTTAGCTCACCTGTGAGTGCACTTTCTGGAAGACAATTATACCTTGGTAGTAATTATTCCCATCGTTAAATAAAGAAATTTTAATGTTACTATTATGCTGCTACTTACTCAAATTGTTTATCGGATTTGAATACACCGGTTCTGTAATAGGAGTTAGTACCCCGTTACTGTTTTGGGAAAATGCTTGAAAGCACAACGCTACGCTGTTAAGACCCATCCATTTCTGGGCACCCTCTGCTTCCATTTTAATCTTAATTATGAAAGCAAATGTAAGGAAAAATTTATTATAATTATTTAAAACAATGACCAATATGCACAGGTAATATCTTCTCTCCAAATAATAATTAATACAATACCGTAGTCTCTTGACGAACGTTAAGCGATGTGGCGTTAATATTCTTTCGTTTTGCTTCCTGTAAAGCTATGAGACGCTTTTTTTTCACTAGTTCATCTTTGATGTGCTTTTTAGCCGTGTGAATGATACCCATTCCGTGAAAGCTGGACATAAAATAATAATTACCGTTATAAATATAAGATACAAAAATTGATCAGAAAATTTCAGTCGATATTTTGATCATAAAACTGTTAACGAACGTACGACACTACGAATCCCGATTCAGGTGAAACTTGAAGATCATGAGGATCGTCCTCATCTTGATTTCCAACTCTTCGTACCAAACGATGAGCGTGTGGTCCTCTGCGGTCAGGATCTGCCGTGACAAGGGTACATCGAATGACAGCAGCCTGACCAGGGTAATTTTTGAGCTATAATTTAAATGATATGATAAAACTGTGAATAAATTTTGAATAGATAAATAGAAGGTAATTAGATTTGATAAATGACTAATCTCAATCAGATTTTATATCTCTATTTATTGATTACCTCCACAGTTGGCGCTTGTTTCTTGCGACTATTTGTGTGATTAGCACCCGCTAAACTACCGTGTGTCCCCATCATCTCAGACTTATATCTAAACCTGAATTTCTCTACAGGTTGTTCAATGATTTCAATATACGGATTTCCCCACACTGTAAATTAACCAAAATGATAATGAGCCGTAAATTTTTTAGTAAAACGATAAGCTAGAAAACACTAGATTATCTAATTCGGAAAATTGATCAGAAGCTGATATTTTCAAGCATATAAGTTTGAAATTTGCTGTTTTCTGAAAAGTTTAAACCTCATTTTACTTCATTATAGTCAATAATGTCTAATACATGCTTGTATATACATACTCGTGGCATTAGGAAGTGTAATATAATGCGACGAGGTGTGACTTGGTGACGTTGATACTGACATAGGTGATGGCGTACTGCTTGTCATTTGAGAATCTACAGAGCTGTTGCTCGGACTCATGATCCCAAGAGAATTCATTGCTGTTATAAAAAAATAATTACTAATATGTGTAAAATTCACAAATTTTTATAAATAATAACAAAAATATTCATATTAATAATTTTTTTTTTTTTTTCGGATTTCTTCAATCAAGATATTTAAACATAAAACGATAATTTTTTATAAAATACACATTGTAGCACAGTGAGTTCTTTGTCTCTTCACTCGATGCATACGACGTTATAATAATATTAAGATGAACTTTTGTAAGTTGAGTACATATAAAGATGTGTTAATAATATGTAAATACTTAGTGGTGTAAATAATAACACCCACGCGAATTTTTGCATACGTTAAAAAAAAAAAACTTATAAAATTGTAATATAGTATATAGGTTCGTCGTGCGTTAAAGACGATGATATTATTTCGAAACTAAATCTGCTAATTACCATGGACAAATGGATAATTGAAATCATCTAGCTGCACAAGGGTCTGCAACACGTTCATATTTTCGTAGGACTCCGGCATATTGTATTTTTTTGTATTAAAAAAAAAATATTTTAAAGTATTATAAAAAGAAAAGAAAAGAAAAAAAAGAAAAATATCACTTGGAAAATAAACTGCGTCGCGTTCATTCACATACACAGAAAATAACTTAATTTAACCTCGATGTATTTACTGAACTGACGAAGAACTGAAAACTTGTAGTTTATTATTATTATATTTATTTTCAATCTTAGAAATAATCTTTGAGAAACGCTGTTTCAACTTTAGAGACTTTATCGTATCTACTCACCGTACAGCAACTAACTTATATTTTTCATATGCGTCAACGGCATAACCTTGATGGACTCTCCAGGTTCTTCCCCGCGATAATACATGGACTCGACCAATCAGATGCGCTCATTTCCCACCTCGCTTGTCACGTGACTCGTACAACGATTTCCGAGAACGACGGGGGAACTCCCGATATTAATATATGCGTATATTCGCATACTAGAGTTTGATATTAACGCCAATGTTCGATTTTTCGAAGGAAATATGTCCCAATTTCATTTAATCACTAACTATATAAAGATTGTAACATTATTTAATGGAAATAAAAATAAAATATAACAATATGCAATATTGTATAAATTAACAGACAGAGACTATACATATGTTATAAATATAGATATTTTTATTAATATTACAGCTGATTTTCCCCAAAAAAATATAACGTAACGCTCAATTATATGTGTGTATTGGTATATTAGAATGCAAAAATGATCAAGCGCGTATACATTTATCATTTTCTTTCAAAAAATTGGCCTTATCTGTTATGCGGGCAATACGAACTGCCGCTGTTAGTAATTTAATTAAATTATAATTAAGCTAACGCATAAGATATTTGTCATAATCATATTATCATAATTTTCCGTTATAAATATAACACTAATATTTCGCAACTCATAGCTTTGCGAAATTTTACTCTCTTTTACTTACTATACATATAGTTAAAGGGGGAATTCGATTTTATGTTATGACTGTGCGCCGGATAGCATGCAACCCGCATTGCTTACGAGCAATGTCAGTAGAGGCTGTTTTTCATTGATAATAATAATCAGAATATGCGTCAGACTTCCGGATTCATGCATCATATCATATTTAAATGGTTTAGCGAGTCTTTTGTGATACAAAAAGGACTAAAATAGAAATAAAAATACGGAAATAGCCGAAAACTAAAACTGCGTAGTGGGAGTATAAAAAATCCCGCACTCACAGTTCTATGCGGGTTTAACTCGTTCTGGATAACTTGATTTCCAAATAATTTTTGAATTAGTAGACCGTAATTTTTGGATAATTAAAGCAATAAAGCCAGAAGCGCGACGTTTTTTAATTTCAATTTTTCCAATTTTTGAATTTCAAGTTATATTTATATGTGTTCTGATTAGTTGTTAAGCAAATGTTAACACGCAAAGAGAAAAATTACGACCCTTTCGCATTACGGTCATGACCTCATGGCATTAGTCGACATACTTATCAACCGCAGAATCGGTATATAGCTGTTGTTATTTTTTACTCGAATGAATACACTATATTAATGACTTGGATTTAGTTCAATTCATATTTACAGTTAGCTTGCGTTATTGAAACTCAGAATGAGATCTAAAACTGGGCGTATTATATCATAAAGTTTCCTGGTGACTCACAAATCGCATATGAATGCATTCTAAATGGAATTGTACATTGATCCTACCGCAATCAGCGGTGGGAATCAATGGGAAAGTACTGTAGTTCTGATTAAGAGCACTATAATATGATCTTTATGCATGCATTAGAAATTTTTTCAAAAATACTTTGATCAGGCTGTGTGCATTCCGGTTATTTTTGAAAATCCAATACAAATACTGGAATCTCGATAAATTAAATAATCGGTATTCATAGATGAATTCCAACGATTTCATATTATGGGACTGTATATAGGTCTATAGACATTGATTGGAAGTAGAAAAAAAAGGACATTGAAATCCGCAACGTTCGATTTCAAAAGAAAATTTTTTGCTAGCTACTTTTACGAAGGGTGCCAACTGTGATTCCTAGAATCGGTCTGTTCGGCTACCCCTAATGAGACAATTACCTATTACCCTATTGGCTAAATTTAGGGTTCGAGTTTATCCCCTCTTGTATATTCCACCAATGAAAAGGCGCTGAGCTAACCCAGGTCTAAAACCACATGCATACCTGTTGACTATAAGATGCCCGAGAGCTGAGTTTTTCAGTTTTTGGGTCAACGGTTACCACCACGGTTGTATTATAGAGACCGTGTGAAAAATAAGTTTACAGCGCCGCTTCAGAATTTCATTTTATTCTAAACACGATAATACCACCTTGCTGTTGGAACTGTTTGTTATTAGATTTTAAAATTAATCATATCCTATCATCGAGATTTTGTATACATCTTTACATCTAATTAAACTCGAAGTGTACATAAATGTCAAAGGTATGTTCCTACTCTGTGTTTACGTGAACTGATATAGAAGCTATACTTCACGAATTCACACAGTTTATTGATACGTCGGAATAACGCTATTATACCGATATTTTAATTTGCTCTCTATCTGGCTAAAGTGATGATTCTTATAAAAAACGAAAATTCATCTATCTGTTAATTTAATTCATATATTTATAAACTTAAATCATCGGTAAGGCAGTAAAACTGCGTTAATACACAACCATATCCGACGACCGGTAACTGTTATATTTTATTTCAGACTTTTACATTGATGAATCTATATGTAATGATAGAAAAAAATTTCTGCGTATGTTAATTAACTGTTTAGAGTAAATATCTAATGATATAGGAAACGTTTTTATTCCTACAAGTTTACCGATGATTTAACCGACTGAAGCTAATTGAAAACTTCGAAATCGCGATGTAGAAGAAATTTTCGGTGCACAGTATAGAAATCTGTGATACAAATGTCTTACCCAAATAGAAATTAGTATATTAGATTAATATTAACGAATTATTATTTTCATTTCATTCCAGACGATTTTAATCTGTTATTATCTTTTCTACTAGGTATTCGACATTTTCAGCTAACTTAGGAAATAATCACAGCCAACTAGTAAAATGAAATCAGAGAAAAAACCGAACGACCTAAACTGTGTGCCCAATGCAATAGTAAAAGAAGAACCGTGTACAGATAATTGCAAAATGACTGAGAAGGGTGCAGCTGGCAACGAAGTTCCTGAAGGAGATGTAAAGCCTTGTATCAGAGAATCAAATCCAGTATCAAAAAATCCAGAAGATACAACAAACAAGAGCAATAAACCTGGCGCCAATAATCAACAAAATTTGAATTCAGTAAAATTGGAAAACAATTCGTCGTATCCAGCGTGTAGTGTATCTAACGGTCAGTCTAACAGATACATTTATACTGGTGAAGATTATAACAGTTTAAAAAATTCCCTGCGGATAAGTTTCATTCATATTAATTCTATTCGCTAGATTGCGGCAGAGCTGCAACTTCTAAATCTGCGGATACAAACGCGATTGGAAAATGTAGACGGAATGGTCCTAGTGGAGGGGAATCCCAATTCATGCAACAACAAAGTCAAGTTTTTGTATTTTCTACAATGCTTGCGAATAAAGGTGCCGAAGCTGTTTTACGAGGCCAGTTTCCATCGATGGTAGCTTATCATTGCGCTCAACCAGGCACAAGGCAATTTCTCGAGGTATAAATCGAAAATTTATTAAAATTACCTTGTTTTCGTCCCTATCCTCGTCAGACTCAATGTTAGGCACAATGAAAAACTACTTTATTCACAGGAACATCCGAGCAAAGGAATTAAGAGTGGCCAAAGTCCTGCAGAATGGTTGAACAACTTCAATGGCAATGGCCAAAAAAACCAACAGGCATGCAATAATTTCACGCGCCAAACTCCCGACTTGCCAGTGTTAGATCCAGACCCTCCACCGTTTTGGAATGAACAATCAAATTCTCGGAACGTAAATTGCGAAAAATCTGTAGGTAGTACCGAGTCATCGGTGGACGACACCATCAACAAAGTAGGTAAGTAATTAGGAATGATTAGCATGATCAGGGATGTACTTGAAGATAGTACATTAAAAGCGAATTTTGAACTCCTTAGTATGATTGAAATTTAGAAAATGATTTTTGGGTCTAGTGAACTCTCAGCCCAGTCCTCATTCCCTCGGAGAAACAAATTGCTCGAGTCCCAGCAGTCTGCAGCCTTCTTTACAGGGGGTTAAAGTTCCCGATGAGAATTTGACTCCGCAACAGCGTCAACACCGCGAAGAATCATTAGCTGCTCTAAGAAAAATGCAAATTTTATTGTTTCCCGATCGAAAAGAATCTTCCGATGATTTTCTAGCCACTACTCAAGGCAATCAGGATCAACCGTTCAGACCAGATGGTTCAAATTCACCACCGGTCAGTCCTTTGGATCATTTTTCATCCGGTGTTGACTGGGACAAATTTCCAAGCCAGCTTATTGACTCAAAAAATAAGGTAAATCACATTATTCAACCCACAATAAAATTTAGAAACCCAGGTCACACCTTCTGACACACAAAAACACCCTCACATAGGTGCCGGCTGATAATTATGCTGCACTGGCATCGTCTAGTGGTAGTATACCCACAAGTTCGAGAAATCAAGGTCCTCCACCTCCGTACCACCAATCAACAAGACCAGCAAGTGTACCAGCTGCTTTGCAGAGTTCGAATCCATCGTCGCCTAATAATCCAACAAGTACTTTGTCGCTTCCATCACCTCGTGCGAGTTCAGCTCTAAATTCGCCCGCAGATTATGGCAGACAATTTCACCACGGTGGTCAAAGACCAGGCTATTTACCTTCAGGAGGAAGTCCGATGACACAGGAATCCTTGAATTCTGGAGTTGGTAGGATTTCAGATGGAATGGAAAATCATTTGAATCACAGTAACCCTGGGACACCTGCTTCTCAAAATCATATAGTTGCATTCAGCCCTAGCGGACCAACTGTACAAAAGGACTCGATTGATTTTGCAGCTAGTCAATCACCGACTGGTAATTATTAATCATTTGTACCTACAGTTATTTGCGGTTCAAGAGTCTTTATCCTAAATCTACTCTGTTTGATTTATAGTGGATGAAATACTCTGTCAGACGTTACAATCCGTGAACGATGAACAGAGAGAACAATCTGCGTCAGTCATAGGAGGTAAAGAAGCAAATTTGATGCCCGTACCTAGTCCTCAGCAAATACAATATCTTAATACATTCGAGGGCCAGGAATTAACGATTCAAAAACAACCCAACACCAGCCTGAAGGACAATAATTCGCCATCGTAAGTTTCTAACTAACATAAATGAGAAACTTCTGTAATATGACAATCTAACAGAGTCAATAATGGCTTATTTTTTTCAGTACAACTGCAGGAAGCATCGCCACTTCATCTATCAGAATGTTATCCGAACCTGGGACGAATCTTTTGACAGAAAACACCGATCGTAGATTTGCAGATCCTTTGCCGAGCCCAAGAACACCTCGCACTCCATCAAATAACACGCCTTTTGATTCCTCCGCTATAACTACAGCCGAAAAAGTTAAAAGTGAACAGAACAGCCCTGCATCTTACGGTCAAAATTTAACTGACAGTATCGGTCGATCTAGAACACTTCCTGAATCTCCTAAGCCGAAGGCCGCCTCTCCTTCGTCTAACAAAAAACAGCATCAACTAACCCCGGGCAATCCCAACGACCCTAAAACATCCCTGCAGTCAAATGGTCCAGATTTTTCCTGCGGTAGACCTCCGATGAACATCAGGGGTCAGCAGGACAACGTCCCTCTGAATCCGAACAATATAAACAGCTGCATAGGAATCCAGGGGAACGTGAGTACGAATCACTTCGATCCAATAACTTCGCTTGCTCAGATGAGCCAACAATTAGCAAACATCACACCGAGCCTGGGGGACGGGCCAATAATGCATTCTGGAAATCCGCCGGGAATTCCCCAAAATATGCATACCATGCAAGAGATGAACCCTCCCAGCGGAGACTACGGAGATATTGGTGGATTTGCTTCTGGATTAGGCAACTGTATGCCTGCGAACTACAATCCCGCACCCAGGACAGTAAATTTGGGAATTCCTAATCGACCACCGATAGGATACGGGCCTATGCATCCATCTGTGTATCATGGTGAACCTCGTGGCCCCCAAAGACCTATGGACGTTCATAATTCTATGAGAACTAACGTACAGGTAAAACCTGGAGCTCCTAACACGATCCAGTATCTACCTGCTGCGAAGCCGAACCCTTGTCAAGGGGGTCCGCGGGCTCCACCGAGCCTCGACTTTCTTCAAGGATATACAAACCCACCTAATCAACGCTGTTTCACTAATAATATGGGCCCAGTGCATCCAGGTCCCATGCACAACATGCAACAAGGTGGTTTCCCTGGTATGAACAGACCGCAAAGACCCAACGGGTTTCAGATGGGTCCAAGTTATCACCACAGCCAGATGCGTCCTCAGATTCCAAACATGCATCAAGGACCGGGTCCAATTCGTATGCAGCATATGGTTGGCGGTGGTGTTTTTCCGGGAAATCGTATGAACATGGAAAACAAACCATTCGGGGGTGATATGATGCCGCAGATGTCGAACCAGATGCCCAATCCACGGATGTATGTTGCTGGTAATCAGGGAAACGTAATGGGAGTGAGATCTAGACCGCCTACGCAGCCAGGAATGCATCCTAATATCGATGGAGGTGGACACAACTTTAAAAATGGTCCATTTATGGGAGGCGGAGGGCCTCCTACGTCGGATCCCAATTATGCGCAACAGTATCACAACTTTCAGCAACAATTATATGCTACTGGTACTAGAGGTGGGGTCCCGCAGCATCCAAATCATCATATGGGAACAAACTCTCCTTCTTTTCTTCCAGAACGGTGATTAGCGACGGGTTTAAATATGATGAACGATTTTTTGCGGTTTTATATATTTTTTTACTCGATTGTTAACCGTGACGTGAAATTCTCTTTAAAAATATTTATCGAAACTTATTCACTATTTCGATTAGTTATCACCGCGTGTGAGTGTGTGAGTTGTAAATATTACAGAAACGAATTGATAGAAAATGGGGAAATAAAAAAAATTGTTGGAATTGAAAAAATCATTTTTATTAAAACCTCCTGCATAATTTCATTGGTATATATAATAGGTACAAATATATCGAAAACGGTTTAAAAACCAGCACTTGAACGTGCAGGATGTTACATTTGGCGATCAGAAGAAGCAGCATTCGTCCTCGAAAACCAGTTTCGAATTTTTTTTACGTGATCAATCTATTGGCTGCTCTTCCATTCCTTGTCCACCTCTTTCTTCAGTATGGATAGTTTGGTCAAAGCAGCATCACGCCAAGCTCTTCTATCCGGTAGTTTGTCGATAGGAGTCATCGCGTTCAATTCATCCGAAATCTTGGCGGCAACTTCGCCTTCAAATTTAGGAACGGGTCCCATCGTTTGACTGACATCATAAATCGAGTTTTTGTACACTTCGCAGTACCTCTTCATACCTGAAGCATTAAATTTCAATAAATAAATTTCCGATCTTTAATATTTGGTGACAACTTGCTTTAGGATGTCACGAAACTCACCCTCGGAGTTTAGATGGGCTGTTTCAAAGGCACCCAAAAATGCGTATCGCATTCCAAGTCCCTCGCTCATTACCAAGTCCATGTCTTTCACGTCTAAGATGCCATCAGCAATCAATCGCCACGCTTCGTTCAAAATAGCATACCTAAATTAAGTCTAAATAAAATTATTGTTTCACCGTTTATCTGCATATTTTAAGTCAACCGGAACTAAAGAAGTGATAATCAATATAGAATTGAAGAATGTGAACGCAGTCTCACGACATTGAGGGCATGGAAATCTATTTTTGGACTACTATCGGTTCATTGCCCTGATGATTGCACACGCGCAGTTGTTATCTCGCGGAAAGTTAAGCCGTTTAGAATGGCGCAATATTTTTTCACAACTATGAGACTGCCTGTGACAATTCTCATTGTAAATTTATTTCCTTCGTTGATATTTTGTCTTTATACGATTAGAACCGCCTTTGAAATAAATGTCTAATTTTGTTCTATTTTATGAAATATATAACAGCCGAGATTTAGATCGAATGATAAAGCTGCTGGTATACGTAATTTATGGATCAGGACTGTGTCTCGAACTGTAAAAATCATTTTTATTGCTGATACCCGATCGCTGATTAATGATTAGGCACTTACTGTATTCTGTTCAACGCAAATCCATCGATTTCACGACTCAACGCGACAGGCGCCTGGCCAATCTCCGACATTAACGCACGCGTTATCGCTGGGATATCTTTCCGTGTCCATGGGGAGGGAACAATCTCTACCAAAGGTACGTAGTACGGAGGGTTTACCTGCATTAAGTAAATAAGAAATGTTACTGCATTTAAAATAATCGCACGTTATACTAGATTCAATTCAAATCGTTGCTATAGGTATCTTTGGTTCACTTTAACATTATACCGGGAGTATTCGTGGAAACGCTCCATAGGAAAGTGAAAACGCCTGTATGCAGGCGACTCAAAGATCAAGTGACAGAGTTTTATTTCGCATATCGCGTGCCTATTGGCTACTTGGGAAATACAACCTAATCGCTTGATGTTTGAGTTGTTGAGTTGCCAGTATGCAGGCGTTTTCACTTCCATATGGAGCGTTTTCACGAATACTCCCTGTATATGACTGTATACTAGACCGGTTCAAAAAAATCGACTGATCTTTTTCTTTCAATTTTCGCATTGAAATACTTTCGGGGGGCTGAAAAAAGATGTCTGTTAAAAGCGGAGCTCTTAATATTAAGATTTAGAGGTCGCTCATCGCGGATTTCTATTTTCCATTTGAATAGCATGGGAAATTTTTTTTTTTTTTTTTTTATAATTTTGTAGCTCACAAACCAATGAATAAATCCAAATGACTCAAACATATTTCCATATGAAATTGAACACTCTACAAAAAGCTTCTCTTATCATTTTTTGATAAATTGACTCCTTCCAAAGTTATTCAAGCTCAAATTTCAATTTATAGTTGAGTTAACTATTTTTTTTTGTGATTTTTTTTCCACAATGATAGATACATTTTTTTAGAGTGTTCAATCCCCTATCAAAATATGTAAGAGTCATTTGGATTTGTTCATTGGTTTGTGAGCTACGAAATTCTGAAGAAAAAAAAAAAAAATTCCTATGCTATTTAAATGGAAAATAGAAATCCGCGATGAGCGACCTCTAAATCTTAATATTAAGAGCTCCGCTTTTAACAGACATCTTTTTTCAGCCCCCCGAAAGTATTTCTATGCGAAAATTGAAAGAAAAAGAATAGTCGATTTTTTTGAACCGGTCTACACTATACCCATAGGTATTTCTGAGAGAACTGATAAAAAAGTTATGCGAAGTATAATAGCTGTTGGTTTGTTAATTAACTGTTTGTGCTTATTCTGTTCTGGTAGAATATTTCCATTGGGTTCCGTCTATATTTATACCTAAATGCTGAAGTTTAACTCATTTTTGTCATCTTGATTTTGTCATTAATTCAAAGATGAATCTTCTGCTAGATGCAATCATTTGCTCGGAAAATAATGGTATATGGCTATTCCCCTATTCCCCTATGGAATATATACTCACAGGATGTGAGACGATGATTTGATCGCGGTGTTTAAGCTGTTCGGTGAATAATGACGGTTTGAAAGTGGACGTTGAAGAGGACAGAATGACTTTGTTATCAACGATTTTGTCCAGATCATTGTAAAGCTTGATTTTCAATTGCAAATTCTCGGGTACACATTCCTGAACGAATTTTGCTCCTTTGACGGTATCTGCCAGGCTGGTGGATCCTGATTTAAAGAAACGTTACTTAATATGAGATTTAGCTCGGGCTTGTATGTTGTAAATCATGAAATTTTGATAAAAAAAAAAAAAAAAGACCTTGAACAGAACCGCGTCACTGACCTTTGATAATATTGAACTGGCTATCAGCGTTCAAAGTTCCACGCAAGAGACCATTCTTTTCTAAGCGGCTGAGCTGCTCACGAATGTCTTTCAGAGCGTTTGTTATCTGTTCTTCAACAATATCGTAAATCGTTACATTATAGCCAACGCTAGCGAACAGCATTGCCCAACTACGTCCAATTAGACCGCTGTAATCATATCAAAGCGTATATGAAAATTGAATCAAGGCTATGGTTTAAAGTCTTTATCAAATAATGAAAAAGGTGGCTACGAATCAAGAAATTCAATTGTGTAGGTATCATTCAACAGTTCAGTCAGTTCCCTGTTTCGTAATGTTCAAGTATAACAATACTTCCCTGTTAAAAATTTCGTATAGAGATGGATAGAATGTGCAGAAAACGCTCAAGAAACAGATAGAAATGGATAGAAACGGATTTGCGAGCTATCCGTTTCTATAGCGTTTTCTGCAATTCTATCCGTCTCTATATGAAATTTTTAGCAGGGTTGCGGCTTAATTGAACTCGACCTGACTTACATCGATTTTCAATTGGTTTCGCCCCTCGGGATAAATAATTCTCACATATGTATGTCACTTACCTTCCTATGATTCCAATCTTTTCATTTTTTGCAGTCATTTTTGTAACAAGCTTGTGCGAACTGTTGATATTCGCGTGATGAAAGCAGTATCTAAAAGACAGAGTTTACGCGCAATAGATCGAACTCGCGACTGGCTGTTTTGCAACACTAGGCTATGTATATAAGGTGGTATACATATATATTGAAGTGGATATTCCCCACTTCGAGTTCTGCGACGCGGTGTTCATGAGTTGCGCACTAGGCAGCATTGCTGCTGAAAATTGAAAGATTGTGCACCAGGATTCCGAGATCTCAATATGAGGAAGAAAAACAAAGAATTCATTGAATTTTTATTTTTTTTATTTTTTTTTATTTTTTATTTAACAACTATTGCATTTGTTTCACACGATTTATTATTATGTAGAAACTCGTTATCGGAATGTTTTGTCGACAGGAGTAGCTCTGCATAACGCAGGAATCAAATTTAGATCGTCTACATCTATACACCAAAATACAAAATTCTATTCATAACTCATAATTTGTAAATAGTAGATCCGTTTTTTTTTTTTTTTTTTTTTTTTATCTTTAGTCATAGAGCCTATGAATTGCGTGTTCTTATTTGAATTTAAACCCTGACCTTAAAATTTGATCTACTATTATCTAAAACAAGTTTAGAAACGTCAATGATTGTTACGACATTATACAAGATTTCATATTAAATTTGTTCACAATATTCTATGCTGAGCATATTACTTCGTACGTTTTGCTGAGCGGACTTTCACTTGTAAAATATTCGGTTGGCTTGCCAATTTTCTGAATGGAAAGGAAAAAATTTTATACTAGGAGGTTGAAATGTGATTGAGGATTGCTCTGCAATTATTTTCAGTAAACTGGTTTTTCCATTAAACCTATACTTATCGGTTGTCACAGAAACTTGAATGTGTTTCTTAAGTAGTGCATTGTTCAATTGATGTATTATTCACTTTTCAGCACCTTGATGAAGTACGAAAGGTATTGGCTTCGGTCAAGCATGTTTTTTTTTTTTTTTTTTGCTAATTTCAGAATTCGACAGACTGGTTTTAAATGATTTCGGAAATGGCTGGATAGAAAGAATCTGGAATTGACACGATTTCACATTGAGATGACGGGCATGAATGATTGCCACGTCTCGTTCAATTTAAACGTCTGCTTCTACAAGAAATCAATAATTCGGGTTTCAATTTTTTACTGACGACCTGTATTCTTTGCATACTTGATAGTATTTGAAATAATTTCATGGAGTTCTAAGCTGATGAAAATTACCGTGAAATAATTTCTTTCTCGCCTTGTTTAGATATACATACCCATATTGGTAGGTCTCTAATATTTATTACTAGGCCAAGTTTAAATTCGAAAGTCTTATGCAATAACGTATAATACGAGCCCACCGACCATTCAGATGCCAAGCATATCTGTTGGTATCATGAAGAATTGTTTTTGTTATTATAAATATGACGAAACTCGATAAAACGTTATATAACAGTTCACTACACAGCAGCTTCCATATCGCATGATTTATTCCAAGCCATAAGATCGATCTACTATATTTTCGAAATGAATTGCTCCAAACTACATCAATAGTTAGAAAATGGAATTGATCTTAGCAATCGGGAAATACATACATATACCTATACTCAATTGCGAAATAAATAATTGAATGGCAAAAAGGAAAGGCTTCATTTATTGCCTCAAACTGTTGTTGTATAAACAAACTTTATTTTATGATAACATTTCGCTTCGAATAGAAACTCGTATAATAGTTTTATAATGTTAGCTTCCACGAAATGGTATATAGGTGAAAATTAGAGTTGAGCCGGTGTATCAGTTAAATACCAAACAAGTCGAAAACTGTTTCTGCGTCATGATGTGGAACTGCCAATGGCTTCTATGCCTCATCGTCACAGGTTCGAAGGCATTTACTCTCTTGAAATAATTTCTATTGCAATTTCAACTATGTACAGATGTATACAATAATATTCAATATTTTTTTGGCTATCTTTCCTCATTGAAATATAATCATTTATGCTAAGGACATAAGTCACTCTATGGATCACGCTTATTTACAACAGGCTGATGAGCATAGCTCATATATCACGTACATGAATTTAATTGCGTCGTGCCAAGTATGTTATTTAACCAGCAGATCAAATAGATGTAATCGATATCATACTTTATCGCCAAGATTAGTCTGAGCGGTTAAATAATCTCAGGTAAATAACTCAGCGTTCATAAAAACACGGCAATATTGAAGATAATCAGAAATCACTTTATTACTCAATTGGATCTGGGACCAAACTCAGCGTAACTGCGATAACTGTGCTGAAGATACGAGATAAAATTTTATCTTGTCGATCATGGCAATGCTTCAAGAAATCATTTTCTCCAAATCACTCGACTGGTTTCAACCAAATTAAAGATCTACATGATATCATGACAATTTTCACATTGACAAATACCTTGTCTCTGCTCAATGAGGGATTCACTGATTCGACTGTACATTCAGGCCTAGCAACGCGTGAAGCATCTTCGATGAATGACCAGCCACGCAGAATAAATGATTCCCCAAAAACGATAGAAAGCAATGAGTCCCTTTCCCTGACCACGAATTCAAACGGGAAAAGAAAGTCGCCGAATGAGCCTTCCGTAAAAGACAGAGGCCATGGACTTCATTCAAGTCCAGGAGCAACTGCCACTGCTGAAATTGCCACAAACTTGACAAAATTCAACGTAACTGTTGCATTTGGTGGGTATGAGTTCGCAATGAATAGATTTATCGCTCTTTAAGATGTTTTCAATTTCTTCAATCAAGTTATAATGTAATGAGAGTGTTTGAAATCTAGCTCCTTTTTCTGCCAGGTAAGTTCTTTCGTCTCCACTTATACTTTTTTGCATTCTAGTAGCACCTGATGACGGTCCATCGACTTATACGAACGACACAAAGATGGGAACGCACGGGCAGTCTCATTCCAAGCGACACTTTCGTCGTTCAAAATTGTACCGCAACCAAGCTAGACCTAAGTCACGTACCAGTTTAACGAAGAGCAGCATGGCAAGTGGCAACAATGTGATTCCTTTCAGCACTGACCACCTACTAGTTCCATCGCAGATTCTCTTCCACAATCCAGAGCATAACACCGACTCAATAAAACTGCTCGGATTAACACCAAAAACTCGCGCGATTACCACCAGTCACGATGATTCTATCTCCACATCTTCTCCTAGGTCGTTCTTTACGAGCGGAAGTCTCAATGATACGTCTGACAAGTTATCTTCCAGGATGACGTTCAGTTCAGGTTGGACAGAATATTGAAGTACCATTTTCCATTTTCACCAGCAGTCTTAATGACTTATTAATTTACGCAGTCGTTGATTATTAGGTTCTACAGCAAATTGGAACAACTCATCCTCATCCTCGTCTTCGGAAGCGGAATCTGTTGTCGACGAGAAATCGTCTTCGGTCGAGCTGATGGAATTCACCTTTGCCAGCGTTGAAGAAATCCGTCAATCCACCTCTCCGAGTGAGATACTGAAGCGAGTGGAGAATTCAACCACCTCTGCGTCTATCGCGATAGATAACTCTTCATCAACGAGGGTAGCAACGGTCCAGACCTCTGATAGATCAATTGATGAGTCGAAATCTGCTTCTGATGATCTCGCTTATGGAGGAATTGATCGTGGCCAATCTATCCAGAGCGCTAGGAACGATGCTGATGACGATGTTATCATCTACAGTGTTCACGCGGATAGAAGTGGAGACGCAGAAAGTTTGCCGAATGAATTTTCCGCCCCGATGAGAAGAGATAACTTGACAAATGATGATTCGGGTGAGACATTACACCATATTTTACATTATATTATCTTCGTATAATCCGTAGCGAATTTGAATCCTTCTTTTTCAGTAATTCTGGTTTCAATACCTAGCGAATACTCTGCGTTAAGGAACTACAGAGACACAAGTTCAAAGGGAGTAGGAAGAAGTGATGCTGAGTCAAATTCTACTAATTTCGAGAATAATTCAAACCACAGTTCACCGAATGTTGATGGTTATTCTTGGGTCTCAGTTGACGACAGTTTGAATCGCATATCTTTACCTGAAGTTGTTGATACCCTAAAGAACGTCAACTTGCAAGAAACTCACGGCTCCTATTCCTACAGCAATTCTACACAATCCCAAGACACGGATACCTCTTTTGAATCTGGTGCAGTTCCAGCGAAACATTTACAGTCTTTGACATTCCCTGATCCTGAAATTATGTCGTCTGATAATTCCTTTGCTTCAGTAGTCAGTCAATTAACTAAAAAAATCGAACATCCCCTGGAGCTAATAGTTCCTTCGAATATTCAGACGATTGCGAAAGCTAGAACGCAGAATAACATCATAATTGAAGATGTTAGTCAAAGACCTTCTACTTCGGCGGATTTGTCATCCAGGAAGAAAGCCGCGAATCAAAGAGTCGCGGGAAAGAAAGACTTGCCCTTCCGACCGGTGCTGAACCTAGTGCTTTCATCTTCACAATGTTCCTCCGACTCTTCGACCGAGATGTTGCAAGATCTTCGGAGAATCGATAACGAGAATCCGTCTCATCACCGACGTAGTAGCGAAATAACGCTGTCAGTTTCTGGGAATAGTATTTCTGATCCGGAACAGTGTCTAACACGACACTCTTCAACTCAAACTCCTTTTAATTCGATACACGAACCTGAGATGCCAGAGGCTTTTATTTCGACAGTTATTCCCTCGAACACTGAAGAAAAAGAAGTCGTCTTATCACTTACAGCAAACAAAAGTCAGAAGATAGAAGTGGAAGCTGCGCAACCGTCTCAATCTGGAATTGATGAGCATCGAGGTGCTCAGAGTTTGGTTTCTTCTGACATTATCATTTTGGAAAATTTTGAGCCAGTCATTCGCGAGTCGTTGGTCTCTCAGGAATCCGCCGTTCCCTTAGAATCTGAGACAACACCAGCAGGGCACTTCTTCACGGCGTTTCCTGACCTCGAGGAACACTGCAACGCCTCCTCGTTGAATGTTTTTATTCCATCCATAAATTCTCGTGAAAATTTAATTGCCAGGGTTAAATATGAGGAAGAACCTTTCCCTTCGTTGGCGAGTCGTGAACCGCAGAATCTTACGACGACGGAAGATAGTCTCTACATTATTGAAGGCTTTGGCTTCTTGAAAAATAGTATTGATGATGTCTCTGAACTTGAAGAGGAATTTGATCGAAGAAGGGAAGTGTCTTTCGATTATGGTGATACTGAAACCTATCCAGCATATCCTCAGCTGGATGATCATCCTACTGCAGTCAAATTTATTGACCGAATTGAGTTCGGAGCCGGATTACCAGTCAAGCAAGAGCCCCTCGCCGTAGCTCGTCTTCAGAGAAACGCAAATACTGGTTGTAAGTTGCATATAATTACTGTTTTCGCACATTGAATTATTTTCGTATGTTGCTATTCAAGAATCGATGTAGTTATTCTAATGATAGTCATTCATGGTTGTTTGGCAATTATATTTCTACACGGAAAAAAAATTGTTGTTGAATTTACTATGTGAGCAGCTACATATAAGACAACACTTTTTTGTAGTAGAAATTACCACAATTTTAGTATTTGGTACATAGGAGCGAGTAAATTTTAATGTCCTAATGAGTAAATGTTACCACAATTGTTGTCATTTCTACTACAAAAAAGTGTTGTCCTATATGTAGCTGCTCACATAGTAAATTCAACAACAATTTTTTTTCCGTGTATGTTTCTGTAGATCAAAACGATGATCCATGGTGGTCGTATCATGAATCTAAACGCAGAAGAGACCCGAGTGTGCAGAACGATGATACCGAGGAAAGAAACGTCTCGATTCCAAGTGGATTTCCAATATGGAAAGACGTCCATGCGGTTCCGTCACAAGCGGAAAAAATTCTACCAGATATAAACGAGTCAAACATCAATAGCTATCGCTTTTTTCTACTGCCGACAGTTTACGGTTCGTATATTTATCTTTTTGATTCATTTATTAATGATTTATTGTAAATAAATGCGTTGTATCTTTCGCCCGCAGTATTGATCGGGATTTGTGTCGTTCTCGTGGGATGCAGTATCTGGTGTGGTAAGGTTTCGATAAAGAGACAACCGAATTTGCCGAAACTAACATATTTTATTCAAGAGAAAGAAGGAGCTACACATAACGTTGTTTAATGAAGTGAAATAACTTATAGTTGTAATTTTTTTTTATGAATGGATTATTATGATGTAATTTTTGTAGAAATAAATTATACTATTTTCATAAAATTGGTTCGATTCCGTAGACATTAGGCGATATTTATATCGATGCTACAATAATAAATTTCCAGATATATTAATAATCAATTGGTTCGTTATTTTCCACTTACTCCTACCACAAATCCTTATTTTAGGTATCAAAGGATCGGTCTACATGCTCATACTGTCTCGTTTTCTCGCCGAAAATTTCAGCATACCTCCTCGGATTATCTGCTCTCCTAATATCAGAGGAATTTTTCGACTTGAAATTATTTTAAGTCTGATGAACGCTAGTATTCATAAACGTATAGCAATATGCATGAAGACATGCATGCGTACACACAGTCCCTTTTTCCTGCCAAAATTTCAATACACCTCCTCGGGTCAGATGCTTTCCTGATACCAGGAGTATTTTTCGACTTGGAATTTTTCTAACTCCGAAAAAAGCCGGGTATCAGGAGAGCATCTGATCGGGGAGCTGTGCTTAAATGTTTGGAGGGGGAAAAGAGTAGTGTATAGATATACGCATGCATACGTTGCATCATGCACGTCTTTATACGATTCATGTATACTGGCTATCTCCGCAGTTTTAAAAATTTTAAGTCGAAAAATACTCCTGGTATCAGGAGAACATCTGACCCGAGGAGGTGTGCTTAAATTTTTGGAGGGGGAAAAGAGTAGTGTATGGATATAGGCATGCATACGTTGCTTCATGCACGTCCCTATACGATTCATGTATACTGGCTATCTCCGCAGTTTTAAAAATTTTAAGTCGAAAAATACTCCTGGTATCAGGAGAACATCTGACCCGAGGAGGTGTGCTTAAATTTTTGGAGGGGGAAAAGAGTAGTGTATGGATATAGGCATGCATACGTTGCTTCATGCACGTCCCTATACGATTCATGTATACTGGCTTTCTCCGCAGTTTTAAAAATTTTAAGTCGAAAAATACTCCTGGTATCAGGAGAACATCTGACCCGAGGAGGTGTGCTTAAATTTTTGGAGGGGGAAGAGCCTAGTGTATGGATATACGCATGCATACGTTGCATCATGCACGTCTCTATACGATTCATGTATACTGGCTATCTCCGCAGTTTTTAAAATTTTAAGTCGAAAAATACTCCTGGTATCAGGAGAACATCTGACCCGAGGAGGTGTGCTTAAATTTTTGGAGGGGGAAAAGAGTAGTGTATGTATATAGGCATTCATACGCTGCTTCATGCACGTCCCTATATGATTCATGTATACTGGCTATCTCCGCAGTTTTAAAAATTTTAAGTCGAAAAATACTCCTGGTATCAGGAGAACATCTGACCCGAGGAGGTGTGCTTAAATTTTTGGAGGGGGAAAAGAGTAGTGTATGGATATAGGCATGCATACGCTGCTTCACGCACGTCCCTATATGATTCATGTATACTAGCTATTTTCGTAGTTTTAAAAAATTTAAGTCGAAAAATACTCCTGGTATCAGGAGAACATCTGACCCGAGGAGGTGTTCTAAAATTTCTGGTGGGGGAAAAGAGTAGTGTATCGATATAGGCATGCATACGTTGCTTCATGCACGTCCTTGTATAGTTTATGTATCCTAGCTATTTTGACAATTTTGAAAATTTTAACTCGAAAAATATTCCTGGTATCAGGAGAACATCTGACCCGAGGAGGTGTGCTTAAATTTTTGGAGGGGGAAAAGAGTAGTGTATGTATATAGGCATTCATACGCTGCTTCATGCACGTCCCTATATGATTCATCTATACTGGCTATTTCCGCAGTTTTTAAAATTTTAATTCGAAAAATATTCCTGGTATCAGGAGAACATCTGACCCGAGGAGGTGTGCTTAAATTTTTGGAGGGGGAAAAGAGTAGTGTATGTATATAGGCATGCATACGCTGCTTCATGCACGTCCCTATATGATTCATGTATACTGGCTATTTCCGCAGTTTTAAAAATTTTAAGTCGAAAAATACTCCTGGTATCAGGAGAACATCTGACCCGAGGAGGTGTGCTTAAATTTTTGGAGGGGGAAAAGAGTAGTGTATGTATATAGGCATGCATACGCTGCTTCATGCACGTCCCTATATGATTCATGTATACTGGCTATTTCCGCAGTTTTAAAAATTTTAAGTCGAAAAATACTCCTGGTATCAGGAGAACATCTGACCCGAGGAGGTGTGCTTAAATTTTTGGAGGGGGAAAAGAGTAGTGTATGGATATAGGCATGCATACGTTGCTTCATGCACGTCCCTATACGATTCATGTATACTGGCTATCTCCGCAGTTTTAAAAATTTTAAGTCGAAAAATACTCCTGGTATCAGGAGAACATCTGACCCGAGGAGGTGTGCTTAAATTTTTGGAGGGGGAAAAGAGTAGTGTATGGATATAGGCATGCATACGTTGCTTCATGCACGTCCCTATACGATTCATGTATACTGGCTTTCTCCGCAGTTTTAAAAATTTTAAGTCGAAAAATACTCCTGGTATCAGGAGAACATCTGACCCGAGGAGGTGTGCTTAAATTTTTGGAGGGGGAAAAGAGTAGTGTATGGATATAGGCATGCATACGTTGCTTCATGCACGTCCCTATACGATTCATGTATACTGGCTATCTCCGCAGTTTTAAAAATTTTAAGTCGAAAAATACTCCTGGTATCAGGAGAACATCTGACCCGAGGAGGTGTGCTTAAATTTTTGGAGGGGGAAAAGAGTAGTGTATGGATATAGGCATGCATACGTTGCTTCATGCACGTCCCTATACGATTCATGTATACTGGCTTTCTCCGCAGTTTTAAAAATTTTAAGTCGAAAAATACTCCTGGTATCAGGAGAACATCTGACCCGAGGAGGTGTGCTTAAATTTTTGGAGGGGGAAAAGAGTAGTGTATGGATATAGGCATGCATACGTTGCTTCATGCACGTCCCTATACGATTCATGTATACTGGCTTTCTCCGCAGTTTTAAAAATTTTAAGTCGAAAAATACTCCTGGTATCAGGAGAACATCTGACCCGAGGAAGTGTGCTTAAGTTTTTGGAGGGGGAAAAGCCTAGTGTATGGATATACGCATGCATACGTTGCATCATGCACGTCCCTATATGATTCATGTATACTGGCTATTTTCGCAGTTTTTAAAATTTTAAGTCGAAAAATACTGGTGGTATCAGGAGAACATCTGACCCGAGGAGGTGTGCTTAAGTTTTTGGAGGGGGAAAAGCCTGGTGTATGGATATACGCATGCATACGTTGCATCATGCACGTCTCTATATGATTCATGTATACTGGCTATTTGCGCAGTTTTTTGAATTTTGAGTCGAAAAATACTCCTGGTATCAGAAGAACATCTGACCCGAGGAGGTGTGCTGTAATTTTTGGCGGTAAAAAGCTACAGTGTAAAATGCATGCGTACGTGGGCATCTACCGCTTGTTCGATGACTGAAATAGAGAGTTGCAGGGAGGAGAAGGGGGAAAATAATAAAGCAATTGATCGTTGGTAAATCTGGCAATTTATTGATGTAGAATCGATACAATATTACCAATTGTCAATATTGTGTATAATTTATAAATGTTCCTTAAAAATAAATATGCTATACATAGCAACTGATCGAGTTTTCTCATTTCCTTTCTAGCATAGAAGTTATTATATATTCTAAGCCACAACCGTATTGCAATGATTTACTAGCTAATATAACTAATTTCACAAAGACTGTAAAACCACCTATTCGTTGCAACTAGAACAGAACCCTTGCTGAACGAAGATGTTTGAACTTCGATGCAGGTGCATTCATCTGTAACAGAAGGATATGAGTCAATCCACGTCAAGCGGGACACCTTTTTGACCGCATGTTCTTGAAAATCGTCGTAATTTTTTTTACATATTCTCTGGGTAAAATGAATGAATGAAACATTTTTTTTTTTTTTTCAAGTCGAAGGGCTTAGAAGCTACAAGGGGTTGAATTTTCGAAAAAACCACCAAAAATCGGAATCGCGGTCTCCTTTAAACGTTAATATCTCCGGTTCCCTTTGTCGTACAGACGTCACCAAAAACTCATTTTGAAGCTCTTGAATTGCACTTTCATGTTATGAATTTTGAATTTATGTAATAAACAATTTTCCATTTGTTATTAACAATTATATTCTTCAAACGTGATTTTCGAGATGATTACACCCTTAGAAAATTCTGAACAAATTACCAGCGTGTTCCTTGATTCATTCTCTACGAAATCTGTAAGTTTCAAAATGGAACTCCGATGGAAACTATATTTAAAAAGCGATTGATCCGTCCGCGACGTCGCGCACCACTGTCTACGCGGGCGCGCCAGTGGCGCGCGACGTCCCGGACGGATCAATCGCTTTTTAAATATAGTTTCCATCAGAATTCCATTTTAAAACTTACAGATTTTGTAGAGAATGAATCAAGGAACACGATGGTAATTTTTTCAGAATTTTCGAAGGGTGTAATCATCTCGAAAATCACGTTTAAAGAATATAATTGTTAATAACAAATGGAAAATTGTTTATCAAATAAATTTAAAATTCATAACATGAAAGTGCAATTCAAGAGCTTCAAAATGAGTTTTTGGTGACGTCTGTACGACAAAAGGAACCGGAGATATTAACGTTTAAAGGAGACCGCGATTCCGATTTTTGGTGGTTTTTTCGAAAATTCAACCCCTTGTAGCTTCTAAGCCCTTCGACTTAAAAAAAAAAAAAAAAATGTTTCATTCATTTATTTTGCTCACAGAATATGGCAAAAAAATTACAAAAGAATCAGAAACATCGAGGTAAATTTTTGGCCAAATCCGTCCCGCTTGACGTGGACTGACTCATATACATAAATATTATAATATTACTATCATCAATGATAATTTCTCTAGAAACTAGATAAGACGAATCTTTTTTCGTCAATGAGTACGTTGTTCATTTTGCGACAACTTTTTCCTGTTGGAAGTATTGCCATTTTGATGCCTGTCATAATTCACGGTCGTACGTCATTGACACAACCCCCATCCGAACTCTTTGACGCCACGAGGGCCACTGACTGCTCAGCAGGTGCCTCTACCCTAGGTCAATGTTCCCTTACTTGGTTACTTCATCCGACGGGGTGCCAAATGGTATCGCCATCTCGCGACCGAATCCACGAACTACTTTTGCCGCAAAGAACCATACGCCTTGCCTTATACAACTTGCATGACATTGTTGTGATTCCTAGCTCATAGTTGCACATAATAAGGCGCACCCATGTTCGCTTCAGCGCAAGAATACTTCTTGCCTGCTATCGGGGTTTCTGTAAACGAGATATGACTTTGAGAAACATCTTCTTAGAAATACCCCGTAAGCAGAGCTGTTGTATATTGAATGATAGAGCCATAACAACATTCGTCCTTCTGTTACAATTGAATGAAGTGGTCAAATGTAATAAAGAATAAGAATTTCAGTAAAAATACTTGTTTTATTACATTAATAGGATAACTTGTTACTGTTATTAGCAAAAGAAATCACAAATTCTATGTTGCGAAATTGTCGGACAATCCGTAGAGAATTGTTCAATAATAATTAATCATAATCTTATTTTTCTTTATTACGAATCACAGAGAAACTCGAATTTTTCGTTTCACGTTTATAATATTGTTTCAGAACTAAATTGTCGAAATAAAATATATTTGTTCTTTACGTCTTTAATATATAATTTTCATTTTCTATTACTTTTACTTTTTCATTTTCATTTTCATTTTACTTTTTCATATTCATATTCATATTCATATTTTTGTTGATAAAGCGATAGCGTAGTTATTAACACACTTAGAAGTTTCTTGAATATATATATATAAATACAAGGGAACGTTACATCTAAGAAAATGTACATCGATAATAATCATTATTCGTTATGTATATATGGTACAATAAAAAAGCGAATACAATAATTTCTAAGTATTTACATATACAGAGGCATCCCTGTATATTTTCCTCACTGTATTACATTATTCTACGTTAAGACTATTACACTTTACAATAATAACAAGAAGACACTAATTATTAAAAACATTGCGGCTACTTACATTATACTCTTCACTTTCACTATTATAGATACATACAATACGTACATTTTAGAATTTTACATAATAGCAAATTACTGTAAATTATTTAGCGTTTTAGACACACTCGAAACTTAGATTTATTATTTAAAACATTCAATATATACATCGACATACACCGTCTGTTAAGTTTTATTAATTACTCTGTTTCTTAAATTTAACAAACTGTATAATCAGACAGACAGGAAGATACCGTCAAAATGTTAGTAAATTATTAATATATTAACAAATTGACGTAGTTAATACAATATTCAATAGATCATATAACTATGGATGCCTATCTGATTATACAGGCTTTTCCCTAAAGTATAACGTATCTTTTGAGAATACACATATAGATTTCCCTGAGACTGATTATAACAATCAAAATATGCATACATCATCTGCAGAATAAACAATTTTACATAACGGTGATTGTTTAATCATAATATAGCAACTAGGTAATTAGTTTCAAGTGCATTAAGCATCGTCTTGCATTATTGTTAGTCCACTAAAAGTTGGTGTTATAACTTGTCAAGTTGAACTGCAGTAAATTGTAGAAGAATAAGTACGTAGATTGGATATTACACTATACAGATAATTTTTTTTCTTTTTATTTATTATTATTTTTTTTTTTTTTTAATAGTTTTCAATGCATGGGCTCAGATTGCTTCAATTAAAATACTTTGTTTATTTTATATATCTTTTTTTTTTTTTTTTTTTCATTTTACCTTTTTTTTTTTCTCTTTTATCTATTATAAATACATTTTTTTTTCTTTCTTTCTTCTGTTCTTATTCTTTCACACAGAACGTGAAATCAATTTAAAATTCATCCTTGCGTCAAATCAATGAAATAATTGATACTCGTATGGTTATAATTGATTTTCGAAATGATTTAGATAAATTATATATAGCTGGTCGCATATCGTTATTGCACAGAGAAAATTACTACATTGTTATTATAATATTGCAGTTGAACGAAATAACTTGTCTACTTAAACGTCGTTTTCTTTTATAATAATTGCGCTATCAGTCTACCCAAGAGTATTACCACATAGAATCACTTTCTCCGATTGCACTTCCCAATTAATAAATGCCCCCTTAGCATCTAGATAAATGTATAGTACATTGAAAAATGAATGAATCAAAGTTAAGAAATAGTTCATACAGATATATTTAATTATAGTATAATATATATATATACCTATATATATATATTCGATGAATAATTATTAAATTAAATTAAATCAAATCAAATGAAAGAGAATGAAAATAAAAAAAAATTGGTAACGCAATAATCCTAGAAATTATTTATATCATTATATTATTTCTTTTATCAGTATTTGCACTACTACAATAGTAACCATACCGCATGTGTAATCCTAATCATAGAATTGGCCTATTCAAGATTTTCCAACAAGGGAATACTCGTAATGCCATATTTCACCAATTGAGAATATATCAATCGACTTATTCTAGATATATTTATTATAGAGAGAGAGAGTACAACATTGTTCTAATTTAAAGTAGCAATAATCATTGATAATCCCTTGTTGAAATATCTATGGATTTATCTATTGTCCAGGCGGCAGTTTTATCCTAAAAGCGATAGATTAAAATCTTTATTTAACCAGCCATTAGGCATTATTATTAAAATATCATCCGACGGATATATATCCAATAAATACTCTAATAATATAATGTCACAGGTTGCTGCTTTGTTGTCCTCTCACTTTTATTCGTATGAAAATTCGAAAACTATACATAGACTCGACGTTTATTATTACTTATACCTGCATCAGCATTAGATCAAAACTCGTATTTGACAACAGTTTAATACGTATCACTCTTTTAATTGCTCGTTTACAATGCTGTGAGACCGTCAGAGATCCAGAGTATTCCAATCGTCCACCATAATATTTTCATTAAGAATAACATATCGCATCATCTGCAGGACCATATTATCGGCCATTATATTTAACGTCACCATTAATTTACCCTAACAAATTTCTCTTAGTTTGTCTAGTTCTTTTGTGTCTTTCTCGCTTAAATCCAAGACAAGACAAAGTTCTGCTATCAATTTTAGTAGATATAAGTTCATTTTCAATTGAAGTCGATGGCCTAGCCTGGAGAGATGAATTCTGCCCCAGTGGCACCTCCTGTCATCTTGAGCTGATCACAAGCCGCTCAACATTGAGCAATGACTTAACTTTTTCATTGTACTTAATAAGCGTCACTTTAGAAGCGCGCACATTTATTCTCTCCCCGCCACTCAACAGGTGACAACATCTAGACTGTTCTAGAAAATCGGGAAGCTTTAATTCTCGCATTACGTCCCTGTGAGCTACAGCTGGCGGTCCAGATGGTGCTTTTGGATTAACTTGGCGGAGCAGAGCATCTCTACTCTTTATCCTCAATGCTGCTGTCAAATCTTGGAGAAGGACCCACTTGTCAGGGTCATTCGATAGGGAATATAGAACAGGCAGGTTCACGTCACTCACTTCCATTTCAATATCGTCTAATTCTGGCTCCGGTATATCCATGGGAAGATCGTTCAAAGGACTGTAGCCAGACTCCATAAGATCTGTAAAGCAATTTTACAACTTTACATAGGGAAATTTACATAGAATTCAAAGTTCCAGCGGTATTTTGGACAGCAGAAGCCAACAACTTAGGAATAACATCGAGATCCTTTTATCAATTCGGATATTTTACTTACCGAAAATTTTCGACGGACCTCCAAAACTCCATGGGGCTGCAGAACGTCCTTGAACATCGTCCAGGTGTTGTTCAAGGATCAAATATGCGTCCGTGTCAGAAGCCAACATTAGGGGAGTCTGGCCAGAATAGGTAGCTAACAGCGGATCGGCGCCATAGGAAAGCAGGAGTCTTACCAGTTCGGTTGCTCCGTTTTCTGCCGCTTCGTGTAGTGGTCTGGAAAATTAAGGAAAACATAATGAAACGTTCATAATCCACTGGCAAAGAAATTCTAGATTTATTTTTTCCTCACCTTATTCCACCGTTTGCACTTTCGCTAGCATTAGCACCGTAGGCAAGCAGCAGTTTTGCAATTTCTAGATGCCCTCTTGAACAAGCCTCGTGAAGAGGCGTGTAACCCGCGTTATCCCTAGGACTCGGTGCACTGTCGAGCTTCTCCAAGCAATACGCGGTCACATCCTGGAATAAAAGATTATAGTTAGAATTGTGGAGTGTTTTTGAGAAAGCTGCCTATTGGAAAGCTGTATGTTTGTGAGAATTAGCTACCTATATACTGTTAGAAAGTTGTAAAAACAAGTTATGATTACCGTATATCCAAGTCTCGCAGCTCGATGGAGTATGGTTTCACCAACGCCTTTCTTGATGACCCAAGTCCTGATTTCCGTTTGTATATCAGCTACAGATTCTGGACTTGGCCGAGGCAAAGATTGCTGAAATAGTAGGAAAATCGAAGATTTAGATTAACGTCAAAGAAGAGTGCAGTGAAAGAATCTAAACGTGCTTTAATACTCACTCGTTTTCTCTCCTTTGAGAGCGGGTCGTCCTTCTTCAACGGCTTTTTCTTTTTTCTAATATAATCAAATCCGGATCGAAATTTTCTTCTTCCTGTGCGGAGTTTGAGCCTCTTTTTAATTGGAACTCCTATCCCGTCCACATTTACTGATAACTCAGGTGCGTTATTTTCAGTTTCATGTATTCCACTCGACTCTTCAATCCGTCCGTCTTCCGCTGGGACTTTCTCTTTCTTTATATGTTGAAGCTTTTTCTTAGCTAATGATTTCAGCAAATTGTTGCGTTTCTTTGGATTAAGCAAATGGAACTTAGATTTTATTATTGCTTTATTGCTCCTCAATATTCCTGCACTCTTAAGACGAGAGACGACCTTCTGTTTCAGTGTTCTTGACTTTCCGGGCGTTGATTCTTGCGTTTCATTTTGCGAATCATCATCATCCTGTGAAGTATCGCCATGAGTTTGCATCGGTGGTGCAGAAGCTGGTCTGTCTTCACCAAAAACTTCCCTGATCGTTGCCTGCTTCTTTAAAACTCGTGTCTCAGTTCTAGTCCTGCTCTTGAGAACGAAAGTAGAAAATTCATTTGGTAAATTATTTTTAAAAGCATCCCTAAAGTTGTTCACAGTCTCTTTACGAAAATATCCTAAGAGGAAGGAGTCCATAACTTTTATTGGTTTTAGTGACTTATTATTTTTGACGGGAGTCTTCCCTTTAGTTTTTTGTGATGTTGGTGCCGTTTCATTGGATAAAAGCTGCGTCAAACTTGGCGTGGCTAATAGCTCTGGTTCGTTGCTACCTTTTGGAAGAACCTTAGGACCTCGGTCAAATTTATCCTTGGCCTTTTTCTTCTGATCCTTTCTACTAGTACCAACTCTTTGAGCAAGGAGATCAACAATGGAATTACTGTCCGATCGAGTCTGTCGAGTTATTTTTATGGGGCAGGACATTGTTGTCGAAGAAGTCGCCTCTTCGTCGTCAATTTTGCTTTCTAATCCAGCAACGCTAAAACTACAATTAGACTCAAGGTCACTATCTGATATCCTGTTCCTCTCACGACAAATATCAGTACTGTCCATGGATACTGAAAGTGCTGGTGAACCTGGGTCCAGATCGGGAAGAGATGTAGATAATCTGTGAAACCTGGATGGCTTGGAAACAGTTATCAGCCGCGTTGGCATTCTAAGAGACTTTTTGTAAACATAGACTTCTTCCTCCCACCCTGGTCTGAAGTCACTACCATCGCCAAACAAAGGTTTGGGTTTAGCTTTTTGGGAAATGCTGCCCTTTGACGGTGACGATTTTCCTTCTTTCTCTTTAGTTGCTTTGTGGGGGGTTGTATCTCTCGAGCGCAACTTCATGCCCTCAGTTTCTGGATGAGTATTGGAACGTTTTCTGGCACGTAGTCGATCAGCAACTGAAGAACCATGTCCAAATTCAGTGCTAGCATCGCTTTCCTCGCTTGAACTATCGCTGCCGCTAGAAGACTCAAGTTTTATTCGACTCCCGCGACGCGTTCTCTTTTTTCTCCCAATGATCTCTTCCTCGCAATCGCTGTCCACCTTAGAGGTCTTCTTTCGTGTTGCTCTCTGAATCAGGGGCAGCTCATCGGAATCTCGTTCGATAATTTTCTCAACCTTTTCAGTATCTATCTCTGATTCTATCAGCTCAGTCTTTATTTGCAAATTCTCTATGCAATCGTCTTCGGTCTTAACATCGACCACTTCTTCCTTGATCGTTATATCTTCTGGGAGATCCGGCACCTCCTGCTTAATCTCTTCAGGTTTCAATTCGACTTGAGAAACTGATTCGGTATCAGTGTTCACCGCTGAATCTGGCTCCAACTTTGTCATCGGAACAGATTCGGACTCACCCTTCTTTCTTCTGCCACGTTTTTTCGTTGTAACATCACCGCTCCTTAGTTGTTCCATAAATTTATCACAGGTTGTTGACCAGAATGAATCTGGTTCAGTTATTTTGTCATTTTCCTGTAAGAACAGACAATGGTTTAGCAAGTTACAAACATGAACACTTTTAACATATACAGGAAACAAATAAGAACAACTTGCATACCTTGAGTTCTATTTTCACTAAATCTGACGATGAAGCCATTCCAATGTATATCGCATTGTTGAGTGGCACAGGAGGCTGAACCTTCGACAGCTGTCTTCTGTCTCTTCGCATTTCTTCTAAAGTTTGTCTCTCCAGAACAGGCATTTCACCTTCAGAGTCACTCTCTCTGAAGTCAAAGACTGAGGTCTCTGAGGAGCTCCTGATATCGCTAGCTCTTGGCGGTACCATTGAAGCCTTAGCTGGCGCAGGAGCAGGTGCAGGAATTGTTGCTGCTACGGGTAGGTCTTCTTCAGTCTTTGAGAACAAGCGTCTTCGTGGTGGAAGACAAGCAGCTTGTTCACGAGTAAGTTTTGGGGGACTGCCCCCGGATGAACCTGACTGCGGAGTAGATGTCGAGGCTCCATTTTCTATGTCTGTAAAGAAATATAGTGTGAAATCAATGACTTTGTAAGAGAATTATTACTGCGATATAAAAAGACAAACACACAGAATTAAATAAATGATCAACAATAAAGATAATTACATATTATGATAATAATAGATTACCTCTTGGGGTCGCGGAGATTTCCTGAGAAGACGGTGCCGTCGATTTAGCACCAAATTGGCCGGCTCCCACCTGATAAAACGTTAATAAGTATAGAAGAGGTAATAAACGAGAATGGGAACGAAAATATTTGATCGTGTTGCAGCGGGAAAATAACTGACTGAATAAACAAATTGATTCAATATATCCGCGCACCTGTTTCAACTCAGCTTTAGTTCGTATCCGAGCAGCTAATATAGCCGCCAGGCCATCATCCTTGTCGCGAAGAATCTGGTTCTCAATTCCTCTTGGCATCGAGTTAGCTTCTTTGCTAGGGATCATGGCTGAAGAGTTTACCCTGGAGCCATACAAGCTACGAGATGGTTCCTGGATTATTGAATCCACTGCTCTAGGCACGTGGAACTTGTAATGTGGCGGTGTAGTGCTATTTCTTTCAAGAAGACTAGCGGCTGTGAATGGAGACAGATTATGTCTACCGATATTCGTTTTTGGCTCAACAGGTGCAACGACCTATTAAATAAAAGAAAGACAAGTATGAATGTTGAGAAGTTGAAGAAAAACCACAAAATGCTCTAGAGTCTAGGTCCACCAGAGTTCGATATTACCTTATTCTGAAAACTCTGCTGATTGTGATTTGCGAGAATTGGTTGCTGGCTGTTGTTGAGCTGTTCTTCACGGTGTTGCTTGTTCTCCAACAAGCTGTTTCTAAGAAGGCTGAGTACCCGCTTATTAGCTCCTGTATTACTAGGTGGTTCCCCAGACTGTTCAGCATTCGGAACTCTGTAACTAAGAGGTTGACCTTGCCCTGGGCGGTAATTAGGATACGAAGTCTGATGTCCAGTGGGTTGAGGAGGATGCGGGTGTCCAGTCATTCTGGGATTTCCTTGATTTCCGTAAGCAACCGACGGTGAAGAGGTAAAGGAACTTCTGGAGCCCTTTGGATCCGGATAGCTCCGTTTATCACAGTAATTATAGGTGCTCTCCCGATGTCCAGGCTGCTCGTAGCCAGCCGTACTACCCGGTACGATACCGTTCGGTACCGGTGTCGGCAAATTCAATTCCTCACGCTGTTGGCGTTCATGAAGTGCGTTAGACAGTCTTTGCTCTATTTGTTGGTCTATATTAACTCTCCAGGTGTCTAATCGCGACTGTTTACTAGGTACAGTATAGGCAGCGTCGACGGCCGGCCTTTTCATCGTGGGCTGTCGATCCCTGGCATAAGCTGCCTGATGATGAGATATCTTTCCCCGATCGGCATAGTACTTGTTAGGATCAGCCGCGTACTCTTGATGAGGAATCGCGTTGCCGTTAGGATCAACAACAGTCGGATACCTAGTCCGCATCGCGTTGCTAGGATGATAGGGTGAGCCTTTGTCATAACCCGATGACGAGGAAGCAGGATTTTTCTTAAAGGTTGACATATTGGGAAGAGGTGCCGGGTTAGCGCGCGGAGACGGTGTATACAAATGCTGTGACGTGCTTCTACGAAGAGGAGTATTATTTTCGTAGCTTGGTTCCCGGGATTGTACCGGATGATGAAGCGGCGTCGAGCTGAAGTTCGGTAGGAAATCAACTTTCGGTGCACGGACGGTTTGCAGAGGAGTCGAAGCCCTGACTCCAGAAGCAGGACTTCGGGAATGTCCGAAACTCCTTCCGTCATAAGCCGGATACGCGGCACCCGGAGGCATCATGGTTCTCGTCGCGCTGTTTCTAGACGAATTATTAGAGCTGCTAACGAGTTTGTCTCCACTGGAAGCCTCCGGGTCATCCTGAGCTGTCGAATCCGCAGGTGTCTTGATCGTCCTGAGCGAAAGATCAAGTGGAGACTCGCGTTTCCTGTTAGGTGTTCCGTTGGTCTGGAGGGAACTCGCGTTAGACGATGGTGGAGGGATGGATTGGCTGACCACAGTGGACGTAGGATACGCCGTTGACGAGGTGAGGTAATCCTTGTAAGCGTAACTATCCGCAGGAGCGTGCGGCGTCGAAGGATAAGGGTTCACAGCGCGTCCAGGATTGGTCGAATAACTGCCATGAACAATTGCCGAAGAAACCGGTGTCGGAGCATTTGATCTGGTTTGAATTGGCGCACCATTTGACGTCACTGTCGTGCTAGAAGCATTACTACCATGGTGACTAGGCGCCATTGTCGTAGCATATCGCGGATATGCTGGTCCTGGCTGTGCCCCAACCCTGCTGTACATGGAGCTAGCAGAGGTGACGATATTCCCATTTACAGGATGGTTACTGGCAGTAACTGAGTACTCGGATGTCCTATTGGGAGGAATAGGCGGCGGTGGACCGGCGGAAGAATTCTTCGTCGTCGAAGACTGAGGACGTTGTTGCCTGTGCATTGGTTGTGCTTTGGACATAGCTTCTCTCGAATTTCTATGGTAATGATAAGACGAAAGAGCAGCTATTGGTGGTAAATTGTGAGTATTAGAAGTCCTCTGACCCGCAGCGGGCGTTTGATAAGACTGAACACCGTAGGACTGAGATCCATCCGAACAATTTCTCCTATTCGGATCCTGAACACCATTATAAGCAATTGACTTCCCGTGGGCAATGTATGCACCACTGTTAACCGTAGTTGGCGCAGAGACTTGCGGAGCTGCATAAGCCTGGGGCCGATTATTCTGAGAATAATATCCTGGGTTGGGATTCTTCTGCAAAGAATGATACGCGGAGGACTGAGGCTGCTGGTACCCACTAGGTGGATACGAACTTTGCTGATAATGCTGCGAGCTTGATGATGGATAGGAATGAGTCGTCGACTGAGGTGGTTGAGGCGGTGGAGGGTAGGTTGGTGAGTGGGGTTGAAAGGTACTTGAGTTGTTACTGGTATGGGGAGAAGGAGCAGGGCGAGGGCTCGCTTCGTGAGGAGATGAAGAGTGGTAAGCCGAATTGAGGGTTGGCATGTGAGGCGAAACTCTAGGACAATAGCCAGTCCCGTTTGGATTTCCGGCCCCAATACCGCCATGGTGTTGAAGAGGGGACGGATTAACTCTACTTGAATTTTGCGGTGATGGAATGTGCGCCGGAAGATTATGGGGCGAAGGAATGTGCGTGTGAGCATTGCCGTGAACGGCGACCTGATGATTAACAGTTTGATTAACGGTAGAAGGTGACGGTACAGCAGATTGTTGGTGTTGATGCTGCTGGTGTTGCTGTTGTTGCGTTGAACTTGGAAGCGCGTTTCTCGGAACATAACTCTGCACAGGATGCAGCTGATGCCCACCATTCGATACCGACGATGGCACATATCCAGAGCCGTGATTTCTATGAAGATCAGGGCTTTCGTGAACACGACTTTGAGCCCCGGCTCCGGGAGGTAAAGAATACCCCTGCTCAGCCGGACTAGACCTAGTCGCAGGCTGTTGAACGACACCAGAACCCGGGACCGCATTCGCCGACTGATAGGTAGAGCTCTGGGTCATTGGAAGCGGCGTACTTTTTGTAATATCAGGATGATGGTACCGCGGATAGTACTGCGTCCTGGGTGCCACCATTGGTGAATTTGGCGGAGGACGTTCAGCAACACTCTGATAGCTGGACTGCATATCCGTCGCCGTCGAGTAAGGAGTTCTCGATACTGTGTTGAGCTGCTGATAAACGGGTGGCGGCGAATTGCACGTCTTTGGAGGTTGTAGTTGATGAAGTTGAGCCGCTGACGAAGAGTGTTTGTTAGCTGGCTGCATTTCGGTTAGGGATCCGGTGGGAACTTCAAGACTAATGCATGACCCGTCGTTTGGCCTGGTGTCAGGAACTTCGACGCGGGTTGGTTGCGGAGCGTAAGGTTCCACGGGTCCAGGTGGATTCCAATAAGAGTTTGCCACCTGATTAGGGTTGTTGGGATCTTCCGTCGTCCGGGAATCAACGCGTTGCTGATTTGTCGATGCCTCGCGTGATACGGCAGCAATTGTTGTCGAGGACGTTGGTCCGGTTCCTGAAGCAGTAACGTCGACATGACCGTAAGAGGACGATGTCGATGTCGCTAAGTTATCTGTCGACAAGGTAGTTCCGGCTGTACTCGGTACGGGAAGTCCCTGGAAGTACTGGCGAGCCCCCTCCAACACGTTTGTGAAGCTCACATCCATGTCCCGCCAACTGCTGCTAATCTGTAAAAAGAACAGAAGGGAAATTGCGGTTAGTCGATTACTAGAATGTGCTGAGCGGTTTATCGCTAAATCTATCCCTTTTCCTTTATATCTGGAAGGGAATAGCTGTCGAACTCGTTTTCAATTGAAACATATACATATAAACGACTTGCAATGAAAGATATGATATAATCATTTTCGCCGATTGTGATATCAAAGAGGAGTAATCGGAGGCATATAATACGAGAGCGTTTGGTATTATTATTGTATAATGCAGACACGACGTAGCGATGAAAGGTTCGTTAAGTCGAGAATGCAATCTGGATGTCGGTCATAATTATTACAAGGAAGGATCAACGGTACCCTGCCGCGGTCTCGAGGGACGAAGAGATGTATAAAGCTTCGGTGCATTAATCTTCATTGTCTTCTATCTGTTCATCCGCTCGACTCAGGCCACGCAAGCCCGTCGCTCAACATCTTTCATTCCACCGTTATATTCTTCTCTTCTGTTTGTGGTCAGAAATGAGATAAGATCGGTTCAAGAACGTGCCGGTAAACTAATAGCCATCGAACTTGATATGGCCAATGAAATCATAACCGTATCTTTATTCAAAGATAAGATAGTTGAGTTTGGGTCTCGTGTCATTCATCAGTTTGCTAATTTTCTGTGTCGCAATAGAACCAATTTCATTCTCACATTTATGATGTGGTAAAGTTGTAAAAATTACGTACACCTTGCTTAAGATTATAGAAAAGAAAATGTCCTCGTCCTTGTAACGGTTTGGGAATCGTGTAAAAGAAACATGATATCATATAAAATATTGTCGGAGTAACCCATATATTTTACGTATAATTTTGTCACGTTTCGCCGATTTCTTTACCCTTGATAAACAACAAGCTTACCCGCGAAACTGTACTAGCGTAGCGTAACGTGAGAGAGAGAGAAAAAAAAAAAAAAAAATTAGCAACTTATGCTGGTCTGTTATGCGGCGCGAGTATAATCTATAATATAGATTCTATATGAAATGCAAAACGTATGAATGAAAAGTGACAGTATACCTACCTAGTAGGAATGTATAATATAGTTAGGTACCTATACATCGATATGAATTGGTAATAATGAAATCATACCATCTGCAGTATAGTAGGTTGCAGATAAAAAGTTATAATTAGTTCGTTAATTACAAGTTATAAAGACTGAAATCTGTTTTGCGACCCGAACCACCTACCTATCTACCTTTCGTCCGCGTTATTAGATGAACTGAAAATTTCCAAGCGATTAAATACGGAGCGGTTGTTCGAGTGAGCAGAAAAGTTGTTAGGATCCGTCGCGTGCGAGTAATTGTACCCTTGGGCGGGTCATGACTAAAGTTCCGATGAAAAGCTAACTAGGTAATTTGTGGCCGATTTGTAAGATAAATAATTTCATCGTTTCTTCATTAGCTATATAAGACGAAGAACTCTGATAAGGCTTACAAAGTTATAACAAAAAAAAGTTATAAAGAGAAAAGAGAGAAGTTATAAAAAAAAAAAAAAAAAAGAAAAACATGCTGTATAAACAAGAGAGGGAACGAGAAGCCGTAAGAACGGGAACAAGCAGATGAGCGAGGGAAATAAACTCCCCGTGTGTGTGAATGGCACCTGTAGGTGAACTAAGCTAAAGACTCTCTTCCCTACGCCAATGCTAGCTCGAGAATCAATATCGCTCTCTCAGAGTCCCGCGGGAAGGTGTGCGGGGAAGTAAAAAGGAAATGTTGGCAAAGGGAGGGAAAGGAAAGAGGTCCTTCTTCCATTCCACTCGTGTCGCCGACACATGCTATTCCGAGCGGCCCCGCAATCGCACCCTAAATTTATTATTCCCGGTGTTTGAAAATCGAAGAGTAAGCCGATCGGGCGCGCCTCCATCACGCTATATGAACAAAAAAGTTCAACCGTGAAATCGGTCTGCTAAGTTACGAATGAAAAATTACCCCAAAAAATTATGAGTAAATTGAACTAAGCTGACAATTTTAGTAGTAGCGGCTAGTTTTCCTGCGTTGATTGCGAATTGTTTCATTTAGAAATATAAGACCGCGAAACGAGACGAGGAACATCCGTGTACGAGGGAAATCCAGACTATACGGACAAAGTCTGGCGATGAAAGCTCACGACGAAGGTTTCTCTACTCCGTTTCTCATTCCTCACCGCTCCCGTTTCCATTAGCCTTATTGCACCGAGCACCGAACTTGTCGTTTAACCTTCCGACTCTACGGGCTTCTGGTTCACGCGGAAACTCATTTTCCCGCCAGCCTCAACTTTTAAACGACGAATCATCCCGAGAGCTAAGCTTTTCCGGTTTAACTCAACAATTGACTCAACAGCAATTTTTCACCTCCTATCCTCACATATTCCCAAAGTTTATCACATTTAGAGAATTATATAGAGACTCTAATTTTATTTCCCACCTTTTTCAATATCGTTTCAAATTAATATCGTGTATGTTAAAACTCGTTGAGTAGGTATATTCCCAAACAGGATATTAGCACGGGTAAAGTATAATAATTGACAAGGCGAACCCGTGGGGTTTCTTGGTAACAGGGTCATTAGTTAGCCCCCGAGTAATATCGATCTCACGAGGCCAAAAGGGAGAAGGTAGTTCTCAGTCAGCAAATGTCCACCTAGCTCTCTGGTTTCTTAACTCCAGCTTCTCGCTCCTATCCTCTCTTTCTCTCTGTTTCTCTCTCATGCTTCGTTTGCCATAAATTAAATACCTCCGAACAAGAGAACGCTTTAATCTCTCCCCGCTGTGGCACTTTCCCTAAAAGCATTACAGGCGCCTATAATACACTTCCGAAAAATCCTTCGTATCTAGATCTTGAAAATCCGTAAAATAGAAGCCTGCAGCAAAAACTATAACGCAAATTTTAGAAACTCCGATTTTTATAAACTCGAAGAATCGATATCACAGCATCTTTATAGTTGAAATATTTTTGTTAAAATTTATTATACTATATTCAGTTTATGATCAGGCAATAAAATGCACCTTGCAATGCGATCGTTTGTAGAACGTAAATCTATCTTCAATTTACTATACGGATGAATCGATATACTATTGCCGAGAAAATAAATCAGAGATAATCCTGACACGCTTTTCCTGAAAGCTTAATACTCATGCTGCAGCCACCGGCTTGTGCAATTTCATCTTCTGACTGAATGAGCATTTTAAACTTCACTTAGTCCTCGCGCTTTGGTTTTATTCATTCGCGAGAAATAATTAGATGTATAACAGTTCGAAGATATTGAGGTCTGGAACAGAACTGGTGAAAATATTTTTCACCACTTGATTATTATTATTATTATTATTATTGTTATTTTATACCACAAAACATTTTCAGTTATTGCACGTAGGACTTTACGATTATTCTACCTTTTTTTTCTTTTCTTTTCTTTAAATCGAGCATCGGACTGGATATAACCTCCGCTTAATTAAGAAAATTGTTATTGAAGGAGATTACATTTTATCTCTGCTTCGCTAACGCCTTGTCCCACGGATCCCAATTAAAACCATTTTCCACTCCTGGATTAACCAAGGCCTGACCTCCCCACGCCACCTACTGTACCTTCTCTCTTCTCTCTTCTCACTTTATACTCGCCTCGAAAAGTGAAGAGGAAATTTAAATCGTTTGAGAATTCATATCGGAAAGTAATTAAACTGTAACCAGAGCCATGATTCATAACTCCTGTTTTTATGTTGTCACAGTCATTTTTTTTTTTTTTTTTCATTCTATATAACTAGAAAATGAGAGAGAGAGAAAAAAAAAAAGAACTTATCTACGATAAAATGAACGGGCTTTTTCACCCTCCAAATTGGTTTGACATTTGCGATACATCATCAACTTCGATTCGTCAAGTTATCGTAAGGACCTATCAATCGGGGCAAGACTCACGACGCGTAAAGAAAATAAACCAGAACGGGCAGCAAACACTCTGGAACAACCTTTCATTGGAAGTAACGCGTTTGCCAACCCATTGAGGTGAATGAAAATGTTTCGACGGGCATGAAAACATATATAGAGGTAAAAATTCTCACGTGTGTTGAAATCGCGTCTGTATATACGAAAAAAACCACGAGAAAATAATCATATAATATTTATATATTTATATAAATAAAATTTTCTTACTTGTAACAAAACGTATAATAAGTTTCTCAAATAATTCGTCGTAGAATCAGAATTAAGAGAAACGTTCCTAAAGCTAGATTATTCACAGTACTACTTATATTACCTGTCATAAACAGCTGGGCAGATAAAACGTCTACCTATACCTTGGCTATATAATAAGGAAAACCGCGCTGAAAAGAGGCAAGCGAATATTATATAATATAATAGTAGAGAAAAGTGTTGAAGAAGTAGGTAGATGATTAAGATGAAGATAAAAAAAAAAAAAAAAAAGATGAAGATAAAATGGAAGAAGATAGGAAGCTAATGGCAGATGAGAAACGACACCATCTGCTCTTTTCTTATTTCTTTCTTACGTGTTCACTGCTTCTCGACTGGACCGATTCAAACGGATGAATAGAATCGATTCTAATAATTCATCGGGTTTATATACTATATACACCCCGGGTATCGTTATATATTATATACAGTGCACGTAGCCCCTACTTAGTTATATATACATAAACACAATACCTGAAAAAGGAGTAAAATAATTTATGGAATGTCGACAATTTCTTTTCAATCTTATCGTCATTTCCTCTTTCATACCAGACTTCGTATATAGCTATACATATACTATGTCAATATCGTTACGTTTACTTCACTATAAAACTGACTTATAATCGCTAGTTATTAAACGAATTGTGATATAATAATTATATACATAAATAAACCACGAAGAACATAATGTATACGATAAACAATATGAGTAATTCGCACCATTCATAATGTATTTTTAATAAATTTATGAAATATATATAATAAGAAAATACGAAGAGGACGAAGTCGACGTGTTTCGATGTCGTATTATAATACATATGCATATAGTAATCCATATATATATATATGGAATGACTCGAGGTACTAGGAATAAATCCAGTGATTTCTTGTCATTTTTAAATACCGCGACGTATATAAAATACATATAGGGATAAGGAAGTAAATCCATGAACCGAAACGATCACCGAGCTGGTAGTTTTTACATTTTAATTGGTATAACGGTGCTGGTGCAGTTTTCAAGATTCTCTACACCCCATTCCACCCACCCCGATTTCCGACGAGCCATAAGCTTGTTGGCTCGTTTCAGAAGGAGGCTGATGCTCTAGAACTTTGGTCCATGACCTAAGAGTGGTTCGACGAAGGGGGAGAATGGAGGAATGAATGTCGACGGAGGTTAAGAGCCGCGCGGCGGTCTCCCTTATCCTTTTATTTAATTTTATACATCCAACCCCTGGTCGCCTAGGCGTTCCAACCAGTTTCACGACCCTCGAATGCACCCTCTTCGGTATTTCTTTTTCTTCTTTTTCTCTCTCTCTCTCTCACTCTCTGCGGTTTCGGTTTGAAAATTTTTCGTACAATTAATCGATGCAGGAAGAAAGTCTGATAATAATATATGGTTCAACGATTTTCCTATTCGAAAGTTGAAAAAAGCCATTTTTCAAAGATAAGTTGAACAAAATTTCACCTCGATATAATATACAAAATCGACGAAATTTTCTTATATATATCTAGTATCGGTGAAAACTTGAACAGCGCAAGGTATCGCGCATATCCGAGTCCCTTTTCACTGCTTCGGTATATCGCGGAGCGAGTCGTTGACCCAAGAGACCCTCGAGGATCTGAAAAGTCGTCCTCTGAAAGCGATCAACTTAGTTTAGACCCGACTAGACGTCGCGAGTATAGAAACGAAGAGACTGTAGAATGGAATTCTTCAAGCGTTATGCAGTGCTAAGGCGTATACTTTTCAAATTTAACAAAGTACCATTTTTCGTATTTGTGATTTTTTTTTTTTTTTTTGTATCATGGGAATTTATGATGTACATTTTTTCAATACCAGGAGACTAAATATTGTCTTGCAAGTACGCGATACGATTTTTAATGCTAATGATATGAAGGAAGTAATAAAATAAGAGCGTGACGTATCGTAGATTTGATTTTTCACTCTATATATATTAGGCATTAAAGAGAAATGAGAATAGTTTATATAATGTTTGTATATTTCAGTAGATAGGAAGCTGTATGACAGTATTTATTATAATATGCATTATAAAGTGGAACTTATTCTCCGAGGATGATAAAACAAAGTTCTGAAAACGGGTCGCGTAGAATCGGCGGAGAACGGTGGAACGGTAAATAGAGAAAGGCTAACAAACGACCCGACAGAGACAGAGGAAAACTAAAGTAAAGTGGGTCCCAAGCCCAACTTCCAACTTCCAGCTTCCAGCTTCCATGCTACCAGCTACCAGCTACCAGCTACCAGCTACCCGTAAGCTTAACATGTTCCCTCTTATACTTCCCGACGTTCGCGAGACGCCGGAACGCCGGAACGCCGCTAAGTTATCTTAAATAAGATTAGACCCGCGAAAACAAGTGGCTGGCTACATTTGTAATTTAAAACTTGTTGAACTTTTTCTTAACGAAACAAACAGACTTGAGATTTTTTTTTTTTTTTTTTATTATTTAATTTTTTATTCTTTTTTTTTTTTTTTTTAATTTTATTAGGGTATCGCTATACATCGTTCGATTCTCACTTCTTTATTGCGCGAAATAATTGCGGATACTCGACTAAACGGTGTAATAATTTATCGCTAAAATTTCAATACAAAGAATTTATTCCAACTGACCTACGAGCGCAATTGAGTATGAAAGACGTACACGAGGTTACTGACCGATTTACATGTTATTCGTTCATTCAATTTCCTATACATCGAGTCAGACTGCCTATACACAACTGCGGCTAGCGATCCGGTACCACGAAATAATCAGAATCAAGGCCGGAACGGTGATAAAGCTTCTATCCATCTCAGTCTAAATCTCGTACTGACTCCCTCAAACTCTTTGCAAATGAATTCATTCGACAATGAACCGTAAGGGAGACAAACTTTTGACTATTAATGACCGGGCAATGATCTCTTTATACTGGTATAGGTCACAGCTGAGCGTTGTTCTTCTCGTTGAAATTAAATTAACTCTTCGCAAATGAGCAAAAAAAAGGTTTGTCTGTAACTGCATATCAAACGTATATGATACAAAACGTTCGATATTCAAATTTCGTTTGTCATTTTTATGAGCAACGATATGCGGCAGTGAGCTGTAAGAAGATCTGTATATTGACCATTGAGGTCTACTATACCTAAATTCGAAGGGTCTGCAGGCAGACGTGAATAAATATTTATATTCCAGAATCCGAGAGCAGCTTCAAAGAAAGTTTTTTGAGTAAGAAACTCTATTATATTTCCGAGGAAGTTTATCTAGCATAAAAGTTTCCTTGGATTTCTTTTTCCACTTCCATCTGTTTCCTTTTGTCGAATCAACTATGAGTGAATTTTGATTGAATGTAGGTATGTATGTACCTACTACCTCTGAGGAATTTTATTATTTTCATTTATTTGACAAATTTTGTTTTTTTCTTTTTTACAAGGTTTTAAAAGAAATGAGCATACCTATTTTAAATTAGGCAAGCGAAACTAACTAGAAACTAAAATAATTCCTATGCTAGTTCAGTAATGAATAAAAAAAAAAAAAAAAAAAAAGGAAAAGAAAAATTCCGTCGTGTCGTGTCGTCCTTTTCTATTTTAAACCAGGAAACTTACTAAGAGCGAGTAAATAGCAGCGGGTTTAGAATTCAAAAGCAACCATTTCGAGCTGCGTGAATGCAAAGGATTTTGAACCTAGCCCTCGCATACCCTGCAGGGCAAATTAACGTTGGACGACAGGTCGACGATTCAACTAGAACCGCTGTCCCGACGCCTGCGCTCTAACTGGATTTAATTAAATATTTACACTCAGTTTAATCTTCCCTCTCTTGAGTCTCGTCCCTTCTCCCTTCTCCCTTTTCCCTTTTCCCTTCTCTCTTCTCTCTTCTCCCTTCCAGCTCTTTTCCCTCTTTGCCCTTTACCTCAACCCCCTATAACCTGCCCTTCACGCCCGGAGGGCTTGGTGCCACGATGAAAATAATCGGCCTCGTATTTGCATGAAGATAATGACCTGCATGCATTTGTTATGCAAACAGGACATTTTTAATGTCTCTGATAGCACCTTGGGGGATATATATAGTCTATCTGGAATAAGGTTACTCGTTAACTCGCAGAATTAAATCCGGGAGTGAATTTTCGCTATTTTTATTACCGGAATTAGAAAAAATTGTGTAGAAATAATATCACAGCAGAGAGAGAGAGAGAGAGAGAGAGAGAGAGACAGAAAAAAAAATCGTTCCAAAGAAATTCTATATTTCCATTTTCATTACCATTTTTTTTTTTTTTTTTTTTCTTTTCCTTTGCCTGCCCGGAAACTTAAGGTAATGTAATATTTATCAGTGAAATGTGCCGGAAGTATAATATCTCGACTGAAACAAAAAATAAAAAAATTTAAAAAAAATAAAAAATGAAATAAAAACGACAAAAAAAAAGAACGAATTTTGGGGGAAGTATAAACAGGATCACATTTCACCCTTGCGTGTCTATTAGCAACCCGGCACAGTTCGCTTCCCTACCAAACTTTACGGTAGTTTAAGTTACGTACCTACCTACCTACCTACCTACCTACCTACCCACCTACGCCGTTCACTCCGACCTAACTTGCACCAGAATAATTACTCCCGGTAGACTATTATGCACTTGAGCGATTCTATGAACTGGTTATATACCTATATATATATGTACATATATATATGTATGTATACTTGGAAAGAAGAAGAAGAAGAAAATCTGTGTAAAGAATAGAAAAAATAAAAAATAAAAAAATGAAATATAAAATTTATCGTGAATTTTTATTACCTCTTATAATGTTTGCTTGAAGTTTTTTTTTTTTGATATTGAAATTAAAATTTTTTAAACGTAGAAGTTTGAAATTTTCTTTATATAGAATTAACGTGAATCAGTTTTCAGTCAAAGTTCGGTTGAGTTAAGTTAGTCGTTCGAGTCGCACGTAGAACTGGAATTACCGCTAGGACGTGTTTGCCAGTTCACCAGTTGCCTCACCCGGCGATTAAAACATTAATGGATAGCAATTAGGTGCAGTAGATTTAACTCGGAATCTAACAATCAACAAACTGTTTAGAGGGGAAAGCGAACTTAGAAAGAGACGTGGTAATTTAGAGGAATTAAAATCGCAATAACGAAACAGCTGAGTACGAGTAGAATAACTTCATGCAAAATATATACCTATATAAGTCGAATTTTACATTACATATAATGTTGCACTTACCTATTTATGCATAAATAACGAAAGAATTTATTAACTCGTAGTAAAAAAATTGAATAAACTTTCGCTAACCACAGCCTTATATACTTTAAAATGAATATAAACGTCCCAAATTTATGCCTAAGCTCTAAATATATGAGGTAATAAAAAAAAATAAAAATCTGTAGACGCATGCATATTATATGTAGTATTATATACATGCACAGAAAGAAAGGTTAACTTGATTCAAGACAATTTTGCGGTCCAAAAATGAAGACCGAAATTTTCTCGGATCAAATCAAAAATTTTTCTCGAACCAAGAAAATTGTCCCAATTTTCTTGGTTCGAGAAAAATTTTTGATTTGATCCGAGAAAATTTCGGTCTTCATTTTTGGACCGCAAAATTGTCTTGAATCAAGTTAACCTTTCTTTCTGTGTGCATATACTTTGCTTTGTCCGTCTCTCCGTAGATAGTAATTTTTATCTATTTGTTCATATTTGATCGTTATATACCCATTTTTATACCTTGTAGGGGAGATAAATATTGCTATCATTTACTCTCCCCACGAAGTTATATCATTTTTTTACATCATTTTTTTTTTTTTTTTTTTTTTTTTTTTTTTTTTATCGCAAATTTGTATATCAGGAATTTTTACGTACAGTTTCATCAGCACGTAATTGGAGAGGATCGATTCTCCGACAGATTGATGATGACTACATACCATATGTACCATATATGCAACTACATGTATATACCGTATATTGTATATCTACAGCGTAGGTAGTTGTTCGCGGATGGAAGAATAGAAGCATCGAATGAACAACTCGCTAGAGCGTTTAATCTCTCTGCTTTATTTATTTTATTATTATTTTCGTTATTATTATTATTATTATTATTTTATTTATTTTTTTTTCTATATAACCCAACTGTCTGTCAGTGGCATTTGCGTTTAAAGTAATTGTCGTCAAATACGTTGTATATGTACGGTGTTACACGTCACACCGTTATACGACGTAGGGTGAAGCCTAAAACCCCTCGATGCGATGGGGTAGGTATAAGTGAGAGAGGGTCTAAATCGCGAGTTGTTGCACGCGAATTAAAATAAAAAAAAAAAAAAAAATGTACGAATACCTACATACAGAAAAAGATTTAAAAAAAAATAGTATCCCGATGATCGAACAGTCGATATTATTCGCGTCTTTAATATTATATATATAGCAATGCCGAGAAATGAGAAAGAAAAAATTCGTTGAAAATTTTTTTGTAACAATTATTATATCCGCGCCGAAACATAAATTGCGAAGATATATAATTATTCACGAAGATAAATTCACGCCGATTTTTTAAACTCATATAATCACAGCTTTCCACTTTTCGTTAATTTTCGGCTTATAGTAGGTAGGTACCTTACGCCGAGACGCCTGGTACGTCGTCACCTTCATTATCAAAGTCGCAGACGGCGGGCGTCGCCCGGGTGATACTCGAGAGTTAGAGGCCGTCGACCGACCTTGCGAACTCCCAGCCAACCAACCAATCAGCCAGTCAACTACCCACAGACCCACTAGACCTTTCGAGGGAGCGAAGAGCCGTCGAATTGTATCTGTGTGGGTGGGCGATTTTTTGATTGAGAGACAATTTTTGTTCGAATTTGAAAAAAAAAAATAAATAAAAAGTAAAAAAATTTATAGGGTATAGGGTATGTTATATGGTTTACGAATGATAATATATGGAAGAAGGATGCCGGAGAGTTGTGAAAATACTATATTTCTGTGTTATAGTTGTACAAAAATATATAATATTATGAAAGTTTTTTTTTTTTCGTCTTTTTTTTTTTTTCGACGAATTACTTCAGTAGACGCGATCGTATCGATGTATTTGAGAGAAAAAAAATATATATTACCCCAGCAGCACTCTGTCACCGTACTTTTCCAATTTACAATCATGTTTCGCGACTCGCTTTGATCTCTTCGTTTTATTCGTTAAATCCAATTCTTTACGGTATAACAGATAATACGTGAAAATCACAGGGATATATACCAGCTCGACAATATACCCCATCTTCTTTATATAAAGTTGAAAGAAAACCACAACAAGAACGAAGCAAAAAAAAATGAGAAAAAAATAAAGAACAAATCTCTAATCCACAAATCAATCTATATACGTCGTTTCATTGCTCTCCCTAATATCGTTAATCTCTCATCGATATACTCGGATCTTATATATTCATCTGTCTTCGAAAGAATAACTTATAAGAGATTGTATTGACTATTCGTATATGATCTACTCGTGTTCTTTAGAATTTTTCTTCGTGAAATATATCGTTTCGATTTCTATGAACAACGAACAGATGATAAATAAAAACAAAATAATTGAGAAAGATAAAAATTCTTCGAAAAATAGATGTACGTAATAAAATTTTGTCAATCATCTGCAGTATACCTAAATCGAAAATTTCATTACATCAATTCTACAGGTATTTCCGAAATAATTATATCATAGTTGTGATTAATTATATAGGCGAAAGAAAATTATTCTGTATCATATTACGATCGAGAGATCGTAATATTGATTCCAAAGCCCGTTTATATTTTTTTATTATTTTATATTATTCGACCTGCATCTTTTCCTCGGTAAGCTTTTAACAATAAATGCAGTTCTATCCGATACACACTCGTATTAGTCGAGCTTGAAATAACGCGGATTGAGTAAAGTGGTGGGAAAATAAGGAGGGAATAATAATCGCTTGGTTATACGATACGACCGAGTAAACCGTGCGAGGCTTGAATTCATTAGTGAGTAAGAAATTGCGGCAAGTATTACTCACCTACTATCTCGGAAGCCTAATCATATACGGATAGCGAATCGTACTTGCAAAAAAAATAAAAAATAAAAAAAATAAAAAAAAAATAAAATAAATGCAATTAAAAACCGCGTCTACTAATTTACAAATCTTTACGATATATAAGATGAGTAGTATGAGGTAATACGTAACACGGGGATATATTTGCAGTATTTGATTCTGCAATATATCGAGGTATTTCAATGTCAAGAATCTAATCTCAGTACGAAATTCTGGTTAATATTATCGACCTCAGAACCGACCATATAGCGTCTGTATTTGGTTGTTTGAGGACAGCGATGATACGCTTGGAATGTTGGATCGGTGGATTCCCGGAGAGACAACGGGGTTGCAGGAGCCTGGATAAGGGAGGGATAGAGGGAGGTAGACGTTGAGAGTGTTGAGAGGGTGAGAGAGATAGATTGAGATTAATGTGGGAGCAGCGAGGAGGACGTAGAAGAAGAATAGAATAGAATAGAATAGAATAGGAGAGAAGAGAAGAGAAGAGGAGAAAATAGAAGAGAGAACCGAGCGAAAGTAAAAAAGAAAGAAAATAGGGAATAAAAGGAGATGGAAGAAGGTTGTCAGCTACTGCGAGGCGGATTGCTTCGAATTTGTCGAATTGAATTTCAAGGGAAAAAGAAGCTGGCTCGCCGTTGTGTCCAAGTAGGTAGGTATATTGACAAAATATTACCCTCCGGGGTTTTTTTTTTATTTTTATTTTTATTTTTTTTCTTCTCTGAACAAGAATTTTTCTCTTGTAATAAAATCCCATACGTATAGTGGATAAACCAAAAATCACAATTAATGATTTTCTCGTCTGATCCTTTGGGCGAATTCCTTTCTTACATATTTCTATAATATACATTAGTATATCTTACATATATATGAAAATAAATGTTTAAATTATACGCAGCTTTAGTATAATATTATAGGCGTATGTAGGTATACTACATATACATACACTTACGTTTTGTATATTTTTTTTTTTTTTTTTTTTTTTTTTTTTAAGAGGAGATCGTCTATCCCCACCGAAGCTCTTTGAACGATCAAAGAAATCTGGGGACGGGTATATACGGGAAATTTAACCAAAAGTTCTTTAGATCCTTGAATAGCCACTTTTCCAGTCGCGACAAAAAGTTGTCAGATAACGTCCCTAAGAAGTGAAACATCTGGCCTTGTCAGCACCTTTACAATGGGGTTCTCTCGTCCGCTTTCAGATTGCCACGTAGAAAGAGAGATAGATATATGTATATATACATAAAGACAGAGAGAGAGAAAGGAAGATAGAGAGAGAGAGAAGAATCGATATACATACTATATGTGTGTGTGTGTGTGTCATCTCGTGCAACCCTTAACATCGCGGTATTTAAGACTTGCGTCGATTAACTAAATCGTTCATTTAGAATCGCGAGGCTTAGTTATATCGTAGAAAATAATACGAAAGTTGAATGATATTTTTTAATTTTATTTTTAAAATTTTTGTTGGATAATTTTTTTTTTTTTTTTTTATAATTACTTAATTGTATGTGTATGTATACATATGTATTCCGACCTGCGAATTTCGAATAGAATCGGCCTTGGTGAAATGGCGGACTAATTATCGTTCGAAAAGTTAGAAAATTTTAATATCATAAATTTATAACTTGATAAACCGCTTCGTCATATAATTAATTGGAACAATACGTTATGCGGGAAGAGACGAGGAGGCGAGGAGGCGAGGAGGCACCGTTGGCAACTAACGACGCTACCAGAGGGAGTATGAGAGAAATAGAGATATATAAAGAGAAAGAGAAAGAGAGAGAGAGAGAGAAAAGAGCAAGTTTAGACGAAGGGTGAAGTTACTAACGATGGCTTTTGTGCAAGCGTTAGAAACCCCGTTTTAGGGGTTGGGGGTTGGCTAGAGCGAAGGATTAACCGAGTCGAAAGTACGTTTATTGTATACATATAGATATACATGTATAAGGCTGCAGGTATATAACAACCACTGTGTAAATTTGTACACTACAGAAATACCCTATCATTGCCTGTAGTAAAGCTACGGTTGAACAGGTGATTTCTACTATACCGTAGTTCAAATAACCGTGAAATGGGGGATGAAGCCGATTTTGCACAAACATAAGAAATTACAATATTTCTGATTTTCTTTTCGCATCGTTTCAATCATTCCTGAATTAATTTTCACTCGATTTATGTATACGCCAGAGTTTAAAAAAATGATATCTAATTTTTCAACACGTTTACGAGTCAGGAATTAAACTGATGTGTCAAATAATACGAATTTATATCTATGTGTATAGGTATAATAATATATACATTTTTCTTGACCCCCCCCCCCCCCCGCAGATCGGAATGAAATCTGACACTCGATTGTTTAATTAAACACGTTTTCTCTTTCGTTACGTTACGTTACGTTACGTTACGTTACGTGACGTTACATTTCGTTTCGTTTCGTTCCATTCTATTCCGGACTCGTTTATCTCAATTTTAAACGAATATTTATAACCACACTCGTCGTAGTATGTATATAGGTACTAGGTATCGAGCAAATATCGAAGAAATTTTATGATTCTCTGACAAAAATTTTTCGTGTCATATATGATATATATATATATATATATATATACATATGCGGTTGGGGTAAAAATCTACTGCCTCTAAACCGTCAACATTCATGTATATCGATAATCAAATCGATACACGTCCGTAGAATTTTATCAGCGTGTGGCTATATAAACGGTATAAATATCCATACATGAATGTATATATTACATAGGTATATAGATATAGATATAGATATAATAATTATATATGTATACGAGAACGTGGTGATATAATACCTACTTATACGCATAAAATGGCCTAATGCAAACATAATATATAAATATTAATGAAGCATAAAAAAAAATCGGAGATAAATAAATGAAATTAACATCATCCTGCATAAGTGGTGGGTGAAATAAAATTTCTAATATATTACTGAATCTTTTTTTTTTTTTTTTTTTTTCACTTTAAAGTACCTATAGAAATTTGCTATAAGGAAATTACTCGCGGTCCATTATCAAAATGGATTTATAAGTGATAATAGATAAACGAGACGTTATTATTATTAATATATAGTATATAGTATAACGAATGAGGAAAGCTTCTAGTTTGATTAGTTTTAATAATTCATAGTTTCATTGAATAGAAATTATGTATAAGCTTGCTGTTAGTAAGGCGATAAAATTAACATAAATTATACATGATATATACCTACCTACCTACCTACCTACCTACTACTTGTTACATAGACAATCACTTTCTGTTAATTTAATTACCTACACCAGAGTTCAGTCGGGTTTAGTGCTAGACAGATTTTATTACCAGGACTAAGGATCTCTATAGGACTATAAGGGTCCGCAAAATAGAACGTATAAGTGACTATAAAATAAGATGAGCTTTTCAGTCGCGATAAACTTAAGAACCAATTTTCTTTTTTATGTAAAAATATCTATTGTGATTAAAGAAACGATGTAATGTATTGAAAAATTTATAAATATGTTTTCGAGTATAGGAAAAGAGAAGCAAAGAAGAGGCAAAAAAAAAAATCAACACCCACATTTAACCGGTTCACTGGTAAGGGCACATATATGTGCAAAAAGAAAAAGTGCCACAACTGGTAATGGCACATATATGTGCAACGTGGATATCTCTGTCAGTTTTGAACGGATTTACATCAAACTTGATGTTCCTAAGTTTTTTGGGCTTCATGTTGAATACGAAATTATTTCCCTTCACCAGTTTTGGCACAAAACGTTGATTTCGGGTCCACCAGTGAACCGGTTAATGAATGAAGAAGAATCATTTGGGTGTTAATAGCTCGCGGTTGCCGGTATTTTATTTTTTGCTTATAATAAACGAGTAATGAAGTTTAATGGGAAAGAAGACAGTGATCTTTAGACTGGAGTCGTTTTTCCACATAAATCATTCACGTTTATTGTTAGATCCTTGTTTATTACGTGACTAAGTAAGTAAGTATAGTAGTAGCAGGTAGGTAGGTAGGTAGATAGGTACCTACTGCCTCTGGAGTGTATATTATGATTTAATTGCACGCAAACTAATGTAAGTAACCACATTCTGAAGCGTTTTATCATATCATACGTCTAACAATATAAGTTGCGGTAGTTCTCGTTATCTCTTACCAGCTAATCTTTAACGTATAAAGTTAATTACCCCGAGAGTTGAGTCAAGTTACGTTTTAAAAGCTTTTTTTTTTTTTTTAAACTTCATTATTACGATTATACATGTGATATATAGGTACGCAATTTGATATACTATAAATAATTGTTTGAAAATTGAAACTAACAATCAGCCTCTTTTCTGAGAAATGAACATTTCCAACATATCATTCTGAGAATTTTATATATTCATTAATCCAAAGTCTGGACCACGTCGTCGTCGAGCATAGGATTAATATCGAAATTCTAAGAACAGCGACGAGAAGATTACATATTAATATACTTCCCTTTCCTTAATTTGCCACCCGAATTTGACCTCGGTTTGCCGTTCTACCTGAGATTTTTAAACCGGAAATACCTGCGGTAGAAGATCAAAGATAATAGTATTATCCTCACCTGGAATCAGAAAGAAGAGATATTTTCAAATAAATTGAATAAAAATATGTTATTTTTATTCTTAAACTTGAATAATTATAATAAATGAATGAATGAATGAATGAATGAATGAATGAAAAAAAATAAAAATAAAATTATATTTTATATATATACTAAAACGAGGGGCCTAACGTGGATGAAAATATATACTACCTTGTGATATTTGTAAGAAAAGTTTTCAAAGAGTAGAGAACCAACAAAATAAAAGAGAGAGAAAGAAAAAAAAAAAAAAAAAAATTGGAAGAAAAGGGGGAAAAACAGCAGTGGCTAAATTTTCCGACGATAAGTCATAACGGAATTAGGAATAACGAGCTTTTAAAGTAAACAGAGAAACAGAGGTACCTACTGAAAACGCAAACTACACCAGACCACAAAAACCAACATTAATACCAACCGAAGTCACTTCTTCGCTGATATTTTCCCGCGCTCTTTTACGTTGACTTAAAAGTCGTAGTAGTGGAAGAAGGAAGCAGGTTCACCGCACAAAACAGTCAAAGTTTCCGTTCTACATATAAATGCTACGCAATACATATTTAGAATGAATAATATTGTCACTCTGTTTCTGGCTATTCGGATACTTTGATAAGTTTTTTTTTCTTTTTCTTTTTTTTTTTTTTATAGCTACGTTTGGTAAAAAAAAAAAAAAAAAAAAAAAAAACATCAGATTGAACAAAATCCGAAAATGATGTGAAAAGTTCAAGAACCGTGGTGTTGGATAAGTTAACTTTGGGACTCTGATGGGCTCCCGCGGAATTTCTCGCAAACTATTGTCAGTCGTACTATATTAGCTCTGAAGTCGAAAACAGGGTCTTGGGCACGTAGTTTCCTCAAACCAAACTAATCATTGGCGAACGACCTTTCTCAAGGGATTCTGAGAAGACTAGGGTGTTCGGTCTAGCATGTCTTAAGGACTCTGGGATTTGGACAAAGGTAAACGAAGCGGTTCTGCCTGGCTACCCTAACTCAATCTTTATACCTATATATACTACTTCCCGCGAAACTGCGATTTTATGCAATCAATTTCGTCTATTTTTATTTTTATCACCATATATGATACATAACTCGAAATTTATATACCGAGATGCAGTATAATTTGCATAAGGTTTTTCAATCGATGTGCATGATTCACGAGAAAAACTCGCATCGCGAAATGATGAATAAAAAAAAAAAAAAAAGAGGAAAAAAAACCACAATATGAAGAGAAGGAAAACTATACGATGACGTTAATTCCAAATAACAACGAAGCTAATAATAGTGAATCTGCACACTATGTAAATTAAAGCTCGTAGTGTAAATCACTTCTCGTGATATGTGGGTAAACTTTGATTTGTCGAGATTTTATTTCATCTGACGATCAACTGAGACATTAATATATATCAAAGATATAAAGAAAACCCGGTAAGATACCAACGAACCCTGAAAAAATAATTGTTGATTGTTACACTTTTAGCAGAATTTAAAAGATAATCGTATATCTGTCACGTTATACCCTGGGTCATCCAAGAAGGGGTTGAAGATAGAAGCGATGGGAATAGGAGACAGTAGACAAAGACAGTCGGTGTATAGCTGCGTTATTAGATTAGGTACATCTTGTATTAGCATGTCATGCATATTCCATTAGCAGGAGGTTGGGAATCGTATTGCACCCTGGTTGGCGTATATCTCCTATTGTCGATAGATTGGCACATAACGTGCGTATCCATATACCTTAGGGCTTTAGACACTTGTGATGACCTTAGTCGAGGAAGTATGTAGTAATTCAAGGTATATGAAATATATATTAATGAAATATATTTCCATATGAAACTACAATCTATATATCTTGTTTGAATGTATAAAGGTCGCATCCCTTTCTCTTAACGAGGGTTAGTGAGTTATATTCTACTAAGGATAAAATTGAGACGATAATAATTCGCGGCATCGCGTAGTGTGACACAACTGAAGTGTAAAATTATGCAAATGATTGGGTCGACGGTAGACGGGAAAGGCTGGTCTCGTGTCAGTAAAAGGTTAAAAGTACCTTCAAGAGCAACCGGGACAAGGTCAGGGTAATAAGAATACCGTACGGTTTATGTTATCTAACACGGGGCCGGTTCAGAGTTCCGAATCTTCAAAGCTCCGAACGGTCAAATTTCCGAATTTATTCTAAACGATTTCAAAATTTCCAGAAAGACTAGGGTTCAGAAAATTAAAATTTCGAATGGTCTAAATGCAGATAGCTCAAGACTCCGATAGTCCGATGTTCCGAAGGTCCAAAATTCCGAACGTGTTCTTAACGTGTCGATGAAACGACGCGTGACGACTTGATGTTCAAGTTTCGAAGTTTTGGCCTTTCGGAGTCTTGATCTTTCGGATCTTTAGCTTTCGGAATTTTGAACCTTCGGTATGCTGCGATTCGGAATTTTTTAAATTGGTTACATAGACTTTCGGTGAAATACCCTTTCTGATAACTGTGAGTTCGTTGCATTAAAATTCGGAAATTTGACCGTTCGGAGCCTTGAAGATTCGGAACTTCGAACCGGTCCCGAAATTTCAAGAATTTTTAGGGGTTTAATAATAAACACTAGAGATTAATTTTTTCATCTTTCTTTTAATCTCTCGTTGTAGGTATATTTAAAGTAACGAAGATTTTATACAGATAACTAAACCACATATTTTATAGCGAATGACACGACGGGGGGACACCAGTCATCTGGTATTATTTTTAGATCGATAACTATGGGTACCTACTATATGGTAGACTCCAGAGTTTTGAGCAAAAAGTTACGAAGGATAGGATAAAAGGGAGGAATATAGAAAAGCGAAAGAGTGAGAGAGAGAGAGAGAGCTGGGGATGGAGTGATGAAGGGTCGTTGGAAAAGTAGAGTGAAAATATATATCTGCTGTTTTGTGATGTACGAACCATTTCGCGGTAAGATACGAGACTAACGAAAAAAAATTTCACCTCCTTTCAGATTATTATTAGAGGGGATAGAAGACGCGATGCGAAAGGTGTCTCGAAATTGTTTTTTTTTTTTTTTAGTTTTTTTTTTTTTTCACACACACATCACGATGCTCGAAACATATTCCATACAACACTATATTTCGGGTATAATTTTTGTCTTCGTATAACTCGGATTCTTGAACAAGTATTTTATATTTCTATATTTAATACGCTTTCAGACCTTTGACCCAATGATGCCGATATCCATAAATATATTGTTTAGAATGGAATTTTTCTCCAACGTATATATACAGGGTGTCCCAGAACTAAGTGCAATAAATGATAAGGGTAATAGAGGGGGCCAAGCTGAGTAAATTAACCCAAAGAACATGTGGTCTCCGAGTCCGCGTTCGCGAGATACGACCGGTTAAAAAAACGCGTTTCGCGCCGGCATGTAGGCAACCGCGGACACAGCAGGCAGCGGTTAGCAGTCTTTTTGATAAGCGCGATCTTTCTAAAGCGAGTCACACTTTTGAAATTTTTCGAATTCAAAAGTGTTATGACTCGCATCAGAAAGATCGTGCTTATAAAAAAGACTGCTGTGTCCGCGGTTGCCTACATGCCGGCGCCCAACGCGATTTTTTAACCGGTCGTATCTCGCGAACGCGGACTCGGAGACCACATGTTCTTGAGGTCAATTTACTCAGCTCGACTCCCTCTATCACCCCTATCATTTATTGCACTTAGTTCTGGGACACCCTGTATAGTAAGTAAACTTAAAAGTAAAACTTTGTCCCCTGCAGCGATATAGGCATACACATAATATATACCTGAGAGCTAGTTTTCTCTCAAAGTTCAACCTTGATTTTGTAACAAATAAATGAATAAAAATAATCAAGGTTGTTCGAATTGCTTTCGCAATTCGACTCGGTTTTATCGTTCATTGTCAGGGGATTGCAGATCTCAACAAGATACTATGCAGTACTACCAATTAAGTCTGTTTCAATTTCAGTAAATTTTCTCTTTCCCTTCTCTTTATACGCGCAGAGTTTTAAATTCTCCAACGTTACAGAGGTTTAGAGCAATATACACCGTTGCCCGAGTATTTAAACTTTAAAGAGTTCGTGACTCGAGGAAAAAAACGAAAAAAAAACCAAAAAAAAAGATATTTGTGCTCGTAAAGTGAGGAAAGAATCCAAATCCCGGAACTGTTTCTGTGATTAGAATCCACCACCGGATGAATTTGAATCCCTCAAACCTTCTCGCCCCCAACCAAGTTACCTGTGGGCATGAGTGAAGAATACGTGTTAAACCAATTCTGGGTTCCTGCAGAGACTAACACCGCCCGAGTTCAGCCGCTTGAGGCGTAAAAAAAAAAAGGTTATAATTTACGAGGTCGTAAACCGAAACAGAATCACCGTCACTTTTTAGACACGCATAGCTATGGCTCCTCCTCTATCACCTGGCTCATTTAACATGCATGTATAGGCCCCTTTACCTAATTGGCGTTACGCATATACGATAGATATGGATTTAAATATGATAGGGATACAGTTTTCCATCAGCTAGAGAGAAGGAAAATTCAAATTTTTAGTAAACACACAGTTCGAAGTTATTTTCTGTCTGATTGTTTGTCCAGCTTATCTACGATTGTTGGTTTATCCGATTATAATTCTAGCTAGTAAATGGTGATTTTATATAATCCCCGAAGAGATGTGTACACACAATATCCACTCGGACAAAAAGTGTTTACGATTTATTGCGATATGATTTAAGTCGTCGCCCACTTGTTAGCGATATTAACGATGCCAATAATAAATTTAACGAGGCATGCCCGATACACGGTCACCCTTCGTATAGCTCCTTCTTTCTCTCTTCTATTTCTCTCTTTCACCCTCTAGGCGCGTGTCATTTTCATCGTGATTGGTTTTTCCCCTCGTTCGACGCGGAATGAAGCTCGGTGGAACGTCGTATTTACAAAATTTATGAATTCCCGTCGACCCCAGCTGTGTGTTCAAAGGTTGTAGATATTCGGCAAACATTAATCGCGGCAATTTATTTCTATCAAATTGTAATTCAACGTGTCAAAAAATGAGAAAAATATACAAAAAATATTTAAATACCCGCGAATTTCAGAATCCCAAGACTCTCCTCATCCCCTTTTATATATATATACATATATATATATATATACGACAACTCGAAATACTGTCGCATTCCTCTCATATCTTTACTGTTATATTCTTTATATCGATGCTAAGAATAAGTATCCAACAAACGGATAGAATTGTCGGACCATAAAGCAGACTTTACTACTCGTGAAATCGGTGTACGAAATCGTTCTCAAATTGTCGTTTTCGTACGACTAGATACATAGAAATAATTCGCGAATTATTCTTGCTAAATTACCATCATGTATTTTTTTTCTTCTTTTTTTAATCTCGTTATTAAATACCTAATTCGTGAATTTATTTGACACATTCATGTTACCCCGAGTATATGTATGACACAAGTGAAATGTTAAAGGAACATCGTGCGAGATTTGTGTATTACGGTTATAGGGGGATAAATGATAATACGGAGCTTTGCAGTAAGGTTAAATTAATGCAAACGCGATTACGCAGACAAACTATAGATACCCGCAACGTACCGTATTAATGTATAACGTAACGTAACGTATGTATATTGTAACATACGCGTGTTTATATGGGTCAAATACTAAACCGGAAAACAAATTTTATATGATCTCTTGCTTTTCCGCGCATCATCCCCCTTGTCACACAATTTTTTCGGCTTCTTTTGTCTCGTCAGCTTTAATGGATTAAAGCTTTACACTTACTTCCTGTTATATATTTCCGCATTTCTTCATATATATATATATATATATATATATATTATATTTTAATTTTATTATATATATATATAGAGTTGAACGGTTGACGGAACCACCCGCAGATTTAGTACCCGTTAATTAGCGAGATACTCTCTGCAATTTATATCGGATTAACTTTATTTAAAATGACATATTTTTCTCTCTCGTTATTATTATTATTATTATTATTATTATTATTATTAATTATTTATTTTATTTTATTTTATATTATTTTATTTTCCTTCTTTATAATATTAATATAAATATATGACGACGTATACGCTGCACCACGTTTGAATGATTCGCTTTATAAGCGAAGGGATTATTAATTCTTTTCAAAATCATATCGAAATGAATTCTTTCATTATTTTCGCGGATTATTTTAAGCCAATAACAACAAGTTTTGCATCTAAAAAATATATCATTCCAGTAAAATTGGATCCGCATTTCAAAATAATTATATCTGTACGAAAATTTATAGCCAATGGCGGTAATTTTAACACCGAACTAGTACCTACTATACTATCATCATTATATACGAATACGACCTCTAACTGTTAATTATATCGGTCATTGTCGAGTGCGTACATCAGTTTATATACTCTGCAAATTGAATAACTCAACAAAGTTTATAGCATAGCTGAATGAAGTAGGTAACGACAATCTATACGAATCGAATATCCTATAGCTGTACCTACCTATAAATATAACTTTGCATAAAGATAAACGATACAAAGTTTATTTTAGACCGCGGGGTACAGTACAAAAATTTCTTCTTTAAATTATTCAATTATGCTAAATTTCGCGAGTAAAACTTCTACGCCATTAAACAATTTCATTATTATGAATCGTACTGAAAAGAGTATTATACCTTTTTAACGCCAGAATATCGCGTGAAACGAGGACAAGCTCTTTTTTTTTTTTTTTTTTTTTTGTTTTTCTTTTTTAAATTCAAACGTGTCGCATGATTTATGAGCTTGAAATTTTTCGCACATTTGATAGACGCGAATGAGTGTACTTGTGTCCGATATTTTATTGAATAGAAATGATCGCCTCGGATCTGAATGAACGTCAAAGTTCGATAGTAAAGCACTGAAACGAACATTATTCAATAGCAAAGTATGAGAAGGGTTTGTAGAGTATGAGAGGTACGAGTAGAGTTGAACTACTTGGTGCAGTAGGGAAACTTGTGCCTTACCTTCCTAAAAGCTCGCGTGAGAGTTACTCTGAACAAAGTTACTTAATTATGAAACTACCATAACAGAACGTCGGCAATGGAACTGGAGATATTTACCAGCTTCCTTCTCTCTCTCTCTCTCTCTCTCGCCTGCAGTAGGTATAATTAATTAGAAATATTTTTTCAATTGAAAAGTATGGACAGAGATTTGAATTTTTCTTCTTTTTCTTTTCAAAACTCGTTTCTATCGGCTGATATATTGATCTTGTAAACGGTTATGCCGTTTCTAAAGTATAGTTTCCTAAATTTCGGTCTATATATACTATTGTAGTAAGTGAAAATGTAGCGATGTGACCAGAAATAGCGATGAGGAATGAGAATCGTTTTCTTTTTTTTTTTTTTTTTTCACTTTTTATTACGACTTTAAGATATATTTTTACCTCCTCGATCGGGTCAGCCCGATGCCCCACTTAGCATCTTTTACGACAGCATTAAGACACGCTCGTGTAGCCAAGTAAAACGTTAACGAGTAAAGTTGACTTAACGGTTTTTGCAGCGGGAAAACAAGCCGAACGAATTTTCTGCCCTTTGTCCCTTTTCTCGGTAGGGCAAAAACAAAAACTCTACCCTCTTCTTTCCCTCTATTTATCTCTCTCTCGCTCTCTCTCTCTTTCTCTCTCTCTCTCAGTCGAAATAATTAAGCGTAACTACCGACGCTCGCTGAGGTTCGTTCTGGCACGGGTAGGTATATAGCTATATGGCGAAAGGTAGAAACCGAGAGAACTAGGGAGAGAAACATTAGCGAGGTCTTGCCCAACAAAGAAATAAAGGATCGCTGTGTCAGGGTCGAAATAACTCGCGCCCCGTTGCTGCAGCAGGTTGCGTCATTCCGTGATTTCTTATTTTATCCTATATAAAATTGTGAGAAAACAGTATAGTAGTAGAAAATAAGGAAAACACGTTGATTATCCAGATTTAACTTTCGGATCGATTTAATGCGGCTTTTATACCTCGCGGTTGGTTGCTGGCTATTATTTTTCACTTCTTTCACATCGGAGAAACGGAGTTTCAAACTCTTCAGCCCAAAGAGAGGAGGGAAGGGTACCGGAGGGCTTTGATGAGACAAAGCTCGTTCTTAGGGTCGGTTACCCTTGTCCGTGGCAGAATTTTCGTCTGTGATAAAGACAACGATTTCTTCTATCATCAAAGAGTTGTTTGGTAATTTACACCAAGGTTGTTTGAACGCGACACCCCTGTTCAGATAATTGAGGAAAAAAAAAAAAAAAAAAAAGAACCAAAACTTAGAGTAATGTGCATACCCAGGCCTGGATTAACCATAAGGCTAATAAGACTATAGCCTTAGGCTCTCGAAATTTGCGGCCCTTCAATTTTCAAAATTCAATCTTTCCAAATAGGATTTAATTTTTCTTAAATTATACTATGAACATTCAATAATTGTAATCTACAAAGAGTTGCCTGAATTCGGTTTATTTTTCCGTCACCGCTTTTTAAATTTCATCTATTGAATCTACATTCGGACTTTTTTGCAGAGTAGCCTTAGGTATCGCGACTACTTAATCCGGGCCTGGTAATAGAAGCATTGCTTCTTGCTTCTGGCTGAGAAGTAACAGAAGCAAAATTTGCTTCTTTGTTTCTGGCTGAGAAGTAACAGAAGCAAAATTTGCTTCTTGCTTCTGGCTGAGAAGTAACAGAAGCAAAATTTGCTTCTTGCTTCTGGCTGAGAAGTAACAGAAGCAAAATTTGCTTCTTGCTTCTGGCTGAGAAGTAACAGAAACAAAATTTGCTTCTTGCTTCTGGCTGAGAAGTAACAGAAGCAAAATTTGCTTCTTGCTTCTGGCTGAGAAGTAACAGAAGCAAAATTTGCTTCTTGCTTCTGGCTGAGAAGTAACAGAAGCAAAATTTGCTTCTCTGCTTCTGGCTGAGAAGCAACAGAAGCAAAATTTGCTTCTTGCTTCTGGCTGAGAAGTAACAGAAGCATTGCTTCTTGCTGAGAAGTAACAGAAGCATTGCTTCTTGCTTCTAGCTGAGAAGTAATAGACAGGTCCGGATTAACCATAAGGCTAATAAGGCTATAGCCTTAGGCCCTCGAAATTTGCGGCAATTCTCAAAATTCAATCTTTACAATTAATAGGATGTAATTTTTCTTAAATTATACTGTGAACATTCAATTGTAATCTACAAAGAGTTGCCTGAATTTAGTTTATTTTTCCGTCATCGCTTTTTAAATTTCATCTATTGAATCTACATTCGGACTTTTTTGCAGAGTAGCCTTAGGTATCGCGACTACTTAATCCGGGCCTGTGCATACCTATAGGTACTGTAATAGGCATAAGGTGAACGTATATATATAGATATATATATATATATATATATATATATATATGTATGTAGCGAGGTAAAGATATACAGCCTCATGAATATTGATCAATATTTGAACGTGACGAAGCAGTTTTTGATCCCTGTGAGAGATGCGGGAGGTAAGGAAGAAATATTTTTTCCGCAAACTTCTCGCTCGTATATATATATCTATATATATATATATACCTACGTAAAAAATAATTCATTGTATAACCTGCACGCGGAGAGGAAAAAAAAAAACATCGAGGAGAATTTAATAATATATTCAATTCTCTCTATATATATAAGGAATCGGAATATTCAACTCAAACTCTTATTCTATATTATCGAGAATCTAGAGATGCAGCTTTTATTTTTTTTAAATTTTTTTTTGTTATGAAGTAAAAATAAAAAAATTAAAAAATCATTCAAAAAATAATTTCATCGATTGTATTGGTTGGTTGTCGCAAAATTTGGCAAATACCGTTTATATACACCTACATACAGAATCCTGCAGCAATGCGCAATCGATTCGTAATCCGTATACCCGCGGGTATGTATGTATGTATGTATGTATAGGTATATATATATATGTATGTACTACGTGCCGCGGGCGTACGACATTATAGAAAATAATTAACCGCCCTATATAAAGACACATTGATCGTACTTTGAGATATTATTTTGACGTATAATAGCCCATTAACTATGCCAATGAACCACCTCCAGCACAGTTGGTGCGTACATACATATGCCTACCTACAAGTGTTAATCAATTATTCGCCTTGACGCCGTTTCATTCGACTCACCCCTCACCCCTCACCCCTCGCCCCTATCCACACTTCTCTCATCCGTCATCCCCGTCCCAACAACCTTGCTTACAGCCTTTGATTACTTTTCGGTTCATTTCCTTTTCGCGTGACCCGGGGGCTCCTTTTAGTCCCCTCGTTGCCATACGTGTGAATTTTACTAAACTTGAAACGGTCTGATACTTATTATGCTTATTGTTTCCCTACGAATTCTGAAACATTATGAATTAGGCTAATCTATATGCTAATTAGCTCCTTTATAGGTATATATAAGTATCGTTTTCAAAAATGACATTGTACTTTTTTTTTCTCACCTATATCTTCAAGGGTTGTTTTCAACCATATCTTATGCGCTTTTTTTATTCTTTACAATATTGTGTCTACATCAGGTATATGTATAATCAGTTCGTCTTCAGATAAATAGAGCTCTTTCTTTCCCTTTTTTCTTTACTCCTACACCACCTAAACCTTTGTAAAGATTTTATACTTTATTAATATCCACGGAACGGGGGAGACAGAAAGAGGCTGCTGCTGCTGGTGGTGGTGGTGGTGGTGATGCTGCTGCTGCTGCTGCAGCAGCTCTCCCTTATTCCACCATTATCCTCTTACTCCTCTTTATCTAACCTAGTTTCACAGTGAACTAGTCAAGAGTATAACATATAGGGTATGTCGTGTGCATATAACGTCGTCTCGTCGCGTCTGGCAGCCCCAGCCAATTTACACAATTACCGGACCGCCCAGATTCTATATATATATATAGTTAGAGTCTCGCAGTCTAGGTCCTACGATAAAACTTTCCTTAGTTCTTTCTTTTTTTTCTCTCTCTTTTCTCTCTTCTCCCCCTTTGTTCGTTTTCTTTTTCATGTATATTTTCGCCGAGCCATATAAGGTAAAAACTTGGGACTTATAGAGTTCACCGGGCCTGTGGTCAGGCCTGGTATTGCCCGCGGAGAACCCTGGCAAAATCCCTTTTACTTCATCATCAAATTGCCTACTATACTGGAGTGTTTACGAGGATTTTATCATCTCGGTAGATATATATATATAGATATATAATATATATAATTTTTTCATTTTTTTTTTTTTTTTTCGTTTTTTTCGTTTTACCTTCTCTTCCCTGAGACTAACACTGAATTATTATACGCTTCACCATTAATAATTAAGAACTGTTTGCCAAAGTAATACAAAGTAAACTGAATTTAGGAGTACCCCGCGTGTGCCTTCTGACCCGAGAAAACGAAAAAACGAAAAAACGAATAAGAAAATAAAGGTAAAAAAAAAAAAAAAAAAAGGAAAAGAAAATCAACTGGCCTTTGCACGTCAACTGATAAAATATTCCCGAATATATGCGAAAATAAAAAAAAAAAAAAAAAAAAAAAGCAATATTACAAAAATCTGACTCGACTTTTGATTTGATCGAATGTCAGATGGTCGATCAAACGATAAAAAACAAACTTCTATGTATGTCATGTATATATGTGTGAGCTATAGGTTTCTCCGTAATTCATACTGGTATATGCGGTTGTCACGCTCAGAACGTAATATTAAACTTCTCTTCCAGCGTCTTTCATCTCGCGTAGATAGGTACAACATACATTCGTATAGGAGGAGAAGCAGCAGCAGCAGCAGCAGCTAGTCACCGTGCTCTTCGTTCACCTAATCCTGTGCCTCACTTCGCCCCTGCGACCCCAAAACCCAGACGAGTCTTCTCCCCTGAAATCTACATCAAAGCAACGCGTTCTACCACGATTGTTAGTGGGCGGAGCAGCTCTTGGAGAAATTCTCTCTCTCTCTCTCTCTCTCTTTCTCTCTCTCTTGGCCCTTGGCTCTTGGCTCTTGCCTCTTAGCTTTTGGCTTTTGGCTTTTGGCTCTTTGCTCTGCATCGAGAGAACGTTCGGTATACATATAACCAAGAGCCCAAGGTGGTAGCTGTATAGGTAGGACGAAGGGCTATACGACGAAGGGAGCAAATGAGGATGAGAATAACGTTGAATTTTAATCGTGCCTTGCCTAGTTGGCATACGCGCCAGAATCACCGGGTCAGAGGATTCCCCCTTGTGCCTATAATTATTATTTTAATCAACGAACTATTTCGAACAAAGTTACACTTCACCCTCCGTATTAGTTTATAGACCCCCCCGCCAAAGCCTCCATCCAGATACGAACGCGTGTTTGAATTTCGGGTTGTTTAGAGCCGGGTTTAAACCGTAAGGATATATTTCGGCACGCCACGTCGACGCTGGTGTGATAAACCAATCCATTTGTAGTAATAAAATATCGAAGAAAATAAATAATCAGAAGAAGAATAGTTGAATATAAGTATAAGTAAAGAATGTAATTTGAGTAATAACTCTGCCAATTAAATTTAAATCCGAGGATTAAGAATTTTGTATACTGTCAATTCAACCGGAAGTACAACACAGCTTACAATAGGAATAGCTCTATAGTATAAAAGAGCGATATACTCTCTACTTCCGTGAAAAGGCAGTAAAAACATCCCTTGCAGTCTGTTACGAAAGATTAAGGATTAAAGGATGAGCGAGTGTCGTCGTAGATCATCCCCGTATAAAACAGGAGCTGATCTTTCCAAACCGCATTGACTACTACGCGGATTGCGAATACGCTCGTAGATAAGAGTTGGGAGTGAATCTTTGCCAAATCCATTAATATAATAAAGTAGTTATTGTTATAGAAAAGCGTTGTTATATATAACATAGTATAGAAGCATTTCTTTCAAGGCTTGAATTAACAGGGTTTACTCAAGACTGTAGATCGCAATGTATTTCTACAGATGAGAGAAAATAATGAAGCTTCTTTTTTTTTTTTTTTTTTTTTTTTTTCTTTCATTCCAAAGCGCTAAAGCCAGTAAGGTTTTTAATTACCGACAAAATCCCACTTGTTTAATCAAAAATAAACACGGAAGTAATGTTTTATTGAAACATCAGCGTGATACGATTATTATATTATTATTTTATATATAGTACCTATAATGTTTATATAAATATATAAAAATACTAATGTATTATTGTATGGTATATATATATATATATATACATAAGTTATAAAAGGTACCACACGTTTATAATATAAACCACAAAAAGTTCGCGACCATAACGCGGGTGGGAAAACCAGAGGATAACAAAGCTCGCGGACGTGAGTTATATAAATCGCTCGATATATTACATGAGAGTTATATATATATATATATATATATATATATATATATATATATATATATATATATATATATATATATATATATATGGTGGCAGTGAGCTTTTCCCGGACCTGCGGTGGTCCAAACAAACTTTTCGCCACGTTTCGAAGTGTAATGGAAAAATGAACAGAGTTATGCTGAGCTTTTCAAAAGTAAGCAAACCCCGCGTCTTGGCTTCGTTCGTTGGGACAACTTTAGCAGTAGCTCAGGATCAACGACGATATTGATGTAAGTAACTACGCGGTGTGGTGTAGTATACCTACCTATATATATATATATTCTCAAGGATGTACCAAGTTGTCAGGTAATTTTCACCGGTCTTTGAAATACGATGAAAAAACTTTCAATACTAAATATTACTTTTCGCTAAATATATACATATTAAATATAGAGAAATGTGATAAAACTAATTTCACCTTATAGTTATAGAAATACAAGAATATTTCTATTACTTCATAATATTATGTAGTGTAGTACCTATATTTGATATTGAAATATAAAAACGTGTAGTATATGTGATGATATATTTTTCTAAACGTCGTCAGGTGCCACCTACTCGTCTAGACGCCCTTCGACGACGACGTTCGTCGTCGGTCTTCTATACTACCTACAGGCGTGAAAAGCTCCCCTCAATTTCGCAAAAACGTGTACAACAAACGACAAAGAAATCCCTCCTTCGCAGTCCGCAATCGTTTTGCGTAAAAGCTTTCAACGAAAGAAAAAAAAAAAAAAAATCAAAAAAGAAAAAAAAAAAAATCAAAAATAAGAATGTAATAAATAAAGAAGAAAAATGAAAAATAACTGCGAACGAATATTCCTACGCTTATATTTGTACCTATAAATGTTGTATACCTACCTATACTAGGGTATGGGTACCATGTATACGTACGTACGACTCGATATACCCATTATGACTGTATCCATCCACAAGAGCTAAGCACATATACTTACACACACGTTTTGTTATACATATTATGCATACCTAACCGTGGAAGTACGAATTTACGCGAATGGAATGAAAACGTGATTCACTTTGAAAGCACCGTTTGTGCTAACCGGTTCTTATATAGAAAATCATTGAACGTTTTACTGTAGTACTGTAACCACAAAAAGTATAGTAAGTACCTACAATGTGCTAACAAGTGCAGTGTAGCCGTTCAAAGCTTTGTATTACCGCACCGCAGGTTTCATCAAAGGTATAAATTAATTCGAATTTTCAGAACTAAATCGAAAACCAACAGAGTACAATATGTATTCGAATATCACAGTTGTGAAGCTTACGGAAAATTCTAAATTTCGAGAGCAGCTATTTGGTTTTTTTTTTTTTTTTTTTTTTTTCACGATGATTTCTCTCATGTCGAATAACAATCGTTTGCGATTATCTCTAATCCTCGCTCTTTTCAGTATATGGTATGAAATTTTCGTATATAATAATTGTATTTTTTTTTTCTTCTCTCTCTCTCTTTTTCTTTGCTAAGTAGAAAGAAGCGAGTGATAGATGGTGTCCCATGGTCTAAACATGAAAGACAAAAAGCTTTGTTTAATAAAAACCGCGTTTTATCACACGGCGGTAAAAGGGAAGATATTTCTGAGCCTCTGTAAAAACTAGGAACGATAGAAGAGTAAGTTGAACCCGGCAATCACACGGTCGGGGGTCTGGTTCGCCTATGGCGTTGTAAATCTGTCGGGATTACACCCCATCCTTTCCTTTCCTTTCCTTTCCTTTCCTTTCCGTTCCGTTCCGTTCCTTTACTTTTCTCGACCAACAGCTGCCTCTCCCGATCTTAGCATCTCTCAGTTTCCTCTCTAGATTGTGTTTAGCCGTCCTTTTCAACGCGCGGCGTTATAGAACGTATATAACCAGGAAATAAACGAAAAGTAGTATCGTTTTGCGCCCGTTGCGACAAGAGAAGTTTAATCAACCACTAGTCAAATAATGGTTACAGACATATATATATATATATATATATATATATATATATAGTACATATACCTATAATACCCCGTTCATCTATAGACATCATCCAGATAATGTTAAAATGAAAAGAAAAAAAGGAAAAAAAAAAAAAAGCAAGGAAAATATGCGCAAGCTTGATAAATCGAGATGATATTATCGAGTGGATTTTATCGGAATAAAAAGCTTTGTTCAGGTCTAGTCGTCTAGTCTCTTACACTGTCTAGCCTCTGGTAGGTATATCTATCTATAGAGTTTGAGGTGTCACAATGTCGTATGATACTCGAAACGATACTCAGACACTTTGGAACCCGTAGTTATCAACCCTTGGCGAATGCAGTGACGGCAAAAATGAACGGCAAGCTGTTAGAGACAAGTTGGTAACCAATATCTCTCTCACTCTCTATCTCTCTTTTTCTTTCTCTTTCTCTTTCTCTCTTGTTCGCTCGAAGCTCGGTGCGTATCGATTATATGCGTTCATACCACTACGTATACGGTGGGTCCTGTGTCTGCTCCGCTTTACTCTGTTTTACTCTGCTTTACTCTACTCTGGTATATACAGAGTAACATATATATATATATGGTCGGTCCTTCTCTCTCGCGAACCATTGCGGGAGAGAGAGTATAATACGGGCGCGTGCTTGGAATATCTACCTCAAATAATTAATACTCTCCCTTATAACGGTGTAAATGAGAGTGAGACGCGTTGAATTTATACCAACAAGTATACGCCGGTAACTTTTCTAATAAATCAAAACGCGGCAATGTTATTCGAGAATTTAGACACCCCCCTCCAGCTATTCCTCGAATTATGTCTTTTATTTATAACGGTTTGTTTCCACCGTTGCGTTACGTTATATACTATGTTTAACAAATTTCATACCACATATTATGTGCGATATTCTCTGATTTACGTTAAGCCTTTACCATATGATTAAAAATTGTCGATATAAAGGATTTAGGAAGAAAGAAAGGTTGACTTGATTCAAGATAATTTTGCGGTCCAAAAATGAAGACCGAAATTTTCTCGGATCAAATCAAAATTTTTTTCGAACCAAGAAAATTTGTAAAATTTGGAAAATTTTCTTGGCTCGCGAAAATTTTTGATTTGATCCGAGAAAATTTCGGTCTCCATTTTTGGACCGCAAAATTTTCTTGAATCAAGTTACCCTTTCTTTCTGTGTATCGATCAACGTTAACATTTTGTCAAACAATTTATGATCGGTTTACTTATATTCCAAGAAATATTTTTTTTTCACGATCTTTAGTAACGGATTTACCGTATAGCGAAAACCTTTGAGAAGATAAACTCACGGAGTTCCCTAATCTCGTTTCTTGAGGCTGTGAATAATTGACACAGCCTTGACAGAGCCGAGGGTAAAGAGCAGCTGCTTTAGACGGTAGAAAATATTTTCACGTTTTTTTTTTTCTCTCTCTCTCTCTCTCTCTCTTCGAGGATTGGCCGAGACGCTTTCACCGATTAGTATTATACGAAACCGTGAGATCCAAACTAAATCAGGATTAGCGATTTACCGATCATTTTCTATACCCTGAGGTCAACATCAGCGCGTAACTAATCTCTCAATAAGCGCAAGCCGTTAATCTCTTACAAATTTACAAACAATCGATCGTCGACATTATCGCCTTATAATATTATCAACGTCTGAATTATATAATTTGTTCAAATTATTATCTCTGAACGTTAAAAAAAAAAAACTGGATTTTATTTTTATTTTTATTTTTATTCATAACTTAACTCGAGTGGTGGAATAAAATTTCTAAATTATAATAAAATCGCGTTAATTAGTCATGTATATCGCAATTAAAATTTCCCGAATAACGAAACATTTTATTCGATAAGATTCCCTTCCTTCTTTGCTTCGGGGTGACTATTTCACCCTAAACTTTGTTTGATCGGTGTTCGATGATGGTGAGCGAATCGCGGATACACCGTAGCGATATAGGGAATATAGCGCCGAATCAATACGCAGTAGATACATTCACGGAAGTATATTTATGTTCGTATAGAGAAGCGGAGAGAGATGAAGTAGGGAAGCGGAAATTATCGGAAAATAGGGAAACGCTCGGTCATTTTCGAGGGAGTATATTTCATCGAGAAAATTTCGATACCCGAGGCAAGTATCTATACTATTACCTCTCTAGCTTCTCTATATCTTTGTATTTCTCTAGTGTAGTCTCTAACATGGCATGTATATAGACTCTTTGACACAGAAAACAGCTACCGCGAAAAACGATCGAAGCTATATAGTATCCTGCTGACAGAACTGTGCGTGATTGAAATTAAAATGAATTTTATTTCAGTATAAAATTATTTTTCGATCATGATATATTAAATATATCAGAATTTCAATGAGCCTCCAATATGAATAATTACAACGAATGATGATCACAGAGACACAAAATTTTTTTTTATTTTTTTTACTTTTTATTTTTTTTACCTATTGGTTCCGATTTTATCGCGAAATTGAAGTAATGAAGACATTTTTTTATTAATATAAAAGATAAGCATTACCGAGGTGTAGAAACGTTTGAAATACAAATCGGAAGACGGATGGATTTACCGAAGGATCTAGAGGCCCGTAAATGAAGCAATATATCGTTTTGGAAACAGTATATTCCCACGCAACATAAAGCGAAAAGTAAAGCTCGGAATATCGAGGTGATGGATCGAACTTTACTGCGAGATAAATGGGCTAACGAAGTCTGTTCTAATTTAGTTCATTTTTCGCGATCGGAAAACACCGAATTCTGTGGTAGCTGTACCCAAGCGCGATGGCATGACGCCCAGTCAGAGGTAAAGTAATAAAAGAAATTCAATCTGCATATAGCGAAATGCATAGTGATGAAAACGCGGATGAAAATATCGGCTTTAATTTCATTCAAATCCGGGTAAAAATGGACGTTCAATTTGTCCATATTTGATGATCGATGTCGGGTAGAAATCGACGCTGTTCGCGTGTACGAAACCCCTTATTTTAACGCTTCTAGTCTGATTTTAAAACAAACTCAAAGTCACGCTAATTTAATTGAAATACGTGTCGAGTAAGGCGCACGAATTCCGTTGCACACGCATATGGTATAAAATTTCATACTAAATAAAGTTAAGCCAACAAAATTTAAAAACCATAATAATCAAAAGCTTGTAATTTCATTTTTATCAATCTTAATTCGATTAAATAATTAAATCAATTAGTGACTTGATGTTATTTAATCAACTGAAAAGCCACGAAGGTATGAAGTCGAATATTAATCTCGGATCGTTTGATGTCTATAGACATATACATAGATATGTGTCGTCGAGTTTATTTTACCGCAATAATTGGTAGGATGTATGTTGATTTTCCCTCGTTACCTTGTTTTCCCCTAAAATATGAATTTTAAATAAATATATCGTATATAGATATGATTTGTAAAGATGTAACGAGTCTATCGAGGGTAAGTAATTATTAAAGTGATTAAATTATTTCACCGATTTGTGGCGTCTGATGTAACCCAATAATTTTCAGTTAATTGAAGCGAGTACAGCTTTCGGTCTATTGATGTAGCGATTGTAAAATTAATTGCTTGGAAATTAGAGCTAATTATATGAATGGTAGGTACCCCTATATATATATATATATATATATATATATACTAGGGCTAACGCCGCCTGCAAATGGGGAGTAAAGTGATATCGTAATTACTTTCAACGATCAAATACACTCGTCGATTTACTATTCCTCTCTGATGGTTAGTCGATGCATTTTATTATTTATTTTTATTTCATTTTATAACGATAGAAGCCAACCAATTTGACGAGCCAATTTCATGGAAAAATTCATTTCAAATAATCTGCAAAAATTTTTCGGTTATAGGAGAATTTATTTTTAATAACTTTATCGCAGATTGTGCGATTTATAATATTTTACTGAAATGCGTTTAAAACCGGATAATATAAGTTGTAAGATATTTACAGATGAAACATTAGGACGTATAATTAGTGTAATTAGTTTTTTTCTCTCTCTTTTTTTTTTTTTTAACGGTGAGAAAATAACCGCGAAATAATAAAATGAAGCAACCGTCTTTCGCAAGTAGAGAAAAATGAATTTTTTTTCTTTTCTTCTTCTTCCCATTTTTTTTTTTTTTTTTTTTCTCTCTCTTCTCTTTTCTGTTTATTTTTTCTTCATTTTATTCGAACAGCTGACGCAGCATCCCTCGGTAAAAGTTTCGAGACTCTACTACTTCTTTTCATTCTTATTTTTAACCACCGACTTGAAGACGGCGGATAAAAATAAACGGTTCAAATAGAGCAGCATAAAACATAAGAAGAACAGCAAAAGAACAGACAATAAAAAGGACTAAACGAGTTCTCGGCAGCGCAGCATTGATATTAATTAGCCACTTGAAGTTAATTACTTGTACCGTAGCGGTGGATCGCGGCCTGAATCCACAGGGAACCTCGGTGGATGTAACAGGAGGGTGAGTTTTCGAGTTGAGCTAAAGGGACACGGAGAAAACTAAGAGAGAAGGGATGACGGGTAACTAATACCGTACCAACATAGCCGATCTCTGCCTAACTTGAGTTACAAACTTTCCATCTAAATATGAATATTTCAACTTATCAGAAAATTAAGTTGGAAAAATAATTGATTCGATTCGTTTGGAAGAAAAAAGAAAAAGAAAAAAAAATTGGATGGAGTTTGCGAGTGAAGAAGTTGATTAATTAAAGGGTTAATTATTGGGGCGCGAAAGGATTTGTAAAATATATAATATCATTATTATATATTTGAAATGTATTTTTCGATGTAAATAATATAATTGTAAGACCCCCTTACGTTTGCTCGCATTTTGAGAAATAAAATAATCATCTTGGAACTTGATATTCCCGTTTGCTCGAGTAGATCTTAAAGCGAGACTCGAGGGAGTTTGATGAATATTTTAAAAGTAAAGATATGAAGAAAACGACGAAGAGGAAAAAAAAGAAAAAAAAAAAAAAAAAAAAGAAAGAGTGAGGTGCAAGCATGGCGGAATATCCAGATCCGTAACAATCGTCTAATTCGTCTCACGGTCCAACTTGTGTTGTAAAAAATTCAGACGCGTCTCGAGGTCGACGTCGACCTAGACTCTCTAATTACATTATATCCCTCATTTATAAGAACGAGTCTCCTTCTGCAGACGCAGTTGGTGGCAGGAACGTTTAACTATATTTTCCGTGCTGTTCGCAAGGGTTGAAAAGAAATTTTTACATATTTTATTTTATTTTTTTATCTTTTTTTATCTCTAATCTTCTTTAGAATGTTTTAACGATTATAGAAACGTTCTCCTATGTCTATACGACGAAAACCAAACCGCAGCTGTTGTAAATTTATTTTCAAATTTTCTTTATGCAAATGAAAACGTGGCCGTAGTCATAATCTTATTCAAAATCCTAGGGAATTAAAAGCCGCGCTTTATTTAGAACTGGGTGATAGTTTTTATTTTACAAATAGATTTCAATGAGATAATAATATATATAACAGGAAAAATTTACTCGGATGATCGAAAAATTTCTACGATAAAAATTTGGAATAAGGTAAGAAGCTAAAAATTAAATATATTTGAAAAAAAAATAAATAATAATAATAATAATAATAATAATAATTAAAGCAAAGTGTGAATTTGAGTGATTTTGAATTTGACATGAAAACTCGCGATGATTCATGAAATTTATTGTTTTAACGCGTGGCATAACTCTTTGATTAGAATTTCTAATTTGAATGCTAATTACTGGTTTTAGGGCAAGAATTTACGACGACGATATAATACCTACAAGGCGATGACAGGCCACGCGGGGTTAGTACCTCTATAGCGTATAGCACAAGAAAGGGGTGTTTTTTTTTTTCTTCTTCTTGTTTTGCCAACTTGGGTATACAAATGGGTATCGATACCCTATACCAGAGCCTCGAGACATATCGCGTGCAAAAAAATCGGGCTCGTCAACTTTTAGTAAATTAAAAAAAAAAAAAAAAAAAATAGGTATTAAGAAACACACACACACACACACACACATACATGATACAATCCTGCTTTGCTCTCCGGTAATATATAAGGCGAGGACAAAAATTGCTTAGCAAGCTTTTTAGGTAACGAGAAAAATAAAGAAATACCTTCTCAAGGGAGCACATAAACGAGCTCATAATAATCGTAATAATCTAAATCCTAACGTCTGGATCTGATAGGAATAAAAGTATCGTCGAGCAATTTTAATCATGGAGATATAAAAATTTTTCTACCGTAATATATTTTTCAAATGTATAATGAAATATAAAATGATAAACAACAATTATGAGAATTTGGTCAATTTTATTATAGGTACACAGATTTGTGTAAAATGAATATTGGTTACGATAATATGAAACTGAATAAGGAACACTCCTTTCATTCCCTCTCTATTTCCAGATTTTTCAATTCTACTTTTCCCATTGTTATACCAGTCGCGCGTGGCTTAGGCGCTCGTAATTACTACAGGCTAAAAACCACGAGATTACAAGACCCCTCTCGAGAGATATTCCCCTAAGGCATCGGTGCAACTCGTATACGTATATGTGTACGACCTACCATAAGCCTAACTCCTGCATAGACGTACATACATAGGAAATGAAACGCCAGAAAAGCTTCTATCTATTCATCTTGAATCTAGAGATGATAAAGATCGGTAGACAGACCAACCATGAGTAATATCCTGCTCATTATAAATCTCGTATCTGTCTGTCCATCAGTCTTCACTTGTGGTGAAAATAATCCATACGAAAGATACACGATACATATGTGTCCATATATGTATAGAAATGTTTTTTTTTTTTTTTTTTTTTCTTTTTTAATTATAAACAGAAAAAAACATAAACTTATGAATGAAATGAGGCAAAAATAGCTTCACTCTGATTCTGCATTGAATTAACGATATGTCGTAATTACGAAGCTAGTTAACTTACCTGATGTGTGCCTGCAGGGTGTCGGGAATGGGCTTCAATATAGGGCTACTAGCCAGCCCTACTAACAGGGCGCGTGTGCGCTACCTCGATCACCGAGGTACTTCGGCGTTCCTTCTGCATCCTGGAACACATTAAGAAAAAAAAAAAAAATGTAAATTAGCTTTATAATATAATTATTCTCGGTTTAATTTGAGAAAACTGTTATCTATCTATAGAACCGATAGTTTTAAATCACAGTATAGTATAGTACGTAGTGCACTTGAACTTATTTTCTTTATTCTCTCAACCCACCAGCTACCTATATTGATATGGTTAACAGATATATTATTATTTACGTCGGTTGATACGCGAAATAGGGTTGTCATTTGTAGTCTAACCACGTGCCTGATTAAATGTCGATACGTGGTCTTGCAGGGCGTCGTGACGCTCGATGTCCCGGCACTCGAGCTAGCTTCTGCTGGGGTTGGGCATAGCAAGCAAGCAAGCAAGCAAGCAAGCTAGCTAGCTAGCTAGCTAGCTCCCTCACTCGCTCGGCACATGGAGAAAAGTTTATATTGGTTTTCATATTTAATGCAATACATCGTACCGCACACCGCCCTGATATAAATTATTTATACCACCAGTTCCGCGAGAGAACTCGTTAAAAGAGAGAGGGAAATGTCTGGTCGTCAAAATTTCGCAAAAGAGAAAAAAAGAGAGGTGAAAAAAAAACAGAAAAAAAAATTAGGGTGACAATCGCTGTGTAGAAAGTTACGAAGAAAAAAGAAAATCAAAAACAAAAAAAAAAAAAAAATACCATTATTTACGGTAAAAATTTGTTATATAATATTATATAGTTGCATTTTGCGGAAGGGGAATATTTGTGTATTATGGGATTACACGGGTTATATATATATATATATATAGCCAGATATAAATTATTACGCAAATATCGACACGTAATCGAAGGTGTATTTCATAGTATGTTCGTGCGGATCGAATAAGTACCGTGCCTACGTAGTATAGCAGCGTGTTAAGTGAAGAAGAAACAAACAGCTATGGTACTATAGGGTTCACGATCACTTCTATACAGACTTCCTGGAGGACGCTATAATCTCCTCGAAAAGTAGGAAATTTAATGCAACCGTTACCTCGAGAGAGAAAATGACATTATCTATATGAATCTTTAGCTTCTCGAATATAAGGTGCGTTACGAATGAATATTAATCACTACTAAGAACAACATTATCACATACGCCATCATATTTCATAAGTGTATTTTCATTTATATAGTTGATTAATTATACACATTCTCTCTCCCTCTCTCTCTCTCTCTAAACTCCAATCAATCAATCAATCTCTCTCTCTCTCTCTTTCTCTCCCACACTCTCACCTTACAATTCTGTTTATACTATATTACGTTGATCAAAGTGAAATAATTATTAAAGTAGTCACGAGGAGCAAATGCCTGTTGAAACTTATGCAGCTTTGAAAATTTTCGCGTTATTAATTAATCCTACTTAATTTTAGATGATTTTTTTTTATTTTTATTATACTCAAAACACTTTTTTTTTACTAAGAATAGAGAACGTCGTAGTTCTGAACAAAATCACGATTATGTATTGATATCATTGATTTAATTTGATTAATACGAGTTAGTTCATTAGATTATTGTTTATTTTTTCGTTTTGTGAATATCGTATAGCGTTTTATGTAGGTATGAAAAAAAAAAAAAAAAAAATTGGAGAAACGTATACTAAAATAAACATTCTGTACACTTATACTTTATTTAGTTAATTAATTGCTGCAAAACTCGGCAGCTCGCGGTTCGTCGGTGAATATAATACATGTTACGTACGTTCCCCAGAGTCGAGAAGAGAGAAACAACTCGCGGCATAGCCGGGTATATATATATGGAGGAGGAGAAGATGAGAGGAAACAATACGCAATTATACCCATTTTTCCAACAAACCCCCCCATGTTTCGCGGTCCTTAAATGGCGGGAAGGTCTCTGATTTATTTTCCTAATTATCAACGCCTCCTTTTACTGCCACCAACGCGTTTACTGTCCTTCTCAAACTTTCCGAAACTCACGAACTCTCTTCGTCATCCCAAACTCGGTATATTCACCAACCCCGGATTATAAGGTGAACTCGATTTGTAAACGGGAGGATTTAGTTCGCGATTCAGGAAACACGCGAACAAGCTACGAATATCTCTGATTATATTACAACCCCCCCCCCCCCCCCCCCCCCCCCCCTCCGTTTCGTTAATAAAATATATATATATATATATAAATATTTATTATCAGAGTTGACAATCGTTTACATCTATAATTTTATCTAATTTCTTTTTAAATTATTGAAAATTTTTATCGACTACATTAGTAGGTGTATATATATATATATATATTCGAGGACACTTTTGTCGGTCATTAAAATAAGGAGCTCTGAAATCTTAAGGAATAGCTTAGGATAAGATATACCCGGCGATATGACAAGCGGATAACATAGCATCAAAAAGTTATCTTCTCTCCAGCGCGAGCGGTACGAAACCATCGCGTGTCTTCTCCGTGTATATCTAAGCTCAGCACATATACCTTATATATATACGTGAAAATAGACAAACTATTTATTTACACGCAAGAGATCGAGTAAATTTCTATACCTAGTCATTTCATCATGTATAGTATACTTGAGTACCGAGCAGCTATATAGTAGTTTACATATATTAATGAAAAAAAAAAAAAAAAAAAAAAAAAATTCAAAATAACAAAAATATTCAAATACACTGAATAATAATTGAGGTGGTATCGTAATGCTGGATCATATACCACGCCGTGTGATCGTTTCAATACGACAACAGCTGGTATTGCTGTTACGTAATATTATACATCGTTCACGGTTTACCACAGGGTCAAAGAAATACTGTCTATTCTTTCTCTCTCTACTTCTCTAATATTTTCACGTATATTTACGCGGATAATCGCATCGCGATTTTTTATACTTTCTTTATCTCGTCTATAAGCTCCATGACGTGTAATAACGAAATCGTTTCTGAGGGTCAACCGTTTTCGAGTTAGCTTGAAACCTTTGAACCGTTATCTGCGCGTCGGTACGCAGCAAGCAAGTGGGTATATAGCAGTAAGATCGTGAAAGGAGTCAAATAGCGCGGAACGCGGGAAGAGCCGAGTTTGAGAATGTAAATTGGAGATTCTTCGGCGCGAACGAGCAAATTTGCTTTCGCCTTCGCTTTAGATCAGATAAACTTAAAGCTTTCCTTTGAATACACCTTAAGCTTTGGTATATAGGTAGGTACGATTACTAGCTAGATGTTAATCATCCTAACAAGTCAAACGCGTACGTCTTATGGGAAAATCGAATGAAAATTTATTAGATTTCAAATATTTTTTTCAATTTATGAAAAACAACTGGCATAAACTTTAAGCAATAGCTTCCGGTGCAGGCTGCGAAGTTATTAAATTTCTACGCGTTAATACGTCGGTGAATGCGTGTAGGCGAAGCAGGAAGAGAATTTTTATAATTTCCCCGCTAGTTGGCATCTGCGTAAAGTTGCGAATGTATAATGTTAAAGCTGAGAGTTTAGCAAGTAGAAGATTTAGACGGGAGATAACAAAACAAAAAAGAAAGAAAGAAAAAAGAAGAAGAAAAAAAAAAAAAAAAATGGTGTGTTAAGTAAGATGCAGAAGATTTTTTTTTCACACCTTGTGATTTTCAATACGCGTGTTAAACATACCTCGACGAATCAAGAAGTGACTTCTTTTTAACAAGTTTCTCACCTCGGATACATGCTATACGTGTAAACTTGAAGGAATTTAATACGAAATGAAATTTTCAACGTCTCACGTCTAGTCAACACGCCGTCGCCATCGTCGTCACCGTCGTGGGCGTCGCGTCAGTTCTCTCGCTTTTCAAAAAGAAAAGAAAAAAAAAAAAATCTGAATAGGGTCTGCGGTGCGACGCTCGAGTGAATCTATTAGGCTTCTGGTACACTGAGTGACGCTGATATAACCGAACGTTTATAATAAAATTTCTACATTAAGCTTTATGAGAATAAGGTTCGTCAGGTGGAAAAGAAAAAATCGATTTGTTTGAAAGTAAATTAAAAAAAAAAAAGAATCAAGAAAACGAGAAGAAGAAGAAGAAGAAGAAGAAGAAAAGGGACGTAAATTTCATCAAAGATGAGCTTTTCCTTTTTCTTTGTTTCGAATTCGGGCAGTTTTTTTCTTTACACCTTGCATACATACACAGATTTTTTTTTTTTTTTTCTCCTTTCCTTTTTTTAGGGGTTTTTCTTTTTTTCCGTCAAGTCTACGAACAAAGAAGACGTTTCAGGTTTTCAGTTATCTCGGGAAACCCTATACCTACATCCCTACAGACGCCTCGGTAAATCTGTGCCAGACATCGACCTTGGCACCCCCACCTCAACCATCCAGCATAGCCATCCCAGCCTCCTCCGCAAATCTCTTCGAATTCAAAGCGCACGTATCTCATTGATTTCGTCCACAGTAAATAAGAAAAATAAAAAGAAGAAGAAGAAGAAGAAGAAGATTATGAAGAAGAGAGACGTCACAACTTTATACGAACGACGTATATGATATCATCAATGCTTGCGTATAAAAGTGTTCGACCAAAAAATGTCTTTTCAATATGTATAAAATCTATACAGTTTTTCCAACATATTTTTCTTTGCTTGAATACAGAAATTTCATTGCTACGCCCGTGGGTTAAATCGCATGCCCTGAGATTACCTGGGGATTGAAAAAGGCGAGGGTTTTTAGCTATGTAGTATAGAAGCGGATCAGAGCTTTTGTATTGAGTTAATTGAATGTATGAGTGATCAAAGATCAGCAATGGTTAAAGACATTCGATGAATATCAGTACCTATCTACTATATTGAAATAAACTGAATGTTAAATTTCATTAATTGATAATACGATAAAATTTCGTTGGTATACTGGGGCGCTGGGAACTAAATGAAAACCGACAAGCAAACAATTAATGAGTTCGGCTCTCGGGCTCTAATTATATGCTCTAAAATCCCCTGCTACACACGAGAGCCGATATTCGATACTGACACTCAGTTTAAATACTTGAATAGATTAACATTTGTAGTATACTATATTGCAGCAGTGTCAGGTCCAAATTGAAAATACTATTATACGATGGACAACCGCGTTATTAATGAACCGAATGTAGAAAGATACAATATTTAACTTTGGACAATTATACAGTCGACTATTTAACTTCGGGGTTTAGTGAAATTATAAGAGGGGTTTTTCCTCTTTGGAAATTTTTTTATTGAACTAGTTTTAATGAAATCGATGAATTCCAATCGGAATTCTTGCCATTAGAGAAGATATACTCTCGAGGATCGAGAAGCTGAAGATAAAATAGAGAGAGAGACAGAGATGGAGAGGAGGGAATTCCGGCTTTGAAATCAGCACCGCAAAGAAACCTCGAGGAGTCCTTTACCCCATCTTCGTTTACTAACGACTTTGGTCACCGCACGGTGACACTTTAATGGCAAACCCAATTACCGTTAATTCATTAACTCTGGATCAAAGCGAGCTCAATTTGATCCACGTTTAAGAGTTGGGTAATATATCGAATAGGTTTATTGTTAGTCGTAAAGAGTATAAGGTACCTATAGGCAGTTGAAAATCTTGAACGTTATTATTATTAGAAATTCAGTGAATTTTCTCGTGTAACTATATTAACTTCAAATCGAATATATAGCATAATGAATAAAAATTTGTACAGGAAAATGATTTTTGATAAGTGAGATACAAGAAGTGAGATACAAGGAAAAATGATACGTGCTTTTGCTTTTTTTTTAAATTTTTTTGTTGTACTACTATTTTCTCCTCGAAATAGATTCTTTCTGTCATGAATACCTGCCTTCAGGAATTTGTTATGAAAAATTTCTTATCCATAGAGTGGAAGAGAACTAAGTTCACGCTTTAAAGTTTAAAGTGTTCGTTGGCCTTGAGACGACGACGACAGCATCGCTCAGGACTTACATCACCGTAAAAATATTTAGTCCCACCGACGTGGTATTCAATTTTTGAAAGTGCAAAGATTTAAGTTTGACAAAATAACGTATCTGTATTCTGTAAGAGAACGATGATTAGGTACATTGACGGACAAGTTTGTCAAACTGTTTTGTCGTCCGATTGATGGTATGTACACAGAAAGAGTAAATAGAAGAAAAAAAGGAAAAAGAAAAGAAAAACTAAAGACGAGAGACGAGAATAATTTTCGCAGAAAATGAATTGAAATTATTAGAAATTTGTTTCACGGGTTAAACCTTTTCGTAAAAATAAAAAATAAAGGGGCTTAGGATGATCAAGTATTTGGTATTGGGAATTCTATAAGACAAGAATGTAGGTAGTTTAAAAGATATCGTAATCTTGCTAAAGGCCAAGGGAGAACTTGACCTTTTATTGGCAGTGGGTGAAGTTTTTGAGAGAAAAAAAAAAAAAAAAAAAAATGAAAAAAAAAAAACTAAAGAAATAGAAAAGAAATATGAAAAAGAAACGTGGGTGCAAATAATAACCGACATAAAAGAGACGCGAACACGTTTCAACTCCTATACGCGCCTCTCGGCGTCCTGAACCCACGAGAGAATAAAAGAATTCAATTGTTCTTGCACGGGTAGTTTTTTCGGCTGTTCCTTTGCCCATTCTGTCGACCATCCTGTACCAGAAATGAAAAAAAAAAAAAAAAAAAAAAAAAAAAAAACAAGGAAACGAAAAGGAGTCAGAGGAAGAAGAGAAGGAAAAGAAAAAAGAGGTTCAAAGGTCCGTCTATCCGAACAATTCCCATTTCCATTTCCTTCCGCCAATTGAAACGGGCTAACTTCAACGGAAGCGAAATTGTCGAATCAACATTTCTACGATTTGACTAATCCCGTCTACCCCAGAAGGCCAATGAAACCTATTCACCTTCTAGTTTTGTAATTTTTTGTTAATCTGTCATGCAAAATGAACAAAATTCGGCACTTCCGTTTCTAACTTAATAATATAGTTGAGACATGATCAATAATTGTTAAAGTAAACGAAGTCAGATTCGTTATTCGTATATGATTAGTTTTCCGAGATATAGAAGGTAAGTAATGTTTGCCTCAACTTCTTCTTCACTAATGAATTCAAGCCACACGGTTTACCCGGTCGTATCGTATAACCGAGCGATTATTATTCCCTCCTTATTCCCCTACCGTTTTACTCAATTCGCACTATTTCAAGCTGAACTACTATGCGAGTGTATATTGGATAGAACACACTCATTGTTGAAAGCACACCGAGAAAGAGACGATCGAATATCATAAAATGTAAAATATAAACGGGCTTTATAATCAATACAGGACCTCTCGATCGTATGATTCAGGATAATCTTCTTTCGCGTAATAATTTTCCAGCTATAAAAGAATTATTTCTGAAATATCTATAGAATCGATGTAATGAAATTCCCGGTTATACCATAAGGTTAAAAAAATGCTCTTATACACATATACTGGTTCAATTTCAATTCTTTTCAATTTTCAACGAATTTTCCCTTGATTTTGATTCACATATAGAGCGATGACAAAAATTTGTTTGTTCATTCGCTATTCGTTGATACTTAAATGAAAACTACTCGCCCGAATGATAATTCGATAATTCGTTCCGATAGATATTCTTACTGTTATAGCATGATTTGCCAATTTGATGGAAAAGCACGAGGCTGCTGGTTCGATCGTGGTCCTTGGTAAAATAACACATAGTCGTAAGTACATACAAGCTATAAGTTGTTCTTTGGTCGTAGGCTCTATTGTATAGAAAACAGGGGTGGGTGGAAGGATATCGGATAGTATATTGGAAAACACAGATCAGCTCGAGCCGATATATTCCATCGAAGAATACCCACACACTGTTGAGGATCGCACAATAAGTATGATATCGAGTCTTGCGTATGTCGATATACATACATATATATATATATATATATTATGTACAGTGTCATTGTACGTACATATACTACACATTGACGATACACTTTCAAACTTTTCATATAAATAAGTAGTACGTATATCCATATACCTACAATGTTAAAGGTACATGAAGAACGAACGAGTGTATGTAGTACGTAGTAATAACGTAAAAAGAGTTTTGTGTCGCTATTTCCTAATAGCAACGGTATTATTTACCATACCTACTGCAAATCTATATATTATATATAGGTATATATGTATATATTGGTGAACTTGTGTACGTAAGTTACGTACGATAATATATCTATCATGTTCAACCTATTCTTCGGATATATCGATCTCCTCCTTTTTCTTCTTCTTCTTCTTTTTCTCCTACTCCTACTTCTCTTCCTTCTCGTCGTGGACTCAAGTCGAGGTCGTTGTATCGCACATATGTGTACTTATAAAGGTTGGCACGAGGCGAGTAAACGTGTGTATAGAAATATGCGTATCCGTGACTTAGGTATAAGATATCACAGTGTGAGTTAGTCTCAGTCAGTTAAAGTATCTATATGTCTATACAATATATATACACACACATATATATATATATATATATATATATATATATATGGGGGGAGTCTATCTTCAATTTGCATCAAAACCAGGGTAAAGTTACACAGTGGTTATACGTGGATAATAAATCTGTAAGTACATATGTATGTGATTGGGATATGTTAACAGCTATGAGGCGCTATTATAGGCGAGAATATAGAAACGTCGAAAAATTAGGAAATCCTAATTATATGTCATAAAGATACGAACGAATAAATTTGGGTAATTTGTATATAACAGCATACCGTATATAGATATAGATAAAAAAAAAATTATTATTATATTGCGTGTTCGCGATATGAAATATATAGCGATATATATCTGTTGGTATGACAAAAAATATTAAGCCGAATGTCTCGTTTATGTAATGTAAAATAAAAAGGTCAAAGTTTGTTTTTCTTATTTATTTATTTATTTATTTTTTTTTTTTTTCTCACTACCCAACTTCAACTTTTCATCTATCTTTTATTCCCAATTTTTCTTACCTTCTTCCTTAGTTTCCTCGTTCCTTCGCACTGCCCCATGGGGGTTACTGTCTCTCTGCTACTGGTACTTTATACGATTTCACAAGCTTCGAGGAATCCCGTGAGGAGAAAATGTCAACTCGGAAGTCAGAGGTTGATGCCTCTTTAAGTCAGTAGAAATCGGAGACCGCATGGTGTATAATGTCACACATGTGACTAGATGCGATATAATACGATCTGAATGATATAGTATTCAAATATATTATGTGTCTTCGTCTTTTATTATATTTCGAATTTTTCTTTTTTTTTTTAATTTTTAGGAAACCAGGGCTAAAGAAAATCCGAGAAAAGGAGTTGCGGAATGACTAAAATCGTTTTGGAGAAAAAATAAAAAAATAAAAAAATAAGAGAAAGAAGAAAGAAAAAAAAATGGCAAAGTTTCGCAATTGAGGCTACGAATGGCGTAACTAGTAGTACCCAGTCAGTTCTACGGTTCGAGTCGTAAGTCAACGAACTCTGTTCTACCTAGCCGTTCGAATCACTGACTCCACAGTTTGCCCGTGAGTCGTTTTGCAAGCTATCAGACAATTCCAGGAAAATCATGACAAGATCGATCGATGTTAGGAAACTAAAGACGACACAATATTTCTTATTTATTGTACTATATAAACAAGATTGATTTAATCTATATACCCGCGAGTGTCTCGGGGTCAGAATATAGGTATAATAACGTATTTCTTATTTATCGCGGTAATAAGAACATTGATTAATGATTTGTTGCTTCAATTCGTGAAATCTATACACTAATTTCTGATTACTCATTGCCTTGAATAGTGACTACTGATAAAGCCCTGCAATTTTAAAGATTAGAATCTCTAATCGTAGTTATCTAACAATGTACAAATCATATCTCTCAAAAGTCAATCACTCGCTCGACGCGTATTATATAGTACATATATGTATATCGAGATATTTCTGCATCGAATCTTTTTGAATTTCGACTACACGTCACATCGTCGCGTCGTGCTGTAAGAAAAATCGAGAAGGATCACATAGGGGTATACTAAGAAAAAAAGTTTTCATGAAATATACGAGCTGGTAATATGTATATATATACGCATGTATACAATATATAATATATACCTACATATCTATAAAATATTGGCAAAATTTTTCACTCGTATACCTCGTATATAATAGGTATAGTCATGCGTGTACAGAATTTTTTTTTTTTTCATCAAACGCAAACGAACAGAAATCTATAATACGTATAGTGGGTATTTGTGGGTATTTCTACTCCTTGAATGATGAATCCCTCGTATTGATCCTGGTTTTCTCTCTCGATTCTAGGTATATATGTATGTTCGTAATTTTTTTTTTTTTTTTGATTTTATTTTATTTTTATTTTTCATCGTTTCATCTTTATTCTATTATCATTAACAGGAGATATATTCCCTGTCATCGTCGCGGTATAGTATAAGCATCTGTATATAATTTACGATCAACCGCGAGTAGGTATATCGATAAATAATTAATATCGCACATAATTTGCGTCGCAGAAAAGGCGCATACGGTTCTCGCGACCGCGTTTAGCTTGTATCAGCATTTATTTAATTTATATAACTTATATATATTATAACTAAATATATTTCGATACGAATTTACATTACGTACGTATAAATTTCTGCATTTCAGGTATGTGCAGTCATATATACATAAATACGAGATTCTCGTATCAAATTGTTTGTTCAAATATTTTCCTCTATTTCAACGATACAGCAATAAAGATAATCCTGCCTATAATATATAATTTCGCTCCGATATTATTGTCAATGAAAATCAAGTTATTTCGTAAAAACTTGTTTTATTTATTTTTTTTTTTTTTTTTTTTTTTTTTTTTTTTTTCAAACCTCATATAATACAGAAATAGAGTTGGGAGAGGAGGAAGAATGGAAAAGACAAAGAAGAAAATGAGAAGAATAAAAATGTAGGATGGGATAAAATAAGAAAGGACGCGGGTAAAGGGAGGCAGCGAACCGTAGCGGAGATTGGATCGCCTCGCGTTGTTGTCTCGGAAGAAATTTTTCTAGAGAACCGCAATATTTTGTTCGAAATCGTGAGATATGACGGTGATTTGACGCCCGCTGGTTACACAGCTGGTTATTGTCGGTTACTGCTCACTTAAACGCCGCGTTATACTTTTTCAGAGATTTTTAGTTGGACATTTCCGGTTTATATTATATACTATATATACTCGGCATATATAGGTAGAAAAAAATATTCTTAGTCCCGTGGAGCGAGTGTGTATGAAGGATATATAATGAAAGTAGAAATAAGAATATCTGGAAAATATCTTGCGAGACGTGAAGAAAGAAAGAAAAAAAACGAAACGAAATTTTTATTTTCAGGATCATTTTTTACCCCGATACCATTTTTATTCGTTTATATTCGTTGAATCAGGATTTGTTAAGCGGACCTTTAATCCGCTATCATCAATAATTGTAACGAGATATTAATTAATCAACTCGACGGTGTATAAAAGTTGAATAAAAATTTCATTATAATTATGATAATTAAATAGGGTGAGGGAATTCATCTTCCGTTTGACGAAAGTCTAAAGCACCGGAAGCTCCGAGTGGTGGCAAGAAAGAGAGAGAGAGAGAGAGAAAGAGAGAAAGACTAAAGTCACGGAAATAAGTAACGAGAGAGTCAAGAATAATTAAGAATTAAAAGTTATAAAAGTTAAGATTCGCGTCACGCGATTCTGCACCGACTATTTATAGAAGTTAGAGTGTCTTTAACAGTAGGTATAAGAATATACAGTGCCGGAATTACGCGCATTGGTAGTCAGATATTCAGACGTCTACGTAGTCTATTCTGTAGAAATAACTGGTGACATCACCCTGTTTCGGTCGAATTACGACTTTGGTACGGAGCAGTTCACTTCGTCGGGTGTTAATTACAAAGTGTGCTCTCCCGGTCGAGCGAGCACGTACATATATATATACATGCATATAGGTACCTACTATAGGAATGAAATTTAAGTGCAACACTACGCCCCCGCCCGTAGCACGGGGACCCTGAAAAGCTTGCAGCATCGATTTGCAACTCATATTTATGCAACATGAGTATTTTCAAATCCGGGAGTGAAAAAATTTATTTTTTCCTCTCAAACTAAAAAAAAAAAAAGCGGAATTGAAAAATAGACTGAAATTTTCATCTCATCAATGATTATCAACACTTTTCAATTTTATTTATTTTTTATTCATTTTTCAAAAGAAAGAAATTAAGAAGAAGAAGAAGAAGAAGAAGAAGAAGAAGAAGAAGAAGAAGACATCTGTATACCCTAAATAATAACAATATTGGATTTTTATTTATTACAAGCTTCGTACAGCAACCAGCCAGTCGATGATCTTTCTCATCGAGGTTATCTTAGCTCTCGCTTGACTAAGGCGAGCTTTTATTCCTTCTTATATTATCGCGTAATAAAATGATTTATAAATTTATTAATTATTATAAGACTTCATTAAAAATTAGACAAAATTTTCATTACCTGTAGCTATTTATATATCCGCGAGTTTTCGCGATATTAACTATAATATAATTTAGGTGGCATGATGATGATATGATAACTTTATGTACCTATATGTTGTCATTTTTATAGATAAAAAATAAAAATAAATAAATAAATAAATAAATATATAAAGGTTGATGAAGGAGCTGCACTAATATATGCTAGGTAAAGCCGATCGATAAACCTACACGTATACACGTTAGTTAGCAGTTTCGTTATCATTTCGGTAGATCGTTATTGTCTATCGAGTGAGACAGGCCTGATGGCAACGCCCCCGCTGCTCGACCCTAGCTTGGGATCAGAGATTTTAACGACTGCTATTAGCAGGTCCTGACCGCTGACTCAGTTGACCTGAGGCGGAAATAAACGAGGAATTACTAACGGAGAAAGTTTTATACGGTAGGTATAGAAAACTGTCCATCCGGGTAAAACAAAGTTTGTTTGATTTTTTATTTATTTATTTATTTTATTTATTTTATTATTTTTTTTTTTTTTTTCATGCAAAAATCTTCTGATTTCTTTCAAGATTTTCTTCGTTATATTAAACTTCGTTATTATTCAGAACGAATTACGTCTTCTCGATGCTTCGCTGATCATATACTTAATCGATTCTTGATTGAAATGGAAATCATTTGTCCAAGAATAAAGTGAAAAGAAATTAAACCCCAACAGCTAAAAATCTTACAATAAAGATTTACGTAGTGGTATCGTCCGTGTAAAGTCGGCCAAGAAAACTCACCTTCATCGATTTCTTACTTTACTTTAGGGTTAAAGTTGACCAACCAGACTATAATGCCTCTTATGTAAAATAAAGATATTTAGTTAGTTAGTTAGTTAGTTAGTTAGTAAGGTAGTTGGGTAAGTATAGCGTGTGTAGAAACGCTTTATGACCGGGTAAATAAGCACACATATGTTATGTTCTTCACAAGACGTGTAGACACTGCAGGGAGTCTGAAACGTTTGAAATAATTTAAGCTTTGGCTCTCCGATTTTATATATACGCTTACGATTAAACTGATTTTACTCTTATTTTTCACTGTCTCTCTTGTCAGTATGAGATTACCAGCTGTAGAGCCTGCGCATGCGGAGAATAACTACGATTTACATAGTAAATAAATTTTGTTATTATAAGCTTAAAGAAAATCGAACGAATTAATGACTAGGGCTCATCAGATCATCGATCCCCGACTATATCAGAAAATGAATCTCTGAACTCTAAAGCTTCTGAAAATCGGTTGAAACACGTATTAAGTAGATTTTATTTAACGTGAATTATACATAATCATATCGTAACGTTATACTACTCGACGGTCTAGTTCCATTAGCAGCTAACACTTGTTTAAAAAATTGTGTAGTGAAGTACCTAGGTATATACTTCCACGCTTTGAATAAGCTTAACACATATGTAGCGGGTTGTAAAAGTAGTAGTTTATATAACAAAAAAAAAAAAAAAAATGTAGAAATAAGCCATACAGCCTTAACCGTGCTTAACTATTAAAAACTGATTTCAACGAAAAGTTTTATTCTCGGAATAACGAATTTCTTTATTACAAAACGATCTGTAATTCGTTCATTGGAATTATTATTCTATCAAAATTTGTCCGGAAACATTTTTGTTCTGATAACGAGAGCGTTTGGAATTTATTACTAATCAATATTAAAATTTGCCAAAAATCGAGGACGATCATTTTTTATTTTTATTTTTCTTTCTTTCAAATTGAATGTAAAGATCATTTTCTAATTAGAGTAATTGGATACGAAATGTAGATCCGTGAAAGAAATAAAGAAGAAAAGGAAGGTAAGAAAAAAAAAAAAAAAAAAAAAAAAAAATGTGCCTGGACACTTCGGGCAGGAAGCTTGACAATAAAGGATAATCGCATCAGAGGGTTCTGGGACCGCCCCAGTTGGCTCGCCAATTTGAGCAAACGGAGAACGTGGCGGCGATACCTTACGGCAGACTAAATCAATTTGCATGCGCATAAAAAGGGGCGGAAATTAGTTTCACCGCCGAGGGTGATAATCAAACCCCTACCTACTTGTTTATATAAAGAGACCGAGAGAGGATATCGTAACGACTTAACGACCGGACAATTTTGACTGTCGTTTAGGGTCGTGCCGTTTGTTTAGTTTCAAAATTGAAGAAAAGAACAAAAAAAAAAAAATTCAAGTGAAATTTGTATTAAATGAAATTTAGAAATCGTATGAAAAGTTTGAAATCAATCTTTTTCCCGGTTTCTATACCTACGTGTGTGTGTGTGTGTGTTTGTATATATTATATATATATATTATATGTATAATACATGTATGAATGTAGAATGGGATGTAGCATTTGATTTCAAATTCGCGAACTCGAGAGCCAAGTAGAAATCTATTCAGGCAGAATAAGGGTGGTGAAAAAAGGGGAGAATTTTCACGAGGTAAGTACGTGCTAGAGAAGAAGAAGCAGCAGCAGCAGTAGTAGTGGTAGGTTCCTGAATTTTTCAGTGCTTTGTGACGCCAAAACGCGAACATTATGTATATCCATACAAGCACACATACATACATACATACATACATACATACATACATGCGAACACGTACGAGTTTCCAAAGTGTTGACACGCTGCTAAACAATCTGCTCCTATATCTATACCCGTTGTTGCTAATAATAGTTTTACATACAAACAGAATGACCCAGTACAAAAGAGTATTACATATGCTTAGCTTATAGTGACGTAAACCGTTTTAGAACGTGTGACACACGTTGGTTGAACCGATTTAAAATATGATGAAAAAAAAAAAAAAATTCTTTCAATACCGAAAAAAATGTTCACCTTTATAATAAAATCGTCTGTACGCAAAAACTAGCTTCAAACGAATTATTATCTCGGTATTCAGAAATGAGACAAGAAAATAAAGCTACTTAAAGATTTTCTTCCAGTCGCTGACTCCCGATTATATATACCTATATACCTACAAATTGAATGAATCGATGAAGCAATAATGATGTAATGGATCTAACTTTTCTTCGTGATTAATTTTCTGGAAATCTATTATTCCTCGATAATTATATTTGTTTTAAAACTGTTTATATCGTCAACATATTTCGCTGAGTGCATATCGCGTTAGTATACGCCTATACAGCTATAATATACATAGTACACACGATCGTTTCGTGATATTGCCTGTACCCAACGTCTAGATTTTTTCATAAATAATAAAACGTCACATGGTAAAGTAAGTACTCGCACGCTCATTGAAACCAGAGTATAGTTTTCCCTCGTCACGTATAATAAAAGTATGAAAAATATCGATATTGAAAATATCATAAATCCGTTGTGCGGGTTTCTTCCGCCGATTTATCTCACACATTTTTTCGATAGTTCTACATAATCGAAAGCTTGATTTTTACGTAAAATAGAAAGAAAAATAATTATATAGTAGTACTCAATATTAATATCGCTGCACGCGCGATCACCAGGCAGACAGACACACATATATATTTCTTATTCGAAACATACACGGCATAGACGACACATGTAATTAAATGCACACGTGTACCTGACCAGGTTATCTCTATATCATGTTTATGTGTAGATGTATATAGTATACAAGAGAATACCGATGGATGTATATGTATCTATGTACATTGTACATAACCGAAACGGTCAGGGTTATTTACTGGTTTGTGTATCGGGTCGTGATAACAGAAAATCGATGACCACTCAGCAACTAATAATTAGCAAGTAGGTATAGGCTCACCTACGTCAACAAGGACTTTCCCGCCTATATAGTTATTGCGGAGATAGGCGAATGGTCCTTCTCCTTGTTTCTATCCGGTGTAAGGATAGATCGATGCAGATATACGACAGGTTGTTAAAGGGTCAGCTTATCACGGACTTAATTAATACGCCTAATCCAATAACCGATTATTCATCTATCTATATACCTATATACATATGTAGTAGACCGGTTCAAAAAAATCGACTATTCTTTTTTTTTCAATTTTCGCATTGAAATACTTTCGGGGGGGTGAAAAAAGATGCCTGTTAAAAGCGGAGCTCTTAATATTAAGATTTAGAGGTCGCTCATCGCGGATTTCTATTTTCCATTTAAATAGCATAGGAATTTTATTTTTTTTTCTTCAGAATTTCGTAGCTCACAAACCAATGAACGAATCCAAATGACTCTTACATATTTTGATAGGGGATTGAACACTCTAAAAAATGTATCTATCATTGTGGAAAAAAAATCACAAAAAAAAATAATTATCTCAACTATAAATCGAAATTTGACCTTGAATAACTTTGGAAGGAGTCAATTTATCAAAAAATGATAGGAGAAGCTTTTTGTAGAGTGTTCAATTTCCTATGAAAATATGTTTGAGTCATTTGGATTTGTTCATTGGTTTGTGAGCTACAAAATTATTTAAAAAAAAAAAAAAATTTCCTATGCTATTCAAATGGAAAATAGAAATCCGCGATGAGCGACCTCTAAATCTTAATATTAAGAGCTCCGCTTTTAACAGGCATCTTTTCTCAGCCCCCCGAAAGTATTTCAATGCGAAAATTGAAAGAAAAAGAATAGTCGATTTTTTTGAACCGGTCTAATATGTAGGTATACATAGAATAATCAATATTTATTTCGAACATGATATTATTACCTATATATATATATATCAATAATTTTGATCGATTATTTTATTATGAGTTAAGTTTCTGAAAGTAAGAGTTAAAACTATGAAAAAAAAAAAAAAAAAAAAAATTGAAATAAAAACGAAGAGACCAAAAAAAAAAAAAACCAGTCAAAGTAGAAATGAAAAAATATCTTCACTTCATCACTGCAAATAACAGGTTGACATATTACTACGCGTATACCCAAGCTACGGTTGTTGTTATTTATTATCATTATTTCTTTTTATCTTCCCTCAACGGCATTCCACTCGACGGCATTCACAGTCAGCTCATTCCTCTCTCTCGTTTTTCCTTCCCTTTCACATTGTGTTCCTATCTTTTCCCCTTTTTCCCTCCTTTTCGGCTTCCGGTATCTCAATCTTTCCTAAATCTCTCGAATATTTTCGTACGTCTGAATTCTATCTACTATATAATTTCCTCGAAGTAAATCTTATTTTTAACCAAACCTGCAGAACGCCGTCCTATATATATATATATATATATATATATATATATATATATATTATACGACGGTCACAACGCCAAACGATATTATTTACCTATCAGTTCGTAACTCGTCGATATTTCCGGCGGTGGCATTAAGCCAGATTCGTTCAAGAATTGGCATTTTAATAAGGCCACTATCAACGGCGGACAGATATAATACAGAAATGACAATCGACTCACAAATATTGTCGAATAAAAATAGGTATTTCAACTAATACGTTTCGCGTTTCCAAAAGCAATGGAAAAAGAAGAAAAATAACGATCAGATTGGTCAGGAGATTCCGCGTATAGCTCATAAGAATAGTATAAATCTGTCGAAAAAAATCAAAAAATATTCACTTAGGTATACATAGCTTCTATTATATACATCTCCGTCCCGACGACCGCGTCAAGCCCGTCGTTTGCAATATCGTTCCATAAACCGGACCTTGCGCGCCGCGCCAGAATCAGTTACGAGTTACGACCCTGTATATAACACGGTTCCGTCTGTGTTTCCAAGGGTTTCATGGAGAATTACTAAGGGAGAATTTGCGCAATATAGATTTTCCGAAGTAGCTGTTGGGGAGCGTGATCCGAGGAATAAGGGATGTAAAGTGTGCGTTAAGAAGCGAAGGGAGGAAATCGCGGTATTAATCTATGGGTCAAAAAAAAAAAAAAGAGAAAGAAAAGGATAAAGGTTTACCAATTATTATTTATTTATCGAACAGAGCTTTCGTTCATTGATATATGTATATCAATTATTAAACGCCCTAGCAATTTCTATTTAAATTTTACTCGCACGATTCAATGTCCGTTTTTCTATATAATACGATATGAACATCGGGTAAAACGAAGTCTGGAAATTTTTTTTAATACCGTTGAAGCTCTGGGTTTGGATTTGGCTTTGTATTTCTATAGTCCAATATGGTTGGACGAGAAGATTATAGAGATATACCAGAACAGCATTCAGTTGCAGTGTGGTAAACCTTGCCAGGCGATTAGCACGAAGCGATTGACTTGACGCAATTAGTCGGTGCTTTGGGCGTTCGATTCTACCAATAATGTGGATTAGAATTAATCTCGATTCAAGCACCGACCTCTAACTGTGCCTTTGTCGATGAAAATCAACCCCGATACTTGATACAAAACGAAAATTAACACCAAAGTAAAAATACAAATGAAATCTGATCAAGTGAAATGGATACAAAAATTGAAACATGTTTGCTTTTACTTTTTGATTCTATTTTTTCTTTTTTTTTTTTTTTCTTTCGTTCGACTGCAGATTTTTCAACACGGTTCTCCCCTAACAGGAGTCTGTACAAGATGGTGAAATGGTGCGTTAAAGGAAGGATGACAGACGCAGAAGGGATCAAGTGACTGGCGACTGAAAGCAAAGTGAACGAAAGTGCGAACGAGGAAATGATCGAATCCGAAGGAGGCTTCGAAGAGCCGTTTTTGATTGATCGAGGTATTTGTACCTCGACCTCGACAGACACACGTGTTACTATAAACGTAACGTGAAGTTTTTACGTACTCTTTACCTCAAAGAAAAAATTTCTTACGATACACCTACAGTATTTTATGATTAATTATTTTATTTGTATATTATACCCATATCAATAATAAACACTATATAAATGTAAGGATTCTATATTCCTGCCATTCTAATGTATATATATGAGGTATTCCACGTGAAAACAAAAGTGATTTGACTTTTGGGTTTTTGATTTCGATCGAAATTTTTTTTCGCATCACTTTTTGCAATCTCAATCGATACCCCGAAGGGTTTTTTGATTGCAGCTGTTTATTCCGATTTATCAATTAATGAAAATATCCCAGAGTTACCATTTGACCAAGTCTTCCATTTTTTTCACCGAAACCTCGTACTCTGGGGTGAAAATGACCTAGATACAAAATGTTTGTTTTCGATCGAACTTTCTGAAAAACATTTTTTCGAACCTCCGCCATTAACGATCATAGAAGATATTCCAGTGTAAACACTAAATTTGAAATTCCCAAAAAAGGCCATTTTTGATTTTCATTTTTTTTTTTTCAAAACTAGACAAAAAAAAAAACTAAACTTTTAAGCCCCTAATCAGAATGGGACGAATTTTCCTTCTATTTTTTTCGAGGGTCTAAACTGTGTTACTGGAAAAAAAAATTAATTTTCAAAATTTTTTTAGGAGTGGTCCATCGGATCGCGTAATCATTTGTTTATTTTCTGTTTTTAACGCTGAAAAAAAGTTATTGGGGAAAAAACATGGAAATTTTTTCTTCAACGAATTTTTTATTTTTGACAATCACTTTTTTTCAGCTCTGGAAACAAAAAAAAACAAATGTTTAGGCGATCCGATACACCACTCTTAAAAACATTTCAAAAATTACATTTTTTTGTCAGTAACACAGGCTTTAGACCCTCGAAAAAAATAGAAGGAAAATTCGTCCCATCCTGATTAGGGGCTTGAAAGTTTAGTTTTTTTTTTGTCTAGTTTTGAAAAAAAAAAAAATCAAAATCAAAAATGGCCTTTTTTTGGAATTTCAAATTTAGTGTTTACATTGGAATATCTTCTATGATCTTTAATGGTGGAGGTTCGAAAAAATGTTTTTCGGAAAGATCGATCGAAAACAAACATTTTGTATCTAGGTCATTTTCACCCCAGAGCACGAGGTTTCGGTGAAAAAAATGGAAGACTTGGTCAAATGGTAACTCTGGGATATTTTCATTAATTGATAAATCGGAATAAACAGCTGCAATCAAAAAACCCTTCGGGTTATCGATTGAGATTGCAAAAAGTGATGCGAAAAAAAATTTCGATCGAAATCAAAAACCCGAAAGTCAAATTACTTTTGTTTTCACGTGGAATACCTCATATATAGAATAATTGAAATAAATAAAAATAAAATATACAAATATAAGCAAAAACGTACGTATATTTATACCTGCAGGCTGACTAATTGTAAAAAGAAGCTAATGAGAACCTTATATAAAGGTTAAATTATTTTGTCCCATATACATCGTAAAAAGGGTTCTATATAACACCCTGAATTAATTCCCTAATTTTGTAATCTACGCTATTCGCTAAGGGAACTTTTCCACCCCGAAACTTTTCCGCGTCCTTTATTGGCTTTTAATCGTCCACTAAATAAAATACAACACCTTTTGGTCGTCTTGATAGCACTTTCGTTCGTTCTTTTATATATATATATATATATATATATATATGTGAGTATTGTACGCTTAAGGTGAATATAGCTTGACTATTTGCGAACTACTGGCATATTATCACGATTTATCACGTGTGTGTATATATATAAGTATATATGCAATCTTTTGTACAGCGGCTTACGATAAACGCGCGTGTCGCATTACGTACGCGTGTTTAATAATACATAGACGTATGTATAATGCGTAGAATGATAGGTTACATATAAAAATTGTGATAACAGCTTTCGTGTGCGTATATACATTACACACTCGCGTATGTAATTCATCACATATACAAACGGAAAAAAGAAAAAATACGAAAAAAAGGTAATATACACGTTTTGATCCGCACAACGCGTTTAGTAACAACCGCATAAACTATGATGATAACCCTAATCTAACCCGACACAATTTTCCACTTATTGTCATATTGAACCAAATCGGAATATGAAACGAAGCAATTCTGTTTAGAGAAAAACGTTATATTGGATAGACGATGTCGAAAAAGTTGGGGGCGAAAAAGAGATAAATAGAACATTTTATTTTTGATTAGAACAATTTTTCACACGATCGCAATGATAACCCCGAATAATATCATACACATACGTTTTACTATGGGGAGTGTATATGGTGGAAGTAAGAGGGGTTGAAAAAAAAAAAATTGCCACGGTGGGTAAGTGCGATTACATTAAGTTGAGCCGGGGTTAAATGTAACAAGAGAGAACGGGCGGAATGGAAAAGGAGTTTTGAAAGTTTACGATCGCATAAAGGGAGGTCGAGAGGTCGCGTTTGCTTCGCGACGGGTCGATCCGGGTCGTTCGGTCGTCCAGGAGCTGCGGCGCGACGTGGTAGCCCCCGGGCAACACGGGGATCCCAAAAAAAAAAAAAAAAAAAAAAAAAATTCAACTAAACTGCAAGGCAAGACTAGAAAAATGATATTTCATAGAAAAACTGAAACCAATCAGGCCAAGACAATATGTATTGGCAAGGTTTTTTGAAACCTCGTTAAAAATCGTCGACTGCGCGTGAATTTCTTCTTATTGTTGAAGATTGTGGGTTGTGGGAAAATCTATATTATACATTATACACTGTCATGGTATAACGATAAGAAGAAGGTAATCTTCTCCCCCCTAACTAAAGACGGCGTAATTCTATACTTGCGCAGGGTAAATTATTGAGTGAAGGGTAGACTGCGCTTGAAGCTTCGTGTATTAAGTTTTACTAACAGTTTGAGGTTTCGGTTTAGGTACTACGTACAAGATGCTGCAACGCCTCTGTTTCAATCCCCCGTGATGTTAGAGAAACTAAATATAGATGATCCGCGAGAAAACAAACTCAGCAGTGGCAACCCAGCAAGGAGACAGGGTCGGGATGTAAAACGTAATACTTACTCAACTGCACATCAGACGTACGGGCAAGATGAAGAAGATGATGATAAAAAAAAAATGTGGACTAAAATATTCGTCATGTAATGAGTTTTCGTTAATTTATCACTAATTCCATTAATGTTTTCACGAAACTGATATATATGAGGTATTCCACGTGAAAACAAAAGTAATTTGACTTTTGGGTTTTTGATTTCGATCGAAATTTTTTTTCGCATCACTTTTTGCAATCTCAATCGATACCCCGAAGGGTTTTTTGATTGCAGCTGTTTATTCCGATTTATCAATTAATGAAAATATCCCAGAGTTACCATTTGACCAAGTCTTCCATTTTTTTCACCGAAACCTCGTACTCTGGGGTGAAAATGACCTAGATACAAAATGTTTGTTTTCGATCGAACTTTCCGAAAAACATTTTTTCGAACCTCCGCCATTAACGATAATAGAAGATATTCCAGTGTAAACACTAAATTTGAAATTCCAAAAAAAGGCCATTTTTGATTTTGATTTTTTTTTTTTTCAAAACTAGACAAAAAAAAAACTAAACTTTTAAGCCCCTAATCAGGATGGGACGAATTTTCCTTCTATTTTTTTCGAGGGTCTAAAGCCTGTGTTACTGGAAAAAAAAATTAATTTTCAAAATTTTTTTAGGAGTGGTCCATCGGATCGCCTAATCATTTTTTTATTTTCTGTTTTTAACGCTGAAAAAAAGTTATTGGGGAAAAAACATGGAAATTTTTTCTTCAACGAATTTTTTATTTTTGACAATCACTTTTTTTCAGCTCTGGAAACAAAAAAAAACAAATGTTTAGGCGATCCGATAGACCACTCTTAAAAACATTCCAAAAATTACATTTTTTTGTCAGTAACACAGGCTTTAGACCCTCGAAAAAAATAGAAGGAAAATTCGTCCCATCCTGATTAGGGGCTTAAAAGTTTAGTTTTTTTTTTGTCTAGTTTTGAAAAAAAAAAAAATCAAAATCAAAAATGGCCTTTTTTTGGAATTTCAAATTTAGTGTTTACACTGGAATATCTTCTATGATCGTTAATGGCGGAGGTTCGAAAAAATGTTTTTCGGAAAGATCGATCGAAAACAAACATCTTGTATCTAGGTCATTTTCACCCCAGAGCACGAGGTTTCGGTGAAAAAAATGGAAGACTTGGTCAAATGGTAACTCTGGGATATTTTCATTAATTGATAAATCGGAATAAACAGCTGCAATCAAAAAACCCTTCGGGGTATCGATTGAGATTGCAAAAAGTGATGCGAAAAAAAAATTCGATCGAAATCAAAAACCCGAAAGTCAAATTACTTTTGTTTTCACGTGGAATACCTCATATATACATGTAGGTATAGGTATATATAATATTGTAGGTATATATATAAATTTCGAAATTCGCCTGTCCTAGGCTCACTTCAATAAAATTTTCCGACCCTCGCGCGACGGGCTTGACTTACCCCATGAATAAAAGGACAAAACAGGATTTACCTTACTGAACCCCACGTTTGAACAGCTCGATAATATTCTCAACATTTTTTAACGGAGCATGATAAAAATTGCAAATTCAACACGAAGACTTTATCATTGACGTTATCCGGGGTCATATGAGCAGCTAGACCGACCAGTGTGCATGGAATGATAATTTTTCATTTAATCACTGGTAAAACAAATAATAATAATAATAATATGATATTAAAAATTATAATTCTTGTGAAATTTCCCAAAAAAAAAAAAATAATAATAAAACAATTTCATTTGCACTGATTTTTGAATTATTTATTTTATTGTTATTAACTTTGACAGTAAAAAATTTCTACCACCATGCTTCATTTAATAAATTAATTTACTGTTACAAAACTCCGATTCGGCATTTACCTACTACAGAATCTAATTATCATCTCATTTTAAGCACAAAGTTTATTCTGCTTTTGACGCGGTTTTCCAACACTCTCTACCCTCTCTTTCTCTTTCGCTCCCTCTTTCTATCTTTCTCTCACTCACTCTACATTTTGCTTTATACGTGCCACAGTATTCCGAACGAGAAGTTGTTTCAGGTTGAATTTAATTGACTTTAGAACTAAACTGAATTGCGGTCAACCATTTCCTGGCTACCACGCAGCTATCTAAAGATACGACAAAGCAATAGCATATATACAGTTCCTTTTATTTCACATTTTTTCCTCTTTATAAGTGAAGAACGAGGTGAAGAAAAACGCAGCCTATTAAATGTATATAAGTCTGTTTAAAATCAATTTGGAACTTGAATTGAAAGAAATAAAAAAAAAAAATTTTGCGATGTAATAAATAAATATATTTATATTCAACTATACCGTAAGCTGCAATCGTTGAAAGTGAATCGGCAGTATATACATACATACGTACATAAAGAAATTTCTTTCATTCGACAAACACTTTCTCCAACCTTCAACCAACGTCAAAGATATTTTAACCGAGAGTTGAAAAGCGTGAGAGTTGCACAAGTCGCTCTCTAGGTGGATAGAGGTAAAGGTATACACCTGAAGGATGTATGTAATGTGTAGGTGCGGTGGACCAAGTTCGCGAGGCGGCAAGGCAAGGTAAGGTAAGGTAAGGCAAGGCAAGGCAAGGTAAGGTAAAGTAAGGTAAGGTAAAGGCAAGGCAAGGCTGTCCCTGTACGAGCGTACGAAAGTGGATCGATGTCACTTTTCCTCAACCCTCTGGCCCCATTCCGTTCCAATAAAACTTTTGCGTCGACGTTTGCATTCTGAATCACGTATAACGTGAAACGAGCCTCGGAAACTGAACACCTTGATCCTGACAACGACTAGCTCTATAACGCTTTCAGAATTTTTCATATTAAATATTTCGCTACCAATTTTTCAGATTTTTACATATACGATGAATTTTCATTAAATTTTTGTTTCATCAAATCTGACTAATACAAAATCACGAAATTCGCAGAAAAAAAAACGACAAAATTCTGAACTCGTTTTTTTTTTTTTTTTTTTCATCTGGAGTTGATCTATCAAGTGAAGAATCTCGTTGAAAAAAAGAAAAATAAATGTAGGAAATTAACTTGTTGATAGAAGGTGAATTTTTTCAATTGCAAGATAAACCTTGAATTCGAGAATAGCCAATTAAGATAACAATTTGACGACACGACACTACGATGTTTCAAGATTGAGATACTCGACGGTTTACAACATCCTACTTCGTGCTTAATTACGTAACTTCGCCTAATAACGTTGCGTTTGAAATTTCTCCCCCAAAATTTCAACTCCTTCGGGGCTGTTGGACAGCGCGAGATTTCGACCACCATCCCTGATTTTCTACCAAGGTATACGTAGTAGTACTACGTAGGTAGGTAGATATAGTTTACGAAGAGATTAAACTTTCTGACCCTCCGGAGCGCTGTGCGATAGGGTCAGGTGAATTCATCCATCATTTTGAACCCAATGAATAACGTTATTGAAGAATAGAGAGAGAATTGAGCGAATATAAGGAGAATTATTTTCCAATATTTTCAGTTATTATTCTGTTTCTTTCTTTTTTTTTTTTTGTTTTTTTTTTTTTTTTTGTTTTTTTTTTTTTTTTGTTGATTTAGTATTTCATATGCGGGAAAGGAGAAGATAAATTTCTTTGGTAATTTTCAGGTTTGAAAAATTTTCTGATCCGAAACTGTTTCTCATTCGAGTCAAATAAATAAAAAGCGACGATATGCGGAGAAAGAGAAAGAGAGAGAGGGAGAGAAAAGGAGAGGATAGAAAGAGGGGCAAGCAAAGTGAGATTCTCCCCGAGAGAACAAAGAAATCGACATGACGAGGAGCTGGAGATAAAACAAAAGGGACTTTTCACTTCGTGTAATCTAGATCTTAATTCAAGCGTTAAACGATTGAGAAAAGAATTTTCTCTTCTCCTTCTCATTCTCATTCTCATTCTCGGAGTTATTTTTACCCTGATAAGTATTTGACAAGAAAAATAAGATAGGAAAAATGTAAATGAAAGAAAAAAAAAGTTGTGATTATTTTTCATAAATACTTGATACCGGAAGCGAATGTACAGGTCCTTTCGTTTCACGTAAAATATATATGTAGGTACCTACCGCACTGTGAAAAAAAAAAAAAAAAAAAAAAAAAAAGAAGAGGAATATATCTCCGATTCCGTAATATTTACTTTGATAATTTACCTTTGAACAGATTTAAAGAGGAAAACCAATTAAGCCGACGAGACCGAGCCGCGTAAAGGTCCACCCGCACCTACACCCACACAACCAACCCCCAGTTTCACTTTGAACGACAGGGCGGCAGAGTTTCGTTCGGGGGAAGGCTTGTTTGAATATAATGTGCGTCGTTATCGTCGAGCGAACCCGCTGGAGTTTGCCAAACCCCGTTCCTCGTTCTCGTTCTCTCTCTCTCTCTCTCTCTCTCTCTCTCTCTTTCGCGGACTTTCTTTCTCTCTCCTTCCTCCCTCTTCATCTCTCTCTCTCTCTCTTTTCGTCTCTCCTTTTCCCCGCATTCGCTCCTCGCCCCTTATATTATGGTCCCTCGCGAAACGGTATCCAACCGTGTCACGGCATGAATAATTTACGAACGATAGTTGAAGAAGTACACATTGGGCCAGTCAGGGGATGTAGACCCATCCGAGTCGCGGAATATGGGGTAAAAGAAAAAAAAAAAATAAATAAACAGCAAGGATAGAGGAAGGAAAAAATAAAAGAATTATTCCAATTTCGGTGCATTTTCAACTCGCGCGAATGAATCTCGCGAGGAATTATTAAAGTATACCAAAGAAAAGGACGAAAATATATATATATACCAAATCCCTGGGGACAGACACCGACCCTTCTAGCTTGGCGTTTTTTATTTCTTTTTCTTTTTTTTTTTTTGTTTTCTTCTACTATTTGAGAGATTTTTTTATGAACGTCGAATGACGAAAATCTAATTGAATAATAATATAAGTAACGAGTTCTAAAATTAAAAATAAGCCTAAAATCGAATGATAACGTCAGTTTGACGGTAAGGGACAAGCGGTATCTTGACCGTCATATACAACGCAGTTTATGTAAAAATAATAATGTTACGAATTGACGGAGAATATCGCGTTGGAAAATAAGTAGACGAATAATAAATGGAATAATTAAGTAGTGAAAATTTTTAGTGGAAATAAAATGTAAAAATTTCTGTCCCTTGTAAGGTCTGTGTTCTTCGTTCCTTTATATAGTAAGTGTCCTTATCTGTCCTGGAACGCGTAGGCGTATTATACACGGCGTAGGCAGAACTCTTTGACCTTTAAACCACGTCGTGTATTTCGTATAGACGTAATTTATACGAGTATATATCGACGTGGAGCGATTTGGACGATAGTTAAAGTGGGTTAAAATTTTTAACGAAAATTTATAAATATGGGAAATAAATGAAGAACGTGATATTTCCTGGGTTAGGTATAAAAATTCTCAAAACTTTATACCCCCACGAGTCTTAAGAAATCGAAAATAAAGGAGAAATAAAATTGTCTTTAAAAATGAGGGAGACGAAAAAGCTGGAGATAAGGAGTCCGTAAAAAATTGTCAAAGTAGGATTTTAACCTTCAGCAGCAGATGTTAAGCCGACGTTAATCCGGCGGTATTTGGCTGACGAAACAAAGCTGGTGTACGGAAGCTTTGCCCACGTCGATGAATACGTGCTGATACGTGGTTAACGAAACGTAGATATAGTGTGTATTATAATATATGCCTACTAGGTATACATATATATATCTATGGGTATTCTTGTCAAATCGTTGTTGCCTGCCTCATGGCAGGCAGGCTTGGGTGAAGTGTTTTAGTTCTAACGGCGAGTAAAACCCAAAGTCACGATTAAATTCTGCAAGGTAGGCAAATATATGTGTGTGGCGTGCGAAAAGTGGCGCACGTAAAGGAATTAGTGTCGCTTTCCCGATACCAAAGCGCGCGCGATTCCACCTATATATAACTTTCGAAATATCAAGGGTTGAAAAGATGCTAATTTTGACCTGAAACATCGCGAAATAAGATTAAAAAAAAAAAAAAATAAACAAAATATGCGGCTGAACGATTCTCTAGAGATTTTATACATTTTCTTTATTTATTTTGTTCCTTGATCTTTCTATTTGTTCAAATAAGAGTCTAAAAAGTCAATAAAAAAAATATACATACATACATACATACATGTGTGTATGCGTGTGCGTATATCTACTTCAAAATGTATTATAACTTTTTATATAAGAAAGCAAAATATGAGGTAGATTCAAAATTGAGGTAGAAAATCCAGATATGCTGTTCAAATCTCGTTTGTGGAACGTTTGTAACGGTAGTATGTGATCGTGGGTTGAAAACTCGGAAGTGGTAACACGGTGAGAGGAGACTGAGAGGTCCACAATGTCCGAGTGAAGGAGAGCGTTAAATCTCTAGCAGAAATTCTTGGCGGTCTAACAATACGAAATCTTTTCACCTAGTTTTCCTTTATCGTGCGGCAGTGTAGAAAAGTAAAGTTATTTCATCGTTTTCATCAATAGATGAAATGTGACTGAATGTAAAATGCATTACTTTAACGATAATAATTGATGATCTTTGAATACGATTTAATCAATTTCCATAAAACTATGTAAAAATATTAAATGTGTTGTTCTTTCTTTTATCTTTCTCATATTTAACTCGATAAGCAATAATCTGACCAATAATATTGAAGATATCGGTTCGAAGAAAATCGGAGACGACGTGATAAACGCTGCTGTCAGTTTATCTCTATGTAAGAAATATCACTTGTCAATATTACGCCCCGCGGAGGTAAAAAAGAAAGAAATGAATAAAAAAAAAAAAAAAAAAAAAACATTCCAATAAACAACTGCAGAGATAAAGCGGCCGAGTATCGCGGGGAAACAATCAACAATTGAATATTCATGAACTATAGAATACGCCGAAAGAGAAAACGCAGCCTTTGGCATATCGCGGCGGAGAGATTCTGAAACCCTCTGACTTTACCTTTGCCTCAAAAGCTTCGAGGGATCTGGAAGTTTATGGGAAGAAAAATATTTGATATCAAAGACAAGAATAAAACTGAAATTATTCGAAACTGTATAACATCTTTGTTCTTGAAAAAAAAAAAAAAAAAATATCCGAACACAGTGTCTTATCAATTTTACGTGAATAAAGCTATACGCCTATTTTGTCCGTAAAATTTTGCAGGGTCCCTTCCGTTTGAAAGCTGTCATTTAAGTAGCAAAAGCTAGGATAGTCGCGGTCAAGTATCTCCCTCGTTTGTCCGAATCGTCGTTTTCCTGTTCGTTACGTTAAAGAATATAGGAGGACGTAAAAAGCAGGGATCCCAACGTTATACGATTCTCCATGCATCTCACCACGAGAGACGTATAGCTTTAGAACTTTGGACAGGTTGGCTTAAATTGACGAAGATTTCCCGAACCCCGATGGGGGTAAAAGTTGAAGAAAATTATACGAAACATGCAAAGTAATAATGATCAAGATTGCAAAGGATCTAAAGAAAAAAAAAAAAAAAAAAAAGAAGGAGAAGACCGTATCGCATCGTATCGTATCGTATATCGTATCGGAAAATTGAATTTCCGTTAACTGTTGTTTTCCAGTAGAAGCGATCAGCCCCCGAGCTTACGAACTCTGTGATTCTAGTGGCAGCCAATTTGAAACTAGAACTAAGTTTAAAACTTTGTTACTTCTAGGGAATCGCGATTCAGCGTCACTTCCCATCCAATAAATATAAAAACTGTCTGAATTAAATATCCAGGATTTTAAATTAGGGATATCCAAGGCTTCTCGGACTATGAGGGTTCGTTTCTGAACCGCTTAAAAGATTATGAAAGGTAAAAGTAAGCAATTAGCAAACGCTCGGTGGTCGTTAAATCATTTATTAAACATACGGTGTGTATCCACCTAAATATTACTTCGATAAGTAAAATAGAAAAAAAAATATAGAAATTAAAATAAGAGAAAAAAATTCAAAATCGAACTCCTTTTGCTTCGAATGGTTAAAAAAAAATAAAAAAAAATACTACTTTCTTTAAAGGAGTATGTATATACATTTAATCAAAGATTTTGTCGAGGACCTTGGATATCTGTAACGTAGATAAGTGTATAGATATACACATAGATATTTGTATACAAGGAAGATTTTCTTCCCAACTCGAAATCTCGCTTCCACGAGAGAAGAGATCAGCACCAGCAGCAACAGCAGCTGCGTTCGATTATATTATAACTCATACTTTGGCGATGTTCCAAAGGTGATAAAGTAAGAGTTGTAGGTTTGAAAGTTTAACGAAATCGTATAGAAAACTGATCTGAATATGGTCGTAAATAATCGATCTATTTTGAGCTCGGTATATAACGAGATTAATGAATAACGGTTAATACACCTATATCATGGTATAATTAACCAAAACGTTCGTAGTAACATATACCTACCTATAACTAATCAGTAATCAGCTTTTAATCCTTTTCATCCCATACCCCGGTACCTACAATACATCTATTCGTAATAATTCAATCAACTAACTTCTTGAACACTAATTGATAATAAATAAACTATCTACAAACGCATGAAATTACATATCAAGTTTTTAAAGCTCAACCTAGCTATAGCATGATTTTTGAATTCTATGAACAAGCATTGCACTTGTAGGTAAGATCATTTTAAGCGTGTGCACGTGCGGCACGGGTTGTACACCAGAGTAGTAATCCGTATTTAAGCTTGTACAAGTGATTGTGTGTAAGAGATTTAACCGTATACAAGAAGAGTGAAAGAGATAAAAGTATATATATATATATATATATATATATATATATATATATAAATATATATGTATATAAAATGAGAAGAAGTAAAAGATAGAGAAAGATAGATAGAGGGAGAGAATTGGACGAGGTTAAAACCGGTTGTCTCTTCTTTTTCCTTTAGTTTCCTTTCCTTTCCTTCCCTTCCCTTCCTTGGTTCCTCTGCTAGGTTCTCTGAGAGTAATTTTGTTACAAGGCGGTGAGAAACTTTCAAGACTACGACGTTGGCCGCCGCCGTCGTTGCCGTGGTTGCTTGCTTGCCCGCTTGCCTGCCTGCTTGTTCGCTTCATGGTTCTCCAGGGAAACGATCGGACACCCGAAGAGAAGATTACACTCAACGGACCACCGCGACCTGCAGAACGGACGAACTGACCTGGTTGGATATCGTGAAGTGGTTTTCAACGTCATCGCAAATAAGATGACACATATACCTACCTACTGCGCTTATACCTTACGCGAGGGGTTATTCACTCTCGAAATCAATCTGTACTTATAATCAGCTGGTTTAAAATCAATTCAAAGTCTTTCGAAATCAGATCGAAATTGTATATGATGTCACTTGAAATCATGTGAAATCAGCCCGAAGTCAAGTGGAATTCGGTATGAGAAATTATATTAAATCGCATAAAGTTATACGAAATCTTAGGGACCGCGTGATTCTTAATTAGCTGAAATCATTCGAGATCAATTGAAATCGTAAGAAATCCTTCCAAGTCGGGGAAAAAAATCGTGTTTTTTTTTTTTTTTTTTTTTTTATATAGTGAAAATGATAGAATCCATAAGAGTAAGAGATCGTTATTCGCTTTATTGAGGCTGCGAAATGTATCGTGTATTATATGAGGTATAGACCTCAGCCCAGTTTTGTAACTACCGTGTGAACTTTCTCCTCTTCGTCTCGATCGCCTAGGGTGAGAAAGTTACGGTGTAGAAGTTTGAAGAACACATCAAGTTTAATTGGCCGATGGTGGGTGCCATGCCGAAGCTGAGGATTTTCGTTCTCCGCGTGAAATACGCTGACGATTTCGAACGACCGAACGGACGAAAGTCGTTTAAAGGTGAAACCTAAAGTTCGTTTTGGCATCGGCCCCATCCAATTAACTTAACTTAACTTAACTTAACTTACCTCTAAGCATGCGGTCGCGAGGGTAAAATTATGTTGTGCCACCATAGCGGAGGGGTGACCGAAAATTGTCTCTCTTTACATCGTGTCGTCGTCGTGTTCGTATCGTTATACTCACCGAATATTATATACATATAAAAAAAAAAAAAAGAAAGTGAATTAGGTATAATATAATCCGGATAAAAAAGAAACAAAAAGTTTCGCCGAAATTTTCATTTCAGTTTCTTTTTTTTTTTTTTTTTTTATCATAAAAATGATTTAAAAAAAAAATCGATCAACCACTTCTAAGTTAAAGTATCATATAAAGAAAGCTAGATGTAATGATTAGCAACGCGTGTTTTCTTCATATCTCAGGTCACGTTCCTGTCGTATAATTATATATAAAAAAATAGCCCGTTAACGTTTGAGAAGATGTTATATAGGTACTGAAGTTTAGGTTTAGAATATAGATGGATCACGCCCTTAGGTAATATAGGTATGAGTCTTAATTCAATCGTTAATCTGTCTACTTATACGTTACAGACGTTCATCCGAGCTATTCAGAGAATCTTCGCACCCGAGATCATATATATAGCGATAAATCGATCAAACTATGTTATAAGTCAATGAAACTTCTGATATGTCTTTCTCGTTAAATATCTATACCTATACTCCGAAGTTCTTAGCCACATAAACTATATACCCCAAACTATATAATCAATTGTGTACACGAAGTTTTATTACGAACCTGCGATAATCTATCCCGCGATCTTCGTTAACAGAAAATTATGATCCGGTTATAATTTATACCGAATATAATTGAATCGATTCACGGTTTAGATGAAAATAATTATACCACGGAATCAAATGGGCGAGTAAATTGCTAATAATAGACTATCTTCAGAGTTTCAATATCAATTTAATTATCGGAGAATATTCTACTGTAGTACTTCGACCTCCCTATATGTAGTTCGCAAAAGGTATATATATGAAAATTGAGGTATAAATTGTTCGACAGTTGAATATTAATTAGAAAATTTTATTTGGTTTATTTTCCTCATGTTACGTATGATTGATTTCAGCTTTGAAGATCCGAGTGAAAAGCTGTATTCCAATGTATAAAAAAAGAAAGAAAAAAAAAAGAAGAGTTCAATAAGGTGGATTTATATTTGAAATCAGTGCTTCTTCATCTTATTTTTCTTCTTCTTCTTCTTCTTTTTCTTTCGTATATAAAATATATACCTAGAATCTTGTGGATTTTATAAACTTAGTTACTCACTGTCCTCAAAAGATTGTTGAAGATAAAATGATCAAAGGACGAATGGAATATCAAAGTTGGAAATATTCATTCATTAATTCATTAATTCATTCATTCATTCATTCATTGAATCATTTGAAAAAGTTCGTCGAACTGGAGTACCCCGACTCGATTACAACGAGCAAAGTACCTACCTACTCACACAGGCCCATTGGTAGCGGCATCAAATGTAAGCTATAAAAGTAGCTCGAGTCAATCGACACTTCCGTTTCTCTAATGTAAGATAGCTGTACGTCACAAACGTTCTGCACGTGACTGAAACTCAAACGATAATATCGTCACCGTCGAGTCTTACTTACTTACATATGCTTATACGGATGTGGACTAGGGTGGTCCTTAATTCGGTCATATTCGAATTTCAATGCTCCCATGGGCCAGAACGTTTCCAAATATATACAAAAAAAAAAAAAAACTATAGCCGAGACCCCAGGTTCTTATCTCAATTCTAAGTACTGCCCCCAAAGCCTTTGAACGTACACATTTAAATAACACACGATTTTTAGTACTTCGGGGTTATTTTTTTACTTCCTATCGCATTATCGTTTCGAATAATTTGAAATTCCGCCCACTTCTTACTTGAAGCAGTATGTATCCGTGATTTTATTTGTCACAATTTGGAAATAAGAATTTTTTGTTGTTAGTACGCTGTAGCTTCGAAAATTATATATCGTTGAAAACCTGTTGAATTTTTATGAAATACCTACTACTACAGGTAAGGAGTGTACCAGGTTTGAGATTTTTCGGAGCTTTACTGCAATAGAGAGAACATAAATTAACCGCGAAATGGCACGAATCGTGTTTTATTAAAATGCGGAAATAATTCGAAGGCTTTGGGGTGGTACTTAGAATTTAGATAGGAACCTGGGGCTTTGGCTACTTTTATTTTTTGTATAGCTTTGGAGACGCCCTCGCTAATGGAAGATTTGAACTTCGAAAATGATAAAATTAAGAACCACCCTAATATATACACAATATACATAATATGTAATGTGTAACACATATGCATGTGATTGAAAATTTAGATCTGCATATGAATCCAACGCGTATTGTGTGTATAGAGAGAAACCTGGGGACTCGTACAAGATACACAAGCAAACAAGTTGAGTTGGCTAGGCACAGACCTCGTCTACTACTCTGTAGTCTTTAGGGTACCTACCTACCTACCTCTATAAAGGACCTATAGTCACGTTCACGCTACCCACGCGTAGGGTCATAACAAACTATAATCGTATAGTTGCACGCCATTCTAGTCGGAGTTCGATCGTCGAGGTTGAATTTATGGCCAATTTCCCAAAGCCTCGAGATTGTGTGTCGATGTATAATAATTTACACCCTGTACCAGTACCTAATACTCGTAACATTTTCTCAAATTCCAAAACGCTTTGTATGTATGTAGTTATAGACGACTAGGTATACGGGATTCGCCTGGTAATACAAACGACTAGACTTGAATTTCTCTCGTATAGAAAACGATTCTGAAATTCTCGTCAGTAAAGGGTGATCCCTGCTCTATATTTCGAGCGTCTAAATCGTCAATATACCTAAAGATGAATACGTTTTCAACAAAATACCAAAAATTTTCACTCAACTTTTGAAACTTCAGTCATCAATGATGTTGTATAAATTAAATCCAAACGACAAGGGAACAATGGTTCTTTATCACAACGCAGTGGTGGATAAAAAATGCGAAAGCACAAAAAGAGCGAGGGATTTTGTATGAAAAATTCGCAACTCTAGAAACGAGTCTCTAAGGACTGCAGCATATTACGTGGAGAAATTAAGGAGGCAAGATTTTCTGCTTGGTTTAGTGCACCGATGGATGCGGGGTAAAACAAACATCTATCGAGTTGATTCCGAGAGTATCTATAGAGACGAGAATCTGCTGTAGCTATACTTGCTCCTCTGGCGGTTCCTACGTACAAGTATAGATATTCGCGTATGTACCTACTACATGTACGTAAATATCTTTCAGCAATAAGTGAAGTAACTAACTTCGGCTCTTTAATTTAATGAGAACAGACGGTGCGTAGAAATTTGCGTAGGTAAGTTGAGAAGAGTAGAGGAGAGGAGGAAAAGCGTATCTTAGAGGAAATACGAGTAGCAAACTACGGTTGGCGTGTCAGATAGACGACGTAGTATCAACTAAGTAGTCGTCGGTTTTCACCCAGCACTGTGTCACGTTGCGTTGCGTTGCGTTGCTTCGTTTCGTTTCGCTTCACTTCACTTCACTTCGCGTTGGACGAATTCGTCTCATACCGTTTTCTTCGTCACGCGCTTTAACTGTCAGTCGCTACGTCGTTAAACTTCAAGAATAGCTGGAATAACTGTCTCCATATATATATATATATATATATATATATATGCGCGTGTGCGTAATATGCACATTTAACATCCACCTCGTCAAACATACTCTGCGTACCATCGCATATAATACCCTAGTCACTAGTGTAAGCATTCAGCGTTCAATTCATATGCCGTACGTACGATATGAGACGATTGACTGTTCAAATAGTATAGGAGAATTAAATTTTCCAGAGTTTCTTTTCTTTCTCTTTTCTTTTACACGCAATAAGTAGTAGTAGTACCGATAATTGCAAACCTTATCGTAGCTGGGAGTTGGGAGATAAGAAGAGATGATTTACTCACCTGAAACAGAAATAGAAAAAAACTTTTTGAGTATACAAAACACAAAAATCGATCTTTGTTTTTTTCTCTCTTTCTTCTTACTCGAGTTTCGGAAAATGAAAGAAAAGACGGAATCAGCTGACGTTTAAAACAATAAGAGAAAGACGTTTTTTCCTGAAACTATATAAAAGGGACGAATCGAGATTCTGTTTCGAGAGGAGAAATAACAAAAAAAAAAAAAAAAAAAAAGGAAAATCACAAAAAGAGATAAATGTCCTTAAAACATTAAAAACCTAATAATTCCTTGTGAACGAACGTCAAGTAGTTCAGAAATAGGGCAAAGAAGCTGGTTTTGTCTCTTGGGCTTCCAGCCGATCCGTCGTCGTGCCGAGGTAAAGAAAAGCACACGCGCTATCCGATCGTAACAAGTGGCTCACGAATCAGACTCGAAGCACCTGTGTCTCCGTATTGGCACCGATCCTCCGGGAACACCAAGACACAACCAGTTCCCCTTTCTCTATCCTACCTCTTCCCAACCTCTTGGCTAAGCGAGACCTCTCTCTGTGTTTCCCAGCTCTTTGCGGGGCTCTCAGCTTCAGAAACCGGTATATTACCGAAGCTCGGAACAAACTTGGATTCCCGGGGTAGTAAGATGCACATATACATGTATTACACATCTAATAAAACTGGAATGAGTATATAATGGGGTCTGGTAAGGAGGCAGAGGCCAATTTCACGCCTTTGTAGACAGATTGATAAATTTTCTTTGATCGTTTAATAAACTAGGTGGCGCACATTATAGCCACTATCGATAAATTGCCATTTCGAATATACTCATGGTTTTGAAAACCATTCGAAATGCGAGATATACATTTTTTTCGTTAAGCTGACCTCAATAACGGTCTGCCGCTAGAATTTGGAATCATAGTATTGAAAAGTTATTTATTTTTTCTATTCAAGACGGAAACCACAGATTCGAGTAATCCAAAAATTTAACCAGACTTGAGTCGAAGAAAATCCTCGTTGATCCGTTCTCAAGATACCATCAATTGAAACCGTTTTTTTTTTTTTTTTTACAAAATTTTATTCTTTGAGTAACTCGATAACTATTCAACCGATCAAATCCAAAATCTAATCAGTTCTGAGTTGGGAATGATCGCATCGATTGATACTAATAAGAATGAAATCCGTTCATTCGTTCCCGAGATATCGTCAGACAAAAAATTGATCACACATTCATATATTTGTCAAAAAATAATCGGAGGTGATTTTGCAGACCAGAAAATGTAAGGATCTGGTGAAAACTGAACTTTCCATTTACGGGCTGATTAGAATAACTACTCATTCATATTATAACGGGACGTTAAAGATGAGGATTGAACTTGCAATGGTTGCAAGGACACGCGTCACAAACCGAGGCATAAAACGACAGCCGATTACTCGATGATAGTGTTACACATTATTATCGCGGGATGGACTTCCGACGTGCTTTTCCTTTTGTATATATATATATATATAGGTAGATAGGTTGTTGAAGTAGGCATGTATACCCATCCAGCGTTCTAGTACGTATAGTTGTTTAACGATTGTGGTAATTTACTGCAGTGACTCACTGAGCTACGAGTTTAAATCGTACGGTTACTCGGCTAATTGGCTGTTTGACGTTTAACCGCATTTAAACTATATAGGTATATATATATATATATATATATATATATATTTGCAGAGTGTCTCGTTCTCCCCGGATGAAGGCAGCCAGGCAGGCAAGCCCACTTGTAGTATAGGCATATCGATAAAGTTTAATCAGATCGTAGTAAATTTGATGAATTCACACTCCAACTGCGTGCGTTATCGCTTCCAGAACCTTGAATAGTCGACAAGATATTATCTGTAAAGTTCTAAAAATAATTCATATCAAAATATACATAATATAGTATAAAGCTATATTAACACGTATCTGTACCTATAATATAATACTTATTCTATAAAAAGAAAAAGAGGCAAGACGAATGAAATTTAGGTGAAATTTTCACTTTAACAAAGAATGAAAATGTAATATATAATAAAACGAGGAAATACAATTATATGCAAATTAACCTCAGCTATATATATGCATATATATATATATATATATACGTACTACATGCTCAACATTATCCGCACACATGTAGATATATTGAAGATAAATACGCAGCTGGATTACACGAGTCTATTTCTATCTCCTTCTCGCAGCCACTTCCACTTGGCATTATTATTTATGTATGCGGAAGCCTCGGGGAATCTCGAGTGAAGCAAGAGGCGATCAATCATCGATTTGTGGGTGAAGGTAGGAGTGGCTGACTATAGGCGTATGTGTGCACTGTGATGCAGCTAATGTAACTTTAAATGGAAAATTCTTGATCGAGTTATAGAAGTGAGGTCTTTAATAACGTAACAAGGCGTTAGTATTCTAGTGTGATACTTTAGTAACCTATAAAGAGGACTTAAAGCTGTTTTTATACAATTTTATATCGTTTTTTTTTTTTTTTTTTTTTATTCTTCTACGCAATTAATTTTTAGTTCGATCTTAATCTTTGTATACACCACAATGATCTGAAATTCGAAGGTATTTTTTGCCTTCTCCATATACATACATAAATACTATATATATATATGTATACTATAATAAGGAATGAAGGCATTAACGCAGTAAAAGGAATGAAAGTTGATCATAGTGGTAATCTGTTACGAAAGTAATAAAACTTTGAGTAACAAAAGTTTCTACAACGTTATAGTAATACTATATATATATAAGAGAATGATGGGTATAAATCGGCGGATATAGAATTCTCGGAGAGAAAGAAAATTAAAAAGGAAATAGCTGAACCATCGAATGATACCTTGATATCTATAACTATTCAAAACTATTTTCGCAGTATAGCTCAGAATTCGAATTCAAACTTTAAACATATAGGATTTAGAATTCGTTCTTTTAAAACCCGAAAGATTTTCGAACCGTTATGTAAAGTCTATAGGTCAAAGTTTATATATTTTTTCTTGTCTTTTTGTATTTTTCTTTTTCTTTTTCTTTTTCTTCTTCTTCTTCTTTTTTTTTCTCAACAAGTCGATTAAAATCCAACTTGCTTTTGCCGTAATCCAGATGGAAGGTAATTCGCCGAAGTCTGGGGGAGCGCGACTCTCTGGTTCTGGTCTCTTTATGTTTCCGCCCTTCTCTTCCCGTATCTTCTCTCTTCTCGCAGTTTCTCTTTCTTTCATTCCTTTTACAGCGTGGAGATAATTGAATAACTTTTGAGGTAGCCGAGCAGCAGGAGCCCCACCCCCCATCACCATCACCTCGTAGGTATATATAAAGTCATTTTACCGGATCAAATTTCACTCTGATTATCATCAAAAGAAGTAAAAACCCTCAATTACGCAGAAAAAAAAAAAAAAAAAATTATACCCTATAATATAGTTTAAAAATTCATCTATAATAATAAATTATAGAAATTTCTTTTCTAGTTTTATACAATACCTTAAACAACATCTATAACAATAATAATGATAACTAGGTACTAACTATATATTCACCTATATAATAAACAGAGCAGATTAATGAAAGACAGGGTAGAACGATTTTCGTTTACCTATACATAAATTATTGTTATATATAGAGAATTTAGTAAAATTGAACTAAGACACGATTCTGTGTATTCGTATACAATAATAATTTTAGAAATTTACTGAATAAATTAATCGGATTTTCGAAGTAATTTCAGTTCGATAATGAGAATAAATTTTTAATATTCATATCATGTTTGAACACGTGCATATAATATATGTATATATATATATACGTGTGGGAGTATAGGTTCGCTCGTGGTACGAGTCCAGACTTAGTTATTCGTACGAAATGGAGAATATGTTGAAAGAAAAAGTTTAAATAAATTAAATATTGGCAAACAAGCCGAATGAACTATACGTTTCTTTTTTTTTTTCAATATTACTAAAATCCCGATGGTATAGTAATCAGTTTCAACGATATAAAAATGAAAACCATATGAGGTATTTCGTGTGCCAAATTAATGAAAAAATTATTACTTTATATCAACACGTATATCTTTTTTTTTTTTTTTTTCGATATTATTGCCTGATGTAACATCAATCAAATTCTCGGTTAATACCTGCTGCAGCAATGAATATGTTTTTAGAAAAGTAAAATTTTTCAATCAATAAATTAATGAATAAATTAATTAATGAATATCGCGAGTAAGTGAATAACGAATATATATATATATACATACCTATATAATATATAGGTAATAGGTATATATGCAATGGAGCGAATACTTTGGTGAAGTCGAAATTGCTCTCCTGGCTATGTTTCAAACTGGCTTCACTCTGATTTAACCTAACCCAACCAAACCTAACTTGACCCAATATATCCCGACCGGAAGCCGAACAATTTATCCACGTCCGTTAGTCCGACAATTTCTTGAGCACGGAATGAATCACACTTACAATTACCTCATACCTGATCCTTAGTTATTATACCAAATCCCATTAAACAAAACTAGAAGCAAACAAATAATTTTTTTTTTTTTCTTTCAATCACTAGGTATTTAAATACTTATTATATATATAAAAAAATTAACGATTTTGTATCAGAGAGAGTTAAGTATAATTATTGACAATTCATCGCCACGTCTCGTCAAAGTTGGATTAACCCCCGCTAACACAAGAGCTTCGGAGGTATTTGAGTACTGGTTTTGAAAACTAGGTGACGATGACGTTGACGTTGAAGTTGAGGGGGATGACGGCGTGTCCTCGTCTCAGCAATCGATTAACGTTCGTCGACGTTGCGATTTAACAGTGATGAGAAACCCCCCGGTATACACAGAGGCTAGCAGGCAAGCAAGCAAGCAAGCAAGCAAGCAACGAGAGTTTGGAAAGGTAGGGTCGAGGGGGTGCCGCTTAGCATAATTAACGACGTTGATACATAAACATGGCGCCTGGTTCGCTTCCGGTTCGATAGAACTGATTTCCTCAGTCGGAAATCTACCGTTGAATAATTAAATGAATTCTTACTCTATATAAGGTATAGAAAACATTTATTATAACAAACTCGATTGAATCTAGAAAAAAAAAAAACTAAACTAAAAAAAAAACATTGAATAAAAATAGGATGTAGGGAAAATGGAAAAAATTCAATATCCGATGAATGAAACAAATTTTTTTTTTTTTTTTTTTCAAATAACATGATTAGATACATTAACGCGAATATTTCGCATTCGCGACTTAAAGAAGAAAAAAAATTACAGCAAATATATTTATATGCGGTTAAATTATCGCTTAGTTACCGATTATATTCGTATAGGTCTGACCTAGGCCTAGATAATGTTATAGTTATAAGTAAGTTATCAATTTTAAATAGATAATCAGCTTTAATAGTACGTCGCGTCGCGTCTGGTCGCGTTACGTCTCGTCGTATGAGTATAATAGTGGGTGGTGGTAGTAGTTACGTAGGTATCCCATCGTCAATTCGACGCCTAAAGGCGAGTGGTAAACAGGTTGGCGTTGATTCACAACCGCGAGCGAACGAACGAATGAACGAAAGAACGAGGGAACGATAGAACGAGAGAACGAGAGAACGAGCGAGCGAGCGATGAAACGTCCTTCGATCGAACTCGACGTTGAATACACTACCTACCCACCCGCCTTATGCCCACCTACCTATCTACAGTTCGCAATTCATCTCGCAAGGCGTGAGATTTCTTTGTTTCCGATTCTCCTGCTGCCATGCCGCGTGTCACTCAGTTTCTCGTTTTTCTCATCAATTATTCATTTCCTCTTTATAGCTTACTCGACTTTCACGTCGACGTTATACCTATCGGGCTTGTTTACTCGCAGCTTATTGTACCATATCTTTCCTGACGTTAATAAATCGTCTGTTTCTGTTTTTTTTTTTTTTTTTTTTTTTTTTTATGTTTTTCGTTTTTTCTTGCAAAAATTTTAAACACTCGTATATTCGTTACCTTTGACCGTTCTACTGTAATCAGTTAGGAAATTTTTATTTATTCAATTAACTCGGTATATTAACCTTTTCATTATAGGTACTTGTACTAATATATCCCAGAGAATTTAATAATCTCTGTTTTACTCTCAGTATCCGTCTCTCTCCGTCTCTCTCAGTCCCTCTTTCCCTGACCCGTTCGCCTTGAGCAGCGCCAGGAGTTTCTGTCTTTTGTCGAGAAATAGTAGCGTGTTGAGTCTTCGAACCTTCGAACTAACACGTTCGGTAATTACCCATCAGGTAGCTCTCTCTCTATCTTTCTTTCTCTCTCTTTCTCGCTCTCTCGCCGTGTAGATTAAAATAGTATAAGAGATACGAGAATCTTTTTTTTTTTTTATTATTATTTTTCAAAGGAGTTGTAAAAAATGTACAAATGTTACGAAACACCTTCTTACAACCATTTGGAATTTGGAATCACCCAATAATTCAATATCGTTCCTAATTATAATCCCGCGGGAATGAAATAAAACGCGAATCTTTAAATCAGATATGTTTTTAATTTAAAAAAAATCGTGTCGAAAGGCTAACGAATTGCAAGGCGAATGAGGTGACAGCCGTGTATAGCCCGAGTATAATCATAATACCAGTCTGTCCTCAAGAGTTAATATTGTTTTTGTAATTGGCTCGAGTCACGTCGACGCGGTGCCTAAGTGCCACACGAACTTATATAGCCTACCAACACCAAACGAGGCATCACGCACATGTGCCACAGATGTTTTCGTCCCCTTAACCTACACACCCCTCCTCATCATATTATCTCTCTTTCTCTTTCCTTATCTCTCTTATATATACACTGCAATCTTCAAAATCCATTCGCCTCTATCTCTACGAGCAACTTTACTCGCACTCGGATAATATGCCTACCGCTTTACGCACGTGTACCACGTAGCAGGTTAAAGCAATAGGAACTAAAGCGCAGTTAGATAGGTATAGGCGGTATTGCCGAACGAAGCCAAGTCAAGCCAAGAAAAGCCAAGCCCAAGCCAAGACTCGGCGACGTTGTAGAAATCTGAGCACGTGAATGAGATAGTGAATCGGGATAAGTCCGGACGTGATTTTTCTTTGAATTCCAATTTAGTCTGTATTTGTTCTTCTAGGTGGAAATCACATGCTTTACAAAAATCTTATATATATGCCTGAGCACCCCGGTTTCAGAACCCGACTTTTATCTTGTGTAAAAACTACTCGTTGGTATCAATAAATTTCACATTTTTTTTTCAACGAAACTTTTCATTAGTCAAAAAATTTGTCCATCTATTCACTTTGGGCCACTTTTTTTTTTTTTTTTTTTTTTCATCCAACTTTCACCTCCTTGTTAATCGCGTATAAAATCGGAGCGTGTAACCAGCCCATGATAGAACGGGATATTAATAAATCAAAGTTTCTTCTACTCGTAAACTACATATCGCTCTTTTCCTCTGATCGTATTTTATTTTTGCCTGCTTTTGCGGGACTACCAGAACAAAGTGGTGAAGTCTTGCCGGGTTATGGGTATTTGAATTGTAAAACGTGTCTGCGAACGACAACGTCGCGTAGCTCTAAACTCGACTCGCTGAAGTCACGAACAGCAAAATTTTCAACTCTGATAATACCTATGTACGTATATATGTATAATATATGTATATATATATATACTTAACCATACGATGTTTTATTCAATGCCTCTCATTAACGGATAAAGTGAAGTAATTACTTCCGATCACTGTAAGTGAGTATCTATATAATTCACGATTCATCTACTATATTATAACAACGAAAAAATTGTTCATGAATTGTGTAGTAGGAAATGTATAATAAACCCAGGATAGATAGGTAACAATATTACAGAGACGAAGAGCTCAAGATATGTGTTAAATAATGAATGAATATAACCACAGGCGTTATTTGTCAGATGAATGATGAACACACCGTCGTTATACACCTGAGTAGAATTTATCCATTATATACTAGAATAAAGGATTGGCGCTGAGGGGAAACTTTGAGGTAGAGAAAATCCGTAGGAAGATTAAAGATAAAACGCAAGAGGAAGAAAAAGAAGAGGAACTAAGGAGAAGTGAATAAAAGGAAGAGGAGGATGTCTGTTGAGAGGGAAGCCACCACCGAGCGGGGGTATACCGGATATTAAATAAAACGTCAGACAACTATCGCTTCCGGTAGCAGTACCGAGTGAAGTATACACTAGTACCTCTATACAACGCAGGAAAGAAAGATTCAATTTCATTTCAGTCCTTGCGGTTCATTTTTATTTTTATTTTCATTTTATTTTTTAGCTTTTTATTCGCGTACTGCTGCTGCACCTTCACTCCAGACTCTGAGATCCTCTTCCTCCCATCGCTTTGACCCTTGTTGTCCTCAACCGATCTTCAAGGATTGGAGAAAATGTCAAAGAAACACTCGAGCCCAACCCTCTCTTTTTCGATCAGGTGTTGAAGTTCGCCAGGTTCTTTTTACTTTTATTTTTTTTTTTTTGCTCCTTTTTTTTCGAGTAAATCGTCAGGGAGAAGAAAGATTAACATCTTTTCATTCATCAGGCGCAGACTTACACTTTTGCGCTAATTTCGACCTCATTATGTAATATTCATTTTTATATAGGTACACTTCGAATTGTGAATAGCAATGGAAACCGAGAAAAGCAAAGCAGACATCATAAGCAAGAAATGACGCCAAAGCCGGGTACTTTTTATACTAAAAAAACACAGAAAAGCGAGTAAAAAAAAAAAAAGGGCTGAAAAGAAGAATTCATCCATGGAGGGAATAAAGCCAGGGCATCAACCCTGGGCAAGATGATCGTAGATTTTTCTCTGAAGGACCGAAGGTACGACGTCGCAGTAGCACCTACGCCTGCAACGGTTCTGTGTAGACGTTTTACGAGCTCGTAGTGTAACGCGAACACGAAGAATAGAATTTGTGAGTAATAAAGAAAGGAAGAGCGAAAGATGTGTAAAGAGAGGAAGAAAGATGAGAAGACAATCGATAATAATCTGATTTTCAACGGAGGAAGAGAAAGATCCTCCTCTTTTTTCTTCTTCCTCTTCTTCTTCTTCTTCTTCTTCTTCTTCTTCTTCTTCTTCTTTTGCTTCGAGGAAGAAAAGAGGAAAGAATTTTCAGCTACATTTTACGAACAATTTTCAACCGGAAGTTACGTGTGTACCAATGAGATCAACGGGTCGTACTAACGCGACTTTCCAGGTTCTTCTTATCGATTTACAGTCACGCTTGTCTGCGGTATGGTGGTTACCGGGTTACCGAATAATCAACGTCTACTCGAACTCCTCGGGCTCGAATCAGATAGCATTGTGTAAGAGACGTGGAAGAGGAGAAAATTGAGGAAGAAAGAAGAAGAAAAAAAAAAAAAAAAAAAAGAAACAAAAACAGAAGAAAAAACTGAATCCATTTTTGCAGCGACTTTATGCTTGAATCTAATTCCAACAAGTCTATGATTCCATTTGGAGACTGAAAGGAAAATCGAATCGTTTCTATCGAGTAGATACGAAAGTATATAAGAAAGTAGAAAAAGGAGAGTTTCCTTTCATTTAGTCAATCTTTTTCACTGATTGTGGATTTTAATATTGAAAAGAGGTAATTGATAATTGGATCAAAACGAGCGAGGTATATGAAAGCAGAGGGGGAAAAAAAAAGGAATAAGTTGAGCGTTGTGACAGCCATACTCCATCAGTCTGATATCCGCTTTGTAAGCGATCGGTTGAATTGTTAATAGGATCAAAGACTCATTTCCGTCCAATACCTTCAAGATATCATCCATCGTATTTTCCAGCTCAACGATGCTCTGGGTCCGCACAGTTTTTACGAGATTATATACCTTTTTATAGAATACCCATAGACTCCAAACACCTTATTTTCATCGAGGTAAGAAAAAGTTCCTCGCTTCTCATATATACTCGGATCTAATTCCCTTCGATAACTGACTTTCTTCGATCGCTTTTGTACGTAGGTGCCTATACGTATAAGGTTTAGTATGATAAGGACGAGGAAAGAACGAATGTTCACGGAATCTAATTGGAAGTGAAATTTTTTCGCTCCATTTTCCAACTAATTATATCTCCATACGAGATCTACAAACAAGAGGCTTAAACTTAGATCGAGGTTGTAGGCTCGATTTGACCCTTGACCCTAAAATAACCATGGCGCGAAACGGATCCTCCGATGCGAAGCCAACGCTCGGCTGGATGTATTTAAGCTAGGGCGATCGATGCCAGAGACCCTCGGCAGAGCCTCACTTTCACAATCACCGGCCTCCACTCTCCCCGCTTATACCATACCATCCCATCCCTTTACCTCATCCTCTCTCGTTCTCGCAGACTCGAATACAACGAGACTGTGTAGTGTGTGCATCGAGTGCGTTCACCCTCCATCCACGAGTCCTTCTTTTCCCTCTGACGTCTCTGATCCTCTATCTCTTTCGCTCTCCTGTCGCAAATTGTGAGTAGGAGTCAGATCGTTCTTTACAGTTGCGAAGTAAAGAGCGAATAACGCGTTGAAGAATTGGGTAAAATCATAAGAGCATACTGCGAGGAGCGATGGAACAGAAAATTTAAAAAATGATTTATCCAGTCTTTCCCAGCTCCAAAAAAATCGCATCAGCTTCCATGCAGTTTCTTATAGTTTCAAAGTTCTATTTCGAAAAATATAAGAACCAACTTTACAATCGAACATTTTATTGAGTGAATTATCGAGTGGTACAACTTTTGGGGCACTTTTTATGCGAAAGAAAAGAAGTCCCGTAAAATATGGACTCGGTCGTTATTTCTGAATCAGTTGACGGAAAGTATTCTCACATCTTTAATTGAAATTTCAAATCTCTGAACTGGACTCTATACTCCGACCCATAAAATGTATAAATGATTTATAAAACTTCAGTCTTTTACTTTTTTGTGTCGAAAGCTTATTTTTTTTTTCGAGTTATCGCGTGGTTTAACATTGAGAACTGATATATCTTCGTCGACTTTACGTTTCTGTAGTAAAAATCGAAGATCGAAAGAAACCGATGAACAAAAAATGAACAAGAAGTGGAAATAGGTGCAGATAGACAAAAGCTCTACGGAGTCCGATTTGTGGTAGGATCACTTTGTCTCAAACGTACTATTCGTGATTTGGTATCTATTTCAAGAGTAGAAGTAGAACGGGTGGGTGTACTGTCGCTCGATTTTGTTGAAAAAAAAAGTTGGTATCCCTTGGATGAAAAATACGTAACAAAAAAAGAGGAAAAAAAAAACTGTCTGGCTCAAACGGGCGCAAAAAACAGCTGCGGCTTGAAAAAAAAAAAAAAAAAAAAAAAAAAATGGTCTACATAGCCACCTGTGTGTGCGTGAGTGTGTGCGTGCGTGCGTGTATACCTATACGCACCCAGTTTAATCCTCGAGGGTTCGCTGTACGGTCTGATAAATATCTCGAGACTGAATGTTATATAGAGTACAGAAATTCGATTCTTCAACATCTTACACCTTATTTTTCACAAAATCGCTAAGAAATGCTCGAGACAGATATTTCAGCTCCATTGAACTGTTAAGCTGAATAAATTCACCCTCAATTTTCATCCCTTAGAATTAAGCCGATAAAAAATAGTCCGCAAATATTATTGGATGTGAAAATAATTCAAAGTTAAGATTGAGATAAAGGACACAAACTTAATTTCAAAAAGTTGTATCTTGAGTAGGTTTACCTAATTGATGAATATCGTTATTATATGTTATTACACTCTTTTGATTCGCACGATTTATAAAGCCGCAGTTCAATTCACAGTAATCCCGTGTTCTCTACGTTGTGTCGAGTCTCTCTCTTTACACTTCCAACTTTTTATACCAACTCTGATAGGTATTATTAATACAGGTAGGTACCTACATACGTGGGGGCATAAAGATATACCCAACGAGCATGCTGGTGCACCATTCCATCGACCACTTTACAGTCGTTAAAGCTCATAACGAGCGGTTTATACTGCAGCGTGGTATCCGAGTGCGTCGATCTCGGGATAATAGTTTATAAATAAAAGGTATATTATATATCAATTGTTATTGCCCGGCACTTTTCATCAGTTGATACAAACTTTCGAACAGGTCGAATAAACGTCGGATGAAAAGAATATTCACAATAATCAGTAAGGCAAATATTTATTTGCGACAGAAATATAAAACAAGAATTCATCCTTTGTAAATATTGGTTTTCAGGTGTATAGGTAAATGAATAAATTTTTATTTCATTATCCTGAATGTTGTTTGATTTTGTTATCAGAACAGTGAGAAAAAAAAAAAAAAAAAAAAAATCCCAGAAAAACAGAAAAAACGACGAAATTTCCTTTTATTCAAATCAATAAATTATTCAGCAAAGTTTCTCTCTGAACTCATTCGGTGTTCCCGAATCTTTATAGAAATAACCGAGCTGGTATATAGATATAAATGTACGAAAAGCACATCGAAGTGGTCATAAAATAGAATCGATATTGTATTGCTAAAAGATAAAATCCATCAACCCATATATATCTAAAATCTACTACGAGTACGACATCCTGTTTCCCCATTAAAACTACCGTTACTAGCGGTCAGATCGCTAACAAGTTTCATCAACGGGTTATACCAGTCACTAGCAAATGGCAAACACATATATTATATATATATATATAATACCGATACAATAAAGGCTATAGATAACGAATTGATGCTTGCGTGTCGTCTCAGTTAGTCAGAAGTTTAATTTTCCGGCGTAATATATCAATTAATTAAAATTTATTACAGCTCACTGCTGATGAATGCTCATGTGAAATTGCCTATCTATATGCTAAAGAAAAAGAAAAAAAAAATAGCAATAAAATAAAGATGAATAAATAATTCGAGTGGATTAAACACGAGGAAGAAAATCAATCGTATCTCACTGTCGATCGATGATTAAAGTTATACGTTGGTTCTTTTTATAGAAATAGAATTGATTATATATTTAGCGATAAATCGCGTGGGTGTAGAGAAAACTCAGTTTGTATCTACTACGCGGGAAAATCGGCAAAGTATTCATTTTCTATATAACAATATGTATAATATGATGCGGTATTCAAATATGGCTTATTACTATATATACGCGTATATCGAGAAGTGTGACTGACCTGACAAATTCGAAGACAACCCACGAGTTGGAATTAGTGAGATAAACAGAAGAAAAAAAAGTATATATATATATATGTACCTATATCGCGGTTTAACTGATCGCGAGGCGCAAATGTCAAAGTATGCGCATTCATTTACAACATTTTAGCATCTCATAGTGAATCAATCAGCCCCAGCTCTTTTGGTTTCTGACATTATTTTTATATTTAAATATATGTATAACCGCAGGAGTTCATCGACCTATTTAAACGGCTCTGTAATAATTACTATCGATTTCCTATTAATTAAAGGGACGTTTTTTTTTTTTTTTTTTCCTTTTTTTTTTCAATTTGTCAAATCGTCGAAAAAGAAATAAAAAAAAAAATACAAAAAACTTCTTATCCGTTTCCGTCAGTATGGTTTTCTGTCCATATCTCTCTGTCTTTCTCTGTCTCTTGTATACAAGCCCGGGGTATATCTGTACTATAGAAAGGACAGAATGGCGCACGCGGGCGGTTGACAGGACATCTGTTACGGAAATGAAGGTTTTCGTTCTCTGCCATTTCGAGTGAAAAGTTGTCGGGCTACGAGGCAGCGAACTGCAGAGCGAAACCGGGAAGTTGGTGAAGAGATCTCGCGCGGGTGCGTGCGGTGCTGCCTTTAACTCACCTCCAACGACGAACCATCTTCGATTCCCTTGCGGGTTGTAGGCATTTTTTTTTTTCTCTTCTTTTTTTTTTTTTATCGTAGAGCCGAACCACTTTCGGAAAAATACGGGGGGGGGGGGGGGGGGGGGAGAGAGAGAGATCGCGATCGAATAAATAAAAAGAGAAAATTTTCTAGATTGCAAAATAATAAATAAATAAAAAAAAGGAAATAATAATATGAAAAATAAAACGGCAAAATTATTTTCGCCATATGGATGAGCGTGTAGCTTTCACAGCTTCCACACCAGAGACATGCACCATTATTCATCGCTCACTCCCGAAACGATCAATCAATGTTTGACCAGAATTGATTTAGGCACTATTGACGGTCAATTTCGTCGGTTTACATATCGAAATCTTGGGCTGCTCTTTTCGGGAGTATACCTAACCCTTATGTCAACCGAATTTTGGGGTTGAATGACAGACACAGTTTTTTCAGATAGCCGTATATACTCTCGTCGAAACAGAGAAGAAGAAGAAGAAGAAGAAGAAGAAGAAGAAGAAAAAAAATGAGTATAATCGTTTCTGAAATGCCGAATTTCACACCAATATCCAGTTATTATATTTTGAAAGCAAAATTGTTGTTAATCCGAGAGCGGAAAATTTAGCTGAAATGTATCATAAATTACACTTGATCCTACTACTTCGTCGGCGTCGAGGGGTTTTAATTATATAGATATTCAACTGCAGAGACTTGAACAGCCGAAATCGATACCTACCTATACATAAGTAGGTATGTATAACGTAATGGTAATAAGAGATCGTATACTGCTCGAGTATATACGGTAATAAATACAAAATTTCATTATTTTATATAGTAAAACAAAAAAAAAAAAAAAGAAGAAAAAAAAAAAAAGAAAAATCAGCGCCGCTATAACATAAGAGATGAGAATAAACGTCGGTTTCTATATAACGTATAAAACTGGTATATAATTTGCCGTCGTGGCGCAAGGCCGTCGTCGTTAATGATATTACGACATTACGGTTTCAATGTCAAACCTCTTACATTCCCTCGCTCGGTTTCTCGGCCGTCTGACAACGACACGATGTATACTATACCTACCTACCTCAGCTACCTTGCGCGCCTTAAGGTTCGAGTTGCAAAATCATGTTACGTTAAAGATATTTTTCCGAACTAATATTTCTTCGATGAATCGTTTTTTTGATTTGTATATGAATGAAAAGCGGATGATTGAAAAAAATTTAAGAAGAATTAAGTCTTTTCTATTTTTATTGAAATTTGATTTTTCATGGATTGAATTTTGATGGATAATTCTTCGCTCTTCGTTCATATACAAATCAAAACAAAATAGATATTTTTCTTTTTTCCGTGTCATGATTTTCAAATACGATGAAAAACCGATATCGATAAAGAGAATAACTATTATGTATAGCTTTAATTATTTCCTTTCACTTTTCATATTCCCTTATATGTGTGTTAATTTTCGAAATTACGTAAGTCTTATAGTGAAAATGAAATCTGAGTATATACGGCCATGAAACAACGTTGGGGTCCAGCAGTAGAGGCTGGTTCGTTCTCTCGATCCATGTGGTTAGTTAAAGTCTGGAATCTGTTTGTCAGCTAGAGCCATAGTGCGGGTGTCGTGTGCAAGCTAAAATCCTTTAGCGGTAAGAGAGAGAGTAAACGCTGTTATTAACGACTTCGTGACTAACAGATGCTCAATTCTGACTAGCATTGTGTAGGCACGAGAAACCACCGGTTTGGCGATAATCGCATTAGCATACTCGTAGCTGCGTCGGTCTACCGAGTGCGAGATAAAGTTAGAGAGAGAAATAGAGGTAGATAAAAGCGTCGTTTCAAGTTTATACAACCCCCCTAGTTAATAAAAACTACTGAACTGCACCATATATGGATTAATGAATTGCCTTTAATAGCAGATGTTAAAAACGTTCGTTTACCTATTTATCTTTTGATGAGACCCGGAGCCGGCATTAAGATATACGCGAATTGTATAAAATCGAGTATAAAGATATGGAGGATGGTGACCTTTAACCATTGGAGGTATAGATATATCTCGTTTATATACTACAGGTACGAAGAAGTTCTTGTCGAGTCGAGCAAACGCGCTCGAATCTGAATAAGTCAATTTGCATATCACTTGGTTCTCTCTGAATCTCTCCACCCTTCATCCTCCTTACTCCCTCTTTCCTCTTCCCTCTTCCCTCTTCCCTCTTCCCTCTTCCCTCCTTTACCCTCTTCACTAAACCCGCGACGTCCTTTCAGTTCTATGGAAAGAGGCTGTCTACCGTCATAAGATTGAAACGTCAGGAGTACCTAGTGACACCTGAGTAGCTATCGTATCTCACTTATAGTATCTATACATGTATAAACATCGTTCTGTATAATACAAAGAAGCATATATAAACTATAAAGAAATTTCATGTTTCTTTCGTTTTTCATTTCTCGTCTTGTTTTTTTTTTTTTTTTTTTTTTTTTTTTTTTTTCTACTTGTAAACGAGTAATGGGTCAACGTAATCATGATCACGGATAAAACGTACTCAAGTAACTCAATTTTATCTCGCAGTTGATATAAAGCGAAGTGATTTAGTTTCAATAGATAAGATTGAATTCTGATTCTTAAGCTTGATCAGTGATATTCTGACAGAATATGTAGATAGCGTTGATAACGACGAGATAAACTCATAGGTAAGTAAATCAAGTATGTTTTCTTTTTTTCCCCGATTACCTTTCCTCCAATTGAACAAAAAAAAAAAAAAAAAAAACGACATCATTTTTTCGCAAGAATTGTGTATTAATTTGTGCAATAATTCATTATGTACATTTTTTTAGAATTTTTGAGAAAAATGTATAGATCCATATGTATTATACGATAAGGAGGAATTACGTCATGCACGATACCATTTATCACTTCATATTACTTTCCCCGAAACTTATACTTTTGCACGAGATATCCTTCCACTGTTTGGATAAAACTTTTTCAAATTGCTACACTTGGCCTCACGGAACCGGAAACATTGAAATAACTGCAAAACCGCGGACTAGAGAGTCCAGAGATCACTTTCTCCTTTCTTTGCTTCACTGTACTATACAGCCACCTTTCTTCTTCTCTTTCTCGTTTCGTTGATCCTCTCTCTCTCTCTATTCTAGCATGGAATTTTTGAATGAAATTAGACCCTCGTTTAACAGAGTCGAATGAAAATCAGTCGTGAGCTAAGAAACATGGTTAAATTTTTGTATAATATAATTCATTCGAAATTCGACCTAAAACACATCCGAACATTTAATCGGATAGCTATATGAAGCTCCTATAATATAACGTTGGAGATTCAGTATTCAATGTATTATTTATTTATTCATTTATTCAACTATATTCCTTGCAGCCTCCGTACATACCCTAGGACATATCACTAGTTTCGAAGCGTATAACTGCTTATACTGATATTTACATAAAAACCAAAAACCCATCTTTATAGAATTTCTCGTATTGGATGATCCGATCAGGTATGCGTTCAATGTTCACCTTTTTTTTTTTTTTTGTTTCTACATATTAGTATAATATGCAATAAGATCGTTTCAACACCCGAATACAATTAAGCGGTTTACGATTAACGTTTCTTCGTATAGTTTACGACTAGAGTCGTTCTATTACCGCAGCAACGTAACTATATATTTCACGTTCTGTTTTAACTTTTGACAAACAACGGTTACTACGGTATATATTTAGCTTCTCTTCTATACCTTAGGGTATACGCGTATGCAGACGACCACCCACGTAATTCGCCCACATGAATTTGCGAGAGAATCGGTCTAAGTAATACCGCAACATACGCACTTGATATTCTCCCTTACTGCACCGAAATAAGATATAATATCGTAAAGGTAGCTAAAAAGTCAAAATATCGCAAGTACTGCACTATCAAAACCCTTAATCCCAAAGACATCTTTTCCCGGTCGCTAATATTTCGCATATATTATGTACTATATACAAACGATTTTTATCTTTATCCATATATTTACCTATACTACATACATACCTATACTCATATAGATATATACATAAGTAATATCACACGGTTGAATAGCATCATTTAACTTCCATACGTTGCAGCTACAACACGCAAACGAACCTTTGTCGATAATCGTCCGACGTTACATATATGTATATATACATATATATAAATATATGTATATATATGTACATAGGTGGGTTCGCAGCCAACATTATATACCATTGCGCAAATAACTATTCCGCGTTTACATGCGATAAGTACTAGTACTAAACGCCTCGGCTACAAAGGAGGGTCTCATTGCCACCGGATATACTCTACACCAGGTATACCTATACAGATAATTATTTAATAGTATTTTATCACGTTCTTTATATTCATTTTTCTATTATATATATATATAATTTTCTATAATATTGAGGTGAATAAATTTTGCGAAATTGTTTATCGATCCCGACTATTAGTATTAGAGAGTTATAAATCAATTTTTTGACACCTTTGTGGACAGGACTCGGGATCAGGAGTCCCTCAAAAGCCTAGAGCGATAGCCGGTTCAATACCTACAAATGAAAACCCTTTCAAAGATATGTATACATATACCTATATCTATACGAGATAGAGAGTAGTGGCTAGTAGTAGCAGCAGTTTGGTCAGAAAGGGAGAAAAAAAATAATGAGATAAATGGGAAGGAGAGAGAAAATAGAGGGCTGCTGGCTAATGGGGACGAAACACGCAACGACTGTATGTATACAGTACATATACAGGTGTATATATATACAATGTATAGTATATAAGGTATATATTCACTCAACGCATCGTGTAAATTTAAAAAGGGGGTCGGACGAGTGATTAAATAATGTGGCTAATCAAATTATTCTTAATTTATTAATTATTTATTCTATACCTATATATATATATACTATATAGATATGAACGATCTATGAAAAAATCGAGTATATAAATATAGAAAAGAAATTGAAAAAAAAAGTAAGAAAATAAAGATTAAATTTCTACAAATTATTCACGCTTCTTTTTCACCTATAAAACTCTCTTCTCCCTTCGAGAAGTTTAAGTATTTTCACTCCCCCCCTCTCCCCGCCCCGAGTCACGGCTATACTCTCACTCGCTCACCCTGGTTCATCCTGTTAAGCCAGATTTATGTTTTTCAAAGGGGGATAGATTGCCCGGAGGCCAAGCCAATCCGAATAGCAAAACACTCGCGTTTACTTGCACCTGTGACAGGTAGACAGATATCCAATCCGATTGAAAATCAGACTGACATCAAATTTACACCCATATGTATATATACAATACATATATTATACATATAGATCGGCCTTTTATTTTCTTATCAGAAATTTTACGAAATTAAGTAAAGAATATTCAAGTCTGAATATCATATGCACTCATATGTAGTTTCGTTTTTCCTCCTTCTAACAGTTCTTTTTTTTTTTTTTTTTTTTCTAAGAAACATAATATCCCGATTGATTCCGCATTCGTCGTTCAATTTTTACCTGCATTAGTATGGTAGAAACAAAAATAAAATACATATACAAAAAAGATGTAGTATATTCTGTATAAAAAAAAAAGTTAGAGATTAATGGATTTCTATACCTACAATCTACATATACTACCGCACGCGGAATGAGTCGGTCAAGTAATGCCTGTTAACACTGTAACGTAACTGCATACTGTACATACAGAGGTGGGGGTGCATGCAGACGTATTAGTCTATGTACATTGTATATATACTTGTAAGTGCGTTTATACGTCGTATGTATATACAGAGGAGAGAGAAAGAGAGAGAGAGAGAGAGAGAGAAAGAGGAAGAGAGGGAGCGAGGGTGAGAGGAACCCCCTGATTCCGTGTTGCCAACGGTGTGGCTCCCGTGCGGCCCTCCCGATCAATGCAGCACCCCGCTACCACCCTCGTCGCCCTTGCCCCCCAACGAACCAGGCTACCGACCAACCCTAGAGTTCAACTTCCGGAACATACTGACGTCGCGAGGTCAGGAATTTCCCGCAAGCGACAAGTATCTACCTTCCTTCGTTCCCTCATCGCGTGGTTAAGGCGATGCCGTACTCCTGATGGTTTTACAGAGAATTCGGAAAATCGTCACATATTTATCGAAACGAAATTTCCTATCGAAAAAACGTCCTGAATTCGACGAACGAAGAGCGGATGATCAAAAGATTTTTTTTTTTAATTTTGTTTTGTTTTTACAAATTTTTCATCATATCCGCTCTTCGTTTATACAAATCAAAAAATTACATATAAGAAAAATTCGTTCTTCAAAATATTCTTTACCGATTTGATGGAAAAGCACGAATATAGACGTACAGCATCACTTTGAGGACCAAGTGCAGGCTGTTACGTCTCAAAATTTCAACGTCAAATTATTAACTCTACCTTAACTTGCGTCTTTATCATTAAATATCCTGCAGATCTAACGATATTAGAAAGTTAGAAACGATTATGAAAACGGCGAAAAATGAATAATAATAAAATTTGAAGTTATAGATAAATCGAAGAGCCAATAAGCCGAGGTATAACACTTTAGATGAAATAATTTCGACGGTGATCGTTATCGGGAAAATGAGATTAGTCTCGTGTCAACCGGGCGTATATAAAACGAAATCGTCGTCGTAGTCGTCGTAGTAGTAGTAGTAGCAGTAGCTGTAGTAGAACGGCTAACTTTTTTTTTACGACATAAAACTTTCTTTGAAAAGTGGGTTAGCTTGCAGCTAAGGCGGGGGTTTGAATTTAACGGGAAATTGGTGACGACTGATGAAAAATAAATTTATTAGATATTACGTATACCGATCGATCTACTATTATAGTAACTAGACACTGCCTATATTTACATGAAACACAATTATTATACATATGAGAAAAGTTAATATGAAAAGAAAGTTATTCGAGAGTATGAATTTTCAAATGAATTTTTCAATCTCACGAAGTATAATTTTTCTCTTTATGTACCATAAGAGGCATTTCGTGTCGCTTCCGCCACTGGAAAAAAAAAACACAAGATTACAGATTTTCGTTTTTTAACAGTGTCGTTACGCGGTTAACCGTCCCCGAGATATCACTGTTTAAATGATGAATAAAAAAACTGAAGTATTCTGTCCAGAAATATTTCAAAAAAATTTTCAATCTCGTGAATTTGTTGTAATTTTGTAAGGTTTTCTTTCCTTTTTTTTTTTTTTTTTTCTTATATAGTGACTGGAGTCACGCGGAATGTCCCATGAATGAAATACGACAAAGATACATTCTTGATAAAACCGTTTTGTACAAAAGAGCTAAGATCGTAAATCTGTTATAAGTAGAATGCCTTGGATTCTTCAAAGAAATCTCTCTCATAGATATATATATACGAATTCACTTTTTACTTTATAATTATAAAAAATAATCACAAGCTATGTAAACTAGATTGTTCTAAAACGGAAAGTAATAGATGACGTGTGCGCAGCTTTCAAACTATACATAGAAACCATGAACGTAATATACGATGGCAAATTATTATTAATATTAATATAAGACAAATTTAAAAAAAAAATTTCAATGAGTTATTTGATTACCTAGTATTTTTTAATTTTTTTCAATTTTTCTTTTATACTTTTTTGCGATAAAGTTTATAATGCGACTAAAAAGAAAAGAAATAAAATAAAATAAAAAATTACCCTTCAGTAAAATAAAATAGTGTAATTATATAATTATACCTGTCTACATTCGGTCTCTTTGAATTTACACATTGGCTGCGTATGTATAACATTTATTCATTTTATTTGTTCAGTTTATGTTACCTTATCATCATATTATACCTGAATGTACGTATATATATTTTTCGATTGCGTTTTTACCGAAACGATTTTAAACTCTGGTATCACGTATATATAACATACTAAATATACGTTGACTCAGACTCAGTGTGTTTTCTCGAAGTCCTCAACTGCAATGAGCTATTTAGTAAATAGAAAACTCAACTCAACTCAACTCGACTTTAGCAAGCACTGCGAAACTCGGGGAAACACTAATTCTGTATATATATATATGTATATACTATGTTTGATATATATATATGGTATAATATATATATATGTAGTATTTGTAGTAAAGATATATTTTTAACTATCAAAGGGAACGACGAGTTAGTTTTACGACACGCAGGAGGTCAGAGGCAATCGATATACCTACTCCCTTTAGAATAATTAATAAAAGCTTTGAAAAATCGGTTTCTGCTCCAACTTTTCCGTATTTTTCTTCTTTTTATTTTCTTTTGTTTTCTTTTATTTTTCGTTTTTTTTATTATATATTATACAAGCTTTGAAAGCTCAACAGAATTAATTCAAGGTGTCACACAGATTTTGTTTCAACCCCTCGTCACTCTTCTCGAGTTCGCGTGCCTCGGGCATTTCGCAAACTTCAACCGAAATAAACGGTAGCTAATCGTTCGTTAGACAGTATTTCATTAAACTCTTCATTAAAAGAAAGAAAGAAAAAAAAACGAAAATATATAATTATTTGTATCTCGAAATTGAATTTTCACTCAATTTCATTTACTAACGGCGATAATTAACACGTGAAATGTAACACATGAAAATTTGCGTTTTTTTTTTTTTCTTTTCTATTCAATTATACTAGAAGCGTTGATTCTTCAAGTTTAGGAATACCGAAAGGCTTCAAGGCTTTAAGTAGAATCAGTGGGAGGTGGAGGAGGATCAAAAGTGACTTTGAAAACTCCGTTAAGCGGGGAGTGAATCAGCTGAGGTAACTGTAAGACGTTCCGATGAATTCTCAAGAGGATTCTCTCGAACACCTAACGGTTTCATGTCCGTCCGTGAGTCCGTTGGTCCGTTCACTCAACACAGCAAACGCCCGGCGATCTAAGTATTATCTCTGCTGGAACATTCGAGACAAGTTAGTTCGCTGCTGTTGCTGTTGCTGTTGCTATTTCTGCCACTTGGTTCAAGGCTCGTAATTACTTGTTCCTCGTAAGTGGGTCGCTTTCACCTGGTTCCTTGGTCATGGAGAACACCGCGAGTTTCGCAACTCTGCGCGAATCTCTACCGTTAATTTCTAACTCAGTAAAACTTTCGAGGACTTTATATATTTCATTACTCCCATATCACCATTATCATTATCATTATCATTGTTATTTCGTCGAAATAGATTCGAAAAAACAAAATTAAAAACAATACTAGATGACAAAATCTGAAGAAAAACCAATGACAATTATTTTCAAAAAAAAAAATCATCTCTGCAAATCTTCTTTATTTCACTTTTTGTATCCCTCAGAGCTGCGGAAGTATATTATAGGCGCTTACAATGAATGAAAAAATATCAGCGTCTATTTTACGAGGCGGAGGATAACAGGGGAAAAATCACTGACCGGAAAGTAGTGATGAAAAAGTGTATAATAATAAATTGATAGTTCGATAAATCGTTGTCAGAATTTCCGCCTAGCTTGGCTGTACCGTTCGCTTTATACCACGTGTTTCAGAAGCAACATCGTCGATTAGAGGATTATTTAGAAACATTCGATAATTCGCAATGAATAAATTTCGCGGCTTTTATCGCATTAATTTAAATCCGCGGATCTGTTAAACGATTAATTTTATATTTCATATATATATATATATATATATGAATGACCTAAATTCTGTTCAATTTTTCATTCCACAAAATTTTTATGCACTCATTTTATTGTTTATATCCTACGTATTTCTGCCCGATATGTAGGTGTAGGTACTGCACCTATATATATATATGCAAGATGTAATTACTGTTTGATTTACGTAACCGAGCGATTCAGTGAATGGAGTGAATTTGACGGTTTGTAATATGCTAATTGGTTGAATCTTAATTGAATTTGTAATTAACATGAAAAACTCCTTTGTTAACTGTTAGCTTGATACAAGAGATTTCAGGTCTTCTGCTTTCTAGCTTGCTTTACCAGCCGTTCCACTCTTCTCACTGTTGTATCCCGTATCCCCCCGGCTCGTTGAAAAGCCGCGGTTATTTGAATCGTTTTCATTTATCAAAAATAGAACCTATTCATTCTAATAAAACGAAAAAAAAACTCGGTGTTATACGTTCTTGCATTTCTCTCTTTTTTCATTTTTATCTTCATTAAGCTAAATTTTTCACCTCGCGATCAATAAATCCATTATAACAACGATTTGTAGACGTTGTAGAAAGCAACTGTATAACGAATGATATCACAGCAATTCTTTCTTACACGCGGTCTTCTGAAGAAAAAGAAGGATCCTTTTTAAACCGCGATAACAGAAATTCGTACTCCCATATATCAGACGATAGTTTATTCCCATTAAATGAAATCGCATCTCGATATAAAGATGATATATTTTAATGAATATTTAATACACGGTCTCTTCTTGAAAATCATAAATTATGCTACACCTGTCTGCACTGCACTGGGCGTCAAGATTTTTCTCCATCTATCGATTCGACGACCGCAACAAAAATATACTCGACACGATTCCATTAGCGACGGACGGGCGCCTCGGAGACGCTTCTGGCCCCCCACAGCATCCTTCACTCGTTCGCGAACATCTTAGGTCTTTTCTTCGTGCTTACATCACCCCAGATTCCATCGAAACGTAAAACCCCGTAGAACTTATACTCGCCATCCAACCAACCAACCAACCAACCCCCATGAAACATTGACTCTATAAATCTCAGGATATAAACAAGTTCGAAGAATAAGAAAACTTGATAAAAATTTTATAAAACATAAACCGGTCACCCTTCTATATAACATCGAGGGAATACAACGGTAGAAATTCTATGCAATTTATTATATATATAATATATATATAGAGATTGGTATAAATCCAGATTCTTAAAATACATATATCGATAGACTGTAGGTATACCTATGTTAAACGATTAGAACTGTATAATTATACGATAATCGTCGACGCCCTTTGGTTCCCTTAAATGGAGTAGGTATATATAATGCGTCTTTGGACCCTCAGAGAATTTGGCTATTATCGATAATTCGGAGTTCAGTTCATCGACCGTAATTCTGGGCGATTATCAGCGGTCCCTTATAGTCCATTTATCGGAACTGCAGATCCTATACCAACACTGAAGAGGAATGAATAGTAGAATCTAAATCGCGGTAAATTTTCCATGTATAGGTATAAGACAATCCGAGGAAATAACTTTTACAGATATATCAGATACAATGTTCAATTTATTTCTTCATTCATTTTATTTTTTTCCTAGTATTGTATTTCTATTTCACTAACTCCTTGGAAGAAAAGCAAGACTATAAGCTCTCGCGATTTTATTTCTGTCGTATAAACTTGTTTCCGATACGTATACGTAAGATGCGCACTCGTTTATGTTTATAAATAAATTCCAGAGACGAACTTTGAGCCTCGATTTTCCCTAAGCTTTATACAATTTACTGCCCTTTTTTCATGACAGTCGTGAACTACTTTCCTCATTGGAAACCGTTGAGTAACTTCATCATATTTCATACTTTTTCTATCTTTTTATATAAAGAAGGTACAAATTGCAAATGCACATCATCTCGTAAAATCATACGTCTAGATTTCTGAATAAGGTCATCATAGTTCAAAGATTTCAACAAGTCTGACTCAATGTTGAGTACCTACAGCAGGAGCAATCAGATGAATAGATCCTTGATGTCATCCAGAGTCATGTCAACTGGACCACTACCACATTTTTAGTGCCTATTGCATCTCTTCTGAAGCTCGAAAATTAGTCAATCATTGATGACTAGAAAAGTTTCGACGAATCGTAGATATCTTTTCGACTAGCCATATATAAACTCCTGCTGCAGACTCGCCTGGACACAGCCTCGTCTTTTTCTTTCTCTTTTTATCTTTCACGTGGCTCTTCTGTCTCGGATAGATTCATTACATTTTGTTCAAAATAATTGAATTTACGACGAGCTTCGGACACGAATTCAATCAGTGAATCGTATAGTGAACCAGCAACAGTGAACAGGTCAATATCGAAACTTTGTGGCGTTTGATTTCTCAAATTTATACATGGGACTCTAAATTTTATCGGAAATTGGAAAAAAAAAAAACCGATGTCAAAGAAACAAAAAAAGCATAGTTAGAGTTATAATACCTAGGTATGATTCAAGTTCACTGCCCATGATTTAATTCTTCACGATACATATATAATATTATAGCAGGTGAAATTAGACGGACTGAAAAACGTGTTTTATATATTTTGTCTTCAATATAACGGGAAATTTTTTTTTTTTGATCTTGAATTCTCTGGCGTCAGAAGAGTATTTCTTATTCAAGAGTATAGTATGGAGCGAGTATATAACTACATCGGTGAATATCTGAGTAGGTAAGTAAATATTAATGAGAGTTTATAGTCGGATGTATGAGATTAAACGTGGTTAGTAAATTCTCGCGAAATTCTAGCGGGATAAAACACGAATAAATAATATACACAGAAATTCTGATGTTTATATATTTGATTTGCTAGATGACATGTCTGGCTGAATTCCAAGGGAACAGATTTCACCGATAATATCTTCGAGGAATTTTTCTCACATACCTGCTATTCAGTTACAGAATAATTCTTACCTATACTTTTATTTTATCTACAGCTAGCTAGCATCGAATTACTCAAAGCTTTTGTAAAACGTATTGATTTGAAAGAAAAACAAATTTTCAAACTTTGATACAAAAATTTCACATTTTATTACGACAGATTTTTTTTTTTTTTTTTTTTCTTCTTCTTCTTCTTCTTTCTTATCGTATAGTCCGTTCAATTTTTCACCTCAGAATCGGCTATATAGTAGCAGGCTGTTTGCGACCTCGTCATTGATCCGTTACATAGTTTGTATGAAGAAAAAAACGTAGTGGATTTATTACGATCGCGGTTTTGTCCGATATAAAATTTACATAGGAACTTGAGTAACCCATATATAGTTATATATACATACATATATAGATAACCCATAATACCTACTTACAAATATAGGTGAGGTGAAAAGATTTATTTTCGCATCAAAGAAGTTTCGCATAGGTATAATTTTTTACCAGCCTTAGATATTTGGTTAGCCTAAATAAATATACAAGTTTCTTAGTAAATATGTGACGAACAAGTCTGAGAATCTACATGGATGAGGTAGTATATCTAGTCTCATATATCGACAATTCAACCATAAACAGCTATCGTTGGAATTGATATATCTATGTTGTTCGAAAAAAGAAAATTTTCAAGAATATACCAAACAAACTAACATCTACGTAAAAAATGTTTGAAATAAAAAAAAAACGTCGGTAAATAAAGCGAAATATCAGCTATGTAGAAATTTTGAAGAAGGGTCCGAAAAGAGAGAAAAATAGGCAAAACCTCGTCGATATATACAACGATAAGTAAAATGTTTGTAAAATATAATGAAAAAAAATTTGTCAAAAATTTCAAACGAAATTTCAATCGATATATCTAATAGTATGTGTGACGAACGCATAGAATAAAATGAGAGAAAGACGGTACTATATAAATAAAAAGAGATAAAATAAACCAAACGAGATATATATCGCGTCACTAATGCTATAAGGTCGTAAGCGCCAAAATAAAAAATTTCGTGTTTTTGGTGGCAAAATCTTTTTCGTGCCATATAACATCGTTTGGGCATATCCGCAAAAAAAATAATTTTTTGGCGCTTACGACCTTATGGCATTAGTGACGCGATATACAGTATGGGCAAAGAGGATTGGTGATACGGTACGAGACAATACGACGCCGGTTTGATTTCTGGGCCACGTGTTACGCGTGTCAAGGAACATAACCTCGTTAAATTAGAGTCGATTCGAGTACCGACTTGAAAGACTCGTTTTGGAACCGCAGCTTTCACTTTGGTGTATTAACTATAGACTCTGGTGGCTCTGAATGCGCGCGATATAGAAGGGAAGAGAGAGAGATGATATGATATATATATAGTCGTCGTCGTTCGTTCAGAGTTGCGGACGTGATTGGCACGACGTGTCGCGTCGCGACGCTAACATACGAGTGTATATATAATATATATATATATATGCGTGTATGTAGTACATACGTAGATGAATGCATGGATGAAAATTTATTCGGCCTTGACATAAGCGCTACGAGTATACCAAGTATAAAGTCTATACGTTTGAAACTTGGAAGGCTGCATCAACGTCAGATCGTTGCTGGTGTTACATTAAATCGCACGACATATATATGTAGGTAATAATAAAAAGAATTAATTTTTCCCACGTTAAATTGCGTTTAGATTCTTCCGTCGACAAATTATATAACGTTCAACTACTTTTATACTATAAAATAATTATTTAAACACGTATAGTACATAAAGTTATAAGAATTAATCACTTCCTGTTCTTGTATAAATATTTCTTTCAATTTATATAATTATATATAATATATCAATTTCATCATTGGATATTTAATATTTGTTCAGTCTCCATATACAGCGAAGTTCTGTGGATGCGGAACGCTAGGGATACCAACCCAAAAAGGGTTCTATTTTATGGGCAGTAAGCTGCAGCAGCAGTTCAGTAACTTACTAGATGTTTCTAGTAAAATCACTAGAAATCACTGGAAATCTAGTCACTAAATTTCTAGTTCAGAAATCTAGTGACCAATGATCACTAGATTTCTAGTGATCTTTAGTGATTTTACTAAAAACATCTAGTAAGTTACTAAACTGCTGCGGCAGCTCACTGTCCATGAAATAGCACCCTTTTTGGGTTGGTATCCCTAGCGTTCCGCGTCCACAGAACTTCGCGGTATATGTATATTAGTACATACGTATAAGTTAGAATTCTGTCTTTGCCCACGATTATGGCAAGGGTATGTAAGGTCCTTATACCTACATAAATACAATTATTTACGCGGTCTTGTTTGTTATAGAGTATACCTACTGAATTTTAACGAGGTTGTTTGAACCAACCGCGTATACGTTTTATCTAGAACAAAAACGAGGATTGTAGCGAGTCGAAAGTTAGAAATTAATCAAAACTGAGCCTTGAGGATTATTAAATTTAGCTGGTATTTCTTCAAGCATTTCAGGCATTTCATAGTAGACTAGAGTTTCGCGGCGTTGCGTGCCGCGTGAAAATGGTTTATTGATTGCCCGTGTAATTTGTAGCCGCAAGTTGACTCGATTCATGTCTGCTTCTGATTGATGTTCTTTTATATATATTTTTTTTTTTTTTATTTTTTTTTATTTTCATTTTTTATTTCCTCTCTTCTTTTTTTTTTTCACATCATTCAAAAATGAGAGATTAATATCTGTTTCCTATTTCTCTAGCTAGTCTCTGGCTCGTAAACGTTGCATGATCAACGACCCAGAAAACAATTATCAAATACTTGAAGAAGTTTCGAAAAATCTACTTTTCTTCCTTTTTCGTTTCGTTTTTTTTTTTTTTTTTTCTTTTTCTTTTCTTTCCGTTTCTGTGCTTTTTAATCAACTTATTTCTAACACCGTTAGTTGTATATATAATATATTCAGCTGTATTTGTGGAACGGATGCTACCCATTGGCGGATAGCCAAGGATTTCGAATTATACAGACTTGCCTTGGTTCTTCACGGACGCTACTATCCAAGCCCGGGCGTCTTTCTGTGTTTACTCAGCAGTTACGTGGTCCAGTTACAGACTGTTCCTCGACTCCGAAACGACATTCCACTATTATCAAAGAACGCGGTATGAAATTTTGAAATTCATCAAATTTTCACGCGTCATTCTCTATATATCCCTAAAAATTCTTCATTTTCTATAATAATAATAAGGTAACGATAAAATGCATAATATCTCCCGCGGAAATTGTATCCTTTTAATTTTGTTCTTTTTTCTTTTTACCTCGTGATCGTTCAACGGGAGAAAATAGTAGTAAAAAATTAAAAGAATAAAATCTAAGGTTAATATTAAATTTCTGAAATATCCAATTTCCGAATCTCGTTACGAATAGATCGTCGGTCCGAATCGTCGCAACGAAGGAAACTTGAGTTTCCTTTATCGAGCGTGCACCAGGGCCAAGAAGCAAAGTCAAGTAATACATTAGGCGCACGTGCGTGCGACGGCACGCAGCCTCGGAAAGAGGGACGAATTGAAATTATTCAGAGGGTTGGCAGTAACCTATACTTAAAGCTCTCGAGCCAGCGTCGGTCTGATTGTCTGGGTTGAGACGATAGTCCCGTTTTCTCGAAAAAAAGAAAAAAAAAAAAAGAAAAAAAAACGAATAAGAAATAAAGAAAAAGACGGAAAAAGAATGAAAAAAGGAGGGGGAAAAAAAAAATCATAAAATCACTTCAAGTTCGTCGAACCCTTCGTTCAGCTGCCAAAATATTTCCACATCGATCTATTATACACGCGATATGTTGTTGTAAAAAGAAGAAATAAAAAGGAAAAAAAAATTAAATAATGTAGATGAGCGAGAGGTAGGTACCTACTACATAATTAATTATTTTGTTTAAAAAATACCTTCGGAAGTTTGAATAGAACAGATTGTAGGTATAACTATCTGAAGATGAAGTAGTAAGAAGCTCCTTGAACTTACCTGAAACAAAAAAGATGAAATATAATTAAGATAGGGTAATTAAACTATTCCGTAGTAAAGCGTATTCTATACGGTAGAGAGAATAGGTTGAAATTATACTATCGAGGAAACTTTGAACCGTAATAAACCTACATCAGAAACTTTTAATCGTATCGATACGATATGCCCCACGCTGGAGCACTAGAGAAGTACGTAGTTGTTAGTTTGTTAAATTATTAGATATTAGTTTCACTTTATAGTTATAGTAATATAGGTCTGACTATCGCTAACATCGGCCTAGATGCTAACTTCAACACGTGATCATAACTCACGATCGCTGTACTGAAAAAAAAAAAAACTCAATAATTATATAGACTAACATCTCAATTTATCGATATAGTTTCCATATTATATCATTAATTGAATTTTAGAGACCGAACTTTCATTTAGGAAATTGTTTTGACTTCGATTAACGAAAAATTAATGATCGAAAGATTGGAGGAAAAAAAATTACATATTTATAGTATGCTTTTGGTTTTTTCACAAATTTTGTTATCATCCGCTCTTCGTTCGTTGAAATAAAAGCGATTCCCCGAAGGAAAAAATTCGTTTTTTTTTTTCTCAAAATATTACGTCCGGTGGCATGACTTCCGCACTCGATGAAAAAAAAAGAAACCGCGCCACCTTAATTATCGTCAAATTTGTTTAGTACATTAAAACTGCGTTACGACTACTGAGCTTATTATTTCTCTTATCATCGGTGACGTGGTCCGGACGAGGAGCGAAGACCAGAGGCTATAATACGTTGGTTAAATTTTTTTTTTTTTTTTCTTTTTTCCTGAACGTGAGTATATACGAGGAGAGCTGGATATGCACCAGATAGATGGCAATAACAGTGATAAATGAAAACGAGGTAACACAATATACATGATATGGGTGGAAGTGGCATTCATCATATCAAATTTAGTGGGTCGAGTAAATTTGTGGATTTTTTTTTTTTTTTTATTTTATTTTATTTTTTTTTTTTTTACAGTGTTCGAGAATTCAAAATTTCGAGTCGTTAGACGCGCGTGTATAGATATTCGGAACACCATGACGGGACATGTTACGTACTACAAACAGCTATACACGGAGGACGGGAATGGGGCGGACAGACGTTTGCGCGGGGTCTGGGTTGGCTCGAGCTTATTAAAACCCATTTGTATTCCCCCCGGCATCCAAACACAGTGCAAAACCTGTTTGCGAATGCGAGGCGAGTTCGTATCGTTTATATCGTACGTAAAAAATAATAAAGCCGGATCGAAATCTTTCCATCGTATATAATATACGAAATGCCCACCTACCCCTTTTCCGCACGCTGCGCTTTCGTCTACTTTTCCTTTATTCTTATTTCTTTTTTTTTTTTTTTTTTTTATCTTTATTTTTTATCAACTCTTCATTTCGAAACAGATGTGACGAAAATGACGACCTCGTTATTACTTTGGGTTATAATAAACAGCTATATAGAATCCATTTGTTCGCTTACACACCCACACTTATATATACATCAGGAACTTCTCAGCGCGAGAATTCCTGCGGCCTTGACACAGTGAGGAAATTTATATCGCGAAGAGTTTTTTTCCACTGCAATATTAACGGAGTGGACAAAAAAAAAAAAAAATACGGAATAAAAAGAAAAAACAGATGAAAATATTTCTACAGTTTTTCCTAACTTAATTATAATTAAGAAATTGAATAATTGTGTAGATCATGAATATGAGAGATATTAATAATGGGGGAGGGGGCAGGAGAAAATTGTGGAAAGTGATCAACCTACTGCAAATTTACTTATAATTAACTTGTTAACTACTTGTAATCCACAGAAACACACACGCACACACATACAACGATATCATTCTCATCGTTTCTAATTTGACAAATCTAGAGACGCGGCGTGGGATATCTTCGCCTCGCCAAATCACAGCCACCTTGTTTACGCGTCGTAAGAACGTAATCAAATGCGTATACCTATGTATATTCAATTACCAGATGGAAATCTTCTCCCCCTCTCTATCTCTATCTCTATCTCTATCTTTTGCTTAATCTCCTTCTCTTCAATTTTGGGCCTCTGTATCTGTCTTAAATGAAATTGAATAAAATACGTATCTAATTTAAATGGCGATAACCTCTACAATCCATTCCGCAGCATAAAATTGCTGTTTGATTTGTTCTGAATATGAGGAAAAAAAAAAAAAAAAAAAAGAAGTCCATTGGCAATCAAAGTCTTGATTCATTTTCCCTTCGATCTTTTCTTTCTTTCTTTCGTTCCGTCTTACGTCGTTTGATTAGATAAAAGTATCTACGTGTTTATAGTCAGTTTTAAATTTTTACTTTTTTAATTATCTGATCTCTATACCTGCCTCTTCAATCGTTTTAAACAAAGAATAACAGATTTTTAATTGACAATTGAAAAGTCTAAGGGTACCTATACTACTTACCCCTAGTTACTGATTCTTCGAATATATACTACGAAGTTGAAGTGTTCTTATCAAGTGAAATAACGAAGTAAACTGATATAGAATCGCCAATTAGCGTCTCGACTGTATAAAGAAATCCGACGATCAATAATCTCGCATCACAGGATCAAATAACAATTATATACTATATGCTCACGATTAGATCTATTCACATCTCTATAATTGTTTTAAATATAAAGAAAATAAAAGAAAAAAAATAAAAAAGGATACTATTATAGATTAGGGATGAAGTAAAAATTGTTCCTAACTTTGAGATCGCGATAATATAATAAATACGACACTGATCCTAATTTATTTTTTTAAAGAATTTAATCTATATATGTATAGTAGCTATAAAGTTACCTTAGAAATTTATTTTGGAATGCTGGGGTTCATCTACTCCCCCTAAAAACATTCCTGAGAATCCATGCAGCAGATATCCTATCCTATAAAGTTCTATATGTATGTGTATAAACTCTCGTGTGCAGAATGCAGATCTGATAAATTTTACAAGTTCTTGCTACCTGGCATGCCTAACTTTCTTAAATTTCTCTTCAATCTTATAACTTTTCATTTTATTTTTTATTATTTTCTTTTATTTTATTCTCAGCCGCGATGAGTTGACAAGTTATTATAATACCAACGAACTTCGTTCTACCGCACGAAGGTAATAATAATCATAATAAAATTTAAACTATGACATTATTTGACAATAAACTTACTCGTTCACTCTCTCTCTATCTTTCTCTCTCTGTAGTAGGTTATAAATTTTAAGCAGTAGATATTCTCTGATTTAATTAAATTTTTTTATTACCTAGAAACGGGCGAAATCAATGAGGAGACAAAAAAAAAAAATCGAGTGGATCATATATAATAAAATTACGCGACGTAGATATTATATTTTTGAATTGCGTAAAGTAGATATATAACTACATACCTACATATATTATAAATATATATACGAAATTTTTTTATACTGTTACACGCGTAAAAATTATACCTAATACCCACGCTTTCCTCAATTAATAATTTCTACCGTAATCGAGGATAATAAATTATCATTTATTAGACATTTATTAAGTACGTTTTATACAAATTTTCTGCGACAATTAGGTATAACGCGCATGAGAAGAGATTAATAAAAAGATCAAAAATATAATATAATGGAAAAACGTTGCCTCTTCGCGATTCCCAGATCGCATATTAATATACCGCCACAAACTGTCCCAGTTCCCAGACCAATTTTAAAGCAACATGTAAGGAAGTAAATTTCACGCAAACCATAAGCCTATCCTGCCACATTTATATACGTTGCTACAAGAATAACCGCGTGCGAACTTATTTCCTCTTTTATACGTTCATTCCTCTCGCATATCTGTATACCGCGGGTATAGCCTTGAAGTCAATCTCTCCTGATTTTGCACGAATAAAATGATATAGAAAAAAGAAAATATCTCACCCAAGATCTACATACGGTGAAATTATATCGCGAGCGTATAATCCGAAAGTTCTATATAGGTAGCGAATTCGACCGTATCAGGGGTTTCGAATCGACGTTCATAAGGGTCCGGCGCGGCGCCCGGACGGCGTCGGCAATTGAGTGTAGCGCGCGTGATTGCAATTTGCACGCGTTACGTAAGCGTGATTACAGTGCGTAGTACGCGTAACGCGACGCCTGGCGCCCCGACGCTCTTTCCATCCAATTATACATACATATTACATATATACGTATATACCTACCTACCTACCTACCTACCTACCTACCTACCTACATATAAATCCAATAAATACCTACATATGCATATATCTAAATATGAAGTAGAGTCTAAATGGGTCACGTTGACCAGATGAACCAGCAAATGAAGGCAAAGAAGGGAAACAGATCATTAATTCTTTGGTGCATATGGTGAGGTTGCCAATATCGTACCGCTACCTAAATCGTACAGTTTCAATTTGGTAATTATTTGCGAGAGTATCTCTTCGATTTTGAAAATTGTGGAAATAAGAATGTTTGTTTAGAGAATTTTTAATGGTGATATATCACCCATTTCTACAATTCTCAAAATCGATGAGACACTCTCGTAAAAAAGTTACTAAACTGTATACGTATATATATCTACTTAGATACGATTTAGGTAGCGGTACAATATTGGCAACTTTATCCTATGATTATCGAGTTCTGATACTTAAGTAATTTATCTTTAACATTAGGTGATAAAGATGTAACAAAGCGAGATAATAATTACGATTATTATAACATAGGAAAGTGACTAACGAGCTATACTATACTCTCTCTTTCTCTTGCAGCAGAGTAAATATCTGGCAATTATTGTAAGATTAGTCGACACTTTCGCCGTTTCAGAGTTTATTTATATACATCGTGAAGGGAATTTTTTTTTTTTTTTTTTTTTTTTTTTAGTGAAACTGTTAGATATGCTTCTATACCTACACTCTGCACTTGGTTTATCAAGACGAGGCAGAAGTCGTTGCGTGTATGTCTAAATATAGAATACCAAGCCAGTCATACAGCTTGTAGCCACGCGGCCTGTGGCCTGCGGCACTGTCACGTGTCATATTTAGGGAGAAAAGAGAAAGAGAAAAGAAGATATCGCAGCTAGAGAGGATCCGAGGAGGGTTTTAAAACATAACGAGACACGTGCCGGTAATTATCCGTTTAAATATCCGACAATCGACTGCACAACAACCAATTAAACGACTATTAAAATCGGTATATATAATATACATATTATGTAGGAAAAATCAACACTATATACAGACAATTAAACGGTCAATTATGATTCATTAATTAATTATTTCATATTTATAAAATATTCAAATTAATATCAAGATAATAAAAAAATAATCGGGGAAGACCGCGGAAAAGTGAATATCTCAAGCTGAAAGTTGATGAAATTCATCTTCTTTTTCCTCAAATATTTGTCTAAAAAAAAAAAAAAAAAAAAAAAAAAAAAAAAAAAAAAAAATCTACGAAGAAAAACAATTTTCGGAGAAAAAAAACTTTGTTTTTGTCAATCGTTCAGCTGAGGTAGACTTCGCTCCGATCTCCCTATATAAGTATAATATGATAAAAGGGTAGTACCTACATAATAGAAAATATTTTTGAATTAGAAATAATATAACAGCGAAATCAGCGAGTGATTAATATAATTTGTAGAGATAATTCTACTAATTAATTATTAACGTATACATTTGGTAATATCGTTGTACGTCGGAATATATTATTAAATTGAATATATATATCGCTTCATATTAAAAAGTCGATTTCATTTAAAAGCGTGTTTAATTATTATAGAAAGCGTTTTTATTTTTATATTATATATATACTATATATATAGACCTACATTGGTATCGATAGAATTTTCTATATACCTATGTGAAAGCATTGTCGGTATTGGATGGATCGGTTTCGCCGAATGAAATATCGAAGAGTATATTATATACCTATATATATATATATATATATAGGTAAAATAGATCAAGAGAGAAGGAGAGTAAGAGAAGAAGAGGATGTATAGACGTATAGGTAGGTAGGTATACAATGCGAACGGGACAGAGGATTAATACAAATTCCGAACATAGTGTCGGAATAGTTTCAATCCAACGAATTGAAGCAATTCATTTCCGCTATCGTTATTGACAGAGGTCGATTTGGGTCCATCGATACCTGATTGAAAATAATTTAATGCTTACTCATACTACTACGTATCGAATGTTTTTTTTTTGTCACTGTCTCGTTTATAATAAAAAAATAGAAATAGAAATAGAAATGGAAATGGAAATAGAATAAAGCATAGAATAGAAACGGTTATCCTTATCATGTAAAAGATAATAAAAAAAAAAAAAATGATAATTATTAATTACTCTTCTATCAATGAATTATTTCTCGTAATAATGTTCAATTTGTGCGATTATTAATCGAAACAAAAACGCGGATGATAGTAAATTATTATACCTACACGTCGAGCCAATAAACAAAGGACAATCACGAGGCGGTCGCTCCAAGCCAGATGAATTTATGTCCCGACGATCGAATCGATTGGCTATGAACGAGGGAATGGATTGAGAAGGAAGGGAACGAGCGAACGAGGGATAGAGGGATAGAGGGGAGTCCCGTTTTGCGGAGGACGCAAACCAACGCACCACAAGCTTAAGCCACCACGCCGCGGCGCACTGCTATTCGCCCCCGCGACCCGCGTTCGCGTATGTCTATCAATACAATACAAACACACACGGATGGTTAGGTATATACGAGCTCTCTCCATCTCTTTCTCTCTCTCTCTCTCGGCTTATTCGTAGTTGGAACATGGCCAATGGTTACGCGTGTGCGTAAAACCCGATCGATTCTACTATCACGACCACGGGTGGGGGGGTGGGGGGGGGGGGGGGGGGGGGGGGGGGTCGTGCGTCCTGACCAGACGTTATCGTTACCCCTCAACGTTATCCCAAGAATTTTGTTCGCCTCCCTATACTAGTCATCCCTCGCTACTTCTCTTATACTTCTCTTTTCCTCCACAAGATTCTAACAAAACATTAAAAGATGGAATTATATTCGTAATTTCATCGTTCTTTTATTTTATTTTATTTTTTTTTTTTTATTTTTTCTTTAATTAGTTCAACTTTGAATTGATACTACATACGAAAAACGCGTATAATGACGCTATAATGTAACCAGTAGGGCTAATCATTTTGGGGTCATATTTTTTGATTTGCCCTTGCACCCCTCAAAATGTGAGTGTATGAGGTCAGTATTACTACCTATCAATGATAACCAAGGTGCGATTTTTTTTTGGCGTGGCCCATTGCAAAAGTATTTTTCCCATTTAAATAACACGGGAAATGTTTTTTTATTTTATTTGGAATTTTATTTCGTTCTAACGAATCATCGTGTTGTAAAAATCAACACATATTCTTGTACGAATGTGAACGACCTCCAAAAAAGGTCTGATACGATTTTTCGTTAGGTCGAAAAAAAAGTCGTCATATACCGTTTGAGGTTGAACTTTAACCTTCAATAACTTTCAAACGAGCGGACTTAGCGAAAAATCATATCAGACCTTTTTTGGAGATCGTTTAATTTCCTATAAGAATATGTATTGATTTTCACAACGCGATGATTCGTTAGATTGGAATAAAATTTCAAATAAAAAAAAAAAACATTTCCCGTGTTATTTGAATGGGAAAAATACTTTTGCAATGGGCCACGCCAAAAAAAATCGCACCGTGGTCATATTGATAGGTGCTGATACTGACCTCATACACTCACATTTTGAGGGGTGCGAGGGCAAATCAAAAAATATGACCCCAAAATGATTAGCCCTAGTAACCAGTTATACCGTATACAAGAAAAATAACTAGAACCCTATTAAAATGACTGAAATTTTTGAAGAAAATAAAAAAAAAAAAACAGAAATACGCGTTAAATCGCTTAAAGTGTATTATAATTGCTTGTGAAAAGAGAATTATTTAATGAGAAGGGTATATTCACTGCTTGTTTTCATGGTGAATTTTTATTACTTTTTTTTTCCACTTTCCCAGCTCTTTCTCTCTCATCTGCAACTCAAGGCAAATCTCACTAATTATTATTCAGCCCGCGATCGCTAATTTGTTTTACTCAAATGATGTACTTGGACATTCTCTCTCTCTCTCTCTCTCTCTGATTATCATTATCGTTATTATTATTATTATTATTATTATTATTATTATTATTATTATTATTATTATTATTATTAATATTATTACTATTATTATACAGATTCTGTTTCTCGTTTCACGTATATGGAACCGATTTTCGTATAAATGTTACGAAAAAGATTGACACGTTTGACCTGCGTTTATATACAGTACCTATAGTCGATGTCTGCAGAGGGTCAGAAATACTTGTTCTCTTTCTTATACTTCTTATCCTTTTGTTATACCTTTTTCTATCCATATATATATATATATATATAATACCCTAGACTTCGTTAGTAAGTGGTTGGCATTTTTTTTTTTTTTTTTTTTTTTTTTATTCTCGCAGTTTTTCCCGTCTTCTCTTGCCATACTTCAGATTGGACAGATAGAAAAATGTCGATCTATCTTATAGCGACGCGGGGAATAAACTACGTGAAAGGTGCTGTCTTAACGATTAATAGGTATAGTCAGACTTATAGGTACGAACACATTTATCTATAATATACAAAGTTAGGTACATAACAAAGTGAATCCCTGCACCGATAAATAATCCTTATGCAGTCATGTACAAAATAAATATATATATATATATATATATATATATATATATATATATATATAAGGAAAGGCGAGGAGGAATATAAAGTCGAAAGTTAAGTCAAGTACTATAGAGTTTAAAAGAAAGAAAAAAGAAAGAAGGTTTTTCATAACTGTGACTTGATCTGAATCAAGGGTAGAATGATTATCAGAGAAAAGAAAAAAAAAAAAAAAAAAAAATACTTATATATACGAAACGTATCGTCGACCTGAAACAACGGAGGTATACGACCTTCGGGAGCCAGTCCCTATGTGGCATTGTTATACCCTTGCGCCACATTCCACTTCTAGAATACCGTTACATCGTTCGAACGGTAAAAATAATACGAGTCTTATGGGAAAATAAAGAAGAGAAGGATAGGTGTAAAACTTTCTCAAATCCTCGCGGGATTAGCTAACCCAATTAAAATTAAAAGAAAACTAAAAATAACGATCATTATTACTACATATATATATTATCATGATCAGGATTACATTTGTCGAGTATTTGACTAAAATTTAATAAAATTTTTATTTTATTTTTTATTTTTTTTTATTTTTTTCTCGTTAATAAAATAAATTTTTAATTGAATATCTATATGTATAAAAATTAATCAGTCAAAAGGATTGAGTTTTAATGTAAAGAAGATTAACTTCCTTGATAATAATAAATAATAATAATAATAATAATGATAATAATAACGAGAATATAATAAGCACTTCGCAAGTCAAACGTTATTCTATACGAGAGAATTATTACTGTTCGTATAAATAGGTAGGAGGTAAAAGGTAAAAATGATCACGCGATATCTCTGCTCGCTGGCATCCCAACGGATCCTCATCTCCTCTTCTCCTTCATCTGAGCAGAGTATTATATTGTGTTGGACCAAAGAGTAAAGTTAGATAGTATAGGACCGGAGCAGCAGAACGGAGCGCGAAGAGGGCGCGACATAACGAAGAAAATCCCTTTGTCGTCCAATTAGCACGCTTTGAAATCGCGTGAGCCCCTCGCTAGTTGTTTCAAGAGTAGATAGGTATATGTATGTACGCGTATATACATATATCCGGTGGGATGCGCGTTTGTCCATCCATCCATCCAGTATACAGCTAAGCTAGCTATAGCGAACGAACGTACGAACGAACGAACAAACGAACGAACGGTGAGAATTAGAGATGTAGGGGACCGGCGAGGGCGGCTCGTTCGACCCTGACCGTTTTATAAACCCTAACGTTATTTTTCAGGCACGTGGCCAAGGGAGGTATAATAATTGGATTTCAAAAAATATTTCAACGGTCTGATGTTACAATAAATGAAAATATTTAATAAATCAAATAATTAATCGATCAATCAATCAATCAATCAATCAATCAATCAATCGATCGATAACGAGGTTTTGCAAACAGGATCAATTTAAACGTTTGATATATTTTTTTTTTATCATATTCCAATTTTTACACTAATTGTATTTATTTGATAACGAGGAAATTGATTGATTCGTTGAAGCAATGAAATTAATTCCATATAATATCTACGATTTAGTGTAATAACAGAGATTTTTAAACTCTATAAGTATACCTACATGGGTATTGGGTATGTAATGGAGATTCCTGAGATGGCTAGTTAGTTGTTATAGTAGTACCTACCTTGAAATAAAGATATTACACAGAAAGAAAGGTTAACTTGATTCAAGACAATTTTGCGGTCCAAAAATGAAGACCGAAATTTTCTCGGATCAAATCAAAAATTTTTCTCGAACCAAGAAAATTGTCCCAATTTTCTTGGTTCGAGAAAAATTTTTGATTTGATCCGAGAAAATTTCGGTCTTCATTTTTGGACCGCAAAATTGTCTTGAATCAAGTCAATCTTTCTTTCTGTGTACAGACCAGATGATATAAATAAATAAATAAATGAAACAGAATGTCTTATTCAAGAGTAATTTTATTATACGTGCTGATATTTTAACGAACTGTGATTCACGGACGCGTTGTATAAAATTGGTCAGCATTTGTGTATATATATATATATATATATATTCAAAGCTTAAATGCAAGTCCGCGAACGCAGAGAAAAGTAGGTTTCGGAATAGTGTATTTAAATCTAGGCTGGCAGTCGGCCAACTATTCTGGCAAGTGAAACTTTTTAATTTACAATCGTTTGTGACTTCGCATAGTAGGTAGGCACTTTGATCGCATGACTCGTATATTTTTAATCGTTTTAATAAACAATCGGATTGCAAGACACCTCGCGGTGAGAAAATATCAGATAACTAATTGATATTCCGATATCTCTTTTTATTTTGTTTTATTTTATTTTATTTTTTTTTTTCTCTTTTATTTTGTACCTATAATGAAGTGAAAATCTTTAAAAAAAAAAAAAAACAATTAATATCTTTCTCATCGTGTCGTATTAGAATTATTTTTCAGAGCGAAGCTATACTTATAATAATATAATCGGAAGGAAAAATTCAAAGTAAAATATCAGCGGCTTACACAAATCGTAAAGATCATATATATATATACGACTAATAATATGCGGTGGAAGATGGGGATTCGCGGGAAACATGAGACGCGCGAAAAAGGTATCTCTCGGAGGAAAAAAAAAAAAAAAAAGAAATGTAGGTATAAGTATAACGATATAGATATTTACACCGTTATCAAAACCCTAGCTTGAACGAAAAGATAAAAATTTGTAAACGAGACATAACTATACCCCTCGGCTATACGCACCTTATGCGTGTATATATATCTGTCGTTTGAAATATATATATAAAGTTGTAAAATTTCAAACGATATGCAATAGCGTGGGAGGTGTACAGGCATATTTAGGTACCTACGCTTAATTTAAACTTTAAACTGTATAGATATCTGGGTCACACAACGTGCACCCTGGGTGCTGTACCTTACACTCGCCCCGTGGTGTGCCAAAATTTTTTTTTATTTATTCATTTATCGTTAAATAATAACAAATGGGGGCCGGGATGAAGTTACAAATTCAAGTTACAAGTTATTTAAATAATTGATCGCATCGTGAGATTTTTTTTTTTTTTTTTTTTTCAAGTACCTGAATTTCAAGATAATTAATTTGATTACTCATTGGTTTCGATACGATCAATACAACCCGAGTTATTACTATAAACACTGAATGAATACATGCGTGAATTTCAAATATCGGAGGTTTGGCCGTTTAGATTTTGAACTTTCGGGATTTTGAACCTTCGGTGTTCTTTGTTTCAAAATTTGATAAATTTTTATCGTTCGGAACTTTAAAAATTCGGATCTTCAACCCGGCCCCAAAAAATGGTGAAAAACTTGTCTCATTAAATGTGAGAGAAACCCATAATAATAATAATAATAATAATCCGCAGTTTGTCGGAATAATATGATGAAGAAAAAGAGAAGTGAAAAAGCCAACTAAATCTCTCACCTTGGTAAAGAATGTTGCACCCATTCAATCGTATGTGTATGTGTGATAGTTTTTAAAACTGAGGAATAAGATCGCAAGTATAAAGAGCATAATATAAGTTGGTAACAGGTTGTGAATATACTTTTTCTTATATTTTGTCGTTGAAGTTTCAGCTGTGTGTTGAAACGTTGCCAATATATACGGGATTGAAAAAGAAGAGCCGAAAAGTACGTGAGACGATATACATACAGGTATTATACGCATAGTATGTATAGTATCACGGTTCCTGAATCCTGAAAGCGTAAAAAAGAACGAACAACAAAATACGGTACAATATATATATAGATATACCTATATGCAGTGCATATTATATTATGCACTGAGGAGTATAACGCGTTTCTGAAATAATATCAAATTCTGAAAATCTGTCGTAGGATGAGTGCATCGTGCATCTAATACGTGTTAATTAATTTTTTCCCTAAATATCATATAGTATTAACTCTTTTATCAATTATGGGTAAATTATCTGACCGAAATTTCGCACGATAATGGAAGTTAACAATAAGGATCGCTTCGTGTAACCGAAATCAAGGCCTCGATACGAGAGGAAGAGAAAAGTAGGAGGGAGTCAGCAAGCATCACCTAAATTGCTTTTATGGTTCATTAAATTTGCGATTCGATTTTACTTCGCTTGCTGCTGCTGCTGTTGCTGCTGTTGCTCTTGCAAACTTCCATTAATCATATTCTTTGCAATCTATACTAGCCCTACGCGATGCGTATTAAAACTAGGTCGACGTCTTTCTCTTTCTCTTTCTCCATCTCTTTCTCGTTTCTGCTGCTGTTGCTACTAGAAGCGACAAGAACAATGAGAATATTTAACTTCTTGTTCAAATTAGGCAACTATACGTATAATATACTATATAAAAAAAAAAAAAAAAACCAAAATGTAATTTTGGTTTTTCTCAAATTTTGTTCATTAAATTCAAAAGGATTTCCCGAAGGTGAAACCGTTCTTCGAAATATTCATCCTGCAGCTATGGTATGATTTTCCAATTCAATTGAAAAGCCCGAGTAGGTACACAGGATGATCTTAAGTTGTTTTAGTTAACAGCACGTAAACATCCTCATCATCACGATCGCGGTATAACTGTGGGAAAACTCTGCGGTTATACCTGACCGTCCGACATTTAAATAAACCTTGTTGTTTCTTCTTCTTTTTTCTCTCTCTCTCTCTCTCTCTCTCTATCTATCTGTCTCTTTTCCCCCGTTTTTCAGCTTTTGGTTTCCTTTTTCCGGGGTATTCTTGTACACAGAATTACAAGCGCACATACGCTAAATAAATGAGTAGAGTGGATTATTTTATAGTGAACCTTTTTCTGTTTTATTATTATTTTTTTTTTCTTCTTATTCTTCTTCTTTTCTTTTTCACTTATTTTTCATTCCTAACGACATAATAAGAATGATATTTCTTATAATATATTATATTACCCGTCTCGCATTTATAAGAGTTAATAACTATTACAAACGCAGTATCTAAGTCCTAACTCCTAAGGTGAATAAAGGCGGAGGGACACCGAAGACTTGTGTAATTTATGCACTTCCAACAACGTAACTAATCCTCCTAAGATTTCGGCTAAGTCCAAAGTATGTTTACAAGCAGGGATTAGGTATATATACCTACACACTGGCACGAATATAATATATATCCAGATCGATAGGAGATATTAGTTTGTGAACGAATTTATTTTTCTATACAATCTTAAACACCTATATAAAAGTCAAACTATTGAATGAAAAAAAAAAAGAAAAAAAATGTAGAAGGATTCCGCGGTGATGAAATTTATTAATTTTTTTTAACCCTTTTCTTATTTCTTCTTTAATTTATTCGTTTCCAAATTATGATTAAAAAAAAATAAAGAAAAATGAACTTGATTTTTTTTTTTTTTTTTTTTTTTTTTTAAACCCATATATATGTATACCTTACTTAGATTTTATACGCGAAGAATACGCGACTCGACGCGACGCGACGTGACGCGGGGCAAGGTAACGACCTTGCTTTCTAATTGCCAGATAATTGCCGAGCATCTCCCGCGGAGTGCGTTTCAAACGTTCTTGGGTTTTCTCTATCCATCCCACCCGTCAGACGAGGTTCGCATTTGCCATATATACCGGAGTCTCCTCTTCGTCTATCTTTGCGGCAGCCGCAACGGCAGATACTAAGTTATATTTATCCTTTGTTTGGACTAACTAAGCTCTGGTTCTATACGCCATGCCAGATATGGTTGCATAACGATGCTTCGCGGTGTATATACATGCATGTATCTTGTAGCTATAGTATGTATATATATACTACACGTTATACCTGACAAGTCTAGCATGAGTATTATATTCAAAATGGACAACAATGTTATTTCACAATGCATCTCTATATAATACCACGTGTTTCGTTTAAAAATGAGAAAAAAAAAAATATTAAAAGAAACGAAAAACGAAGAGTTAAAAATTATGCCCTCAATCGGAATGATAGTCATATTATATTATACATAGGTATATGTGTGTAACTATTTTTTTTTTTTTTTTTTTCTTTTTTTTTTTTTTTTTTATTGCAAATCGAATTGAAATTGAAATTCGTATTATTATTATTTCTTCATCTCTCGTTGCGGGAGGATTATTCTTATTATAATAATTATTTCACGGTCACGCATTATTATTATTATTATAATCGTGGCTTGCGATTAACTATACGAGAACGATGGGGATGAGGATGAGGACGAGGACGTGGACGTGGACGTGGACGAGGACGAGGACGAGGACGACATGGTTATACTATAGGATTACGTGACTGTTAACCAGCTGTCATCGTATACTCATGCTGTTGTTGCAATAAAGGTAAGTTTTCTCTTAAAGAGTATTTGACGATAATAATAATAAGCGGAAAGCGGAAATATTAGAATTGTTCAAATGAAATTTCGAGAGAGAGAGAGAGAGAGAGAGTAAAATTAAGTAGAAGGAAATGGTATGGGATAAAATAAAATAAAATCCTAGAATAAATGTACAGGTTAATTATCTCGACTACTGGTCCACGGTAGTAAATTTATTAAAAAAAAAAAAAGAAGAAAATTCTTCCTCTTATTATACTAACTGAAGGTATATCGTATATACAATACTTATACCTATAATACACCTACTCCTACGCAAAGTTTATGGTTTACGGTTAATTTATCACACATCCGATTTTTTTTCATTTTTTTTTTTTTTTTTTTTTTTTTCTCTTCATTTTTTATACAAGAAGAAACTTTGTTGTAAACGTATTTATAGAGCGAGTTCCTTTCATGCCCCTGTCCCGCCCCAGGATATATAAAGTATATCTTGAAGAAAGTGAATTTTGAGCTAACTAATTTTCGAATATCCGCAGATATAACCGCGATAAATAATTATGATAAAAATATGATTTACGATACTTTGGTCTCACTTTGAAACAGATTCTTTGATTTTTTTTTTTTTTTTTTTTTTCTCGATATATAATTATGCGAAGTATATATGCCTATACATATATACATATATATGTATATAGAAAGTAAATATCAAGTTATGTTTACCATTTTTCTTTATAAATATATAATAATCTTTGATTCCGCGATATTCAATTATAACAACGTTACCTCCGCCGAAACAAGAAAACAAAAAAAAAAAAAAAAACGAAAAAAATTCCTATCGTTATTCGTTCCTGCAACAGTGTCACACGCGATTCTCACGTAGGTGAACTCACCTGGGTATTATTACTATACCTACCTCGACGAATAAGAAAAAATAAAAAAACGAACACGAAACCCGTTGTCGTTAAGCAAACACATACCTATTTACAAGCACTATAAACGTAAGCTACAGTGTCTGTCACCTGTTTGGTAATAACCCTGCGGGTCACGATACTCAAATTCCGGATCAGCACACAGTTCCACATACCCATATACCTACATACGCGCACATATACACATACCTACTACATATGTGGTAAAAGGAAAAAAAAAAAACAAGAAAGAAAAAGAACTAATATCATCATTTCTGGAATGAGAATACAAAAAGAAGAAAAAAAGAAACTGGAAATTTGAAACAAAAAAAAAAAAAAAAAAAAAATAATGATTCAAACTTAGAAAAAGTTGAAAATAATGAAAATTCGAAAGAAGAACTCGTATAGTTTTTTGACTCGTATTTAACCGCATGTTTTGGTATTATCATGTCTCTGAATCTGCTTTAAGGATATCAAGATTCCGCTCTATTTTTCTTCTTCAAGAGGCTAAAACAAACGGTCCCGTCCGCGTCGAGGAAGAAGCGTGCTGCTGCAGCGATAGGTATATACAGTTGGCGGAGTTCGTGCGTTTCGTGTCGATGACCTTTCCGCTATGTCGACCGCTGAGAGGGGAATTAGGGGTCTATACGGGTCTACGCGCGGATGGGGCTTAAAGCGTTAACACACACGCAACCTGCGGCTATACTTGTGCAATAATTCAGCGTTAGTCTCGTCCATAAAACGTATATTCGCCAAATTTCGTACGAAAATTTGACAATTCTGTTATAAGAACAAAAAAAAATAAAAAAATAAATATATATATATATATATATATATGAGAGGAATAAAATAAAATGAATTTCAAATGAGGAAAATTTCTTTAGAACCCCTTATAGCTGCAACTCTAACGGCTTATCACTTTTTTATCACCATCGCGAAGCGAAGCTAAAAGTTAAAGGACAAGTTAATTAAAACAATCCACACTAACGAGTTCCGACTATATATCTAACGGAGTTAGTAGCGCGATATATTCCGCACTTTGTACTCTGTTCTTATGTAATATAGTGGTGCGGTGCAACTGTCTTTCCGCAATTACCGTGGCGGTAGTTATAGAGAAAACAGTGTAGATGAAAGGCCGCAGCCTCAGCCGCAGAGCCGCAGTAGTATATAGCGCAACGGTAGCGGTTGCCGCAAGACACCCGGAAGAAGAACAATTAAAAAATTAATTAAACGAACGAAAGCTCGTAGGAATATGGAAGACAAACATAGAGCGAGTGAGAGAGAGAGAGAGAGAGAGAGAGAGAGAGAGAGAGAGAAGGAGAAGAACCGAGATCAAAAGGATAACTTAGATGTTAGTATGTACTGACTATATATATATATATATATGTATAAGATTTTATTTTCTCTATTCCCACGTTATAAACTTGACAAGAGGCGATAAAAATTAGACGTTAAGAAAGTAGAAGACAAAGAAGAAGAAGAAGAAGAAGAAGAGGAAAAAAGGATAAAGAAAGTGTCACTGTTTTACTTGAAAAGTTTTGACAAAGATTTTAGTTACATTTTTCATTGTAGGTATAAAATATCACGTGTTACCGAAGAGTTAAACTTATGTGAGAAATATAATAAAGTAAAAACCTAGTAAGGGAAAACAAAAAAAAAAAAAAAAAAAAGAAAGAAAGAAAAAAATAGTTTCTTGTTTCTTAAAAATAATATCGGCGAGTAATTGTTTCGCGTTTAGCGAATCAACTCGTGGCCTCGATCCGCATAAAGGTCAAAGTTCGTGGCGTCGCGTCGCGGTCGTGAGAGACGCGCGTATAATATGACCTTGAGAAGTATCGTCAGACGCAAGCTTCTCTTCTCTTTTTTTTTTTTTTTTTTTTTTTTTTTATATATTCTCTTCTCTTCGCTAATACGAAGAAACCGAGAATACGTATATATATTATATATACCTATAAGTATATTAAAATCTTGATCGTAACTCGTGTAACACATAAGTATTTATAAGTTACGATTATAAATGAAATAATATAAACACGTGTTTAGATATAATTCGCGATCGTCGCTGCACGCTGCAGCAGTCTGTGTCAATTTGCAACCGGGGTCTGCAGTAGCAGCAAAACAGCGGTAGCAGCATAAGTAGGTATTAATAATACGAGGAGTATGGGGCCTCGCGCGCGGCGGGCCACCTTGGCAATGCGTTGACCCCAAAACTGGCGCAAACTACGACCGACCGTGGCTCGAGATTCGCTTGGCTCGATTGCAGCCAATTTACGTACGATTATATTATGATTACGGCGAATAGAGAATCGAGATACGACTAGGGTGGAGGAGTAAAGCATAAAGAGAAAAGACGAGAGAGAGAAAGAGAGAGATAGAGAGAGAGAGAGAGAGAGAGAGAGAGAGTCAGCAGCTCAGCATGGCATGGCATTCGAGGAGGGACGCAGAATTACGGTCGATCGAAACGGGACAGCCACTTCATTTCGTTAAATCTCACTCCCATAAATTCTCTTATTCATACCTCTGCCCCCCTTTCGAAAAACGTGCCTCGCTAATAAATCTGAGTTATCATATTCCCCTCGTTCTACTTCTCGGTGGTTTAAGGTATTTGTCATTAATTAGTTACCGCAGAACTTGGACACCTGAACTCCACACACACATATATATATATATATATATATATATATATACGCGAGTTATAATACTTGGTCTCGCGCAGAATAAACGCGCACACGTATACATATATATATATATATATCGAGAATGACTGATAAACGAATTAGATTATTGTGAAAATGAAGATAACGATCGAATCGAGTCAAGGAGACCTCCTTGACTCGATTCGATCGTTATCTTCATTTTCACTATCATAATGTCGAGGGATCAATTCCAATCTAATATGAATTAGATTATACATTTCATGTTATACCTATAGATTAACAAAGAGACAATAATTATTATTCACTAATTAGTTGAAATCGGTCAACTTTACTTAAATATTATAACTACTCTCTAAAGTTTCAAAATCATCTCTAATTACATTAACTAGATTATTCTAAATACAGAATTGAACCGAAATTAATGAAAGCTACGAGATCAAAGGATTCCCGATATAAGCGATATTATAGGTAATAGGGTTCAAGGTAAAGCTGATTGACGTTTCGCGGTTATGCCTACTAAACCTACGTTCGAAAACTAGAACGATCACCATCGTTCTTAAAATTAGAATTCTGATTGTAAGTTAGCTATAAGGTAATAATAAATCTGAAACTGTAAAACATAGGGTTATTATTATTATTATTATTATTATTATTATTTTCTTTCTTCCTTCCTTCCCGCATTGCAGTATAATATTTCGGAAAATCTGAAACTTGGTACACTTCTTGCATCTATATTTATAGTAGTAGGTATATTCGACGAAAGCTTAACAAATCTTTATCGATATAATTTTCGAAGTTGAAAAAATGTTCTTACATATCGACATTGCGTGATACCTATAATGAAAATTTGATAGTTAAAAATTTGTAATATTTGTCATGAATGCCTATACATACTGTATATAGGTATAATAAATGTGCAAAGTTTCAGATTATTCAGAGCGATATAGTACTGTATAATAGAAAAAATAAAAAATAACTCCGAAGTGCTGAAAAATGATGTGTTATTTAAATGGGGAAATTTGCAGACTTTGAGAGACAGTAACTATACTTATAGAACCGAAATATATATATAGGAACCTGGGGTTTCGGTAAAAGAAAATAATATATATATATACATATATATATAAAACAAGGACCAATGACACGAGGAATAAAAACCTTAAGGGAAAAGAACGGCGTTCTTTATTGTTTGAAAAAGACCAAACGAGTGTTTGTTCGTAGCATCCATTATACCTTTATATCTAATCTACGAGCGTGTAAACAGTCGAGCGATATAAGAGGGTGAACCGAGCCCCAGAGCAGGACAGGTTTTTCAGCCAATGCCAAAGGCGCGTTCAGTGGTTGGTATATAAATACATATGTATATATACATGTATACATATATACCTATATCCAAAGAAAGGCACGAACTCAATTCCGGAACTTGACCGGGGCCTATAGACCTCAAAAACGTTTGATCAGGCTAACATCTCCTTTTTTTCTCTCTCTCTCTCTCTCTCTTTTTTTTTTTATTTTATTTCGTTTTTCTTCTGTTCTTTTTTCTTATTTGTTCGAACCTTGATCCCAAAGTTTCTCAATTTTGGCTATACCCCAAAACATATAGTATAGGTACAAGAGACTGGGGGAAAATATTCTGACAATGATAATGGATTTTTGACGTTGGAAAAGTTTTCGAGAAACAATATTATTCGATAATAAATTCTACCTATATGTATTAGAGAATCCGCGAATTTTTAATCCGTAATTTTTCTATATTCTATATATTCGATACATTACAATGATAAAATAACAACATTTAAGAGTAAATAGAAGAAAAAAAAGAAAAAACTGTTTACACGTCCGTGACAATGAACCGCGAGAAGCGATAAAAAAAAAAAAAAAAAAGTGTACCTACCCGCGCCGCGTCGCGTCGCACAGTGGGGCCAAATCCCAAAAAGTTGGCCAAAAGTGGAAAAATAAAATTTAATTTCCGTGAATTTTGAGTCATGGGTTAGTTTAAGTTTAAGGGCCGATCCCCTATACCTGCTATTGTAATTCAGTTGAAAGGTAACCCTCAATCCAGCTAGACGTGCCACGCGAGAACCGGAGTTTCGAGTTCTATGTTCAATGGGACGCCAAATCTTTATATATTAATCGATTTTAAATTTTAAAAATGGAATCGACAGCTGAAAGTAAGTATAATATTATCATGTATTACTAATTTATTAATAATAGTTCATGTGATAACAATAAACGAAAGTTTTGTACGGAAATAAACGGAAAATTACAACTTAAAATTTCAAACACGTAGAGAAAAGTTCATGAGTTCTGTAAAGCTCTGCGACCGGACCTATTGGATATTGTAGATGGAACTGTTATTAAATGAAAAAAAATCAAAATCAGCTGCTTCTAGCTGCTTTTATATAATTGGCGCGAGTTCTTGCAATGAAAAACATAGTTTTCTGAATTTTGTATATCGAAAACGCTAAATGTAGAAAAGTAATTCAGATATAAATTGTTGCGATTGGCAATATCTATTCAGGAGTGTACTAATGTTTATGTTTTTTCATCATTTTTCATTTGTTATTTATTTATTTATTATTTATTATTTATTATTTATTATTTATTATTATTCAAATATTTTTTGTTTGCTAAAATTGCTCTGAAATGATCATCAGTTACTTTTCATACTATTTACGCACCATTACTCGTATACACTCGTACTGGTATCGAGATTTCTTTCCAGAAAATTTTCCGAATCGACTGACTGTGAGTCTAATTATTCGTCGGATGACGATGCGTAAACTTTCAAGCAATTTATTAGATAAGAGATTTTCTGTATCCCAATATAATAAATGGATTTATTTTTTACTTTCGACTTTTTACTGCACTTCTATTCCTTCATTTAAGAAAAATGATCAATTTTAGCCTACAGCACTTTCTGTGAAGTGCTAAACTTCTACGAAGTGGTGGTTTCTGCTGGATCCGCCTTTTGGTTTATCCAAATTTTGACTTCGGTTTTGTAATCAGCGACCCCGAAAACACCCGAGTACTGAATTTTACCTGAACTGAACATACTTTTCGAAAAAATTTCAGCCATATTGTATCCGCCATTTTGTTTATTCAAATTTTGACTTTGGATTCGTAATCAGCGACCCCGAAAACCCCCCGAGTACTGAATTTTACCTGAATTTGAAACGTTTCCGACTTTTGGCCAGCTTTTTGGGATTTGGCCCCACTGTGCGTCGTAACGCCCCGCGGGTACGAGCGTAAACTCTGAAACGCGTATTAACCATATGTATATGTATACACGTGTATGTACATAGATACAATACCTACGTACGAGTACACGGGTACGGTGCGATACACATACGACGTAGACAAAGATGAGGCAACGGACCGCGAGGAGTTCCAGGGACAAATTGACTTCGAAATGTTGTTTTCGACGAGGCCATACCAATGATCGCTGCAGTAGGTATATACTACATAATTACATACCGTCATAGTATTTCAGTATAAGAATAGCGGAACTGCATGAGTATACCTACTACACGAAAGTATATTATGTATATATATAAGAGAATAACGAGAGAGCGAAACAAAGAAGTTTCTTTTTTTTTTTTTTTTTTTTTTTTGGTTACACCGCCATTTATTCTTAAAAACGAAAGAAAGAAGAAAAAAAAAAAAAAAAAAATTACGAAACATATATAGAGAGATAAGAAAATAAGAAGATACGTTGAATTTCTATGAATTATTCAAAAGTTTATGCAATTTGCCCATTTCGTATATTATAGCTTCTAAATATATATATACTTACGTCTACTATCGGGATATCGATTCGCGAAACTACTCTCTGCACGCCTTATACGCTTCCTGTTACTCAATAGCTTAGTAGAAGCGCGGATAGATATATATACGAAACCGAGTAGTTATCTGACCAGAAATCTCCCACGCCTTCTCTCTTTGAAACTGACTCGATAGAATAAAATGAGAGTGTTGTGAGTATGTAACCTATACGTACGTACATACATACATACATGCATAACAATGAATGAATTTTTTTAAATAAAATACGAAAGGTAGCTAATATAATGTACCTACCTATAGACACGTTTTTTTTTTTTTTTTTTTTTTTTTCGGAAAAGGAACTAAGTAACGAGAGAAAAAAAATAAAGACGAGAAAAAAGAAAAAGAAGAACAAGAACAAGACGAAACGCAGGTGTAGTACTTCTTCATCTTCTTATAGGTAGAACAAAAAAAAAAAAAAGAAAAGTTGAAAAAAGAAAAACTGGGTCGGTCAAATCTTCGCCCCTATGCGCGTATTTCAAACGATCTATTTTGATCCGAAAACCAGCTGCGCGAAACTCCCGACAACGACGACGTACAGCTTTGTCCGTTCGTTGTCTAGCTGAGCTGTGCTCAAGCTTCTACTATATACCTCGTATATGTACGTATAACCATATCAAGCTTCCACATCCTCATACTTGTGAACGACGAAGGTCCTATCTATACCACGTGTGATACGTTTATACGCGTGCGCAGATACCTATGTACTACGTTATCTCACATTATATACATATATCTATCTATGTATATGTATATGTTTTTATATCTGATTTAACGCAGTAAGACATTACCAATACAAATAAACCGCGCAATCAGACACCGGCTTATCAAAGTGACTTCTTTTCTTATCTCGTATAGGAATCGTCGTCGTACACATAGAACGTGTAGCCTCTGTGACTCGTTTATCATAGCAAATTTGAACCTAATTTAATCGAACGAAATAGTCTTCTTTTTTTCGATTTTAGTTTTATTTTTATTTTTATATATCTTATCTATTTTCTTGAATTTTACGATATAATATATTTATAAAACGTAGAACGTATAATATGAGTATATATATACCTATACCTATACATTTCGCGAATTAATATCACTGTGTCGAGGAAAATGAGAAGCAGAAATAAAAGGAGATTGAGGATAGCAGGAGACTAAAAATAGATACGTTTTCGTCGCGAAGTCAAAGCGAATAATTACACGGGCGTTAATTGGGCACGTCCGACCATCGCTAGGCCTCTTGATCAGTCGTCGTCTGATGGCAAACTGCGTTTGATCTAGATTCTTCTTATAACAAGTTTAACCGACCCATCATCATCATAATGATAATCCTAATCATCATATCTTCATACAAGCACGTGGCCGAAGATGAGATTGCAGAAATTCTTCTTTCTAGTATTTCCTATTTTATTTATTTATATATACCTCTTCATTAATATATACGTATGTAATTATATATATAGAAATATGTGCATAGCGACGATAAAAAATGATGAAATAAATAATATAATAAAATAAATATTATAGATATTATTTCTAACCAAAGTGACGACTGGACTATGGGAGAAACTAACGAAATAAAGAAATGAGTAGGTACGTTGGAGTATATGCCTATAGGAGTTTGGGTTCGTTTTCATCTAGATAGGTGCTCGTTTGGTCCGAACCCTCATCCGCGAAAGAGAAAGAGAAACGAGAAACGAGAAACTCCCCCGTTTCCAGCTCGGTTCCATTGTGTCAGGTTAAATAAAAGGAGTCCTTCGTTCTTGGTTCCTCGTTCTTCGTTCTCGGTTCTTATGGTTCTACGTCCTTTACTCATCTCCGTTCCCCACCTCGGTAAGTATACGATATAGCTAGCTCAGTTAGTTGCGACTTTAGGATAGGTATATGTACAAGGAGAGAAAACTCCAAGGCGAATAAACCCGCAGGGGAAAACAACACGCTAAGACCAACGGAGAAGAAACCCCTAGTCTCTCTCCAGCCAGCCAGCCTCCTCTCGCGGGAACAAAGCTCAAAGAATGGAACTGCATTGTTGTAAGCTACGCGCCCCGAACGTTTTCTCCTTGTCAAGCCCGAAAAAAAAAAAAAAAAAAAAAAAAAAAAACCACCCCTTCTCATACTTCGCGTGTATAACACACATTTCATAAAAACTCGCACGCATCCAAAGTACATTTTTACAGCATCAGGTAAGTGCGAAGCGCTGGCAGCTCAGCTAAAAATTGATGTATCTTTTTTTTTTTTTTTCGCTTTTTTTTTTTTATTTTCAAACAATTTTTTTGAACCAAAGAAAAGAAATAAGATTCAACTGCGAGGTGCCGACTTTGTCCCGGTCTTGTCTATCAAACGATTTCAAATAATTATAAGCAATAAAAATGAATGATTGTGTTATCGGATAAGTAATTAGAAGTATATTGATCCAGAAGAGATTGGATTGACATTAAAGCGACGTTTATATACTTTGTATCTATTGGTGGGTACTAAGTACGTGGTTAGGATGGATAGATATAGATATAGATATAGATATAGATATATAGGTATAAGTATATATAGTATAATACATATTCATAAGAAAAAGAGAGATAAAGAGCTAAATAGAAAAAGATAGAGAAAGTTAGAGTGAGGAGAAGAAACAAACGAGATCTCTGTTCGTGGCCCACTTTTTGTCTTTCGAATGTCTGCCTGGCTGCTGCGGCTCACGACGAGTAAAGTAAAGTTGCGGAGAACCGTGATGCGCGAGCTAGCTACTAGTGGGCTATTGCCTGTCCGACTTTCTCACAGTTAACGGGGCATGTGGAAGACCAGTAGCTCGGTTATCCATATTACTATATACACAGGCATACGTATACGTGTACATATGTACATATATATATATATATATGTATAATATAGTCTATACGTTAGGACCTAAGTTTTGTAAAACATGAGATGATTTTCCGCAACCAAGTCTGTATATATATATGGTTAAAGAATTGGTAGTAGGTTACCGAAAAAAGAGAAAAATAAACAAGAAAAATTCGAGAAAAATGGTAAAAGATTGTCTGAAAATATTAATATTTCATAGTCTGATAAAATTTGAAAAAATAAAAGTAATATTTTCATAAAGAAATGATTTACATTTTTGGTAACTCTGTTTTAAACTTAATAATATAATATATCTTGTATATAGTATAATATATATATATATATATATATATATATATATATACGAAATATATCGTTTACTCGGTTTCAGATTCTCGCATTATATATATACCTTACATGTATAGGTATCTATCTACTACGTAGATGTATAATAATTTCTTATATCGTTTGCCAGGAGGATATTGAAAAAGTTTTTAATATCCTGGAGAAGTTAATTGAAATTACTATTTCACGAGTTAAATAGTTACACACACACACATACATACATACATACATACAAAAATAAGAAGTAAAAAAAAAGTATAGAAAGGTATATATATATATATATATATATATATATATATTTAAATGATTAGATAATAACATCAATGAACCAAAGGTTAGAAGGCAACGTGACTACATTTTTCAACCATCTATACGATTATATTTTCTATATTTCATTATATATTAGGTATATAATATGTATTTAAAATATATGTTAATTTTTCAGCTATAATTATATCTATATAGGTATGTACTTTATACCGATACTATACATCGATCAACATATCGTCACTCCTATATCATAGCACAAATCGCAGAAGGGCATGAAACGTTAATTGAATAGCGTTTTCATTATATATACATATAATACACCATATGGTGTACATGTATATATATTTATATGTCCATGTATGTAGGAATATAAATGAAAAGTTCCAACAGCGCGTAATGTCGACTGGATTGCAGAGATGAATGTATGTATATTGTGTATATGTATATATATGTGCGTGTGTGTGTGTGTGTGTGTGTGCGTGTGTGGCGACGTAATTCACTAATGTTCTGGACAGTTTGACGGTTTGTTAATCTCCTGAAGGCCGACAAGAGAACGAACGAACGAATGAACGAATGAACGATCGAATGATTTTCCTGTCTCTATACTCCGAGCCCTCCTAAAGACCTATAGATATGCATAACGTTACTGCACGATTCCCTGCGTGATATATTATGACGGATAACTTGCCGCGTGCGCGCGCGCGCGCTCGCGCTATATAGCGCGTGCTTAAAACGTATCGTATACGACTAACGTATAACATACAATACCTACTATATATACGTTACCGTACGATTATTATAGCCTTTGCTATACAGAAAGTCGGTGAACGCAAAGTACCAGAAACACGCCAACACCCATAACATGTATTTTACATTATCTTTGTTCACGCGAGTTAAAACTTTTCCGGAATTTTATTCACGATGTGCAACCTGCACAGGTCTTATATATACCTATGTATGTATGTATGTATGTATGAATATACATGTGTAAATATATATATATATAGATGCCGAATGAAGGTTTCGCGAGTTTGTTGTTGCCGTTAGCTAGAAAGTTTGTCAGCTCGATAACCTCTGCCGCTGTTGAGTGTGTAATACGATAACAACTCCACGACGAGGACGACGTATACGAAGACGAAGACGACGACGTCGACGTTAAAGATAGATATTATTATATTTATTATATTTTAAGTTAATCTTATATACATACAGATATATGTCTAAATTCCAAAGCAACAACGACGACGTGTTAATGTTATATATGGGCAAATCTCTGAAACCTCGAATTTTTGTGTCACTCTACATTCTTTATACTAATACATCATTTTTACCCATTTATCAGTGAAACATAAGGTTGTATATGTTGTGTAGATCATGTGAATAGAAAAAAAAAATACTAGCGCACAAATTTTCAAGTCAAAAATGCATATGATACACATATAAAATAGCGAAATTGGCACATTCGAAGATGTCACTCCCTCATTTTTATTTTATTTTTATGCTGTAAAATTTGGTGCATTAGTTGGTAATGTTTGAATTGGTGATGAATTGAAAGCATTAAGAGAGCAGAATAGAATGCAACATGTTAGAAGTATGTGCTCACAATAGGAGAAAAGTTATGAAGAGTCAAAGTGGTGTGACTACTTTTTTAAACTTGTAATATTTATGACTTTTATAGCGCACCGTGGTTGGTGCATACCTGAAATCGTTATCAGACAACATCGATCGTGTTCTAGGGCACAAAAGAAGTAAATCTAGACGTGACAGGATTATGTGCTCGCATGAGGGGGTAGTTAAAATACATCTTATTGAAAAGTAGACAATACGTGCACCGAAGTAAAAACGAATACTTCTTATTGGCACATCGTCTGCTGATGAAAAATCTAGCTGAATACATTTGTGCACTGCTGTTTAGTACACTATTGAATCAAAATTCACCCGCACCATCTCCTTAACAATTATTCAAGAAGTTACGGAGTGAATAGTAAATGCGAAAAATCCAAGATCATACAATTACACGCGTTAGGTGAGCGGATCCACGTCACCTCACTCAAAAAAAAAAACCGTCAAATCACAGAACTTTGCGCCATTCAAAATATCTGTAGTACTATAGAAAAAAAAATACAACTTCAAGGATTTCGAAAAAAAATTTAAAATGGCGGATTTGGAGCTATGTTAATTTTCATAAACCGCTGTTGCACCGCTATGTTTGAAAATTCATATCTCCGAAAGTATCAATCGGAGCAGACTGATCCTGGAATCATTTTGTTCGCAAAAGTATGCGCTTTCATACAAAAAACTTAATTATCACCTTATTTGTATTTTTTATCACCTTATTTTCTAAAAATGATTCGAAAATCACAAAAATATGAAAAAACGTTGATAATGATTGGTGCGTTGCTTCAAAACGTTGCACCACGTTAGATTCTGTATTCTAACAGCTGACGGGACGTATACTCAAAATTTCAGGCATGTGCTCAAGAATTGAAAATGAAAAAAAATTCCTTAAAAAAATTCGAGGTTTCAGAGATTTGCCCATATGTATACCTATATATTAATATATATGGCGCGTGTGATATTAATATCGAGCATATTCTGTTGATGATATTTAACGTATTTTTTTTTTTTTTTTTTTTTTTTTAATTTATCATCTATTTAAAATTACTCGATAATAATATTTGTCATAATTAATGCATACAAATTTTGTATTCCTTTAATATCAATTGAAACGAAAAAATCTCAAATTTGAAATAATAATGAAGAATGACGTTGGCTAAGGTATAACGGTGGAAAGTAAATTTGTAAATGGTTGGAAAAGTAGGCGTGGAAAAGCGCAGGCAATCTGTGCCGATATTGATTTATTAAAAGACGTTTTCTCTCCCGTTCTTCTTCTTCTTCTTCTTCTTCTTCTCCTTCTCTTCATCCTCATCCTCGTCCTCGTCCTCCCCCGAACCGTTTTCGATGGCCCAGTATTTTAGTGCGGCTCGTCTCTTCGCCTCTTTTCTTCTCACTTTTCTCTCTCCTCCTCTTTACCCTCACGACCTTTCAAATAAACTTTACGATCACCTTACTGACGGGACTGAAGCTGAACGGGGGACCCTGGCCTCACCCTATATAACTAAGACCCTCTTAACAACGTCTTTTATTAAAAAGTTAAGACTCAACGAGTCATCAGCGTGTAACGCGAATCTAAGAACCGAAAAACGACGCGTCTAGACTCTCTTGCCAAAAGGACAAGAATAAATTAAAACAAAAGCGCACCTATATCTATGTACGTATTATAGTAATTCGATCAGAATAGACCGAAACTGAACATTTTCGTTTCTAACTTTCAACAATAATTAGTATAGCCGCAGGTTTTATAAGCATTAAGCTGATGCCAACCCTATACTCGTTCTTTTCCGTGAAATTGATAATCACGCCATGAGAAGGTAATATATCTTCTTTTTTTTTTTTTTTTGTAACTTCGGTTCTTCTCATATTTTTTTATCATCCAACTATATATTCATTCGTCTAAATAAAAACGATTTCTCGAAGAGAAATGCATTCTGCAACAAGAAAAAAGAAAAAAAAAAAAAAAAAAAAATTCCCGTGGGATGATTTTCGAATTTTATATATGGAAAAGCACCTTAAATGTGACACATCGAAGATACTCAAGAATTTTAAGAGCGAGAGTGAAAAAAATAGAGAAAAAGAGAGAGTGACGTTGAAGATAGTTAGATTGATGCGGGATTGATGTAATAAATATTACAGCTAAACGAGTGAATTATAATTAAAGAAATATTTCAGATCAAGCAGGTAGTTAGACAGTTAGTTGGTTAGTTGGTTGGTAGCTGTTTGACAAATTGAGAACTGCATCGACAGGTTAATCAATCTAATGAATCTAATGAGTCTAATGCCGTGCAGACAACTTATACTCAGATAGGTACGTATATACATATATATATATACTATATATACTGACAAAGGAATGGCTTGAGGCAAATACGGAAATGATCGTTAATTAATTGACTACTCGCCGAGAAGAAGATTAAGTGGAATACGTAGGTGTCTGATGCAGTATAAATAAAGCTATAAATTGAATAAACCGTGAAAACGAATTCTGCAGATTAGAATACACGTAGATTTGACGGAAAATAAAAAAGAGAAAAAAAGAAATATACATAAGGAAAGGAAAAATAACGAAAAAAAAATCTTGAGGTGGGGAATATAAATGTATTATTAAATCGGAATTAAGTGTTTTCGGCTATTTTTTGAAAGGCAACGATGTTCAGGTGTTCAGGTCGTTTGAAATCTTTTCACGATGCGTTCGTGACGTCGTTTTAGACCTGCCAACCCGGTCCAGCCCAAACCAGACTCAGGCCAATCCTAATCCCTACCATAAACGTTGGAACTAGTAGAATCCTCTATGTCGAAGCAAGCAACTTTTCTAAAGCATAGAAACGAGCGCGAGCCAAATAAAAGTCGTCTAGCATTCCTATGCTATTACTAGTTTTAACGTTTCAGACTTCTGCAGTATTCTTCATTCAAATGTGTGAATTTTTTTTTTTTTTTGTTTTTTTTCTTCAAAGTTCACAAATTTTTTGCTCGGCGAAAAATTAACCGTTAATAAAATAGGCGCGTAAACATGTATGTGACGCATTGGTTAGTCTATTGCCTGATGACGTCACGCGCGGTGACGTGAGATAGCTGCTTATCCGATAATTGACTTTGTGCATATTTGTATAGTTTCCTTTTCTTTTTTATTTTATTGATTATTTGACCGGGAGACACGTTGGATTTATTTGTTAATTATTTTCCGAGAAATTTGTCCCAACGAAAAGATGGTTTTCTTATTCTTTTTTTTTTTCTTTCTTTCTTTCTTTCTTTCTCTATTCCCCTCTTTAACAAATTCCCGAAATTAACCTGAATGACTACTAAAATACAGAACATAGTATATATGTTTACGCATATATATTTATAACTCGGAGTTGCGACCTTTCCAGCTGTTTAGTTGGCTAGATGTCAAAAACAAATTTTAGAATCGTTGATCGCCGCGAGCACGGACATCCTTCAAGAATAAACTAAGACAGTGAAATTTCATTGGTATGCGCCTCGCTAAGAACAAATTCCGTGAACATTATTATTAGCGATGAATAAAATAATAAAACACATGGAACCTCCACAAAATATCATAACATTCACCGAATATACAAGCAAGCCACAGCTCGTGAAAATGTAGGTCAGTATGTTAACCGCTCACTTTCACGTGCTAATTTATTTTTCAATGAAGAAAAAAAGAGAAAAAAAAAAATACGAAAAGCAATAAATCGACTTTCGTTACTCAAGGCTGAATACTGTGTGAGCAGAAAAAAAAAAAAAAAAAAATTGTAAATTTTTGATGACTCAATTTTTCTATAAAATTTTCCATTTTTTTTTTTTTTTTCTTTTTCTTTTTTATACATATTTTAGTAAAAATTATTTCTTAACGAAATTTTTCGTTAAGGAATAATAGATCGAAACTTTCGTAACGAGTGAAAAGAAAGAGAGAGAAGAAAAAGAAATATATTGATTTTACTATTCCCAGAGATTAAATAAATTGTGAAATAAAAACTCAATTTTGAAAACCCCTGTTTTCTAGTTTAATAAAAGAAGAAGAGGGGACCTGACGCAGGGACTGTATCTAGAACAGTACGATTTCAATGCGTAACACGTTTGCCCTTATCTAAGTAATTCCAAGAGAGAATTCTGTGCGGAGTAGAGTACCTATACCTACTTACTAAGAGTACTACTACTACTACTACTAGTGATACTACGAGAGAAGCAAGCGCAGAGTTCGAGTCGCACGGTGCGGTATGGCACTTGGTTATTTCGTCGACGGCGTCGTCGACCTGTACACGATTCAAGCTCAACTCCTGCTCTGCTCTGCTCTGCTCTGCTCTGCGCTAGCTGCGTGGCGCCGGATTATGCATACGAGTCAATTCCCATTCCCATTCGGTTGCGACAGTTCCATCGAGACTCGGGAAAAACTCTTCCGGTTTTATTTTAAGGAAGGACAAATCTAAAAACCCGAATTCAACTTTCCGGGTAATCGCAATCTTGGGTTTTATTATATACTTATATATAGGTATACGCATACAATCTATACCTATAAATATACCACTACTTCGGCTTATCTATTATCTCATAAATACACCTCTCTCTCTCTCTATATATATATATATATATATATATACATTAGGGCTAATCATTTTGGGGTCATATTTTTTGATTTGCCCTCGCACCCCTCAAAATGTGAGTGTATGAGGTCAGTATCAGCACCTATCAATATGACCACGGTGCGATTTTTTTTGGCGTGGCCCATTGCAAAAGTATTTTTCCCATTCAAATAACACGGGAAATGTTTTTTTTTTTTTATTTGAAATTTTATTCCAATCTAACGAATCATCGCGTTGTGAAAATCAATACATATTCTTGTAGGAAATTAAACGATCTCCAAAAAAGGTCTGATATGATTTTTGGCTAAGTCCACTCGTTTGAAAGTTATTGAAGGTTAAAGTTCAATCTCAAACGGTATATGATGACTTTTTTTTCGACCTAGCGAAAAATCGTATCAGACCTTTTTTGGAGATCGTTCAATTTCGTACAAGAATATGTGTTGATTTTTACAACACGATGATTCGTTAGAACGAAATAAAATTCCAAATAAAATAAAAAAACATTTCCCGTGTTATTTAAATGGGAAAAATACTTTTGCAATGGGCCACGCCAAAAAAAATCGCACCTTGGTTATCATTGATAGGTAGTAATACTGACCTCATACACTCACATTTTGAGGGGTGCGAGGGCAAATCAAAAAATATGACGCCAAAATGATTAGCCCTAATATACATGTGCATATACTTATATATATATAGATTTTATTGCGTCGATCTATTGGAGTAAAGATGCAAATTCACGAAACACGGTTATTTAAAAAAAAAAAAAAAAAAAAAAAACGAAGACTCCTCCATTTACGAACACCCAGGATATCCTAGATCTAGATTTAGACCATTCAGACGTGGTAAATTCTTGACAAATCGATTGACTCTATCAAATGTCTAAACATTAGTACTACTATCGAAAGCGATGTATTAACTCTTTTATACGTACCTAAACTTAGAGAAAATGAATTATTGGAGTAAGAAAAAAAAAAACAAAAAAAAAATGGAAAACGTATTTTTTACGGTAATTCTCGGGCGTCTCGTAAACTGAAATTGATAAGTATACCCGTACCCTGACCTACACACGCGTGTTTCTCTCGCGCGAGTAAGAAAGGAAGGAAAGAAGGAAGGAAGGAAGGAAGGAAGGAAGGAAGGAAGGAAGGAAGGAAGGTGGGAAGGAAGGGTTTACCGCACGTCGAAGGTAGGCTGCTGTAGCTGTAGCTGTAGCTGTAGCTGTAGATAGGTAGGTAGATGGAGAAGAGTAGGTACAGAAAAGGGAGAGAAAACGCCGGTTCTGGAGCACGGAGCAGTTTAAGTGACGCACAGTGGCATGATGGCGGGTGGTATGGGTCGCCAGGGCAACCAGTAGCAAGTAGCAAGGCAACCGACCAAGCAAAAGCAAAAGCGGTATTCAGAGGCAGTTGGCAGGTCTTCGATTATTATTATTATATATTTTTTTTTTTTTTTTACACAATTTTTTGTTGATAAAAAAAAAATTTCATTTCCCTCGTTTCGTTTTTATAAATTCTATAGAACATAACGTGTAGAATTATTGGTATAGTATATTAGTTGTTATAATAAATTGAAAAAAAATAATAAATAAAATGAAAAAGAAAAAAATGGGAATAAAAATAAAATAAAAAAAATAAAATAACAAAAAAAAAAAAAAAAATTGACAGACTTTTAACAGTTCTTTAACTCTGCGCTCGAATTTTCGTTGTTTATAATCCATCTTCTGACCAAAAGTTTATTTTATCCCAGGTTTCGATCTACACTACTTATAACACCGCGCGCTCTATCAATCTTATCTTTACTTCTGGTCTGTCATCGGTAATGCGTGAGTAGAAAAAGAAAAAGAGAAAGAAGTAAAAAAAAAAAAAAAAATTGAAAAAAATAAAAAAAAAAAAAAAAAAAAAAAGCAACCTGTGCCTGCCTCCTGCTTACTTACTGCTTGCGCTCTACCCCCCAGTCACGAAATACATCTACGCTGGCAGCTCTACCTCCCCATCGACCTACACATATATATATATATATATATATACCTACCTACTCTTTTCCTAAACTTACTTAGTTCCTTCTCTTTCTTTCTTCCTTCCTTTTCTTCCCCACCCTCCCTCCTCAATTCAATCTTTTACCCACTCTTCGTGTGTGAAAAATTTGTTTGCCCTCTCAACCTGCGAGACATTAATTATACTGTTTACAAGTTTTGACGTGGTTTTCGAACTGGTTTTTACACTTTTGGTTTAGTTATTTAATAACATATTATATAACATTGAAGTTTGCATCGTTGGAACGCAACGAAATTCAACGTAAATTTATTAAAAATATACATAGCATAAAAATGATCCTACTAGGTTTATGAAGATTTTCAAGTTATTTCTAATCGTTTTCACTGTTCAAACACAGCAGGATCATTTTCTGTAAATTAAAATATTTAAATAATTTTTTTTTGGATTTCGTTGCGTTCCAACGATGCAGACTTCAATGTCATAATATTATGATTATTATTATTATTATTATTATCGTGTACCTGCGGCTCTACTTTTGCTCTTTATAAAATATCAATCAGTTATGTTTTTTTTATTTTTATTTTTCGATCCTGTGTAACTTACAAGTGCGAAAGAAAATAGTACGTACATAAGAAGAGTCTCCAAAGAGACCCACCACCCGCATATTGATAAATTTTAATTCAAATATCTTAGCACTTGTTTAGCGAGATATCGACATTGGGTATAACGTAATTACGTGGTGTATATTATTACGTGTCACAAATCAAAGGGCGAGATATTCCGTGACTACCTTAATCAGCTAATTCCAACTTTCGAGAATAACAATTATGCCGAAACAATTTACGCCCGATGAAATCTTCCTTCATTTCACACGATTTAGAGAAACACAAAGCGCGAAATAGAAACAGGATTTATCCCTTGTCTCTTCCCTAAGGCTGTATAAGGGAAAATCTCAACTAAATTCTAAATGCAAAACTTTGTTAGAAAATTAATTTTCTTCTTCTTTCTTTGATTTTGATAGATTTTTTTTTTTTTTTTTTTTTTCCAATTGTACGTAATTTTACCAAAGGTAGGTAGGTAAGTACTTATTTATTTATTTCGACCTCAATAAAAGAAGAAGAAGAAGAAGAAGAAAAGAGTAAAGGGGGAAAAAAATAAGAGGAAAGGATGTAGCCGTCTATATGATACCAGAAATTCCCTTCTTCTATATAACGTCACCCTTACACGGATAATACGACCCAGAATACGTCTCTGCCTTCCTCTGTCGAGAATAACTCACAGTTAGGGTTTAAGGTTAGCAGTACGAGGGGAGAGCTTGGGTCGCCTCGGGTCATCTTGGGTCGTGGCAAAGATTTCGAGGGTCGTCAACGTTCTTTGTTACACTAGGGGGGGATCGGTCTCTTACTGGGCTGTGAAGTGAAGTGCACGTTTTAAAGTCAGACGATCGCTATACCAATTGCCGAGCAATTATATCCTATTATAATATATCCTATAATAAACACACCCACACAAAAAAGAGAAAAAAAAAGAAAAAATCGTTTTTTTTTTTTGTCTATCTCCCTAAAAATCTACAGGCAGTCTGAAATTATCGGTAAATATGAGTCAGCGAATTTAGTCAAGATATTAAAAAAAAAAAAAAAAAAAAAAAAAAAAAACAATTCTTTTTTTTTATAATTTCGTCTTTTCCAATGCCGTGTCTTTCGGTGTTTTTTATTGGGAATCTTTTTTTGTCTTTTTTTTTAATTTCTTCTTCGTATATTAATTTAATGGGACTATATACTCAACAATCCCAGACTGTGTTTAATGAATTGATTACCCTTGTCTGGTAAACTATAAGTAAATCTATAATCTTCTACTTAGTTGCTATACTAAATGATGCACGCGTTTAATTCAAGGTGAGATGTAAATTCATTACTATTTACGTAGTAATTATACAACAGCCTGAATTATTACAACCAATTCTGAATAATATAGTATACATATAACGATACTACTATATCCAGCAACGGTTATTTTGAGAAGTGATAAAAACGTATAGAAGGAAATATAACGAAAAAATTAATTCATTAGATTTCTGATTTTTTTTTAAATATGTATATTTTTATTATATAATTTGAGAAAAAAGGTTGTTTCCTTCATTTACGCTAATATATATGCAGACACATACTCCGGTTCTATTCCTGTACCTATATTATATATATGTATATATTATAAGTAAATGAACACTCGACGACGTACCCTAAATTTACCGTAAAAATTAGGAGATAAGAAAAGAAGAGAGAAAAAAATGATGAAAAAAAAAAAAAAAAAAAAAAAAAAAAAGAGACCCCGAGAGACGCATTTATCGAGCGTGAAGTAAATTCGTGTCATAAAGAGAACAGACCATTGTCCTTTTTTTCACCTCTACTCCCGGTTTGTCCAATAAATTATCTATTTTTTTCTGTCTCCATAATAATATATCGGACGCGGTCACTCTGGATCGAGCTTTAAATAAATTCCTCTCATGCGTTCAAGTTGAATAACTTTGTTTAATGAAGACTGACCCGTGAATGATATATACACAATACCGAATTAGTATTCATGTAAATGAAAAAAAAAAATTGAACAGAGTAAGGTTGTAGAGAATTATCTTCTGAAGATAGTTTTTTTAGTAAAGAAAAAGAAAAAAAAAGAAATGAATAATTAAAAAACTTGTATAATTAAAATCTTTCATGTTTTAATTTTATTTCCTGTGGTCAAAAATGACCAAAGTTTTTTTAATTTTTGTTGTTTTTTTATATGTGTATTAGTTCCAAAAAGTACAAAAGAAAAGAAAGAAAGAAAAAAGAAAAAAGAAAAAAAAAATTATACGTTGATGTCGTCGATATTCTTCTTCGGGACAGACACTAAGCGAATTGGGAAGTAGCTCAGAAGTTTGGATCGAGAAGTCGTGGAGGAATGTCTTCCTGGACAGAGAGAAATCGTAGGTATAGGTACGCGACGACGGAACGGGGAGCTACTTTCTCAAGCTGCGCGAGGAACTCGAAGTCTGAAAATCTTCGCAAGAAAAGTCAAGTGGACGTACATACGTACGTTGAGCGCATTATATACATAGTTGAATATTCCCACTTTCTCACGTCTAATGCAGCTGCAGAGGCTACGTTCAAAATCGTAATGACAACGAATATCGGATAAATACAAATTTGAATAATAATCATTAGGTTTTTTTTTTTTTTTTCTCTATTGTTTTCTTGAATCAATTTTAAACTGTAGTTTTTCTCTTATATAATAAAAGAAGCAGATATGTATAATTGTTCGATCGAATCTTGTTATACAGAATTCTGTCGATAAACATGAAAGTGTAGTTCGTTCAAAGTTTTTGGCAGACGTTGTTGAGAGAATAAGAAGAGGATGAAGAGAAGTAGAAGTAGAAGAATAAGAATAAGACGCTACATCAACTACTCGAAACTTTCGAGCCTTCTCGATGTGACTTTAACGTAAAAAGGAACGAATCGGGTGACCTACTTTTCTCTCCACGGTCGAGACCAAACCGGATATGTTAATTAGTCGACGTCGTCGTCGTCGTCGTCGTCGTTCATTAACGAGTCTTGAACGGCGGTACGTACGAATTCGGTGCGAATCGATCGACCGGCTATATGGAATTCTTAATTCGAAGGTGCGTCTATCTATCTATCTATCTATCTGTCTGTCTGTCTATCCAACCGAGGAAAAACTCACAAACGATCGATCCCTGGTTTCATTCCATTTTAGGAAAGCTGTAGTATAAGTACGTATATATGTTTGTGTACGATGTGATCCAACCGCAAACTTGATTTCTCACTTTATAAATCGCGGTTATATTTTTTTAAATCAATTTTTTTTTTTTTTTTTTCAACCTTAACTAGAAATAATTTTTTACCTATATAATAAATTTGTACAAGAAAAGAATAATAATTTAACTTGATAAAAAAAAAAAAAAAACGTGTCGACTTACGACATTGATTAATAATTTTGCTAAATGATTTTTTTTTTTATCGACAGAAATGATAAAGAAGAAATACTTTGAAAATTGGTGATAAAAATGAAAAGAAAAAAAGAAGATAAAGTTTAGAGGGAAAGAAGAAAATCAACAATTTTTTTTCAACACTAATCCTAATAAGCGAATATTTTTCACTTATTATCAAATTTCACACGAATAGATGTACAAATCGTGTACGAATTTACATGTATCACGCGATATAATTCAGTGACCCCCCCAGACGCAAAAGAAACGAAGGAAAGAAAGAAAGAGAAAGAGAAAGAAAAAAAAAAAAAAAAAAAGGAACAGCAGCGGTGTTGATGATGAATGAACGTATATGTTTGACAGCCACTAATTTTATTCTGGGTATAAGGTATAGGTATGGTATATGTATATGCTGGTGTATATATATAGCTGGTTCTATGACGATCGAATGAAATAAAATACCGATAAACAAACATCGAGTCATTATTATATATATATATATATATATATATTCAACTTGCGATAATAACTTAATCTAAAAAATTTTGTACGACGTAACGAATTGACCTAATTTTCCTCTTTTTTTTTTTTTTTTTTTTTTTATTTATTTTCATTTTAGCCACGGTTGCACTGTTGTATTTTATTCGAACGTCGCCAGCAGCTAAAACCCTATAAAATTTGTCATAAAAATAACCAAGCCTGAATTAAAGCAGTAGCATGCTTGCCTGCAGTCTTCTCCGCTAGCGTATATATAGCGTTAGACTATTAAAAAAACTAACTCCCTAAAAACTCGTGACTAAACGATTTTACAGAATTAAAACAAAGATATTCAAAAGCAAAAACTTATTATTTCATTAATTTTCAAATCTATTCATTTACAAATAATTCTTTCGATAAATTATAATATGATCGCGACTATTTTTTAATGAGCGTTTAAAACAAATTCGCAAATTTCTACAATTTAATATTATTTAAAATTTAATTTATGTATATATATTTTTTATTTTTGTTAATAATAATTGTAGATTTGCTAAAATAATTGCTGTAAATGAAAAATTTCACGTATCGAGTGTAAACAACAATCGTGTACAACGAACAGCTGACGAGACAGAAAATAAACACGTAAAAGTTTCAAAACCAATTTCTATTATTGTTGGACATAGAGTAGTAGGTATAGTAGTACTACATACCTAGCTAAAACCAGGTTTTCGAAAACTTTTTAGGAATGACTCACGAGTCTCAATATAATACATAAATTGCTTCGATAGTGTTTCATCACTTTTAAAAAATTCATTTATAATAGATACATAGTTAAAAAGTATAAAAACTGACTATTACTAATTTCTATTTCTATTTTCCAAATATGTAATATAAAAGTAAAATAAATGTTTAATTATATTCTATATGCGGCAATAGCTGACGAGTAGTACGTATCGAGAAGGGGGGGAGGGAAAATTTCAAGTACGCAATTAACGCATGTTAGTAATACCCCGATTTATGCTTCGGAGTTGTTATAACAAACATCGCAACGAGCTAGCTAGCTCTAGCTCTAGCTTAGGTCGGTAGGTAATAGGTATATATGATACGTTAGTGCATCGCGTATAATATGCCGAGGTAAAGCGAGATAGAAACTGGCTTGCCTGCTTGTCTGCTTGCCTGCCTCTGCCTGCCTGCCTGCACGAGTAAAGCAAGTAAACGAGGTTACTGGAACAGCCGGCGATTAATTTGCCTGCGAATAGTTACGCGGTTGAAAAAAAAAAAATAAATAAATAAATAAATAAAATAAAATTCGCAGAGCCTAGTATATAATAAAAGATTGATGAAATAGTGTCGCGTGAAACAGAGTTCGAAGTCCTAGGTATAGGTAAGTATGTAGTTGAAAGGCGTAAATGTATCGTTCCGAAGAGTTTAAAAGATAAAAATTAAATGCCTGAATCTTTTGTATTACCGCGTGTCAAAGCCGGTAAAAATTCAACGCTTTTTTAAGTACGTCAATATAAAACGATCTTATTTATTATCTTGTCATTTTTGGTTAGATAGCATGTTAAAAACTTTAATAATAATAATAATAATAATAATAATAATAATATAATCGTAGAATTTCCATGATCAAATTATAAACGTTAAACAAAATATGTGTGTCATGTGATAATAAAATATAAAAAAAAAAAAAAAAAAAACATCTTTCAAAGTTTTAATATGTGAATGAATTATTTTAAGAATTCGATTTAGTTATATATATATATATACGAAGTGAGTAGAGAAGAAGCGAACGAAGCGTAACGCCAATTTCTCTCAAGTGTTAAATATAAATTTACCCACGACGTCGTCGTATAGAAACGACTTCGCGACTTCACGACGGAAGTTGGGTAGGTAGGTATGTATAAGGAATTTCTGACTATGAGAGAGTAGAGATAGAGATGAATAAATACTTGGTAGATCATTATATATAATATATATATTTTATAAATAAATATAGATACTCACATAAATAACATCCAGAGTAAACTATCCAATGGTAATGTATGTATCCAATATAATCCAAAGAAAACGGGCACTTGTCACTTCTTTTTTTTTTTTTTTTTTTTTTTTTTTTTTTTAATAGGTAATGATAAACTATATGCAGGTAGATAGGTAGGTATAGTAAACTTGTACACTGTGATATATTATAACTTTAAAGCACCACTGAACAACAACTACTTCTTCTTCTTCTTCTTCTTATTCTCCTTGTTGTAAAATTAACTAAAATGCACTTTTGGCGATATAATAATATAATGATAATAATGTGATAGAGAGAGAGAGAGAGAAAAAGAGAGAAGATATATATATATAATATATATAATATATATAGAGAGGGATGATAATCAATCCTTATCTAGAAGTATTTGGCACAGCCATTGCACTCACGACCACAGCACCACACACAACTTATTATGATTTTAAGAAAATAATTACAATATACTATAGTGATTTATAATATATTATATTATATTATATGAAGAAAACACAACATAGGTTTTATAGCAGCCTTTTTTAGGCTTTTTTTGTTTCTTCTTCTTTTTTCTGCAATAAAGATAAGAATATTATAATATATTGTAGATATGAATTTATAATATTTAAACTATTTACGTATTTATTTAATTACGACGATGCGATGTGTTCTCGCGTGTTCGGTTATGACTTATGGTGAAATATATATTGACAAAAGAAAAAAAGGAAGAAAAATAATAATAATAACAATCATTCACTCACTCAGTTGCTTTTAGAAACGATGAATATATATATATATATCAAAAGCAACGCAAAAAAATAAAGAAAAAAAAAAAAAAAAACTTCTCACTTAACAAACTTTAATCCGCAAATAAACCGAGGCTTGGCGTTTATTATTTTTATCACATTAGTTATAATTCACATTTTTCCCTTATTCTCCTTCTCATTCTTCTTATTCTTATTCTTATTATTATTATTAATATTCTGTTCACTTTATTAAACGATTAAGCATTTATTCTTTTGACACTCTTGATGGATTTTACGGCAAGTCTCCTTCTTAAGAAATCGTAGGTTGGTAGTTGTTAGTTAGTTAATTAGTTAGTTAGTTAGGTTAGATTAGGTAGGTAGGTAGGTAGGTACCGATCAAACTCCTCCCTCCTCCCCCCCTCGGCGTTACGTAAAACTTGCGACGGGTTTAGATAACTAGGCCGAGTGCAGCAGTAATATAACAGATATATACGAAACTTCGCGTCAAGGACACACCGGGATACTAACCCATATAACGTAAAACATTTACACAGATATTAGATTTTTTTTCACTAATATATAACAAATGATCACAATATAACCAGCATTATTATTATTATTATTATTATTATTATTATTATTATTATTATCAGCCATGTAAATCGAAAATACAATCACTTCACATTAATATCCGTTTGTGGAGTTTAAACGTAATAGAATATATAACAAGAAAATCACATTCTTGTATATTATTTTTAGTTTCTTTAACTTTTTCTTTTATTTAACTTGTGCTCAACGCGCACGACGTAGAATAATATGGTTTATATCCGTTGAGAGAGAGAAAAAAATAAATAAAAATAAAGAACAGTTTGAATTAACGTCGATCGAATTCGTATGTAGTAACACTTTTGTATATTATTATTATTATTATTATTATTATTATAAGTAATAAACAAAAGAAAAGCAAAAAAAAATAAACTATATATGCGGCGTTCTTAAATATCGAAATAATAATTTTAATAATAATAATAATCGTACGTTTTTACACAAGTTTTGTTAACGACGAAATAACACCGCGGGCTCGCGCGATAAAATCGCTTATATTTTAGGGGGTGGTGGGGAAAAGGACAAACAACAAACTTTACGCTCGACGGTTATACGACGCAATCTTACTCCGGCGGAGATCCGACTCGAACTGAGCGCGCGCGGCGCGGCGCGAGCGAGCGGCTGATCGCTGATGACGACGACGACGACGACGACGACGACGACGGGAGCAGCGAGCGCGGCGCACTCGGAAACTCGGGAAGGGCCGCACCTGATTTGCTGCCACCTCACGCACACACAGTCGTACGGTATAAACCGCGCGGCTACAGAGAGAGACGGTCCTAGCGACTATAGCACAGCACTGGCTGTACTGTACGCACTGTTGCCAAGTCTTAATCGTGTCGCTACACAACGAGGGAACCAGCTTTCCCGTGTAACGCGTATTATACACACAACAAACCTCCATACTTTTTACGTTACACTTTATAGTACGTATGTATGTAAGTATATGTGTACATATATATATATATATATATATATGTATGTATGTACACGTGTAGGTATAGGTATAGGTAAGAAGAGAGGAAGAAGAAGAAGAAGAAGGGAAGAAAGAAAGAAGCGATTGCAGAGACCGGAGAGACCGACATACGGTTCTTTAGAGTTTTCAAGTCGTCGGTCGCGGGGCTTTACGCGTCGTATTTACTATTTAGAGTTTGAGAGATGGTCGCGTTCTCGATAACGAGGAACGTGAACGTCGTACAAATTCGATGAATAAACATTCAGAGAAGCGGAAGAGGGGGGGAGAATTGATTTTCGGCTATTTCTTTCGTCGGCTCTTATATATTTTAACGAGCATTTTTAGCCTTTAAGATATATATATATACCTACACTGGTAATATAAGGAAAGCTTAAAAAACCTATATTACGTCACAAGGTTTTAACATTTAAAGACGGGTTAAACAGAACCACGGCAACGCTGTGTCAGAGTCTATAGCACTGGTCACATACGACGACTATACGACTATCGTATAGACCGCATGAAGACCACGACTCTGACACGAGTGGTATAGGCCCGTCTAGTAGGTACATAAGTATATAATACCTACATCTCGAATAACTGAATCGTTAATTAATTATTAGCGCGTGGGAAATGCGAAACGGTCTATATATATATACATATGAAGAATGTATAGATATATTATAGTATAGTATAGAGGATTTCTTCCAAAGTTTAGATCTGATTTGCAAATCAAATTTAGTGATCAGAGGAGGAGGTAATAGTCGTCTACTTAATTCTTTCTAATAAAAAGAAAAGACAACTATTTATAGGCTAATCAAATGTCTGCAGCTTTAATCACTATTCTACTCATTGAACGGTCAACTTTTAAAATTAGCATGTTAATTAAATACGTGTCAATTAATATAGAATCTGTAATACCGATTGTAATTGTAAATTATTGTTATTGATTTATTTCAATAATATAAATAAATTAATAAATTAATAAATTAATAAATTAATAGAGAGACAAAGGGATAAGCATTGTTTATTATAGTACCTACACAGAAAGAAAGGGTAACTTGATTCAAGAAAATTTTGCGGTCCAAAAATGGAGACCGAAATTTTCTCGGATCAAATCAAAAATTTTCTCGAACCAAGAAAATTGTGCCAATTTTCTTGGTTCGAGAAAATTTTTGATTTGATCCGAGAAAATTTCGGTCTCCATTTTTGGACCGCAAAATTTTCTTGAATCAAGTTACCCTTTCTTTCTGTTTATAATTGAGAAATTTATCGAAATATTTATATGTATATAAACCTATATATATATATATAGGCATATGCCGCATACTTATATATGTCCCGCGAAGTAAAAAGAGAACTTCTTTTCAATACGGTCCAGAACCTAGGTCAAGTTTTTAAACTCCTATATATCTCGTCGCTCGATTGAGCATGTTGGTTCGGCTCTTCGAACTCTGATACATGCTATGCTACGGTATATATGCATATATATATATATATATATATATATGCGATTCGCGCGGGTGTGTGGGTATATATCTAGCCGACGTTTTTTTTTTTTCGCAAGCTCCTTCTCTCGCACGTATATCCCAAATAGAACGGTGACGCGCAATGATGATTTTTAAATAGCCAACAGTTTGCCAACCTTACTCAAAAGACGCGTCATTTATTTTCTAGACTTAAAATATAATACGGATAATGAATAACATACATATTTTAATTTATATACACAACGTTATTATTACTTTATTTACGAAGTATATATAAAACTTTTTTTCTTCGAGTCAACGATTTCGAAGGATATTTAATACATTCCCTGTAATATAAGTACCTATACATACATACTATAATATTTGATTAAAAATATTTATTTTTATCATAAATTCTGAATCATTTAAGAAGATTTTATACATATATATATATTATGTACTACGTACATAGAAACACGTAGTTATAATACGTATGTAAGTACATACTTACACCTATATTTTATATATACCGATACAGGGAATTACGTAACTGACACGCAATCGTATCATCGGTGTGGTTTGAGACCATTGTCAAACGAGCTGACTCTCCATCGGAAAGTCTCATTCAGTCTTTTGTGCTTGAATGATCGACCCCGGCGATTATATGGCAAGCGTGACACACTGCAATGCTTTGACTCGGCCTACATTATCTCCACCTGGTATTTACCTGCGGTGAACCATTGTGAGTTGTTTCTACCCCATTCATACTATATATATACGATCCATATGAGGAAATAATTATACAGGAGAAAAGGAGCTGAATTAAACAAGTGCGCAGACATCCTTGTGACCCGAAAGGTATTACTGTATTTTTATACCTGCAATATTCATCAAATACTTAAAGGGCAAAAAAAAAAAAAAAAAAAAAAAGACATGAAAAATTAGAAACAATTATTTTTTACATTAGTTTTTGTTTTTTGTCTCATTCTTATTTATTTATTTATTTTTTTTTTATTTTATTTAATGAATTGAAATGACGATTAAATTTGTTTTTTGGATTATTTGACGAGTTGAAAATAAACGATAATTTAAAAAAAAAAAAAAATAAAAAAAAAAAAAAATTATTTTTCAAAAGTCATTATGGTCTGTGGTAATATTTAGTACGTAGTATGTTCGGACTCGTATGAGGTTAAGCTGTTTCGAGTTAATGAAATTTGATGCGTCACTGACTTAATCGTCAAGGACTTGTCAAGGATAGGTCAGTATACTCACAGAGATAAGTAATCGGTAGACTTCGTGCGTCGACAATCTAATTATTATATACCTCTATATAGTGTAATAAGCCTTTTTTTTTTCATGATTATATGATTTTATTAATGATGAAATACGTCGTTGCGTTATAGCACGAAAAGAAAGAAAGAAAAAAAAAAAAAGCAACAACAAAAATGCCCAGTCAGCTGTATTACACGGAGAAAAATGTATAGTAAATTTTCTCATACTCATATAGTAGTTGTGTCATATACTTCCAATATGACGATCGTTCCGATACATTATACTCAATGTTCCATGAATGTGAGAAAGACATTCCTATATTCATGGTGACATTAGGTATAAAGTATAGGAACAATCGTCATATTGAAAGTATATGACACACAACTACTATATGAGTATGAGAAAATTTACTATAAATTTTTCTCCGTGTATGCCGATGTATGTAATATTATAGCTGATTGGTATATATATACAAGTACCTAAACAAGAGTAATCGTTATAAATTACAATTTTACTGATTAAAAGAAAAAGTAATTAATCGTGTAATAAAATTTGAAAAAAGATATCAACCCTATACGTTCTCGTGAAGATTAAAAAAAAAAAAAAAAACTTTAGTTGATTTAGCTGTAGATGTATCAATTTATTATCAGGTTCCGGAGCACGAGTACCTATCACTCGATAAACAGTCGGTGAGTAGATTGCCTGTTTCTAATTCTTATCTCGATACTTTGCCTCGCCAATTAATCAAGCTAACATAATATATAAGTCTGAACTGCGAAGGTCTCAGACCTGTTTCTGATTCAAGGATGTGTTACTGTACAGAGTCCTTCGACATCAACGTGTTATTAACTGAAATTGTTAGATGGTAGAATTTTTATCATTAAATATCTTTAAAGGTATAAAGCATTATTTTTTTTATTTTATTTTTATTTTATTTTTATTATTTTCTTTCGTAAATATAGAGAAAATCGTCCTTATTAGAATCCGTCGAGACTTACACACTTTTAATAGATTTGTGTGGGTGATAAATATATATATATATATATATATATATATTAATATGTATATATATGTAGACGTAAGATTCTGGGAGTGTTTCTTTCGGCGGTCGATAACAACCACATGGTTTCAAGCCGCTACGACGACCAAAAATAAACACCTCTGGTCAAAACAGGTGCTGAGGCATCCAGTTCAAAGCAAGCTTTTCCATTTAATAAGGTATTAAATTTCAAGCAAAACACTGAGAGAGATCGAAGGAGAGAGAGGAGTTTAAACTTCGTGATAAAAAAGTGTGAAAAATTATTACAATAATTATAATATATTATATAATAAGACTAAAATATATATTAAAAATGTAAAATAAATATAAAATAGATGGTTATATACATACTAGTTGGTCAAAAGGTCATTCGTTAACGTCCCATTGAAATACAATTGGATTTCACTGATCCTTTCAATTTATACACGATAATAATTAACGGGATAAAATTGAATGAAATTATCCATAATTTTATTAAATTACTATACTACCTATACCCGATATGGTCGAGGTAATAATATAAAATTTCTGATATATAATTACGTGTAGTTACTTAGGTATAATGCGTGTCGTATCATACACTTATATCCACACGTATAATGAACGTATATATATATCTATATCTAATAAAATAAAAGCGACATAACGCCGGGTTTAATTTTACCGCTAAATACACAAAATCTGATACGTCTTAATTTCCGCCCTCGTAATTTTGGAGAAAACAGTTTCGCGGTGTGCAGGTAAACGACTAAATTCCTTACGACTTATGGGAGACCAGGCAAAGAAGGGAACCTCAGCTGAACATTGATAAAATTCCTTTTCATTTTTCCAAAAAGTCTGTTTTTCATTCAAATTTTGTTGAGAAAACAATATATATAGCATACGAATGCGTGTATTAATTATACTTACGGGGCTGGGTTGAAGTTTCCAACGGTGATGATTCTGAATCTGTTTAAGACGATTCCGAATTTTCAGACACGTTCAAGATTAGTATATTTAAATTCCGAAAAGTGGAAATGCAGACAGCTAGAAATTCCGAATATCTTGGTCTATGTCTCAGGATGTGAAGATAAAAAAAAAAAAAACTGTTCTAACCAAGGCTCTCTTTACGGATACGAATTTTATTTAATTCAATCAACAATTTGGATTTCATAAATAATTGGTATAATTTTGAAACTTTTTTTTCCAAAAATTACATCTTCAGACGATTAATTTGACCACTTATTCGTTTCGTTACGATCAATACAGCTCGAGTTATTAAACGCTGAATGAATAAATGCGTGAATTTCAACTTTCGAAGATCTGACCTTTCGGAAGTTTAGCTTTCAGAATTTTAAACTTCCGGTATTTTTTGTGGGAAAGTTTTTTTGAATCGATTAACTATGTAGACTATCGGGAAGAACACCCTTTCTACAAACTGTAATTCGGAATTTTCACCGTTCTGCATGGACATTTAAAATTCGGAATGGGCCGGGCCGGGTGGGGCCCCATAAATACATATACATAAATTTATTCATATTCATATATATCTATTCGAAAAGCGAGATACGTGGTCACGGACGAATTTATTTACGTAATGAACAGTCGGTGACGGTGATGAAAATATCTAGCTACACTAATAATACACATACATATATTTACATGTACATGGTACACCTATCTACGTTTACGGAGTGCGGAAAGCTCTGCTAATTATTGTTGTCCCGGTGGTATAGTTGGTACATATACCTATATTTCGTTCTGTTAGCTCTATAGGTATAAACTAATGGAAAACGACGATGCTGTCGACGTTGAAACAAATTAAGAGACGACTACGTCGTTATAACTCAATTGTTTATGCCAGCAGACTACTTGGCGACGATAACAAACTAGAAGAACTAGCCTTCTCAAGTAGTACAGTAGGTAGTAATTTATTCAAATAGAACTCAAGTCTATTCAAATTAGAGAGACATTCAAAATTTAACATTCTTACAGATTCTTTATTTCTTATTTCTTATCTTTCCCTAAAATAACCACAGCCCTCCTCCAGCCTCAACCCTAATGAAACTTCCGAGTATACCAGGGGTAGATAAAAATATGTAATCAGTAACTCCTTGTTCCTTATTTAATATTCATTGTTTAATTATAAAGACGGTTTTTATGCGGATGATGAAAGAGAGAAAAAAAAAAAAAAGAAGAAAGAATTAAAAATTTGGAACTTTTAAAAATTGTTTGATGTAGATTGTTATCACATTTTTTTTTTTTTTTTTCTGCCAAGAAAGAAATTTTCAATGAGTTAGTTGTTCATTGATCCTTTTATACGACGGAATTCTTTTATTTTACAGCTATTTCGCGCACGGGAAGTAAAATAAGAACCTATACGATATAACCACTGGTGTGCAAGGACGTGATGTTTTGCGAAAAAAAAAATATCGGAAAGCTTCGACATATCGATTTTATACAACACGATCCTTTTTAGAAGCTATAAACTTTATACGAGTTTAGAACTTTCAGCGCCTTGAAAGTAGCGAGAAAAAGAGAGAGAGAGAGAGAGAGATGGATACTGCAGCACAAGAGATTCGCAAATATTTTTACGGAACATATTGCATCGCCGTTCAAAAATACCAAATTATAAACAGACGGAAAAGCTTTAAACAAAAACGAAAATAGAATTTAGCCTATCGTTTTTTTTTTTTTTTTTTAATTTTATTCTTCCCTCGGTATATAGAATCAGGGTCATAGATTTATCGTGGATGTATGTATAACTCCGTCGATTATACAGTTTACTTATTTATAATATACAATTCAACGATTATCCGTTTAGTAAATCCAAGGAATAAAAAAAAAAAAAAATTCAACAAGATTTAAACACCTAAAATGCATATGCGGTCAAAGCAGAAACACTAAATTAAATTTAAGGGTCTTAAATCTGTATAACTTATACTATATAGGTATAGTAAAAATAAAATGAGGGCCTCTGGATTAACCACTAAACTCGCACTTCGGCTATATAATATACCAATACAAGTTTATAAAAAAAAAAAAAAAAAAAAACGCGTTGCATCGACCAGACTTGTAGCTGGTTTCCCATCCTCTTTACTCTCGACTCTCTAGTTCTTTTCTCTCTTCTCTCATATCCTCAACGTCGTAGTAGTCCGTCTGGCCCAGCTTGGCTTGGCTGGGCTTGGCTTGGTTTGGCTTGGCTTGGCTCGGCTTGGCTTGGCTTGGCTCTAGCCTTTGCACGTGTCGGGGTAGGCTACAACACAACAGCAGGGTCACACGAGCCTAGGGCCTCGGGGGGAATCAATGAATCATCCTTGGCTTGGTTCGATCTTTTCACTTTGCTGGCACAAAGAGCCCGTTAGGTATATAATACACTAGACACGATCTTCTCGGGTCACGGGGTCGGATGAAAAACCGCAGGGAAACAAAATTGCAACAATTTTGTGAAAATCATCACTTATGCCGATTTTTCGCCGATCGATAAATTCAGTTCACTTTCCATCTCCCGGCATAATTCTGACCATTTTTCTTTTCTTCTCCAACTGTGCCAAATGTCGATCGACTAGTTAAGACAAATGATGAAAATTAATTAAAACCAGAAAACAATACGAAAATTGATCGAAATCGGAGACACGTTTTATTATGATGATACTAATTTTATACTATATAAAGAATTTACTACGTTTAATTATTATTACCGAATCAGCTCCCCTTTTCGAGTCAGAGTTTAAGTTATATAGTTGATCTGTTAGCGGACAAGCCTCTCCGTCACGAATCTAATTTAGACTTTCAGCTTCAGCCACGAATAAATTTGCTCTTCATTCCCATAATTAATTTCCATTTCGAGTGACCGTTCACTTAGTAAAAGACCACTTCTAATATACTGACTCATTTTACAATTTATACATACCTATACGTATATAATATTAATTTGGGTACTTTATCAATTTTGATATTGGAAATAAGATTAACAATTTTTCTTTGTAGTAGTACGTTGTTTTAAAAAAAAAAAAAAGATATATAAGAATAATGTTTTAAAACAGGCATAAAACTGTAAAATAAAATCGAAAAACTGTCGCTCCAGTTTCGTGATTAATAGTTATGTGTAAAGATATACGTCACTCGATGTCGCGGCAATAATTCCAAATCATTCTTCCGTAACTGCAGGGGAGTTTGGACTCCTCGCCCCGTGATCCAGGGCACTATTTTTCACTTGTCAACTCGGTTGGATAAGGCCTGGAGGCAAGGAAAGGGCGAGTTGTTAACGTCATCTGTACGGCAAGGCAAGGCAAGGCAAGACAAGAGAGAAGGGAATCTTGGTCCTAGAAGAAAAAAGCGCCCTTGAACTCGGCGCTATTCGCCCGGCCCGAGTTCTCTGCGATCTTTCATTCTTGATTTCCCATTTGTTCGTTCATAATATCCGGAAAAAAAAAAAAAAAAAAAAAAAAAAAACTCGAATAAAGAATCTGATACATGGATCTATGGGTGGTTCATTCGAGAATCCTGGTTCTGAATTTGTCATAAAGGTCGAAAAGGTTCGTTCCGAATCTAAAACTGCGATGAAAATTGTAGAAAACTTCTAATCGTTTTCCCAATCAACCGTGACTAAATTAAACGGATCTTTATGCGGCTGTTCGCATAAACTGTAACAATTTGGTATATATAACGTGGTTCAAGAAGGTCGTGAGCTTCGGTGACCCAATTATACGCGATCAGCAGGGTTCGTGGATGTAATTGCTGTACGAGAGAACTTGTCTTTTATGTCTACACCGCAGTTATACCTATACTATAGTAGTACCCAAGAAACGGCAAGACGCGGATAGTATCATTAGTTGAAGAATTGTGACGACGATTTGAGCAGAATAAGTATTCCATGCCTTCAACTCGCGGAATTAGATCTAGGAAATCAATGTAATAGGCGGTTAATTCCATCATGCGTTAACTTTAACGAGTCAGAGTTGAGGTATAGATGACGTTTAGCAGTTTACCTTAACCTTCGATATTTGCATATTACGTTGCGACCATAGCTATATGTCTATGCAGGTATATATAAATATATATATATATGTATATAATATATGTGTGAGACGATACTGCAGTCATCGTATGTAATCATCAAGACATAAGTCTACGGTGTCAAGCATAAATACATTATACATATACCTAGTGAGCTGTTATGGATAGAAATGTTAATTACGTCAGCTCTTTAATGTGTGACGTAATTTACACACAGGTAGTATGTAGTACCTACCTAATATATCCAAAGCACGAGGTGTTTATGTCACATAATAATTATCCGCGAAACCCCCAGCTTCGCTTCCAAAGTGTATATGGTTAGTCGTATAAGTATGATGAAGAGAATTTTTTTTTTTATTTTTTATTTTTTTATTATATTTAGGTACATATGTATAGACGTGAAATTAAAATAAATATAATTGATAATTTATCTGCGTCGATCAGATTCCTGAATTGATATATTAAATTCGAGTGTGAAACTAAACAGGGAAGGATGTCAAGGCTGAAAATCCTGGCCATATGTACATATGTAATGTATATGTACACGTATATTTCGTTGATGAAGCCACAAAGATCTTGAACCAATAGCTACGAGAGCTAAAAAAAAAAGCAGAGTAGATATAAAATGAAAACCCTGTAGAATTTTTCGCGATTTCCCCATTTGATTATATGGAGTATACATATACCTGACTATATAGATAAGTACAGTTGTCTCTTCGGTTGGACGGCGAGCTTCTTGAAAGTTTGAAATTGGATTACGAGACTCTCGCGCGAGGCGAGGCAAGGCGAGACTTTCCTTTCTTTTGAGTAAAATTCCCAAAGTATCACAAATATAAACTTTGAACTGTGTATATACCTATGTATACGTATAGGTATTATGCGGAAATGTGAGCCAGTTAAATTAACTTTCAACAAGTATATAGATATGTGTATACATATATATATACCTATATGTTTGACAATGAGAGTATTGTCATGTAATTTTGACATGGATAAATGTCTGGGTAAATATATACCTAGACATACACGTGTGTATATATATCGGAATGCAATTACATACGTATGTCAGTACAGGCAAATAGTTATTCATTGTTTGCTTATATCGTGATTAATTATTTGAAAACATACCGAGACACCATAAATCCTTCAATCAAACTCACACTACGATCTTGTAACGGATAACCAACCCCATGCATCAACGTCACGGCAATCACCAGGCACGCGCAGAGCTCTATTAGCGATCTATAAGAGAACTGGCCGCCCTGTTATGCGGTTCAAGTTCTCATAGCTGGACTCAGGGTAGACATTTTCGACCTTATCTTTTTAGTCATACGGTCTTAGATCTCGTATAGAAATCACCCTTCTCAGAATCTTCAATATCATAAAGTTTATTCATTAGTTTTGTTTTCATCTCAATTTGTCAAAAATGATTAATTTTAAACTATACTTAAATTAAACTAATGCCGTCAGATTTACACCACATGGCATTATCATGGCAATAATATCGGCAGACCATATCAAACGTCTATATAGGTTCGACAACAATGTGACGGCAGCATCACTTCAATATGGATTGACGGCTCCGCAACTGGCATAAATAGGGACACCCTGTTGGGGAGCAACCAGTATCAGGTTGTTTCTCGCCCTGATGAAGTAAACTGCAATGTTTACGAAACGTCGGCACCCAACCGTTAAACAACGCGGCTCCATCCCGGAAGCCAAGTCTTATTCATATGGATTTCTGTTATGCGGCAATAATCAGGCTAACAGACATACTATAGTTCATCAATGTTGAATCAAGGTTTAAACTACATGGATAACCGACGTAGCTTCCGCTTCCGAATACATATGTATCCCATGTCGAATCGCTATACTTGCCATGAAATAATTTTCATGAATTTCCAGAGTCACCGTGAAGTTGAAGATTTTTTCAACATGGTAAAGCTATATGCAGGTGGCTATAAGACAATTCGGTGAAAAAAATAAATTTCCAAATGGCAGGGCTGACGTCATTGGTTACACTATCCTGGTGAGGTAAGAAATGGTATATTGGTTTCCAATTATTACATACTAGGCATTTACTTGGCAACGATGACCAACTAATGTGGCCGCTATAACATGGCAGCAAGCTGGTGAGAGACTTCATGGTTTCTCAACGGTTTTTACATCGCAGGGAACTAGCTGCCGGGTCTAAACCATAAATTTACCATGCCGTTTACCCAGCTAGCTGCTAGCATCAAAGAACGACATGGGTTGTTCGTCGTTGCCAGGTAAAAACCGAGTAAAACATTGGTCAGGTAGGTTGGCCATACATATAGCACGGCTGTATGGCTGGAACTTGAAATTGTTACTCGCATAGGTAGTGATAATAAACATTGTACATCGAAGAAATTTGTAATCCACCTGGCGAACGTCGCGCAATATACATTCCGCAGGTTTATTTTATGGATTCCATCGAGCGCGAAGCGTTTCCTCGTGCGCTAGTTCCATTCACCCCCCTCCCTCGCTTTTCGAGGCTGTAACTCGCGTCGTTTTACTCGATTCAAGCTTTTCTACCACGTATATATATACTGCAATCTACAGCCCGAGTCGAATTGGCCGTGAGCTTATATAAAGCAAATCCAATCGGAGCCATATCCTGCAGGACTTATAGAAGCCAAGTGTACTTCGGTATATACGTATCTATTTATACACACATATGCATTGCGGTCAAGAAAATATCAAACTTCGTTTCACAACGTCGTAATAAATTTTTTAATAAAAAATTGTCAATTCGAATCAGGAATCAATCAGTAAGGAAAATTGTATCTTTAAGGGAAAATCACAGGTAATTCTCAACATATGCTAGAATTTGTATACGTATACGTTAAATTAAATAATTCGGTTTAACCTGCAGGTAATAATATACCTGCCTGAGGCACGCTTGAATTCAGGTCAAACGTCCGCCAAGGTAAACCGACTAGTTGGTCAAGCGAAGGAATTTTCACTACCCTCTTTCGTCCCACCCAAACCCTGTCTCGCCCTAACCACACACTTATCGTAATTATTTAACTCCTTTGCGTCGACAATATTTACGCTTCAATTAGGCCTTGGTTCACGTTTGCGGTAAAGTCTTGAAAGGGTTACGCGAGCGAAGAGGTTCAACTATACCTATATACTCCATATGTAGGCACGTAATTTCGCAGTAGAGTATAACATACCAAGTAAGCATATATACGTTTACGTTTTATTGCCCCCGTAAGTTAAGCTCGCATGTACCTACCTACTGGAACAAGAGAATTAAAGAAAAAAAAAGATAAAAGAAAAATGATATCCCATAGATTTAAGTAAAAAAATTTGTGCAAATATCCAGCCCTTAAAATTTCATACGAATTATTATACGAGATACTTAATTGAAACGAATTTCATATAATAATTGGATTTATTGTCTACCTCTTATTAATAACGACCTCGGTGTCAATTAGTAACTACAAATTAATACATTACGCTATAATAACGCATAGTAATTAGTACGTCGGTGGCAGGTCAGCCATGTAGATTATAACCACGTAGTATAAAGCGAGCTATATAAACATTTTACCAATTTGTAATCCATTTGTTCCCGTCTAGGTGTTTGTTTTTCTGTTTTATCATACCTACTTGGTTCAATGATTTTTTCTGATTTTTCAATTGAGAAAATTGTACTTTAACGTCAGTCGAATGTATGGTTTATGAAAAGGTATAGGTAGGTACTTTTCGTCGAGTCACGCTCTTTGTGAATTAATTCATCAAACGAACACCCCTGTGCAGTCTGTATATATACTATACAAAATCGTTAAAAGATATAAATGATGGTTCTTGACCCTGCAGCTAAAAACGATTACTTTGAAAGGTTCTTTGAACAAGTTAAATTATTTTACCTTCTTTTTTATTTTATTTTTTATTTTACTTTCTTTTTTTATTTCTTATATGTATATATATATTTATAACTATATATATATAGTACAGCTTTTGCATAGAACCGAAAAGTTGGAAGGATCTTATACTTTTCTTATACCTACCCCCGCAAAAGTCGAGCGGTAATTCGAGGGAGAACGAAACTTCGAACGTGATCTGGATAGCTACACCAATTTCTCCGGTTATCGCGTTTTACAACGTTCAACGGCCGGGATGTCTTCATGGGGTTAGTTAAACGAGGGAAGAACCCATTTTTGACTTAACGCTTAACTGTTTAACCCATAATCTTTATCACTCTTTCAAAAAATCGATCCTGCAAGTCTTGAACCTTTAAACTCTACGTATAGGTTTATACCTACACTGTTGGAAAAAATATGTTAATTTTAACTCATTTCGTATGTCCCATTAGGTCCACTAACTTTTTTTAGTTAATTTTACAGAAACATGATATGTAAACAGTTGACATAGGATATAAGTTGAAACTTCAACATATTTGTAGTTCCATTCGACTCAAATCATCTGTCAATAATACATAATCTATCTGTTAAATTGAAAACAATTAAATGTTCATAATGAATGACAGCTGAGTCAAATAAACAGAAAATACAGTTGAAATTGACATTTTACGTATGTTACTCCAACATACAAATTCACACGAATTTACTAATTTTAAATGTTGGAATAATCAAATTTCATGTCAATTTTGACATACTTTTAATGTTAATCCTAACTGTACAGAAATGTTAATTTCACTTCTTCTTTATGTTATCTCATTATTATTCCAGAGGGGTGCGAAGTACGGCACGGAGCAATTGAAGAAGCACTGCAAAAGTATGATCTAGTTGAAAAAATAATAATTATTTTTCACAGTCATACAATACTTGACAATTTATTGTATAACTATGGAAAATGAAATCATTTTCCCAACTAGAAAATAACTTTCAATGACTCTTACAATTGCCTTGTGTTACTTTCGATTTCACACCCTCCAAGTTTTAATTATTCACAGTGAAAGGGTGGATGAATTTGTCTAAAAAAAAAAAAACTCCAAATTTTGTTATTCTAGTATTGTTCATTATTATCATTTTTTTTCAAGTGAACAATTTCTTACAATTATATAATACATTTGCATTTCTTAAGGGTACAAAAAGTATTTGGTTATGATACATTGGTGATCATAGGCATCGTTCATCTCTAGCGGCTTACAATGAGGACTTGATACGGCGTTCGTACATGTTACGCGCTTGCGTCCGACACTACGACTGAGGTCTTCTCGACCCCCACACGCTACTACCAGCTCTCGAAGTCAATCGAACAAACACGAGTTTGTCCGAAGTATCGACTTTACTTCAAAAATATGTCATTTTAACACTTTCCTTGGGTGATGAACCGAATTTTCACATTATATTTGTGTTAATTCAACTGGCCTGATAATGTAATAAAAGATATTAACAGATCTTCTTTGTCAAAATAATATATAAGAAGAGTTGAATTGACTTATACTTTGGATCAAATCTTGCCGTGAATTTACAATTGAATGACATAAATTTTTAGTTCTTGTATACATAAACCACATGTTATTTCAATGATTTAACATAAACATGAAGTTATTTCTTCGTTATTCTGAAGTTGACATAATAGATGTGTCAAGTTTTGTGCGAATATGTTAATAATAATTTTCAACATAAAATACCAGCTTAACTCAAATCGAAATTGTTAAATTAACATTCGAATATGTATAGAATTTGACATAATATTTTTAACTGCGAATTTTTTTAACAGCAATACACAATTTTTCCAACAGTGTATATGCATATAGTTAATGTGTATGACTCGTATATATTTACTATTGTGATGTGATTGATAAAAATCCCACATGTTTTTTCTCTCTTCTAAATATCCATGCATATAGGATTTCTTTATATAACCGATCAATCAAGAATGAATTGGTATCATTGTTTGGTGCACTAGTATATATGCAGGGAATCGAACAGATCATCGAAACAGTTTGGTATGTGGATCAAATAGTATCGTATCGTAATATCTCGAATGTTAATACATCCATGTATATTGAAATAGACATAGAGCGTGTACTTTGAGCTTGGTAAACGAGGTGGCGTAATAAGCGACAATTAATTAGGCAACTATGCCCATTTGTGCGTTAGGCATTGACTAACCTCGTTTGCCAGCCAGGCGAGAGAAATCCATTTCAAGCCTCGGAACATTACCCAAACCATTCGAAACTGCGGGACCCAGCCATGGCTGCCATGGCAACCGCGTCCGACGCCGGCCCCGCGACGCCCTTCTGCCCTTTTGCTATCCTCGTTTATTCCCTTGCTCCAGGCTTTCGCCCTCTCTATATCGGCGACCGGGTCGACCGCCTATCTCAACCCTCTTCTGCCCGACGTCACGAGGTATCAACCTGCGTTATCAATTACTTCAATACAACTTTCGTACATCGATTCAAATGCCCCGATATAACATCCCTCTCGAAATAAGCTCAATTCATAATTAAGTTCGTTGGGGTGTAAGAAACGGTATCGGTCTTTACTTTTTTTTCTTATGTAGGTAGGTAGGTATATCTCGTTTCTTTTTTTCGCCAAGATTTAATATTCCAAGATTTCCGCTCAGGTAACAATTTCTCAGAAGTATCTCAATCGACGAGTCATTTTTTTTTTTTTTTTTCTTCGTTTTTTGTTCGTTTTTCTTTTTTATTTATTTATTCATTTATTTAAACGTGAAATCTCGGGATCTTCTTTCAATCGCACACGTGTCTCTTTTTCGACAAAGTATTGGCAAATTTAAAATCTCAGTTTGAAAACCCGATTTTCGTTTTTATTTTGCTAAAACAAGTTATGGAGTCTTTTCTTTTTTTCTTTTTTTTTTTTTTCATATACTGTTTGTAAATGAGATTTTAAAAAGGTTTCGTATATTCCAAGCTTTCTCTTGAATTCACCGTCTTTAAAATAACTTGAATATTTTTACCCGCAATATAAATAACAATAATAGCTATTTGCGATGCATAATCAAGATTTATTTCCGCCTCTGCAGGGACTCGAAAAGTGAATTTCAAATTCAGCAGCTTTCGTTATTTGATATCATTATACATTTCACTTCAGCCTTTAGGGTTGATTTGCTGTCGACCTGATACCCTTGATATAATAGGATTGTAATTTTTCACGCTGAATATTGGCCGTCTTCTTGCGTTGTTGTTTCAAAAAAAAAAAAAAAAACAACAAAAAAGACAAAAAAAAAAAAATTCGATAAAACGATAGTAGAAACGGGCATCTGATCTAACCCAACCTCAGCCCTGTCAACTGGTGTTATTTACCGCCCTCGGTTTGCCCGAAGGGCGATGGTCATTGAGCACTCTTACAGTAACACAGAGGCTGGGTTGAGCGTGGCCACCATTCTTTAACCGAGCTGGTTCCTCGCCCGTTTGCCAATAGGGCGAAAAAGAACTGGGCGGTTTTCGTCTAGCAAAAAGAAAAAAAAAAGAAAAAAAAAAAAAAAAAAAAAAAAAGAGGGAAAGAAAGAAAGGAAGAAAAAGACTGTGGAGCTTTTCTTAGGAGGGATAATATGAGCCCTCTGAGGTTCGTGGAGGAAGTTGGGGAAGGGTCACCGATCATAAGTCAAGTAAACAGTAAATTGGTATTAACCGAGTTTAACGTCTCATTGAATTGCATATCGTATATTCAAATTCAAATCCACATCTGCAGATATACCTACCAGGTGAAATTCTTGTTCAAAATAATGAAAATGCAGGAAAATTATTTTCGTTATACAGAATTGGGTCGCGTTAAATATAAGTATAGACGGTATTTCTCCAATATTGTATAAAAACTTTGAGTAACATACTTAATTCATAACCACTCGTTAGTTGTTAATTAATAATAATAAATAAAACAATTCTGTTCTAACTCCAGATTTATAACGACAATATAATAGTATTCATCGGAAAATCGGTAGAGACTCGACATTGTAGAGTCGTTTACCTCTAGTAAGCTAATACGTTAATTTGATTAAAAAAAAAAAAAAAAAAAAAAAAAAAAATTGAATAAAAAATAAAAAGCCAACGAAAAACCAATACCTACCGCATTTTAATTTTATGATGCTTGTAATTAGAGTAGAGTTCAGAGTTGCTCGAAACACGGGTTGTGTTTGACGCTAGGGTTTATATTGGCTTGTCTGAATGAACTTAAATTACAATACCAATTATAGTTGGAAAAGTTCTACTAATTTTTAGGGTCGTATTATTACTTTTATTACCCCTAGGGAGTTTGCTGGAATTTTTACGACCTTATACTACCAGTGTCACGTGAGACTCGAGTTCTCATATTTCCTCACTTTGAACCGTATGCTATATGCATAGTACAACATAGACGCACAACAGAAGAGAAGTAGGAATATTCTCGAGACAAGAATTTCTCTATGCAAATAGAAATGAGAATGGCTTTGAATATAATTCTATAAAATATAAAAAGCTCGTCGCCAGAATACTGATTAATCTCATAAAAAAAAGTTCTCGAAAAATCTCATCAAATTTTTTTGTCTTCAATTTTTTTTCTCGTCTGAACGACACACCCCACTTCATGACAGATGGCATCAGAGTCGTACTAAGAGATTTGGGACTCGAGGCAAAATCTCAATATGGATCCCTCGGGCTTGTAAATCGAAAAATAATCGTAGATCCAAGGGAAACTCCGGCCCTACTTTAGAATCGATTTATTTACCATGAGATACGAATTACCGAATACAGATACACACGTATTTTGGTAAATAAAACGAAAAAAAAAACTATACCCTTTAACCGTGGATATACTTCACTGGATGAAAACAGCCGTTTTTCTTTTTAGTTTGGCGAAAACTTTTCAAGGACGAACTTAAAGTCTCCGTCGCGTCGGCTTGTTCGCGAATCCACTAGGTAGGTGTATAGAATATCTCGGGTGTATAGATGGTTCGTTGTATATTCCGTCGTGTTTGGTGTAGACATTTGAAAAGCGTGAAACAAGAGCCACTAATTCCCTTTGTTTGTCAAACTTGTTTCAAAAAGCAATAAAACATCGCTGCCAACGTTATCTTTAACCAGACATTCCGGAGAAGTCTAGCAGTACGACGCGTAGGCGTGAGACTCCGAGGATTCTAGCGGTATACCTCGTCTTGCTAAGGATGTCAAAGTTCACTGACCTAAGCTCAAATCCTGCCAATTGATTGACCCTATAGACATTTGTTGCCAAAATTAAAGTCGAATTAGATTTTTAGATTCATATTCACAGATTTTGGGAAAGACACAACTACGAGGCTCAAAACCTGCCCGAGGATAAACAGACGGTCAGCAAAGTTTCGGCTACATATCCAAGATCCCAAGGGAGAACCGGAAGTGGATTTAAACTTTTACTACGCGATAGAAAGGCGAGTATAAGGCACTTGACGCGACGTCTGTTATATTTAAGATTTAATTTTCTCGAGTAATTATATAGACCTGAATGATCGATATGACGAAATTCATAACGTATATAATTACCCGACGATTAATATAATAATTATATCAAAGAGACACACAATGAGTGATAATAATTTCCTTCAATTCGCGTAATAATAGAGAATAGATAAAAAGTTAAATGACGAGCGTTAAATATTTCACAAGATCTTAGATTAAAATAAGCGAAAAACTTCTGAACCGTATCAAATCTTAAAGTTACAAGTCTTGAGGCGGGCAATAGGACCTGTCGATAAAAAAAAAAAAAAAAAAAAAAAAAAAATTCAGACACATTAAAATTAGGTATTCAAAACTGGATTGTAAACCTGAAACGTGATCAGACGACTTTTTAATCAATACTTTTGATGGACTCGAGAGTCGCGAATCTTTAAAATACGAACTTATTTATAAATATATATTTATTCGCGTTTGAATATAATCGGCGTTTTTTCTTTTTTTTTTTAAATTTTTTTTTTTTTTTTTTTTCTTTCAACTCGGGAAATCTTTGCCAAAAATCTTACGTGCCTTGGTATTTTAAGTCCATAGCCGTCGTCGTCATCGTCGTCTCGCGACGTTGACCTTAACCCTGCGAACAAACTTTTCAACCAAAGGCAATTTCGGCCCGTGTACGCGCCAGTCAAAATGACACTTCCCTCTCGTCTTGACTTTGTCTTTATAGCCTTCACGTCTCTCTTATACCACAGAGATCCGGTACCCTTAGCTACCATCGAGACGGGACAGAGCGGATTTCCATGACATACCGAGGGATTTGCGTTATAAATGCCCTCGTTCACGCCACCGCGTCTAAGGCAAGATCGCCCTGTTTTTTCGGTCTTTCTCCGGCTTTCGCCCTTTTGCCATTTCATCTCTGTCTAAAAACCTCACGTCGCATTGTCAAGGCGGAAGCGCACGAGGACCGGAAACTGAATGTTCTTTACATTTTCATCGATCGGAAATCAAAGTCAGACCGTAACGAGGGGGTATTATTCAACCATAGAATGATAGAATGAATTTATCATTTTTGTAGTAGAAAACGGTGAACGATATATATATGGAATCTGTTCAGCAAATTCAAGGATATTTTTAAAGGATTTTTTTTTTTTTTTTGTTTTTACAATCATTTGAAAATAAGTGATTCAAACATTCTCGACCGGAGGCTTGCAAAATCGCCTGGATTCGAGCTACTGGGAAATTCTATTCCTCTTGATTTTTATTCCATTCGAACAAAATACGCTCGTTCTTGTACCTACGTACATATACCCTATATAGGTATATGTATGTATTGGTATTTATATACCGAAGGCTAGGTCACAGCCTGCGGATATTGAATAAAACAACTGACGACCTGTAATTCTTCAAGTATTTCGTATCAGATGTTGTTCGCGTCTCAAAGGACGATTGGATAATTTGTATTCAAATGGACGCCGAACTTTTCACTGCTCGCATTTTAGGTGTCTTCTTCTTCTTCTTCTTCTTCTTCTTCTTCTTCTTCTTCTTCTTCTTCTTCTTTTTCTTTGACTTTAATAGCTTGTCTTATAAAATATATAACGAGTCTGAATTTCCCATAGCATATAGTATAACTGGTATACTATAGCAGATCGAAAGAAGTAAAAGAAAAATAATTGAAAAAAAATAAAATAAAATAAAAACCAAGAAAATGTAGTTAATTGCTGCGCCCTTATTTTACCGCGCGGTATTTAACCGCGGTGTTTCGCGTCATTATTCGATCTGAATTAAATTTTCCCTAAAAACAAAACAAAACAAAACAAAACGTAAAACGAGACAAAATAAAACAGGATAGAACAGAACAGAACGAAATGAAACGATCAAGTTTTTCGCGCTATTATGAAAATAACCGAGGTTTTTATTTCCGGAGTAAAAGCCGCTTGTACAACCGCCGTGTTGTACGCCACGGTATATTTCGCTTGGAAGCTCCTCTATCCCCGCACATTTCCCGCGCCATAATATCAGCCTGTACACTGAGGGCAAAGAGAAGGAGAGAGAAAGAGAAAAGAGATAGAGAGGGAGAGAGAGAGACATAGAAGAGAGAGAAATTCTCTCCCTCGCTGAATAAATTACGTAACCCTCCCTCTCTCTCTCTGGTCCCCTTTACCTCCCGCACACAGTCGACTGCCACGCATCGTAGCTCTGATCCCGAGGGAGCCGCGAAAGGGAGTAGGACTACCACCACCTCCAGCTTCGCCGACTATAACGTTCATTTATTTGACAGTTTCGCCGTTGAGCTCTTTCTAAATCCGCCACCACCACTACCACCTCGCTACGTCTCTTTTCAGTTTTACCATTTCGTACTCAGAATTTCAACCCCCCCTTACTTAGCAATTTTCGTCATTACAAAGTGTATCCCGGAATGTATATGGTACCTATACTTGTATTTTATGTTCGCAAATGCAAATGCGAATTACAGACTGTTGCATATACATTTTTTTTTTCTTTTTTTTTTTTTTTCTTTTTAACACTTCGCATCCAACTATTCAACTGACGAATTCACGATTACCTTATGGCTTATAGCTAACTCATCCGTTCCTATATATGAATATATTTGGAGGAATTGATTTCGTTCAAATACTTTATTCTTTCAATCGTTAGTTTTGTCAAACAATCGGTGGAATATATCTACACTGTGTATTGTATTCAGATACGTGAACGATCGGATAAATCGTTTCAAATTTACGGTTATACTTGTTTCATCGTTGCAGGTATATACATATGTAGGTATATATGTAGTATATATACATATACCTACCACCATATACCCTGAAACGAAAATTTTACCGTGTGTAACGTACTGGTACGTAATTCCACTCTGTTCAACTCCGACAATAACAGTAAGCTGACCTACGTAGTTATTTCGACTGGTCATCATTCGGTATGCTACACTTTGCTGCGATAGGTACTACTATATATACCTATATATATATATATATATATGTACTATATGCAGAACCGATCGTGGCCTGCAAATATACAGCACATTCGAAGTAAGGATTACCAAACAATCGATCGGAATTCAATTTCTCAAATCGTATAAAAATGTATGATTATTTTCTACGAAATAAAAGGAAAAATTGTGAAAATTTCAAGGTAGGTAGATAGGTAATCGTATAATTATGCATTTGATATCTGATTTGCGGCGATATATATATATATTTTTTTTTATTTTTTTATTTTATACTTTCTGTTTTTATCTTTTTGCAATAAAAATAAGAAACGAATACACGCTGTACCTACGCTTGGTCCAACTGTTATCCTAATGGAGCTCTTAATAAATTTTCTGCAAGGATGGGAGGCAAGAAGGAGATATTACGTCGCGACTGATAAAATGGTATTTACGTTCAGCGTGCGTCCCGCGTAGCGAAAAGAGCGGGTTGGTTGCTTCTGTTCTGTGCCAAGAATTTTTGATTAAACTTTGATTAATCTTCGTTGCCTTGCGCTGTTTCAGGAACGTTGAAAGGCGCGAGTCTAACTCGGAGAAAGATCTTTACTCCCCTCGCCTAACAATTGCGAGGAGTAGGTAGGTAACTTATTGTCCAACATGTTTTTCATTTTACGCTCTTGTTGGACGATGAATTAAACTCGGCGTCTGAAGTATAACGCCCGGAGATCCGTTCCCCTGCATCCTTTAAACTTGAAATACACGACTTCCCAGTTTTAGTTTATGACAAAAATCATTTGGCAAAGTGACATTTTTGTTTTCAAACTTTTTACTTTTTTTTCGGAACAGAAATTAAAACTAATTATTTAAACAGATCGCAGTATGCCTGCAGCATATATAGTTGATATAGTTATCATTCAGAATTTAAAGGCAAAACTTGACGAAATTCATAAGTCCTGCGTGTAAAATTAAAGTGAATCGTAATTCCCACTCACTCCGATATCAATTTCATTTAAGTCTGTGTGAGTGGGTGAAGAATAAGGAGCAAAAGGGGAATGCCAAACATTATGCCGACGACGAAACTTTTCGTTGAAAGTTTGTCACGGTAGAGTTTGAAACACGATTTTCTACCCCTCGACAATTCCCCTCGGCCGCACCATTGCCGCATCAAGTTATACTGCAAAGCCAAGGATTTATAACACGTTGAAATTTTTTTTTTTTTTTCTTTCTTTCTTCCTTTTTTTTTTCCACCACACTAAGATCGAAATTCTAACTAAGTAGGTAGCAGCCGCTATTACAAATTGGAGAAGCAATACCTACTGAGCCATCAAAATTTCAACATTCAAATTAAACCGTGAATTTATAATGTCTACATTTTTCGCAGAGAACAAGAATCGTTCAATAGTAAATCTTAAATTGCTGTTCCACACTATCATGACATTAACGGAAATGATAGTTTTGAGTAACTTAGCGTTAACGGGTTTCGCGTGTTATTCAGTTTAGTAATCGAGAATCGTGGCGACTCACGTTTACATCTGAAATCAGGAGGGTCAAGTGGCTGGTAAAAGTTTGTTCAAAACTTTGTTAAAACCGAATCATATAGAGATTTATTGTGCTACCAGTAAACGCATCAGTTATATCTATAGGTATAAAAGGGTTCGACAAAGTGCAGCATCAGAACTCTGTGATGGAATATATCGCGTATAGTATATAGAAACTTTTCTATCAAGTTACGATAGCCTCGATTTCGCGAATCTATTACCAAGCAATATCGTCCTCTATTATATTATAATTTGCTACCAGTGGAAATCCATTTTCTTGAATTATTCGACGTATACGTAGTACATATACACGGCATTGCTTTTCAAAGATATTACTTTACTTCTAAATTCGATTGACCATGCTCCGTAGCACAGTCAATATATCAGATAGCAGATAGATATACAGTGAAATGAATGTGAGTCAAGATGTCTGCTCTTCAAAATTCTCGAGGCGATTTTCGAGGAAGGTAAAGAGGCTGAAAGAGGTATAATGAGTTCAATTAGAAGAATACAAAGTGTAAATCCCTTCGAGAACAAATCGCAATATCACAAATTGGAAGAACAAATTTGAACCGAAAACTGAATTTAGATTGTAAATTTGAATTAGAGCTTCTACGTAACGCTGCATCATCAATTTGCATAGAGGTATTTTGAATTCCCTGTTCTCATCGCGTCGTTAGTCCTTCAATATATTAACGTTAATTGAGAGGTGTCACACGTGTGACTTAGCGGCAATATTCACTAGTCGGAATTATAAGCTCAGTAATTGCGACTGGAGGGATCTAATCGTGAGGTATCTATACAATCGAGAGATAGAACAGACCCAAATCGTAACATTTAAGTGAATTCTGTCAACGTATCGATACATTAAACGGTAAAGTGGATTTAGCTGAAAGGGATGTTGATAACTGGGTTACTGGGACGATCAAGTCGGTGGGCAGCACTCGCTTGACCTCGCGATCTTGCACAGTAAAGGTGCGGTTGCGACAATGACTGGTAGGTATATTTAAACGCATCGTATTCGAACGTAATAATTATACTTGTCTCATTGTCTCATTGTCAGCTATTATCGTTTCCAACATCAATTCATTGTATATTGTTAACGCTATTTGAACTTTTGACAAACCCAGGGGCCTGTCCTAAGTGGAATATCCGCTTAAAGTAAAATCCCTGAATTTATAACAGCGAAAAATTTTCATTTTTAATCGAATGCCAAGAGTTCAATCATTTATTCCCTGACTCTCACATCGGTTTGTGAAATGTTAGGAAATATTGTTTAATGCTTTCGTTGCCATCTATGGAAATACTCGTAAAACACTCCAGTAGTAAAATCACTCGATGGCGTAAAGGACCTTCGTTATGTACTCTTTACTTCGCTGTAATAGACGTCAGCATCGAGTAGACCAGACTTCAGTTGGAAATATAATCAGTTCAAAGAGAATAAAATACACGGAGAAAAATTTATAGTAAATTTTCTCATACTCATATAGTAGTTGTGTCATATACTTCCAATATGACGATCGTTCCGATACATTATACTCAATGTTCCATGAATGTGAGAAAGACATTCCTATATTCATGGTGACATTAGGTATAAAGTATAGGAACAATCGTCATATTGAAAGTATATGACACAACTACTATATGAGTATGAGAAAATTTACTATAAATTTTTCTCCGTGTACTATTGAAAATACAGGGTGATTCAGTTTGACCAGCCTGTAGTTTCAGGGTCGATTTATTATGAAAATCTGAGACTTGATAATCTTGACAAAAAATTTGTGGGACTGATTGATAGTTTTCGAGTTACATAAATTCCAAGTTGACTAATTACAGAGCTGTCAATGTGGCTAAGGCAATCTGTGCAGTGGTCGTGCCCATGGCTGGTGTATATAGGCTTTTGATACATACAAATTGCAGACTCTGGGTACTTTCCACAATACTTCAGAGATTAATAATGAGGGTGACTAAGCTTTGAAAGTTTTTATCAAATTTTATATTTATGTATCATTAGATTCCGTTATGGAAGTTTCCGAAAATCTAATTAACATGAAAAATAATTAGCAGAAGAAAACTGAAATCCATTTCTGACAATGATGTTGAGAAAAACGTTCACGCACAGAAAGGGCCAGAAAAAGTCAACAGAAAAGCTGTTATAACAGAAAAATAGTTGATTTTAATGAATGAAAAGAAAGTGAAAACAACCCACGATACAAGTAAAAGTGATGATAATTTTTATCAATTAATTATACGTGGTTCTTTTCACCTAGGGGATTCGAGCTTTCTACAATCCAGTAGTGAAAAGCAAAGCACAGCTAATGCTGCAGTGTCAATATGTATTATGATGTTTATTTCTCATCCTGTTACATCTTGGACTTCGAACATCGTTGATGCTATCTTGAATTTAGGAAATCAATTGTATATTGATAGTAAAGCTAGACGTGGAGTTGTGCACGAAAATGAAGATTATATTTCTTACTTGACGGTTTCTAAAGTAAAAACGAATCAGATTTGACCCTGTAATTTTCGGGCACGTATTTGACGACAATAGGGATATTGGTGTGTCAAATTTGAAGAATGGATGACTTCGTTTATTTCGTGAATCTGGTTCCGGCATTCTGACATGCAACGGAATATCCGTATCGGTTGGTAAGTTTCGAAACAAATTTTGGGCATTCGATTCTCATTCGATAGGACTTGATAGAAGAGTTGCTGCTGATTGAGCCGCTTGTGCTTTTCTTCATCCACGAATCTTCATGGTTGTATACCTCATACTATCTTCAGGCACACTCGACTACGTTGGAAGAAATAAATACAGAATTCGAGGAAATCGTGAGCCCGCCTAAAGCGCGGGCTTTCTGATCGACTAACGATTTTAAATTGGCATACGGGGAGCCAAATGGTATTGCCATCTCGCGGTTGACTTGACGAACTACTTTGGCCACCAGCACATGTACGACTCGCCGCATGCAACCCGCGCGAAAGGCTTGTAGGTAGAATTGCATACGACAAGGCGTGTGTATGTTTACGGCAAAAGTAGTTCGTCAAGTCGACCGCGAGATGGCGATACCATCTAGCATACCGCTGGCGAAAAAGCACGGCCCAGGTATCAGGGCAGGTGCACAACACACGTGCCGTGGAGTCAGTAGCCATTGTAGCGTCGGAGAGTTGATATGGATTATATGGAAAAAAAATATATATTTCCAATCGTTCGTTCGTTTGTATACATCGCTAGTTTCGATACTTCCTCGCGCATCAACTACTTCATTGATTCATAGAGAGCACTGGTCGCGCATGATTGAATGGAAAGATAGTGGTGTTGCACAAATATGTGGGAGAAGCCATAGTACGTGCCTAAAAAATGTTTGAAAAGATAGTGGTGCTGCACAAATATGCGGACAAAAAAAAAAAAAAAACTTACGACCCTTTCATTATATTCGTGGAGGCGTGGCGAACGGCGCATTCTGAAAATTCTGAGAAGCAGTATACTAAACTACTAACTTTTCACTAAAATAAAAATATTGTATCTTTCTGTTACAGTTGAATGCACTTCCATCATCGTCCACACGTCTCCGTCCAGCAGGGATTTGTTCCCATTGCAACAAACGAGTGTTTATACAACTCAGTCTTCGTAGAATTATTCGTATTAGCTAATATATCATTGTAATACGAATGTGGTTAAGATTATGGTAACTTGTATGCCAGAAAGAAAATAAAGAGACTCGATCCGTTGCAATATGTAGTATGTTTATTTTTAAGAAACAAATGTACATAATACATTTCAGCACACACTTTTTTTTCCGCCAAAAATCTCAGCACACCTCCTCGGGTCAGATGTTCTCCTGATACCAGGAGTATTTTTCGACTCAACATTTTTAAAACTGGAATAGCTAGAGTACATAAATCATATAGGGACGTGCATGAAGCAGCGTATGCATGCCTATATACATACACTATTCTTTTCCCCCTCCAAAAATTTAAGCATACCTCCTCGGGTCAGATGTTCTCCTGATACCAGGAGTATTTTTCGACTTAAAATTTTAAAAACTGCGGAAATAGCCAGTACACATGAATCATATAGGGACGTGCATGAAGCAGCGTATGCATGCCTATATACATACACTACTCTTTTCCCCCTCCAAAAATTTAAGCACACCTCCTCGGGTCAGATGTTCTCCTGATACCAGGAGTATTTTTCGAGTTAAAATTTTCAAAATTGTCAAAATAGCTAGTATACATAAACTATACCAGAACGTGCATGAAGCAACGTATGCATGCCTATATCGATACACTACTCTTTTCCCCCACCAGAAATTTTAGAACACCTCCTCGGGTCAGATGTTCTCCTGATACCAGGAGTATTTTTCGACTTAAAATTTTAAAAACTGCGGAAATAGCCAGTATACATGAATCATATAGGGACGTGCATGAAGCAGCGTATGCATGCCTATATACATACACTACTCTTTTCCCCCTCCAAAAATTTAAGCACACCTCCTCGGGTCAGATGTTCTCCTGATACCAGGAGTATTTTTCGAGTTAAAATTTTCAAAATTGTCAAAATAGCTAGTATACATAAACTATACCAGAACGTGCATGAAGCAACGTATGCATGCCTATATCGATACACTACTCTTTTCCCCCACCAGAAATTTTAGAACACCTCCTCGGGTCAGATGTTCTCCTGATACCAGGAGTATTTTTCGACTTAAAATTTTAAAAACTGCGGAAATAGCCAGTATACATGAATCATATAGGGACGTGCATGAAGCAGCGTATGCATGCCTATATACATACACTACTCTTTTCCCCCTCCAAAAATTTAAGCACACCTCCTCGGGTCAGATGTTCTCCTGATACCAGGAGTATTTTTCGAGTTAAAATTTTCAAAATTGTCAAAATAGCTAGTATACATAAACTATACCAGAACGTGCATGAAGCAACGTATGCATGCCTATATCGATACACTACTCTTTTCCCCCACCAGAAATTTTAGAACACCTCCTCGGGTCAGATGTTCTCCTGATACCAGGAGTATTTTTCGACTTAAAATTTTAAAAACTGCGGAAATAGCCAGTATACATGAATCATATAGGGACGTGCATGAAGCAGCGTATGCATGCCTATATACATACACTACTCTTTTCCCCCTCCAAAAATTTAAGCACACCTCCTCGGGTCAGATGTTCTCCTGATACCAGGAGTATTTTTCGAGTTAAAATTTTCAAAATTGTCAAAATAGCTAGTATACATAAACTATACCAGAACGTGCATGAAGCAACGTATGCATGCCTATATCGATACACTACTCTTTTCCCCCACCAGAAATTTTAGAACACCTCCTCGGGTCAGATGTTCTCCTGATACCAGGAGTATTTTTCGACTTAAAATTTTAAAAACTGCGGAAATAGCCAGTATACATGAATCATATAGGGACGTGCATGAAGCAGCGTATGCATGCCTATATACATACACTACTCTTTTCCCCCTCCAAAAATTTAAGCACACCTCCTCGGGTCAGATGTTCTCCTGATACCAGGAGTATTTTTCGAGTTAAAATTTTCAAAATTGTCAAAATAGCTAGTATACATAAACTATACCAGAACGTGCATGAAGCAACGTATGCATGCCTATATCGATACACTACTCTTTTCCCCCACCAGAAATTTTAGAACACCTCCTCGGGTCAGATGTTCTCCTGATACCAGGAGTATTTTTCGACTTAAAATTTTAAAAACTGCGGAAATAGCCAGTACACATGAATCATATAGGGACGTGCATGAAGCAGCGTATGCATGCCTATATACATACACTACTCTTTTCCCCCTCCAAAAATTTAAGCACACCTCCTCGGGTCAGATGTTCTCCTGATACCAGGAGTATTTTTCGAGTTAAAATTTTCAAAATTGTCAAAATAGCTAGTATACATAAACTATACCAGAACGTGCATGAAGCAACGTATGCATGCCTATATCGATACACTACTCTTTTCCCCCACCAGAAATTTTAGAACACCTCCTCGGGTCAGATGTTCTCCTGATACCAGGAGTATTTTTCGACTTAAAATTTTAAAAACTGCGGAAATAGCCAGTATACATGAATCATATAGGGACGTGCATGAAGCAGCGTATGCATGCCTATATACATACACTACTCTTTTCCCCCTCCAAAAATTTAAGCACACCTCCTCGGGTCAGATGTTCTCCTGATACCAGGAGTATTTTTCGAGTTAAAATTTTCAAAATTGTCAAAATAGCTAGTATACATAAACTATACCAGAACGTGCATGAAGCAACGTATGCATGCCTATATCGATACACTACTCTTTTCCCCCACCAGAAATTTTAGAACACCTCCTCGGGTCAGATGTTCTCCTGATACCAGGAGTATTTTTCGACTTAAAATTTTAAAAACTGCGGAAATAGCCAGTATACATGAATCATATAGGGACGTGCATGAAGCAGCGTATGCATGCCTATATACATACACTACTCTTTTCCCCCTCCAAAAATTTAAGCACACCTCCTCGGGTCAGATGTTCTCCTGATACCAGGAGTATTTTTCGAGTTAAAATTTTCAAAATTGTCAAAATAGCTAGTATACATAAACTATACCAGAACGTGCATGAAGCAACGTATGCATGCCTATATCGATACACTACTCTTTTCCCCCACCAGAAATTTTAGAACACCTCCTCGGGTCAGATGTTCTCCTGATACCAGGAGTATTTTTCGACTTAAAATTTTAAAAACTGCGGAAATAGCCAGTATACATGAATCATATAGGGACGTGCATGAAGCAGCGTATGCATGCCTATATACATACACTACTCTTTTCCCCCTCCAAAAATTTAAGCACACCTCCTCGGGTCAGATGTTCTCCTGATACCAGGAGTATTTTTCGAGTTAAAATTTTCAAAATTGTCAAAATAGCTAGTATACATAAACTATACCAGAACGTGCATGAAGCAACGTATGCATGCCTATATCGATACACTACTCTTTTCCCCCACCAGAAATTTTAGAACACCTCCTCGGGTCAGATGTTCTCCTGATACCAGGAGTATTTTTCGACTTAAAATTTTAAAAACTGCGGAAATAGCCAGTACACATGAATCATATAGGGACGTGCATGAAGCAGCGTATGCATGCCTATATACATACACTACTCTTTTCCCCCTCCAAAAATTTAAGCACACCTCCTCGGGTCAGATGTTCTCCTGATACCAGGAGTATTTTTCGAGTTAAAATTTTCAAAATTGTCAAAATAGCTAGTATACATAAACTATACCAGAACGTGCATGAAGCAACGTATGCATGCCTATATCGATACACTACTCTTTTCCCCCACCAGAAATTTTAGAACACCTCCTCGGGTCAGATGTTCTCCTGATACCAGGAGTATTTTTCGACTTAAAATTTTAAAAACTGCGGAAATAGCCAGTATACATGAATCATATAGGGACGTGCATGAAGCAGCGTATGCATGCCTATATACATACACTACTCTTTTCCCCCTCCAAAAATTTAAGCACACCTCCTCGGGTCAGATGTTCTCCTGATACCAGGAGTATTTTTCGAGTTAAAATTTTCAAAATTGTCAAAATAGCTAGTATACATAAACTATACAAGGACGTGCATGAAGCAACGTATGCATGCCTATATCGATACACTACTCTTTTCCCCCACCAGAAATTTTAGAACACCTCCTCGGGTCAGATGTTCTCCTGATGCCAGGAGCATTTTTCGACTTAAATTTTTTAAAACTACGAAAATAGCTAGTATACATGAATCATATAGGGACGTGCGTGAAGCAGCGTATGCATGCCTATATACATACACTACTCTTTTCCCCCTCCAAAAATTTAAGCACACCTCCTCGGCTCAGATGTTCTCCTGATACCAGGAGTATTTTTCGACTTAAAATTTAAAAAACTGCGAAAATAGCCAGTACAATGAATCGTGTAGAGACGTGCATGATGCAACGTATGCATGCGTATATCCATACACTACTCTTTTCCCCCTCCAAAAATTTAAGCACACCTCCTCGGGTCAGATGTTCTCCTGATACCAAGAGCATTTTCCGGCTTGAAATCTTGCAAACTGTCAAAATAGCTAGTATATACTTTAAAAAGTCGATGGATGGAGTGCCGGAGTGGGGCAAGGGGGGGGGGGGGGGGGGGGTGGAAAATAACGAAACAATTGATTACTAGTATATCTGAGAATTTATTGCTGCAGCATCAATAGAATATTATCCATTGTCAAAGTTATGTAGAAAGTTTGTAGTTGTTTCTTAAAAATAAATATATTTCCATTGCAAACAGGGTACCGAATGATATCACCATCTTGCAGTTGAAGTGACAAACTGCTTATGCCATAAGCAGTAGTACGCCTTACTCTACGCAACCCACAGGCCATTCATGTAATTTTTACCTTGAGATTGCGTATAGTCAGGCGTACCCATGTTTGTTGCTCAAGTAATTGGTCAATTCGGATTTGATAATACGCGAACTCCACTTGTTATAAGAATAAATAAAATAGGCACGCAAAATGATATTCGCTAGTAATTAAAATGTAACCCCTGTGATGATATTCAAAAAATTCACTACAAGCCATTGAAGTGATTACCTGGAATAATTCCATCTCTCCTTATTCCGTCTTTTATCATGCAATTTTGATTTTTTTTTTTTTTTTTTTTTTTTCCAAAAAGACGCATAATTGTTTTTTGGTAAATCAATCAATTCTGACTGATTGGATAACAAAGAAGAAAACAACATCGACGAGAATAGAGTCCTGTGAATAATTTTGTAGTACTTTATTTATTTTTCTTTTTTGTTAATAAATTATCAATAATTAAACGAATAAGTACTATAACATTATACACAAGTATATTGTAAGTATAAAGTATGATAAAAAGAAATACGCAATAATATTCACTTATTCTATCTACTATTCGAACAGTTTCAATTGTAACTATTAGCTATGCTGTTAATAATTATTAAAATGAACGAGAATAATCAATGGTCTGCAAGTTATATGAATTTCAAAACGAATATAGTAGTTCACTTTCAACAATTTGGACGATATTTTTGTGTTTTAAATATGATACTAACGACAAGGCAACAGAGTAACTAAGTCATTCTATAAATCAATATTTCACACTGTTGTATGATTGAATTCAAAACAAAAGGAGCAAAGTATTTTAGATCTTGAGAAGTCAATTGACTTTACTTTTAATCAGAGAAAAAAAGAAAAAAGAAAAAAAAAAAAAAAAGAAACAAAAAGGACCCTCACAACAATGTCAGAATTAAATTCGTGGATGTGTTATGCAAATAAAATACATAGCTGCCTCCAAAAGTTTGGACACAGTTTCAGAATATAAAAGGTAAAGTGCCTGGGGCAGGAGCGAGACGCGAAGTTGATGTAGTTTTTGGACTACAAGGTGTACGAGGTGTTCGCGGTGTCGTACGAGATGTTTGAGCTAATTTACTTGGCGACCCTTTACGGGGCGTGTTAACAGCTATTGTAAAATTTTTCCTGCGTGGTTTCATAGGAGTTTTTATTCTCGATGCTGTACTGGGCTTGAGATTTGAACTTTTTAATACTTGTCGAGGCAGAACTGAACTCCGTAACTCATCTCGATTCGCTAAATGCTCTTGAAATTCTCCGTACGAAGATATGCTGGCACTTGAACTCCCAGGGACTTGTAGAATTGTTTGATTTTCATTATCAATATGTGTTGATTCGGGAAATATTCTTCTTGATGCTTGCTGAAAAATTCATTGTAACATAAGTAAAAGGCTTTCTTAATGAAACTACGTATCTCCATCACTAATATTCCCAACATCTCCTTCAGTGGGCAAAAAAATATCATAAAAGATAAAAATAAGTCGAGCTTATTTACAGCTCATCCATATATTCACACCTTGCAATTTCTTCGTTTTATTTTCGACGCGCTACGATTAGCCCGGATTGATCCACTGCTTGCATTACGCCTTTTACGTGAAGGATTATAAGGCGTAAGATCGGTCTGCTGCTTTTTTTGAGCAGATGTTGCAGGGGATGGACGTCTCATGCTCATAGCCGACGGTGTGCGCTTTGATACACTCAATGGTGTTTTCTTCATACTAGCAGATTGATCCCTAGCTTGTTTCTGTAAACATTAATTTAAAGATAAATTAAACTAAATTAAGTAACAATGAATATTACTATTCGATATTAGACACTGTTATCACAATCACGTTTTGAAGACTTAAATCATAAACACAAAGTTTTATCAACTATTAAAATTAAACGTTTTACAGTTTGAAGAGAATTTTTCAATTTTCTACACAAGCAGTTTTCTGTTCTACGATCTACGATTATCTCTGAACCTAGACTTTCCAAGGAGTCTGAGCTTGCCTTACCCTAGCCATTATCGTAGATTGTTTAGCAGCAACGTAATCTGCCCACGATCGTTTCAAAGCTTCAGCCAAAGGTATGCCGTTAGTTGTGAAGGGCCTTCCATGTTTTGATTCATAAGCGTCGACCAACTCTTGTATTTCTTCTTCAATTTTCGGCAATTTCTGGACATGACAATTAATAAATAACTAGAAACTCTTTGAATTTAAACAGGAAAGTCTCTATATCTTCACTTATTCTTTCCATCAAAACTGACGATAAGATTAGAATAAACCTTATGCATATAATTTATAGATATCTTATAAAATACTGGATAAGAAACGCTCTGAATACCTTTTGAATAACTTTTCGCTCTTTTTCTTCAGCTAGCAGCTGGCCACCACGATTGTGAAAACGGTTTGGATCTGTAGCTCGCTGTTCTAAGTTTTCCATTTTCTGCCAGAGACTATCTCGTACTTCAAGGAGTTCGAATATCTGTCTGTGAAGAAAGTGACCATGGATTATTGGTTTAATACCATTCATTATAGAATTATGCTATTAAATTACACACAGGTATCTTGACAAATTAATCAAAAGTTTCACCTATTATCATTGTAATATTTTTGCAGTTTTTCCATTTCCATTTCATGAAGGATAAGTAGATCCTCTGTGAAAGTTTGATACTGCATTGGATGAAAGGCTTTGCGTTCCTCATCTCCAATTTGACATTGATCCCACAATGCTTCAATTTGTGAACGTATCTTGGCCACATACTTGGCGATATTTTCACTTCTCTTTTGTTTACATCTTTTGATTTCCTCGTCAAACTGAAAATCGAATATCGAATGAAATGGCTTGTTTTTACTCTAGAAAGATCAGTGTCAGCAAATGGTAAACATCTGAAAGAATAACTCACAGCTTTCAATGTAACAAGGCTATACCCTGTATGAGAATCAAAAAATCGTTGGCATTTTTCAACTGGTTCTTCTAGATATTTCCACAAATCTTGTAGCACCTCTTTTTTCTCGTTTGCTTCTTGCTTAGCTTCTTGAATTTGTTGCATTAGACGATCTTCCAACTCTCTTAACTTAGTCATGTTCGCATTGTTGTAAACAAAATTCTCCTCTTTATTGTAGACCAGACTTTCAAAATCTACTGATGGGGAGATGCGCAGTTCGTCCATCATTTCGATTATAGATCTTTGAGATTCCTTGAATATTGATTCCAAACGCATCTGAATAAATAAGAGAAAAACAAGAAAATAAATAAATTATTGTCAAATCTGAATAACTCAATAATACCATTAAATCGACAAGTAAATACGAGGAAAGAGTAGCTCGAAAATTTCAATAAAATATTATTTTCTCAATAATCAATCACCTTCTCAGCTTCGGTTTTATCCAGATACACTCGGAAACTTTGCAGCTGGCTTTCACTTGGAAGTTCCGCATTGATACCAATCGGCTCAATGCCAAGAGCCTTGCTAATTTCGCGTTCCTGTAAATAGTTTCAACAAATTCAGGAAACGTTTTCAGTTGCAAAATGTAAGAAATTCATATTATAAACTACACATTTATTCAATACTAAAAATTCAAAACGAGAAGACAACACGATGAAGATGATAGCTGTAAGCATAATTCCTGCAATTTGTAGAGCACAACTTACTCTTTTGAAAAGTTCTTTCGCCGAATTCAGTCGCTGTTGTTTGATAGCATGAAAATTCTGTAATTGGCTTAACATTCTTGACTTTATTTCCAGGAGTGGTAAATGTTCGTATCCTGTGACCCGAACTTCACCTTGCAGATCCTGAAATAATTCACACATGGAGGATATTAAAGGTACAAAAGACTGGGTGTATTAACATATCTAGTAGAATTGACTCTAGCATATAAAACAAAGTATATTTATGTCGTTGAAAAGAATTTGATAGATCAGAGCGAATCTATAATGAAAAACCAATTTACAATGTGAAAATAATAACTTAATATTAACAGGGAACATCAATAGTTGAAATGTAAATATATAGAATGTAAATAAATGTGTAAAATATTGAAATCAAACCTTTGAAAGACTGTTTGCCTCGTTAATTAGATCCTGTACTTCCTGCAGTAACAGATTTCTACTGTTTTCAGCTTCGCCTAGCATATCCGATATCAAATCCTGTTGAATGAGTGAATAATAATTAAAGAATCAATAAAACGTTTATAGCAAAATTGAATTGAACTGTTTCAAGAAATTTATCCTATAACAAGGAAATGACTTTCACGAATGAGTAAAAAAAAAATTTATATACAAGAAAGTTTTGTTAGAAAAAGAGAAAAGTTGAAAAAAAAAAAAAAACTCATAAATATGACGAAACATGTATTTTTTTTGTTTATTATTACCTCGACATGCTCCGAAACCTGTTTGAACCGTATCATCTTAGACTCATGTACAAGCCCCATTTCATCCCAAATTTGATAAACTTTAGAACAGAATCCTCTGATCGATTTATCGATTTTATCAGCGACATCCTCCCTAGAAATTAGGTGATAACAATATACAGGCTTTAAGGTATATCTCAAAGCATGCATATTTGTGTACTAATGATGCTTTTGAATAATATTAATGAAAAGCAAGTTGGTCTAAGCTTAGAATATCCAACTTTTATTCAGTCTGTATTTTTTTTTTTTGGTTATTTATACGATATGTGCGACGAATTTATTGAACAGGGGTACAAATTTTTCGATCCTGTATAAACACACCTGTAGCATCTGCTTATGAAGTGCGTTTAACGAATGAAGTATATAGGTGAATGGATCATAGATTACGTTTTATTGATTGTAAAATTGTATAATCGGTAAATAAATTACGAGATAAATAAATGATAAAAGTATTTTAAACTTACAACGGTTTAGCATGGTAGTCATTTTGACGGGGCGTTTGTGTATGTAAAAAAATTCTCGATTGATAAAGGTATAACAAACAAGGGACTTACCAATTCTTAGGATTATCCATATTTACGTATCTGAATGAATAATAAAATTATAACGATGTCATATAACGATATAATATCTCTTTGAAAATCTAATATAAAACTATAAATCATCAAACACTTTGATTAACATTTATTTAAATAAAGAAAATCGTCTAAGCATCAAGCTGACATTTACACCGTTAATCTCAATACACTACAATCTACATGGCGTATGTTTCGTAGAAACGTATTTCTTTTGAATTTATAAACTCCACTGATTGGTCGAGGTCTTTCTAGCCTCGGGCAATCATGATCAACCAAACGTTCTAAAATGCTTCGATATTGCCGCGTGAATAGTTAGACTGTAAATTGATAGATTTTAAGCTTGAAAAACCATAGAATATACTTTTCGGTGATTCGTAATTCGCATTTATACCGCCAGGTTGGAGTTTCTCTATTACCGCCAAAATATATCCCAATGAAAAACCAGAATAAGAATCGTTGCGAAAACTTAGCTTCTGATTGGTTTCGGGTTTTTAAGTTATGGTTATCGCAAGTTTTTAGGACGTATAGTACGACCGGAGTGAAATGATTCGCTAAAAATGTGCTCACGCTATAACTGATTGGTTAAACCTGACGCAAGAGCCTCCATAGAAGCTATTAAAAGGCCAACGGAGCCCCGTGACGTGTCTAGATACGAAGGTCGTCGCCGAGGTTTCATCATAACCATTTTGCGAACCAAAACTGGAGGTAGCTGACCGGGGCCGCCAACCCGAAATTCAACCAGACTTTAAAAAACACAGTAAATCAACGATAAAGTATTATTAAAACTTATTAAACCCCGCGACTAAGTAACTCAAAAAGCAACATTACACGGAGGGTAAGTACTGGCAATTTTTAACCTATTATTATAACATATTGTAAACTATTTGCTAGAAACGTTACGTAATCATTAAATGTCGGCGTAGAAGTCTTACTAGTCATTTCACATAATTATAAATTAAAATTCGCTCTTTTTCTAACCGCTAAAACGATTATTATTTATTTCCACAAATTACCTTCTATGTATGTATATCTGAATGATTATTATACAGTTTTCCTCATATTAGTTATATAAATCGGTATATCAGGCTCCTTTACCCACAGGGCGTGGTTTCGCTATATTAGATTTTCAGACACTCTGAACTTCTCTCTGTCTCTCTCTCTCTATCTCTGTATTTTCCACTTATAGCTATTAGTCAAAAAAGATATAGACATGAGTGCTCTGATATGGTTTTATCAAACTCAACCTTGGCACCTGTAGCTAGGCTCATTCTGACCCACCCGAAGCTCGTTATCTAGAGTGAGAGAGAAATTTTTTTTCACACAGAATAAACCTCGTTATATACATAAACCGAGGAAGGCGTAAAAGCTAAAAAAAAATGTAGCAAACAAGACAGAGAATGATAAATTTCGATCATATCTATCTATCTCTCTATCTCTCTCTTCCTCTCTATCACAAAATTAGCGAGATAAAGCTACAACTTCAAGGACAAACTCTGTGCCCCCTCTTTGGAATCTGCCTAAACACGATATGTTAATCTAATCAAAGAGGGGGGGGTTGAGGTTTCAGCCAATAGAAATATGCTAGTAAAAGATGGGAATTATCGAAATCGGTTTTTCTCTGTCTTACTTATTTGCTACCAGATTTTAGCACGTCTAGGATAAGCCAGGTTCCCTCCACTACTATGTATTCCGAGGATTATATGGTTTAAAAATTTTTCCATCACAATCAGAATGATTTTATAAATCATTTACTTAACATAGTTTTGTTATAAATAATTTTCTATAATAATTAATTGTATTATATTTGATCATTTCTAATGATGTGTTTAAAATTGTAGGTTTTCAGAATCCCTCCAATTCCCGAGCATCTAGAAGGCAGCAACATTTCATTTGAGGAAGCAGGCGAACTCTTTGTGAGTTATTTTTGTCCACAAAATTTTGTACAAAAATAATCAATAATTTATTTCTATATTATGAAATTGACAATCAATTATTGTGTTTTGTCTTACGAATTATTTTATCATTCTAGTCACCAGAACCATGGAGTCCATTGCTAACAGAATCATCTGCTATACATGGCGTGAGATTGCGATCAACGGATGGGTCGATCTGCCTGCCAACAAAAGCGGAGGATTCATCTTCAAGAATGGAAATATTTCCATTACTGAGCCCGGTGATGGAATCAGAATTGTTAAAAGAGTCTTGGCCCCAGCCGGAAAAGAATTCTCAAAGCAAAAGGACTCATTCGTTCTGGGAAGAAAATTTTCAGGACCTAAGCGATTGGTGCGTGGACCCTCAAAGTATAAATCGGTTCCATATACCACCCCCTTTTCAAGGACAACAAGATTATCATATAGGTGAAGAAACAAAGTCGAAAAATTCAGGTAAGAATTTGTAATGTGAGAGAAAAATAAGAAGAAAAATGATTTATAACTAATTCGTGAAATGATTTGTTTTTTTTTTTTTTTTACAGGTGTGAAAGTTTACGACAATTTATCTAATAATAAATCGGAATTGGAAGAAATCGCAGGGATAGATGAGAAGTGGACTGTAGATAATAACAACCCATCTACAGGGATGTCTTTCGATGGGTCTCTGCCCGTTGGGCAGGATCAATTTAATACCATAACAGATTTATCAGATGTCTGGTTGGATGTGCTGCCAACAACAAGCAACATAAATGAAGAACAGGCAGTAGATAATATGAAGTTGATTTCAAACAAAAATGAAAACGTTCCAGATCACAGCTTGGATCTAATCAGCGAAACTATAGATAACTGGTTTCCAATCGATACAACAGATAATAATATTACATGCAATGAATTAACTACAGATATTCAAACTGACGATATAATATTGGATAGCTATCAATCATCCTCTACTAATTATACTGATGACAAATTAGAGAAAAAACATCTAAGAGATATACTACTAACAGCTGATGCCGAATCTGAATCATTCGATTTATTATCATACGTTTTTAACGTAAGTAATCTATTAAATTTTGCTAATCTAATTTTTATGACAAAGAAATACAAATTTCTGATATTTATGTACCATTTTTGTATTTTATTTTATTTTTTCTTCTTCCATGTTACAGGAAGGTGGTAATATACTTGAGAGAAAGAACAACGATGAGAAAGCAGAATCTACAAGAATAGATATTGTTGAGAATTTAAAAGCTGAGAATAAAAACAAAAGCAAAATTCGTAGGGAAAGAAAAATCAGTCAAGCAAGAGTGAAAGCTGAACCATACGTACCGCCGTTAAAAATAAATTTAAAAACTAAAAATTTGTCAGTAAAAAATCGGAGGATATCTAAACAAATTGATGAAGAAATAGAAAATTATACAGATAGCGAATCGGATACACAAACATCAGATTATAATTACAAAGAATTAAGGGAAAAGAATAACAAGGCTTCAAGAAAATCTAGAATAAATAAAAAAGTTAAGGAAAGTGAAATGTTGAGGAGAGCAAGTGATCTGGAAAGAGATAACGCAGTTCTTAAAATGAAAGTCGAAGAGTTAGAAAAACTAGTAATATCTATGCGGACAGCGTTGCTTCAATCCGCTTTGAAGAAAGAAACTTAAAACTTGATTTAATCAATGTTACGTTCTAAAAGCACTAATGAAATTTAAACATTTCTAAATATGAGAATAAAATCACTTGCCATGATTTGCGTTTAAGAAATGGGTTTATTATTTAATTATCATTTAAATATAGCTTTAAGCGATAATTTTACTAATATGATATCAAATCTCATTAAATCTCAAAGTTTTCAGAAACAATAAGGAAATAAATTACAAATTTTTACAATAACTTGTCACAATTTCTTTTACATATTTCAATCGTTTTGTACAATTTTCATTGACAAATTCTTTCAATATATTATCAGAATCAAAAGTTCATCAATTTTCGATAAAATTACAAAGTAATATAATATGTACTATCAGACAGCATATAAATTTTAAGCTTGTGAAATAAGTAGTATGTACTTTGGATTTGAGGCATTTACTCTTTATTTTTTTTCTTCTTTACATGTTAAATGTATTTAAATTTAATAATACAATTTACATGCGTTTATGGGTATTGGTTGTTTTAACATACTTAACACGACAATTTATCATGTATTGTATTAACGAAATTCAATAAAAGAATATTGCACATGAAACTAAACCCTCGTCTTGTATTCATTCACCAATCTCAAGATAATCTTCATTAATTCAACACTCTGAATACACAGATATTAGATTAGCTATCACAATAAATTCAAACATGATTTAATTTTAGAAGATTAAATCACATACATTCGTTTATTATTACTTCGATGTGTGATGATAAATATTGTTCACAACATTCTGATAATAAATAATGACAAAATTCTTGTATAAGAATTCTTTTTACCTAATTAAAAAAAAAAAACGCAATTAAAAAATTTCTAACTATAAATCCTGATTCAAACAAATTCAGAAAGATCGATTGCTCGCATCCTATTATCAAAATTATAGAACATTTCCTTTACAATATTAAATTTTACTCATGATTGGAATGATTTGCTAACTACGTATCATACTCAACTTCAAATTATGGTGAGCATTAATCGTCGACGGTATCATCATTCTTCAAAAGGATGTCAGGGAGATATCCTTGGTAGATTTGGAGCGTAAAAAACATGTCCGGATGTGCCTGAAAGAGAAAAAATAACGTGTATTAGTTTTACAAAAATCAAAAAACTGAACGTAACGAATACCAAAATTGTTCTCAGTTATCTGAGACTTTAATAATTATGGGTGAAGAAAAATTTGCAATTGTTTTTCAATTGTTGAAGCCTTTATCATAATATCAGCCTCACCAATGAAACTTCCTTATTAAATTTCGCTGCTTCAAACTGCACATTTTTTTGTGCAAATGATAAGTTAAAGAGCTGGCAATCGGCATCGAGCTTTTCAACATCCTTATACATTAGAATCTCCTGTAACTTTAGCCCAGGAAATGTGAGTACTTTGCTATTATACGCTGAGCTCATAATCCGAAAAGTATCTCTGAAAAAAAAAATTCCTAATCAGTTGTTACTCCCAAAAATTGAAAGTTTTTAAAATTTACCTTCTCAACTGTCTTAAATTAAAAAAAGCAGTGAACATCAACAGCGGTGAGACTTTCTGTATGAATCTAAAGCTCCTAACGTAATTCTTTAAGAACCAAGCCAGAGATATCTTCATAGAAAGTTTCACATCTTTGCTCCTAGATATGTAAAAGTTTAATTTATTAGAGTATTTGTTTCTTAATATTGAAATAAAATCTTCGAATGTATCAATGCAGTCCACCTATATTTTTCAGGAAGAGATAAACCTCTTCTAAGTGCCGATGTATCGCCAAGGTGTAAAAGTACGTATAAAGCTTCCATTTGCGATCTGCTATTGCCCATTGAAAGCAATTCAATATCTTCTTCGATTTTATGATTATCATTACTTGGATTTGAACGTTCTTCAATTTGGTCATAAAGCACAAGCAGTTGCTTAAGACATTCCAATAGATGCTGACTGTTTATCTTCGGATCAAATACAGATATTGATTTTTCACATAGTCTGAAAACTAAGATTGTTACAAGTGAATACTGGCTGTGAATAACATCTCTAGTTACCTTTGGCCAGCATAAACGTGAAATCTAACTATTGGTTCTAGAATTTGGATGCTTTGCGCATCTGCAATTCTTTGAATTACAACTTCCTGTCTTATCGCTCTAAGCCGATCGAACACAAAATCATATATCATAGCCCAGTCGTAATCAATGCGCGTAACAACCCTGCAATTAAATACATGATTTATAAAAATCTACTTTATTACATTATTATTATTATTATTATTATTATTATCATCCCAAAACTCACTTCGTGAATAGATATCTGATAGTAGAAAGTAGGACAGGAGCTGGTCGCAGCTCCGTTGTATCTGGCATCAGTTGTCCTGCGGCAGGTCGACTGAAGCATTTAACAATCTTTGAAGGATCAGCTTTCGGTCTTTTTGAACGTTTAGCTTTCTCGTCTATCTCTAAAACGTGCAACAGACCTTCACGCTCTCTCCTAAATGATAAATATCGCATTGAGAGAATTATTGCGATTCTATAAATTGGACTAAATAAATAAATAAATGAATAAATAAATGTATACGAAAAAATACGAACGACTTACATCCACTTTTCCTTATCAGGACACATAGAAAGACACGTTCCTAGCACAAAATCAGTCATCGTGATTAGATCGTTGAATAAATAATTGAGTTGACGTTTTTTTCTTTTTTGACAGCAGAAAGCGTTTCGCTGTTTTTTGTATTTTAGGTTAGTTTCTAGGCTCTAGGTTATGTAGTGTTATGTCATGTTAGGTTGGGGTTAGAGTTAGGTTATGATAAACGCGGTATAATACCGAGTAACTAGCCTTGACAGTGTTGAGTGATAAACAATAATGAACATCAACTAACGAGGTGTAAATTATTGTAAAAACTATTTATCACCTCATAGATATGGCATCTAATCGCAGTACGCGCGAAGTATTGTTATCCCTTGTTGATGACATCGAATTAATAGCCAAGTAAGTATAACACGCCCGAAACGAAGAAAGAAAGAAAGAAAGAAAGAAAGAAAGAAAGAAAGAAAGAAAGGAAATAAAAGATAAACAAAATTAAGAACAGAAATTACACTTCTACACTTTTTTCTCTTAATTAAATCGAATCCCTTTAGCGAAACTTTCACTCCTTGTTATCTTTTTTCTTATATATTTATTTTTTCTATTTATATTTATATTTATATTTATCTTTATATTTATATTTATATTTATATTTATAGAGAACTTATTGAAAACACGATAGCACAAAAGCCTTTGAAACTATCTAGCGTTGAACACGCTCAATTGACAGAACTACTAGTTGTAAAGGACAATGAGTTGAAATCAACGTTAAAACTGGCCGCTGAACAGGCGAAGACAAATCAAAAGATGGAATCTTTAAAGGCAGAAGTTGAGCGGCAAGATCAAGACATTCAACAATTACAACGCCAGCTTAAAGAAGCTGAACAAATTCTTGCCACTGCTATATATCAAGCTAAACAAAAATTACAGTCTATATCTCGTGCCAATAAAAGACCCGTACCGTCCGAAGAACTCATTAAATTTGCTCATCGGATTAGCGCTTCCAACGCTGTTTGCGCTCCGTTAACTTGGCAGCAGGGCGATCCTCGGCGACCTTATCCAACAGGTAATATCATACCCAATGCCAGAAATTATCAAGGAACGTGTTTAAGCTATTTCGGTATATTAATGTACCACCAAAATGTCTCGAAGGTATCATTCTTCTATTCTATGCACTAAAACTAGTGAAATTATTCTTTATATATATGTCTAATTGGTTTTATTAATCAAGATTTATGTCTAGATCACATTCGGCACTCAATATAAATATTATCGATATTTAGAGTTAGAATCGCCTATTATGGGTTGAAAATTATTATTCAAATACCTTTTCTTAGTACATAGGGTATCAGAAACAAAACTTAGTCTTTTTTCATGAATGTAAGCTATTTGAACGTTTTACAGACATTGAGATGCGACTGGGTTTCCTGGGTCGACTCAGCGATCTTCCTTTAAATGGACAAATGATTGGATCTCATCCAGGCATTCCGTCTGAACTACATCGTGCTGGTCATCCGGCAGGCGGTGAGAAATTTTTTGTAAATTTCATGATATTGGGTGAAGATTAGACGGATTTTATAAATCCATTGAATAAGATACTGAATTTTATTAATATGAAGAACTAGGATTAACGGATAGTTACTTTGAAACAAAGTCAAATGCAAATAGATGCATTTTTGACTGTAAGAACAATTGGGAAATTTCAGAGCCTCCAGTATCCCAGGCGAACCAATTTGCCTGGCATCCGTCAGGAGAAATCCACATGTCCGTAGGTGGTCAAGGAAGCGTGGCGATGAATACTCATAAACAAGAAACGGAAGACGTTGAAGTTATGTCTACAGATTCGTCAAGTAGTTCTTCGAGTGATTCTCAATAAACAGTAAATTATTATTAATTCATCAAAGTTTTGGGAAAGGTAAACGATCGAAAATTGTATTAGTCGATCCCTGTATAATACATCGATCATGTATTATTCTTTTCAGAACTTTACCTTTACCTACGATCATTTACAGAATAACTATCATTTTTGTTTCTTCTCATTATCTTCTTGTTATTTTTTAAGACCAATTCGTCATCATAAAAACTCCTTCACGTCATCGATAATCTACTTCATACTTACAGAATTCTATTTGCAAATGTATAACATTTACAACTAGGTATGTTAATTTTAGCTGTATTAGATTCTTGGAATTAGAGATAGAACCTTTTTTTATACAATTAAAATCTCTTATTACTATAATTTCTACAATTCAACTGAATCATTAACTCATATTATGTATGCTGTAGTGTTAATAACTATCTTCGAATAAAATATTTTAATTAAATACATTTTTCTATATAATTATTACTCATTATAATTAACGAATTAGGTAGTTATCTAAGTTCCAGATTCAGTAGACTCCGATTTAAAGTAGAGAAAAAGAACGACAATTTTATATACCTCTCAATTTTTTCACTATTACTAATAAATTTTGGGTGGAATAAAAAAGCAGGGAAACCATTTAGGTCTAATAAGTAGAGCAGCTCTACCCAGGAAATATAATTATTGGGGTATACGCAAAGCCTTAAGCTTAGCCCGGCTCAAATAGTATGCGAAAATGAGATCAGAGCTTTTGACAATTCACATTATAGACTTTTGAAACTAAATTGAATCTTGTATGTGAAGATAGGTAGAATTTATTTTTTATTAAAAATTTCCTGTACCTATTAGAGAATTGATCGGATCAATTTGATCACTAATTAATTATAACTTGTGTCTCTTTGAACGTATAATTAATCAAGTAAAATTATAGCTTTATGAACCGGATGATTTTATATCGGTTGTAATGGAATATTACTCACATTAAGTTGACATCACGTATATAATCGTGTAAAGGGAAGCACAAAAAATGCTTCTAATCCTCAAGCCCTGTAAGTGAAGTATTCTCCGGTGGCCCACATTCAAGTTTATTCCGCATTCAGTCGTCCCTCTTCAATCTCAACTACACTGTACAAAAAAATAATGGTAATATATACTTGGTTTAAATATTTTGTGCTCCTTATAAGTTCATAGTTCGTATAATCTTAGTGAAAAAACTGATACTACAATGAAGATTATTAACTGAAATATTAGTTAAACAGATACGTTGATCAAAATCTAATACCGGAATTAGTTCGTTAATATTTAATTTTCTCCAACACCAGATTCTGATTCCACATTATAACTATGGTGATTTATTATACTTCCAGAATTTGGGATCATTCATTAAAATGGGCTACATTATGCTGATCGTCACACTAGTCTTGATGTTCTGGTCCTCGATGGTCAGAATGCACGAAATCCAAGTGCAATATCCACCGTGTTTTTTCAACCCGCTCTGCAGCTGCTCCAAAGCCATACCTGACCTAGGAATTGTGTCTTGTTACAATGTCCCAATGCCGAGAATCCCTCAGCCTATTAACTCTTCAAAAGTATTCATACTAAAACTCGAAAATAATGGATTGCGTTCCTTACAGCCACAATTCCTAATCAATACTGGTATGTGTATACGTATAAGTGTGATAGACTTACTAACAAATTGCACTTCCATTATAGACAGAGTTTCAATTATAAATTGAATTCAGTGAGCCTTACCTAGCATCTCCTCTTGCTGTAACTTCTGACCTTTGTCAAATCATTTATTATTAATATTTTCAGGTCTGTACAAGCTGCAGATCAAGCACAATCTTTTATCAGATATACCGGATGAGGCATTCCTAGGGCTTGAGAGATCATTGTGGGAATTAGAGCTGCCATATAATCACCTAATTTATGTACCTAGCAGGTCTTTCAGACATTTACAAAGATTACGACTTCTGGATTTAACAGGTAATCCCTGCGGAAGCCTGATATCTAAGATTATTCACACTCCCAAATAAACGTTGTTTAATTTTAGGGAACCGGATATCTGAAATTGCAAATGATAATTGGCGAGGGCTTAATACCTCTCTCCAAACCCTTAGACTGGGTAAAAATTTTCTAGACAGACTCCCAGCGAATGCATTCAGTGGCCTATCATCTTTAGAAGTTTTAGATCTTCATGGAAATAATCTGTTGGAAATAGATTCGACGGTGTTTAGAGATGGAATGGATTTTCTTACGCACCTTTATCTGAACGATAATCAACTAAATAATATACCATATTCACAACTTTCAACACTAAAACACCTGCGATATTTAGATCTAAGTTACAATAGAATATCAAAGATGTTGGATCCACAAATTGAAAATGAAATTCGTGGGCTTCAAATGTCTTTGGATATACTACGTTTAGACTACAATCAAATTAACATATTGATACCAGGAGCCTTTCAGCATTTTCGTAAAGTCAATAAGACATACCTCGATGGGAACCCACTAACTATCATACAGGTAATTGAGTTTAGAAAGTGCAAAGAAATTTTTCTATGCATGTTAGTCAATTACATTTAACATTTTTTAGGAAGGAGCGTTCAGAGATTCGAAAATACGTGAACTCTATTTAAGCGATTGTGATCTAATGGAGGTATCATCTCCTGTACTTTTTGGATTAGAATCTTCTTTAGAACTGCTTGATTTGACTGGAAATAACATAACAGAACTGCCGACACATTTGTTCAAAGATTTTGACTATCTGCGAACGTTTGTATTCAGCGAAAATAAAATAGATGCTTCTACCACGCCAGGTGAAATCACGTCCAATTTTAATAATTGCTATGCTAATAATCGGAAAATTTGTAATCAAATTTTATTTCTCTGGTAGGAGACGTATTCAACGACTTTCAATACTCACTGTACAACTTGGATCTCAGCGGCAAAAAGAATCGGATGATTTCTTTACAAAGTTTGAAGGAAATGAGGAATCTGCGCTTCATATCTCTCTCCCGAATGCCTAAGTCTACGTTGTCGCCTGAAGATTTTCTAGATTTTGGAATGGATTTGAAAGAACTTAGAATAGTTCAGAGCAATTTGGACACTATAAAAGGCCATGCGTTCAAGCATGTTCGTGGTATTAAGTATCTCGATTTATCTGAGAATTCAATATCGTCGATCGAAGATGATGCATTCGCTGAAGTGAGTAAAGAGATACGGAGTAAATACCCAATCGTGTTATTCAACATATAATAATATGTACTGTTTTATCTGCGCCAGGTTGGGCATTCACTGTTAACGCTACAAATATCCCACGGTCTCTCCTCGTCATTTACGAATCTTCCAGCTGGTCCGTTAAAATCCTTGACAAATCTCCAGCACCTTGATTTCAGCAATAACAAAATAAAAGACATGCCTGAAACAGCATTTCATTTCCTGAAAAGGATCAGACGCATCGATTTACAGGATAACAAAATACAAAGTATACAGAAAGGTACCTTTCAGGTGAGATTTAAAATTTTTGAGTAATAAATAATGATGATTTCAATAAGTAATTATAGACAGTCTTGGATCATTTAATTCTCCTAAGTAAATAATGAAGTGTTGATTTTATTTCAGGGCGATATTCATTCAATTCTGGACGAAATAAATCTTGCATTCAACGACATTAAATATATCGGAAGCAGTAGTTTTGTAGATTTGTCTTCGTTGACTATTCTGAATTTACAGGACAATGCAATAGACAGAATTGAACGTCGTGCGTTCATGAACATGAATCGTTTGAAATATATTAATCTTCGAGGTAACAAAATCAAGGATATAACGGATGAAGCTTTCCAGGTAGTTCTATTATGTTGAATTCAATCCAACATCGAAATTGTATCCTAACAATAAGCCACGCTGACAATGTTTTTCTAATTTTTAGAATCTACCTGATCTTGAGTTAATCGACTTGGCGTACAACGAATTGAATGAATTAGACTTCATGTCTCTCGATCAAGTAGGAACATTATCTTCGTTTAAGGTAAACGCTAGCCATAACAAGATTGAAAAGTTATGGATAAATAGTACAACTTTCACACCGCCAACTAATAGTAAGTATAATCAAGATTTAAAATAACAATAGTTGTTCTTTGTGTTATATAATAATTTTTTTTCAGTCGGAGGTAATATCCAATCGAACATAAAGGTTCTCGATCTAAGTTGGAACAATATATCTGATATAATGAGGTACTACTTCAGACCCATTGAGTTTTCGCTCACACATCTTTATCTCGGTCACAACAAACTATCCAACGTTACTCAGAGTGTTTTTGGAAATATGCCTCATCTACAATGGTTGGATTTAGCATCCAACCAATTGATGGACATTAACTTTGATTGCTTCAAAAATACAAGGAACCTTCAGGTCTGAAATACAAATGAATTTAGATTAAAAAATGAAGCAATATCGTACAATAAAATGATTTAATTTATCCAGATTTTGCTAATGGCTTGGAACGATATCTCAGAGATTCCTGTGGAATCCTTCAGACCCTTAAAGAAGTTACGGATAGTGGATTTATCGCATAACAAATTGAAAGCATTGCCAGATAATTTATTCACCGAGGGAACCTTAGAGAGTTTAGATCTGTCCCATAATCAATTCATGCGTTTACCAATGAAGACTATGTCTCCGTCCGCAGCGGCATCATTATCGAAGCTAGATATATCGTGGAATGTATTGGCTGGTCTGCACAATACCGATGCTGTGTTCAGATTTAGGGTGAGACTAGCATTGATTATGTTATCAGTAAGCGAAATGAACTATCACTGAATAATCGAGCGGCCACGTTACTTTGAGTTTTATAATTCTAGGACATAACTTGGCTGGATTTGTCGTATAATAGGCTGGTAAGGCTTGACGATGGAGTATTTTCAGAACTAGCGATGTTGACTTATCTTGATCTAAGTCACAACAAAGAAATAATCCTGGAAGCTCACGGTAGAACTTTTCACGGTCTGGAAGATACGCTGTTGACCCTTGGACTGAGTAACATGTCCCTTTACGTTGTAAGTTCAAAAGTACATAATTATTATATTGCAAATGGGAAAATAGAAGTAAAGTAACATTACACTCATCTTGATCATATCCAGATTCCAGAACTACCGCTTCATCATTTGAGGAAACTCTATTTGGCACATAATAGACTTTCGTCTATACCATCGGACATGGCTGCTAATATGACATCGCTGCGTGACTTAGATCTTAGTTACAATGAGCTGATGCACGTGCCATTGGTAACTCACACACTTCCTGAGCTTCGGTCCCTAAATCTAGCTGGAAATCCTATCACTAGCATTACAAATACAAGTTTCTTGGGCCTTGCTGATAGCCTTGAAGAACTTGAAATCCGAAGACTGCCTCTAGATGTGTTCGAAGTAAGTGGATTCATTTAATTGAAGCAGCGTGACTTCTTAAATTTGACTCAACAATTATCTGAATGAATGAATATTTTTACAGGCAGGAGCATTGTGCAAGGCAGCAAAACTCCGTAGTTTACACATAACAGCTTATAAAAATGTGAAACACTTCAACTTGCCGAGCATCTTGGACTATAATCATGGTCTTCAAAGCTTACACATTGAGGTGATGATGGAGATTCCATTAGATTTGTGTATAATTTACAAGAAATAAATCAATGTCTGTTCAATTACAGGTCGACCATGATACTAATTTGGAGAAAGAGATGAAAGGCAGATTTCCAGCAAAGCTATTCAATATCACTCTTAGTGGAAAAGGCCTGACAATGGTATACAAAGATATATTTCAGGTATACAAATAACTCATCAAAGATAATACGTCTGTTGAATATAATCTTTCTATATTTATATTAACTGAAGTTTTAATTTTCTTAGGGTATTCGAAACTCTCAGTTACAATTTACCTTATACAATACAAGCCTGAAGATAGTTCCTCGTGAATTATTCACCAATGCTGGAAGCGCAAGGAATATTACAATTGATTTACATGATAATGTTGTAACTTCAATAGGAAATCCTTCATCTGGTTACAAGCCAGGTGTCCCTGGAAAATCGTTTCTCACAAAGCTTAGATTTTCTGGCAGTTATTTGAACTGCGACTGTGAAATCGGGTGAGCAATTAAAAAATGATGAATGTTTTAATTACATTTATTATTCAAAATTATGCGATGTTTACTTTTATATCTTAAATCAGCTGGGTCGAGATGTGGCAACGGAAGCAGCGGCAATATTATGAGGATGAGTGCGGAACATATTCAGATCATATTTCTGAGCCTGACGAAGACGACAAATATAGTTGCTGGGATAATGGGTGGGACGACGATCTTCGCGAGACTTTTTGTGTGAATAAAAATAACATGTCTCTCCTTGATGCTCTCAAAACTGATCTTGAATGCGGCTGGGGCACTGGTAATTTACCAATTTTAGCAAATGCAGTTGTTTTATTTTCAATTATTGTAGTAAATATATTTTAACTATTATTATAAGGCACTAATTCATATAATAGGCAGTGATTGTGTATTAGCTAAACTTTCCATTTCTAATCCATTCTCTATTAAGTTGAGATAATTTCAATTACTCATGCCTTTATATAGGAATGAATGAAACAAACACGATGCCCGTTAAAATTATTTCCAGAACTTGATGTTCAAAAGCTATAAACAAATTTATACAATATATAGCAAAGCAATGATTTTAGTTAACGTTATGTTTGATTTGATATCACCAATTCCAGTACGCTACTTAAAATAAATATTTTATTGGTCAATAATAATCAATGAATATTAAAAAAATTATATATATATATTTTAAATGTTAGCTTGTGAGCACAATGTTATTGGTATATTAAAGGCTACCAAAAATAAAAAGAGTTACATCAAATGTAATATCTTTTGATCGCGGTCGATATTTAGACACATATATATTCAACTTTCACACACAATCGCTATACAAGTTTACAATTCCAAGTTTACATAGTTTTTCATAATTATTAAAACAATTATCTTTACAAAATGGTCATTAAAATTGTCACAAAATACGTGTATAATAATAAAGAATCCTTCAAAAGGTGCAAATAAAATACATAAAAACAATCTGCGGTCTTTGATTCAATGCGCACCATATGCTACAATCTCCTATTCCTCCAATTGGAGCCGTTGATTTAACTGAACAACATGATTTTCGTCAAAATTTCAACAACCATATATACAATTGGGGTAATAATAAAGCCAAATATGAATACAAGACAAATATAAATAGTGAGCAGCTGTAATCCAAGAATCAGATATTTGACAAATATCTGTTGTCGTTCCGAAGTATTCATAATATTGATTACCTTGTCGAGAACGAATCGCAGAATGTACAGAAATACCTAGAATACAAAATACATATTGATCGATTTGAATTCTCAAATTGTATTATAAAAAAGGGAATATAGTTATTTTTATTCACTTCGGCAACAGGAGCGATATTGACTATAATATAAAATAGAGCGAGGAGAGCTCGGCCTGTAGATTGTCCCATCACACTTATGAGAGCAGCGAATGAATACTCGGTTCGTGGAGTCCCATGGGTTTCTTGATATCCGGCCAAATAGTCGCGGATGTTAAACAGGAGATTATGATCTCGATCCTTGGCCAATTCATTTTGTAGACTTTCTGAAAGCAATACAAATTACATGTAGTTTTATTACTGTTCAAAGCTGGGAGAGAATGAACGGAATTTGTGACTTCACCTGTTACATCTGGGTACCCGTTATTCCACCCACTGTAACGATTTGAATTCGACATGCTATATAGATTTCTACATTTCCATTCCACAGGATTTACTTTGTGGGTTTGCCCCTTTGGCAGCGAATTTGTCTGCGGTTTCCAAACTTCGTTGTCTTTCCAATCCCCAGATTTATCATACTCTTGACATAGTGTATTTAATACTTTTGCGGACATGAAATCGTTCTCGGAATTTGAAACCGATGCATGAACAGTTTCATGTCCAAGAAGCTCGTCAGGTAAAACCTGTGGGAACGAAGTAAGATATTTATGCTATGAAATAAATATGATACCAAAATCCTTCTGATACCGTATCCCATTCACCTTATCACATCGTTTATGTCTATTTATTTGTAAAAGATATTCAAGAGTACGTTGTTGCTTCTGACGTTCAGCCTGAACTCTCGATGCGCTGGCTGAAACTGGGAGTTGACATTCTTCGTCAACTGGTAAAGGCTCGTTTCCATACATGGCAGTGAATTAATTGTTAACTATATTGATTTAGCTTTGCTCAGGATGAAACATACAGTAATTTATACCCACAAAGAATTAACGACTAATTAAATTTAGTTCAATTCATGAATGTCAGAGTTGAGACTTCCCGGACTTGTGAGCAAAACACTTGACTTCTGTGATTTCAGAACAATTTCAGATTATTCAAACTTTTAATTATATACAGGATGGTCAAGAATAATGAATAAATATGAATTTGCATCGCATATCAACATAATATCTTCAGTATAGGGCTTAATACTTATAATTCATTAATCATTATAGTTAAGACGGAATGGGTAGTACGAATTGTTGATATCGGTAATGTAAATGAGTATCTAACTGGCAGATATACACAAATTGATATTCGTTTTAATTAAATATATCTATATACATTATAGGTACATCCTGGTATATAAATTTAATTACTGTACAACAGCAGAGTTAAAACACTTTCAATACTGTTCACAAAAATACATGATACAAATGAGTTAAAATTATGTAAACATACAACATTCATTTACAACCTTATACACAAGATGAGCTTGCAATCAGTAAAATGTATTTTTCTAATGTATCTTTTTCGCCTCGTTCCACACAGCCCTTGGTATAGTTGTATTATATATACTATTGAAAAACATGACGTTAACATTTTTATATTGTAATCACATTAATTCATTTAATATTTTATTATTATTTTTTATTGTTTTTCTCTTTATATATACCTATATATATGCATACCATCAATCGATTCTTGTTATTTTTTCAAATTGTTCATTTTTTAATACAACATTTTTTGCGAGTTAAAATTTTTGTCAATAATCATTGATATTACCCCGATTAGAAAATATTACCGATAATAATCAATGAGAAAAATTGGGAAAATTCAATTTGATTAGTCGTTTAATTAAATAATATATAAAATTAGGCGTTGGCTTAAAACAATTACAAACTCATCGTTAATTATTTCATTATGGATATCAGAACTCCTTAATACTGTATAATAAAGATTAAAGACTCAATAGCTTGAGAAAGCAATTCCAGACGAAATAACTTCCTTTATAAATTTTCATAATATTAAATGAAAAATACATGTCGGTACACATAGTCATTCTATATTTATACTTATTTACGTGACATCACAGCTGTGTAAATAAGATGAATAATAAATGTAATTTGAGATGAATTATAAATATTATAACTACGATTGAGTAACATAATACGATCATTGAGATTGAGTTTTCTATGAATGTATATTGTTCACGATTAAAAACGTGGACAAAGTATAACACATCAGCTCTTTGAGAAAATCTAAGCTATAAGAAATAATAAATATATACAATAATAAATAGCAGCTTGCAAGATTCAGAACTATAACACCGTTGCAAAAAGCATTGTACTTAGGAAATTTTACATCTAGCATTAGTTGTGGCGATAAAGCCATATAATAATAGTATAATAAATGATCCAAGAAATGCATAATAGCAGCGGGGTGAAGAAACTTACGAATTTTCAAACTTATCCAATAAATTAAGCCATGTTATTTATATCTCAAAAATATTCACTCAATCCTATATTATGTATATATATATTTATTATGATGTGTAAGAAAATAATCAACAGACTACAATGATGCTTATCGAAGTGTTATATGTATGTTAATTGATTCATAATCTTGTGTCAAATATATACCATGGTATATCTGTATAGTTGAATGGAATTTTATTGGATTAATGTAAAAAGAAATAAGTTAATCACACGATAATGTATTGTTTATAGTATAGAAAAATGTTTTCAACAAAATTACACTCATTCGATATCCATATATATAACAACCATTTTGTGTGATGTGATCAATTGATCATTAATTATTCTTTATATTAAGTAGTTTCTAATAAATGTGCCCTGCTCTTCAGTTGAAGTACTTTTATAATTCGTTTTAAAAGAGATGCCCTAAATTTGTACTTAGCGAAAAAATAGAAATCCTTAATGTAGAGCTCGATAATTAAAATACATCCTTAATTCTCAAGATTCTTAAATAATACGTGAGAAATAAACGCACTTACATATAAAACTGGATGGATATTGATTTAGTTGATTTGAATCGTTTTTTCTCGTGCGATTTATAGTCAATTTTGAGACGATGTGACAATATAAGCTAGCTCTTTAATGATCGACTATAAACATATTAGAACAGGGTGACGTTATCTCATTTTTTTCCTTTTTCTTATTTTCTGGTTTACATGCATGAATGGGAAAACAGTGACGGCATAAAACCACATAAAACATATCAGTCTCACCCCTGATATATGTATAGTGCGCTATTATGATATCATATAAATTCAATGATTGTTTGTTGGCTTGTAAAACGAGTAACTTTGGTAAAGATTAGTCGTCTCTAATTTCCGTGCAAAAACTGTAATTCGCATTGTCACATTACAACAATTCCATCAATTTTTCCAATCAAATTTCATTCATGAAGTAATATATGAAAGGTTTTCCTCACCAATATACCTTTTAGAGAATTAATGAATTTTTGAAGCTAGTTTTTACAGTGATGCTTTTGTGAATAGTAGGTCTCTGTGCTTGGTGCGTATGTGAGAACGTAGCGTGTCGATTCGGCTATACGTGGCTGGACAGTAAGGGCACAGTGAGCGTTGAGCCGTGTGGATATGGAAATGATGCCATCGGTTGGTTACCTGCTTTCCACAAGCTCGGCAACGCCATAGCGCAGGACTGCTCAAGGATACAGCGAACATCTCATGATAAGAAAGTCCGACCGGAACGCTTGGGATTGTACCTGAAAACCCCCAACTTTCTAATGTATTTTTTTTTTTCTCAATGTTTTTCTGCAATTATTTCACTCTGCGGTAATAATATTGCACTCCTTGAATAGCTTTAATCATCGTATGAAATTATTAAAGGAAAGCAAATGTTACATTTTATCCCATGCACAATAAGTATTATAGTTATTCCACCTGTACCAGACCCGAGCATACCATTCAGACGAATTCATTCTCACATTCGCAAGACAATCCCATTTTCAAAAATTCTGAAATTAGTTGTTTTACACCAATACTAGGATAAAAAAGCATACATACAGATATCAATGAGTAGAGCAATTTTCCTATCGTATATTTACTTGAACATAATCGAGAGTTAGACAATTGTTAATCTTCTCAGGGTAGAATTGTTTCATACACTTAATCATTCCCTGTTGGTAATAATACAAAAGTCAATTTTAATTTGAAATAAATCTCTATATTATTTATTAATATATTACATCTTTCTTGTTACATATCATTAGAGCCTCTATGTATGTATGTACCTGTTGATACGCTATACACTTATCTCACATTAGGTAGATCCTAGATACTAATTTATTGGCATGAAAATATAATAATTCAATAGTATAAAATCAAGTAATAATATGAAAAATTTACATTATTATTGCTCTGAAAGTGGAAGAATCTAGCTTAATGATTTTGTCAGTCAAATTTTATTTTCACCTGCTACTGTAAAAATGAAAGGTATAATCCTTATTGTGTTACCTAGTTAATCGCGCACTAGGAATTCAAAATGATGATAGTTTTTAGTATAGCAAATTTACGCATCGAACTGATTGTATCAAATAACATCATTATCAAGATATTTATGTCTTATACAATGAGAATTATTCGCCTAAGCAAATCTCAGTTCCTTTTAGTCTCAAGTGTTAGAATGACGTGGTGAAATTTAATCTTTTCGAGGTATGAGAGTATCTTGAGTGCTGATGTTTCAAGATCAATCAGACACAGGTAAATGTCTATTCTGCAGAGATCGGTGCTGGAGTTATATGAGAAATAAACGATCACCATTTAACATTGAGTTACAAGTGAAGATGTACTTTTGTGTGGCAAAAGGACGAAAAATAAATTTCTTGTCTGATTTTTTCATAAGAGATAGAGGTTTTTGCTTCAAACGTAATGAGTTTATCAAGAGTTCTATGTTGTTACAAAGTTCTATGATGTTTAAAAACTCACAGGATTTAAGCTTGCCGAATATATCCTCAAAGTCCGAGATCAATAATAGTCCTGAAAATAATTATTCATGTATTTATTGTTCAGGATATAATTGAAATCGTTAATTTTGCTCCCAGTTTGGTAGGAGGTAGTAGAACGATGAAAATAAATCCATATATTCTGATGATAAAAGTTGAATTTTCCAGATAGTTTAACAGTATGATTGATAATATTTCGTATGTTATTGTACATGGGCGTGTTTAGCACGTGTGTGTGTCAACAAAGTATCGCTACGAGTGTATACAGCTGGGCATAGCCGGCAAGCATATTTTCCTGGATAATGAACGTAGTAATGATTCCGCACGTTAGTAACGACCTTACCACACAACGAACATCTTCTCCTCTCGTCAGAGTTACTCACTCTCTCAAATATCTGAGATATCCTCCAGTTCTTAAGCCCTGCAACAATAGAGAATAGGGTGAAAATATTTTTTATACAAATTTTCAACGATTTAAATATCTATATAGTATATAATTATAATATGTATATTAGGATATATCAGATTTTTCATTACCTATACTCATATTCCATTCATACTTGCATGTTCTTCAAACGGCACGTTTCTAACAACAAAAATAATAATAATATTCATGGCTAGTAGTCTTACAAATAAATCACACAATCTATTGTAGTTACTTGCATGATGCGTTTATTGAAATTTTAATATTACAAACTTACGATATAATTGTTACCGATAATATTTATTACTTATTACTACATTAGTACGGAAGACTTATTATACATATAACGTCAATATACTAGCACAGACCTCTGAATGCGACTAGAGATATTTGTATAAATCTCAATCAAGGTAATTCCCCGAGTAAAATGGCCAATCGTTTCAAGTTCTGCCCTAATATTTTGACGTGTTATTTGGTACCTGCGAACTGTAACATACAGTTTTTTTTTTTTTTAATGCTTGGTCTTAATATGCAATTTCAAGTGATCGATCCTTGTGTAAATATTACTGCATATAAGGCAAGTGAACTGTACTGGATTGTGAAACTGGTTGTGATGCCATTTGTTGCGTACAGTTTTTCCACACATCGTACAACTGTAGAGCGTAGGAGCACCTGCATAAGGCTTGGGGAGCTTGGAAAACAACTGCATTTGGACCGCGGCGCCTGGGTAAGAGCCGGCCGCCATTCTCCCCAGCCCTGCAAGCAATACTTTTACAATATCCTCTGTTGTTTCAAATTGACAAAATCACATAGACAAAAGAGAATATTTAAACTTATAGTTAGGTATATTATTACTTATAAAACTAATTAGGTAAATTCGAACACATTATATATCTACAAGAGCTGGAAAATGAAACAAACAGTTAACACACAATTATGTTTAATCAAAAAATTAGTAGAAATACATTAAATGCACATGTGGTTAATTTTTTTTTTTTTTTTCTTTTTTTTTTTTTTTTTTTTTCATCCATATTATCTACATTATAATTAAAATGTATAATGTATAATGTAATTTAACATAAGGATTATGTTAGAATAATAATAATAAATTTTTTTTTTTTGTAATTTTTTTTTTTTTTTTTTTTGTAATAAAATCGGTTATTCTTAATAATTAGTTATCTGCATGGTCAGAAATATGTGCCTATTGTACGTTTCGAGCCAAAGTTATATAATGATTTATTTGTTATAGTAAAACGATCTTCTTTATCTGTTATTATATGTAATAAAAGATTGAATAAATGTTAAGGTAATGTTTACTAGGGTACGGTAGTATAAATGTAGCGTAGTAGCTCTAGACTTTCAGCAGTTTTTTTCGTTTATGTTTATGTATAGTGCCGCAGTGTGCATATGGTTGTAAAAACAACTATATAGAGCACGTGTCCGGTAAGTAACTGCAATGTCAAAAATTTATAATAGAAGGCGCGACAGAGTAAATAAAATGAAGAAAAACTCTAAGAAAATATTCTATCTGCTACTGCGTTGATGAAGAAAAAAAAAGAAAAAATGCAAATATGGTCTCTTCACGACGAGTTACCCATCACTTTTCTTTTTCTTCAAAAGTTATTATTTAACGTGAAAAACAAGAATGACAACTTTCATTAATTATATGATATTGCAGTAACAGAATATTGAATGAAAGAAAGAAACCTCCCTCTCGCAGGAATAATAGAATAATCCTCTACGAGATATACAACTTCCCCGCAAATAACATAATGTATATTTTATATAATATATTATAATAATAATAATAATAATAATAATAATAATAATATGAAGATATATTATAATTAATTGTAATTTGTATATATTATTATATAAAGAGATATTAATAATAGTATTTATTTAATATAATAATGTACAAGGAGCTAGGTGTTATCACTCAACAAGATGTCTACGCGTTAAAATGAAACTTTAACGTACCCTTATCCTATCAGCTAAGCCTAGACCCTAGGTTACACCTATCCTATTTAACTACACTCATAATGTTCTCTTGCACAGCCATAGTTTCTTTTTCTCCGCACTATCGTAGCTTGTCTCGCTTTTAATTCAATGTATTCCGCCGTTATCAATTTATCAATAATCCCCTTACTCAATTAATACTCTTATTCCGTCCCCCATCCCTCGTCCCCAACCCCCACCCTCCCACCCTTCCCACCCAAGAATTCCCCTGCTCGCGTGTCGTGGTATCACATTTCCTATTTACACAAATTGCTACTAATTTCAAATTTCTGACCCCGTCGAGCCTCCGCTCTTATTTTTTTTTTGTTGACAAATCGAAAACTTAATATAGTTATTGAGAAATAACCCCTCGCTCCATACTATCGCAATATTGCACGATTTCTTTAAATTCTTCTCAATTTCAATAAGGTGTTAGCACCAATCTATTATATCACAATGTTCCACTCCACACCACGCAGTTGTAAATATATAAATACCTATATGTAGTAGTAATTTTAATCAATAAAAGTTTCAATAACAGCCAAGGAGCCTGCGATAGTGCAAGCTGTTTGTTTTGTGAAATCTGTGCCGAGTATTTCTTTGTCGAAATCAACATTATGGTAAATGAATGTGAAATATCCGAGAGAGCTATCCGAAGTGACTTTTGTTTAGCAACAAAAAAATAAAGTTTTACTTTAGATAGCGCTTACGAGTGACGAGGACAACTCGTAATATGAAATGTAGTATAAAAGATACTTTACTTTACTTTACTTTTCTTTACTTTACTTTTCTTTTCTTTTCTTTTTTGTATTCATTATTATTACTTTTAGAGTCAAAGAAAACATATTAAACAAACAACATGGATTAGAAGAAGTGGTTGATTCTCTCAATTATTTAGAAGAAGGTAAAAAAAAACAATAACAGTTCACTTTAGCTGAACACCCGGCAAATATTTGGTAAGCTGGAGTATGAGCTACTGTAGAACACCTACAGCGTAGTATTTGACCGTATCTTTGAAACAATAATAAAGAACCAGTGTCTGGTCTGCCAGGGGTAGGCCTACGGTGCACCTTGACATTTTATTCACTGTTAATAAATTAATATTTATGTATAGCTGTATAGCTGTATATGCTCTCATCAAACAGTAATAGAATATATAAAATCATAAAACAGTAAAACAATATTAAATAAATTATCAATATATTATTATACTTAATAATCTGCATAATATATTAATATTCTGGTTATATATTATTAAATTATAGGTATGCATGTAGCCCCATAACTATGCAAAGTGCTAATCGAGAAAACAAAACAGATTGTATATATAATACGATGTTGACATACTAGTTTCAAACCCATGGCCCTTTGAATAGTTATTATCGACTGTGTATTTGTCATCGTTACAATATATAGGTCGTTATATGATACATGATTTTCATGCGAAAAGAAGAAAAAAAAAACATAACAGAATTGCACCCCAACCAATTAAATATCAATGTGCAATGATGTCGTGAATATCTAACCACCCCTTGGATAAATTGTGTTTTAAACGTTACTATCTCCAACCAATGTAGAATATAACAGTAGATTATATAAAGTATAAAATATAGTACTATAAATCATCCAATACAATAATAATTATTATTTTTTTTTAATTTTTTTTTTTTTTTTTTTTTTTTTTTTGCCTACAGATTTAAGTCCCAATCGTGGAATGTCTCATAATTTTCCACTATTTGCTGCATTATAGTTGCGGTGTGCAGTTTTACCATTATATAGACTTTAGGTGTTTGTAACAAATAACGTTTTGTAGTCAAAGTTCATATTAGAGAAAAGAATTAGTTTTTCTTCTTTGTTGTATTACTATTAGCTTTTTTTTTTTTTTTTTCTTTTTCTTTCTTTCTTTTTTCCTTTTTTTTTTTTTTTTTTATATATTTTTATATATATCAAAAAATTGGCGACACATAGGACAGAATTTTCGTTGTTGATTAGTAATTTTTAAACATTTAAAGTGTATTATAGTATTTAATATTGCTATTGACTTGAAAATTATATTTATAATCTAATATGAAATTCAACTAAAAACTTTCAACAACTATAATATGAAACTCACCCTGCAAATCGAATGAATTACTTATATTTTTATTTTTTTTTTTATTTTCATTTTTTTTTTTCTTTTTTCATTTTCTTTCATCTCTTTCATTATTTTAATTAATATTAATATTTTTTTTATTTTTATTTTCTTTATCTTTCTGGCTGCCAACTTGCCAACGCTACTCAGCAGCAACTAAGGGAGGAATTGGCACCACATTTGCTCCCAATTATGTATAGTTTTTTGAATTGCCATAACGTTTGGACCAATTATAAGGCTCACCCTCTTGGTCCTATACATAGCTCGTAGATCTTGGCTCAAGTAATTTTAATTTCTTTTTCCTTTTTTTTTTTCTTTCTTTCTTTACTATTTTTTTTTTTTTTTTTTAAGCGTAGAACCTATAGATTTGGTGTTCAAAATGATCAAACCCTCTTCTTAAGAGCGAAACAATATTGTTAACGCCTAAGACAGAGTGTTCATAGTATCATTGTTGGTAGCTAGTGCCAATGAACCGGCCATAAAATCATTAAGATCGATCTTTCTCGCTTCGGGGTGTTTGAATTTAAAATGTGTGCGCAGATTGTCACTACGAGTATACGTCGCACGACAGAGAGGACACTCAAACCTGCCAGGGAAGTGGACGTGGTAGTGGTTCCTGATGTGCGTCACCACCTTGCCGCAAAGCTTGCACCTGTGAAGGTTGCAGCCGCCTGGCACCCGGTCAAACGTCAGCCGCATGTGCCAGGCTTTTGAACCTGCAACATCAACACAAGACAAGTCACTCAATTGCATCTTCCCCACCTATGCTCGCTACATGTTCTTTTTTTTTTAATTATTTTTTGTTTTTTTATTTTTTTTTTTCGCATTGATCTAGTGCTTGACAAATTCATGTGGATAGGCTGACTGGTTGGTATCAATACGCAACATTATACTAGCGTGAGAGATATGATATCGCTGAGCTTAAGCAATTGGCTAAGTATATCACATTATTTTAAATAAATTTGCAAACGACTGGTCAGTGGCTTGATTATTAGATTTTAAAGAACCGGGGAAACTACCGATTAGTCAAGAGATTTAGTAGCCAATGAATTGAACACGGAATGTATTTAATGATTTTGTAGCAAAGATATGTATTCAGATTTTTTTGAATAGTAGATGATGAATTGAAATGGAGCAAGGTCACATAAATATAACGTCAAGACAACTAGATCAATAGTAGCCTTAATTATTGTACACCTGGTATATAAGTTAGTTTAGCCACTGACTATTTGTGGTATCGTAGCCTGAAGTAGATAATACTTATTATTCATGACAGCACACTAAATGTCGGTAGTTGAAATCTTGATATTTTGAAAATATTAACAGTTTAACATTTATATACACAAAAATTGGGAACGATAAGAGTACCTTTGTTAAAGTAGGGTCCTTGTTAGATTATTAGATTCTTGTGAAGTGTCAGTTGCATGTAATTACTTGTGAGAGCGACAGATAGGGAAGAGATAGAATAGAGAGATAGAAGGGGGGATTTAAACACCAGTCAAGAATGATGATTGTTATTTTCAACTGATAAACGGAACGATCGGTTTTTAACGTCCAACGATTGGGAACACGTAATTCGATTTTTCACAGAACCCTCTTTTCCTTCCCCCCTGCACCCCACCAACAAACACATACCTGTTAAAGTAAAATTATCATTTATTTCACAAATAGCCAGTACAAAAATATTACAATTTACATTATAATATTCTATCATCTAACATTAATATCTAGGTATAAATTAGGCTTCAAAAGCAAATTAAATACTTATTCCACTATATATTTCTGTATGGCACATCACGGGTACAATAATGATCAATGCGTAATGAAGCTTTGTTTATTTTTTTTTTCTTTTTTTTTCTTTTTTTCTTCTCAATTACAAGCTACTAGATTGTAGATCGAAACAACCTGTATATGGAATATAATGATAGATATCTATTAGTTGCACATAATAGCAAATACCTGCGCTGGCTTGTTAATACTTGTTTTCTTCGCAATTCACTTCTAGCGAGTATAAATGTATGATATACCGAGAAAACTAGCCGACCTTGCGCAAGCCTTAGGCTCAAAAGCAGTGAGATAAATAGATCACCTGTTGAAAGTGAAATTCTCAATGTTGAACCAATAAATTCACATTCGAGGAGACTATTAATCGGGACTTTGTTCAACACCAGGTATACAGTTAGATCTATATTGCAAGGGGTGAAGTAATTTAACGTTCAATGGCTCAGCGAGTATGAATGAAATGGTGATATCCTCGTGATATCGGTTTGATAAGAAAATTTCTCTAATGATTTATAGGTGATATTAGTATGTAGGCTTTGGTTAATAAACGAGCATCTATATAACGAGGTATTACTTAATACAGTAGAGTTATTTTTACGTAATCCAATTGTCAAATAATTATCCTGCGAGTATAATCTAAAAAAATTACGAGTGTTTACTTCTAATGTGTGCTTTAAGATTGTCACTTCGAGTAAATACAGTATTGCAAAATGGGCAATGGCAATTCTGCGATTGATGGGAGCGAATGTGGTGCCAACGATTGCTGACAGATTTACCACACTGACGACAGCTGTATAATTGAGGACTGCAATCACTGGATATGGGAATGAACATGCTATACCCGTTAGTTGCCTCTGCTCCTCTCATTGCCCATGTATCCGGGGGTCGCAACGGAGGAGGCATCCAGCAGGAAAGCCGGAGCTCCGCTGGTTGAGTTAGAAGGGAAATCCCCTCCTCTCTCTTCAGTGCGACATCACTGGCCAACACTGGAACAGAGAGAGAGAGAGAAGGAGAGATCCCCCTTAGCCCTTGGCAACACATGATCTTACAATCTCATCACTCACATTCACTGGCATCAATCATTCACTTACTTTTTAATCGAATATCGTTGACCCTCTAATTATATCGAGTAGCGATTCTCAATTATCTTAATAATTCTTACTTAAATTTAGTCACACTCATATCTTAGTTATATAGAATATTAAATCATATATTAGAATTAATAATATCCTTCCTAGGTCAATACTAGGACTGTGTCTCAAGCGAATGAACTTTAATCTGCCAATATCGAAGCTAAGAGATAGACTTGCGGTCCATTTTACTTCTCACTGATTCATTTCATTTTTCTGTTTTTACGTCGTCCTAGTATTGGCACATGAAAAGAAAATCGAAAATTGAACCAAGAAGCTTTTTCTGTATGATTAGAAAATATCCGAATTTTTTTTTTTTTTTTTTTCGATCCTTCGGTTGAAAATGTTACGTAGAAATTTAATTCAGCCAAAAAATGTGTTGCTACTAACTATCTGTATATTAGGATGTTTACGTTTAATGTGATCTTTCAGATTATCTAATCTTGTTCTATGACAGCCGCACATTGGGCATACATAGTTTCCTGGATTATGCGTCAAATAATGATTCCTTAGATTCGATACAATTCTACCACATATTTTACATTTACTTGTATACGTATGCGGTAGTTTTTCATAAAAATCTGACACATTTACTTTCTCTATATCCGATATCGGCACACTTTCAATGCTTGGAGGAGTAAAAAATGTCGAATCTGTAAATAGAGAAAATTGAAGGTAAAAATGACCATCTAAAAAAAGAAAGAATTGCGATGGAATGTAGTTGTGTGGTCAGACATGCATAATCTAGGTATGTACTGTTATAAATATGTATTAAAGATTAAATATTGATTAGTCTTGTACTAAAAAGGCACCACAAGAAAGCCTAAAATCCTGTTTATATTAGCCTATGGGCTCGAGACTAGTTATAAATGACTTAATTGAGCCATTTTCTTAATGACTCTAAATTCTTATTCAGTCTTCGACGTTTTTCACAACCTTTCGTATAATACTGTGTTCCCTAAATAAATAATTAAAATTGCAATTACAACAATGGCAAAATATATTATTGGGAGGAGAGGGTGGGGGAGGTTTTTTTTTTTTTGTCTTTATAGATATTGGGTAGGGGAATAATATAAATATGTGTGCGTGAATTTAAAAATAATGTTTTGTTTTTTATCGATTCATGTGTTGGATGTGCCTGTTATTTATTTAGGTGAGATACTCGGCGTTATCTTTGCCTAAAAAATTTGTCGTATCCAAAGGCATAAACGGTGAGGAAATATTTCCTTCTCGAATTCCATGTTTCAGTTTAATATGCCTTTTTAGATTGTCGGATCTGGTTAACGATATCAGACATATGTGACACTGATATTTATCAGGAAAATGAGATTTCATATGTTTTTTAACGTTGGCCACGCTTTTTCCACAGATCTTACAACATTCCAAACCAAGGTGTGTCTCTATTTTATAATTGTCATATTTTATGTCCTTTTCTTTTTTGCAACTTCCTGTCGATCCTGGAATACAACATCCCCCTTTTCAATCTTTCATGTATTTTTCAATTCATTTGAATCTAACAAAGTCCAGGCTCTACAATCTCTTTATAGAAAATACATTTAATCAATTGAAACAACATACCGAACCTACTGTAGCAAATATACATATATATATATACGTACAGTATATATATATATCAGAGATATATTGTATAAGCACACACCTACTTTTATAATGTAAAGTAAAAAAAGAATACTAATAGCAATACTTTTATGCTTACGTTTTGTCAAACATCGTAAATTGCCAACTGACGACGTCATTTCATCTTCGGCTCTTCTACTTATTTATTTTTCACACACTACATTGTCAAGACTGTTGCTAAATAGAACGCAAACGCATCACGACAGTGAATTTTATATTATCTTCACTCGCATTATATTAAACGCAATCATATTTATCCTTCAGATTGACAGTGTCAAGTGATAACACCATGCAGCAAATGAACAGCATTAAGATATGGGAAATGATGATTTCGATTTCGCTAGGCATCTTTATGTGGACACGGTAAGTATGCAAGAGAGTAGAATACAGGCATGCACCGGAAACCCCAATTTATACGGAACTATCAAATCAGCAATTGATCGTCGCATACATACAACTACACACATACGCGTCATACGTACATACCTAAGTACAGACATACACGCGCATTTAGATATATATATATTTATAAATACATATATGTATATTCATTTATGTATTTATTTATTCATTCATTCATTCATAGGTATACATACATTCCTGTGCAGGGTATTTTTTCAAAGTATCTCACCACATATTTTTATCCCCGGCGTCAAAGAAGACTAAGCAACGGTATATTGATTCATTGCAAAATTGAAAACAGAGTTCTCATAAATTAATAAAAATATGAACTTTGGCAGAATTTTCTTGAATGAAGCACAATTTGAATATTAATATTTGATAACAGGAACAGTGAACTTTACGAATGAAAAACATGAACTACAAGTTTGAATAAAAAATAAGTGATTCATTAATGATCAGATAGAAGACTAAACATTTATTAATCAGTAAAGTAAAACAGTAATCTTTTATTATAACTTGATAATTCCGAAAAAGTTTGAAATTCGTAGAACGAAACATATTCCTTTAAGATATATCAATAAGTGAAAAATGCTACATTGAGAAAATAATGTTGCCACTCACTGATCATATATTGAAAAATTTCGAACATTTATTTTAGTTTCCTTTTCTATATTGCAATGAATGAATTGATAACTGTGCGACCGTGCCGTGTCTCTTCTAACGCTGGAAATTTGAATAATTAAATATCTTCGAATAATATACCTCGTACGTATTATAATACAACAATAATTAAACGGAATCAAACTTACTTTTCAACTCACACGCAATATTCAAATGTCGCAAGTATGGTCCATTTGCTTATAGTTTTACCAAACGAAAATAGTTAGGTGCTGTCATGATAACACACTTGCATAATTCTAACACACTGAATCAGCAAATGCACAATACCATCACCACAAGACTAAAGTTTACATAATAGTAACCTGGATTCCTATAATTTACATTTGGCTACTCAGGTCATTGGAAATAGAGGGACACTTCAAGTTAAGTTAAGTTAAGTTAAGTTAAGTTAAGTTAAGTTAAGTTAAATTAAATTAAATTAAGTCAAGTTATATTATATTATATTAGATTAATATTTGAAATTTTTGAAATTTTATCAAGCATGCACAACATAGTCCCTCCATTTCTATTCATCTAACATATTTCCTATATCTGACAATTAATCGTCATCAAACGTTAGAACGAAATCCCGAAGAAAGAAAAAAAATAAAAGTAAAAAAAGAGAAATCCTATACATATGCAATGTGCATAAGACAAAGACTAGAATGTTCAGGATAAAATGCACTTCTAATTACCGTATCGATGATACAACCCCAAGAGTTGACACCAAGAGATAATAACAATAATAAACATTATAAAAATTGATTGATAGATTAAAGCCACAGCTAAACAAATATGGTGAAGATTTTTCATTTATCTCAACTTGTATAGATTTATATTTAGAAGTTAAAGTCCAATTTACAGTCACGATCATTTCATATAAGTTGTTTGTTCTTCTTTACATTTTTTTCGAAAATTAATTGCTGAATTAAATAGGATAGGAAATATGTTAGATTATATTAAAAATGTTATTTTAATGAGTTCAGATCTTACCATCAAGTCCGTCAAGCATTTCGTGTGGGTTGTGGTGTTCGGATGATTCTGTTCCTGGTACGCCGTCGCTGAGGGCACCTGTAGTCGGCCCCCCATCCTCTCCTAAGAGACTTACAGGATGTCCCTGCGCACGACAATCATATGATTATTTATTGTTAAATTAAATAAATATACAAAGTATAGCTGCGGTCTTTGTAAAAAAAAGGAAAAGGAAATAACAATATTTACCAAATTAACAGTTATCGATTAAACAAACTTTCTTCATTAATTAATTCCCAATCATTCTTAGACTAGAGTAATTATTTAAAAAATAGAATGAGAATGGTATAATGATTGCTAAGCTAAAGCTATATACTTCCTCTTTAGTAAACAATAATCATATTTATTAAAGCTGTTCGATATAATAAATAACATAATATTACTCATGCCTGACTAATTTGTTTTTCGAACCTGGCCGTAGATACAAAACAAAAAACAATTATTATCATATAGTATATAAATATAGCCCATAGAACGCATATGATTAAAAAAAAAAAATAATGAATCGTATCAAGCTATGACTGACAAAAATGAATGATACAAAATTTCATGATCAAAACAGTTCAGTTGTGAAGCTTTCATTATTAGATTAGATTATCTCTACTAAAATTATTTTCCTCCACTACTAGTAGGTACATATAAAAATAAAATCAGATATTTAGTGATTTCTCATTGTGTAAAGTAACATTTTTCCTCCGACTGAATATAATATTTCTCAATATAGCTTACATAAAATATAATCTAGCGTTTGGGTAATTATAGCAATTGCTAGAAGGACTTTGTGCATTACACAAGCTGCCCAAGGCGTAATCCTTATCTACAAACTTTTGAGGAATGAGTGAATGGAAACCTAACGCGTAAAGAATTTCGTTCCAAATATTTAATCATTTTTATCAAATTTATCACAATAGGTATATCAAACGATAATATTAAAAGTTAGACCAGAACCAGAAAGAGTATCATACAATTCGTAGTGTATATATACAAATATATACAATGTATGCATAATCTAATCTCATTACACCTATCCTAAGTTCAGGAACAACAGATTAAAATCTCGCAAGTTAGCTTTCAAGCTGCTCACGTAATAAATGCCTCAAATAATATGTGGCATATCACATTGTACAAATATTAAACTAATTTATATGTGATGATGAATGTATTCTTTTGATTCAGCCTCTTTTGCAACACATAAGTTGTGTGCTTTACATTTATCATGATGATTGACTATCTCAAGCCTGAAATTTCCATTGCCGGCAGCAAAGGATGTTCGAATTTCCGGCATTGTTTCACTCCACTTTCTGCAATACTTGCAAAACATTATATGTAATTGTTCGTCATACTGTAACCAGTGAAACATTTCCAACCAACTAGGCCTGAATTTTCCAACTTTTCTCCCTTGTGGAGGAGGACGAGATAACGTTTCGCAAGCAGCTGATTTAGCGTCTAATGTCTTATTTCTTAACGAATTAAAATTAGCGTGTCTATTGAAATGATCTTCACCCTGCAATCTACCGGTTATTGAATTAAATTGAGATGCCAAACTAGAAGTTTGTTGAGGCATGGCTTCTGCCATGTTATGAGACTTAAACGGATAGGGGTGTCTACAAGAAGATATCTTAGGTCTCGTAAGATTATTTGTTTGCCCGTGATAATGAAATAAGGCATCTGGCGCTCTGACTGAAAGGTAGCCCCCAGCCATGATAGCAGTTTTTCGTGAGACGCGAGCTAGAGGAGAGTCGCAACTGTTAGGAACTAGCATGCTCTGATCATCCCTGGTTTCCTCACTCATCCCATCTTTTTGAACCTCCCACGCCACATTAGTCTGTCAACAGAGAAGGAAAGGACATGTGTTTAATGAACACATTTTAATTTTGTCTTTTGAAGAAAATAAGAAGCAATTTTCCTTTTTATAATCTCAATTTGAAAAATCCCTTCCTTCAAATGTTTGATTTTTGACTAATGCCAGATTCAACAGCGTAGCAGATTGTTATTCATAAATAAAGAATTTCATGTGGGAAGTAGTAACGAAACCATGTATCAGTCACCAGATCTTCACATTAATTATTAATATTAGTATTTCAAGAACGTAGTTTTAGTCACAAAGCTAATTTTGTTTCATGCGTATCTTTGTGAACGATACTTCAAGTCTGTGTTCATATTTCAGGACTCACATCAGCATCTAGCTACTTTAACTTAATCTTAGTTACCCTGGAATCAGAAATTAATTTTTATAAATCTTCTACCTGGCAAAGCGGAAATAATTTTTGCGTAAATATTTGCTATCAGTAGGAAGTATAGCTCCTGGCAAATCGACCTTTGTAAATATAAAGTCTACGTATTCATTGAGATATGTATCTAATCAGATTGTATATATGTATTATAAAATGTATAACACTTAATCTATGCCTATTGATACGAGAACGTTTATCTCCTCTAATTTCCAAGATAAGTTCATTTCAATTCAATTTCGGTTCTTGTACAAATCGTTGTAATTGATAAATACGCAGAATAGATATCAGAAGCTAAAATATATTCTCCGACTACTCTCTTAAGCTTAACAGGCTTTGAAAAATCAGCTCCACAACAATAGAAGCGTAAATGATTAGCACAGACACATTCAGCGCATCAGACCTTGGAATAATCCTTATACGACTACAAAAGGAGTACTAATGTCTAGAAAAAATTCGTGTAATTTAATGATTACCGTATGTTCAAATTATTATCATGCTTGTAGAAATTTTACTGAAAGTTCTATAATTTATTGCCGAGCAGCTAGTTAGTTAAAAAAAAAAAAAAAAAAAATGCATGCGGTTCAGGTGTTAGTACCCGAGTAAATTTACAGTTATTAGATCCTTACTTATAACTTCAAGAATATTTTATAATAAACACAGTTTTTTTTATACATGAATTTTTTTTTTTTTTTTTTTTAAATTCTGGCAAGTTTATTACAGCAAGATATTTGAATCATCAACTGTGATTACGATATCGAATTACTGTATCGAATAATAATGGAGAAATTCCTACAAGTAAGTTTGAGCTTACGTTAATCTCAACTTTGGATTTAAAACAATGATAATTTGCATTTGCATTTGCATTTGAAAGCATTGACTAACTGAAAATCAAATTTTTCCATAGAAATTCATTAACAGCTAGAAAATAAGTTTGTTGAATAGGAATCTGATAATTTTAACAACATGCTAATTGATAACTAGAACTTCTTCTAAGTGAACTGGTATTGGCATGATACAATTTAGAAATATATTTTTATTTTCCATTAGAATAAAAGGAACAGAATGAGATAAGGGGCGTAAAGTCCAAATGCCTCAATTTGTTGCAAGTTATTTAATTTAACCAGTTCAAAAATAAAATCTAGAAAAATTGTGTAGAATTCCAGCATCTGTAGACTAGCGATCTAGAAATTTGACTTGTATTCCATGCCACTACCAGACGATGAACGATATAAATGATGTGAAAATTGTTACTTACAGAAAGGGAGACGTTGTCATGGAAGTCAGGCATGTGGTGGTCAATTTCTTGTTTAATAGGAGGCTGAGGCTGAGACGTTGGAGTGATGGGTCTACCACCATCCTCCAAATCACTCCCCAGTGTATTATTTAATTTTGGAATAACTGGGGGACTTGATTTGTAACTACATTGAGAGGATGCCTGTAAAATCAAAAAAGAACCTTATAAATAGTTTGAAATTTCGAATAATTTTTGTCCAAAGTAGCATAGCAACAGTTAGAAAAAAAAAAAATGTGTGTTGCACAAAAGTAAACAGAAATGTTTGCACGTTTCATCACACATAAATCAATATTTATAAAAGGACATTCAGCCATTTGGCGATACGATAAAAATAGTTTTTGTTTTCGCATCATTTTCGCCGCAATAACTACAGTAAATTTGTTAATAATTATATTTGCATTTACAGAGTACATAGAGACGCGCTCTACACAAAAAAAAAAAAGATGTAGATAATATTTATTTTATTAAACCGACCTATATTACACTGCTGCTAAATAAATTGGATCAGAAAGTTTTTTTTGCCATACGTATTATTGAGGCGGCATTGCGATTAATCTTATCTGAACAGCTGTACCAAGACAGAAATATATTGGCCAATTTTAAATTACATAAGAATATATTATATCCATCAGATATTTTATTTTTTTTATCATTATTAATACCAGGACGCAAGTTTGTTTCATTTAATGATTAAAAATTTTCGGAAATATCATTAGCTAGCTAGTCATTTTCTTTTTTGCAATAATCGCGAAGCAACATGAAATCAAAGATCAAAGGTAGCTGAGAAATTATGAATGCTAAACAAATGAAACTATCGATGAAAAAAATACTATCCAGCTTAATCGTCTGAATCAAGTCCTCAGGGTGTGAAGAATTGGTCTGAAGTAAAATTGAACACGGCTTATCTCCTCGAATACGTACTATAAGTTTCCTTAGAATTAGGTATATCATTTTCATTCTATTTCTAATCTTCAACGATCCATTTTTTTTCCATCTTTTGACATCGACGAAATGAAATAGCGTCTGAGACATAATGTTGTCGATCGGTTGAAAAACCAAAATATAAACTATAAACAATGACGTTAGTAACCAAAGACTTGATAAAAATTTCACTACACTACGCATATGGAAAAACATGTAGATAATATAAAAAGTCCGTTGCTTAAGTTACTTAAAAAAAAAAAACCCTTATTCCAACGAATAATAGAATATTTAGCTCTAACAATAAAATGTGAAGCGAAGTAAATAGAATGTGGAAATGTGTTAAACGAACGATAAAATAAACTTACCTGAGAATCAGACAAAAATCTTTCGCTCGGAGGCCCGGTAAGCGATACGTCGTAACTGGTTGATATCTTTCGTTTCCTCTTTTCTGGATGGGATTGAGGATTTGGTGATTCGGTATGCCTCGTACTCGTCTGTGTCTCAGGTTCGGGCGATGGACTTTTCTCTTCGGTTTTATTATTTACACTATTATCAGTGAGTCCCCTAATTTGCAATGCTTCGGCAGTCTTGAGGAACATTGGTAACAAATGTTGACTAACATTTACTTCTCCCTTGTACATAAAGTGTAGTAAAGCCTTCATTTCCGTGTCGTTAACATCTTTTAAAAATATTATCGGATGAGGATGCGTATTCTGAAGGAATATATTTTCAAAGTAGGGACTACACGCCGATAGTATAGTTTGATGAGCCTTGAACGTTTCGCCAACACAAGCCAATGTAACGTCGCAAAGTGCTTCGCGCGCTAGTAAAGAACTTAGTACGTCCGTAAGGTTGGCGGGATGGTTGTTCCACCGGAGGCAATACTGTTGGTCCATGTTGTCTATCTCCAGTCCCAACCCTACAATCAAACTAACTGCGCTAAACTTCTGGCCCTATTTTGGAAAAAAAGAGAAGAAAAAGGAAAAAAAAAAACAAATAACCATCAAGATAAGAGAATAATGATTGAGACAACAACAATTGAAAAAAAATGATGACAAAAAAAAAAAAAATAAAACAGATGAGAAAGAAATGGAGACAAATAGAAAAAAAAAAAAAAAAAAGAAAAAAAAAACAAGGAAAAATAAATAACTATGTACTTTGGATAGTTGATTTCTATATGAGGGAAATTTTCGTTTAATAGACACCCATAAACCCCCTTGCACTCCGTAATAATAACTGAAGGGATAAAACTCGGCTAAACACTCACTCCACAATCTCTATTTCTTCCACACTGTGCAAACGTGCCACATTGCAATATAACTGTAAAACCCTTCAGGGTTCAGTGTGAGCTACTACACGTGTCAAAAACATATTTGCAACTCGACCTCGAAGCTAAGGAGGAACGCGATTGCGAATAGTTTAAAATGCCACTAGTCAGGCTGTCGACGAGGTTAGAGTGGAAATTGCGTCGCAATATACACCACCCACGAATATGTTAATTCCTTGTATTTTCGGAGTAAATGTTTTCGAGAATGTCACTATTCGCGAAGCTTGGTCGCCATTGTAGCCTGTGCATTTCTGGTACGATCATTCGCGAAAAATTTCGGATTTTATATATTTTTAATTGTTAATGCTATGCGCGGTTTATAATAGGCGAATTTTATCACCGAATTTATACGTACGGTAAACACGAGGCACGTTGTGTATTAAGAAATATCGATGGTTTGTTGATATACGGAGAAATTACTCACCTTTCGCAAACTTTTTGCCATTACAACGCCACCCGACCCTTAACATCCACTGCCATATCAATCTCCTAATGCCTAGCAGTACAGCCTTATTTTTAAAATACTTTTGACCTTCGTGCATCTGCCGAACCAGCAGAGAAAAGGGCGCCGAAATTCAAACATAGTGTACGGCGCGACATCGCGCCGCTACGTTTATTAACGTCGTTAGTTTACGGTACGTTATCAATTATTATATATTTTAAACACACATCTTTTTCAATATTTCATTTTTCGATACATATCGTCGTTGTTGGTTTTTCATTATATTACTATTTTAATATTTACCACCGTTTCAGATAAAATCTTTATATTACCAATTTACTTGCAATCGCAAGTTATCATTCAAAATTCAATATAGTTCGATATATAATTATATAAAGACAATTGACTACTAATCAAAATACATAATCTTCTGTTCTTCCTTGTTGATCTTCGTTGTTGATCTTCGATGATGAATTCTTGTTCGATTAAATTACTCAAAAATTACGCAATAAACTATACGAATTATACATATATACTTATCCATATATGACAGCGTATAGAATTGTTTTATAAAAATGTAATTTATAGCAGTGAGAAATACTTTTACTATCTTTCAACGTTGTTTCTCCTTATGCGTATATAAAATATCTTTTGAAACATTTTAATTAAAAACAACGCGATAACACGCAAACATATATCTTATCATATAAAATGCGACAAATTTAATCAGATATATTCAATCGAATATCAGCACGAACGACGCAATGAACGGTTTCTTCTTTTTGACTTCTCTTCAATGTAGAAATTTGATAATAATATTTCAAATGACTGGTTGATATTGTCAACATCCAACCGCGGGATTTTGGTAATAAATAATTCATAATAATACAAGCAACGCGCGCTGTTTGAAAAGAGCGCATTGTTACCTGGTTTACTCAAATTCATGGACATGAAATTATTAGCGGCTTCTTGAAGCCGCGAGCCTATGGGAAGCTGGGGTTGAAATTGGCGGCAATCTGGACTTCGGAGTTGAAACTTTCTTCCGTGACGAATCTTCCGTGATGTTTTTTTAAGGCTTTATGTTTATGTTTTTATTTATTTCAAAACTCTCAAAAAACTGTCTTTCAACAACAACAATAATAATAATAATAATAATAATAATAATAATGATAATAATAATAATAATAATAATATCAGAAAAAAGAAGGTCCCACTTTTATTATTCAACTCTCCTCACAACTTGTTATATAATAATTATTTTCTCTGTTATTTAAGAAAACAAGTTTATTCATTAATCATATTATTATTCACTGGAATAAAATAAAAATACAAATACAAATATGAGATATACACGTCGATGTATTGAATAATATATAATATAACAATGAATATATTTCGATCCAAGAAGACCTTAATATAGCGATGCACTTTTGTAACTTATATAATATAATATAATATAATGTTGAATGATTGAGATCGCGTCGCGTTCTTTCGTTTAAATCCAGATAGTATAGCGTGTGGTATAAGGTATACGCGAACGGGGGTTGTTGCGCACGAAGTGCACGCCGCGGAATGATGCAGGGATGTGTTGGCTGCAGCCGCACATCCCCTCTAATGAATGCACCAGGCATGTGCGAAGGATTTTATGTGCACCACCTCCACTTCTACCACCCTCCAAGTCACCCGGACCAACCAACCCCTATCAACACCGCCCCACAATCCGGGGACTCGGTGTTCGCGGATCCATCCGACGACGAGGGTACGTAAAGCGGACCAACGGACAGGTACTGGTAGGTGGATAGGTGGGTATACGGTGCAACTAGGTGCTAACAACAATCGAACTCTCAACGGGCCAGCGTTATAGCTGTTGCATATCTCTACACACGCCTAGCTGCTGCTGCTACCCTGCGATCTGAACTCGGGCAGAAAATCTAGCGCGGATATAATACACGTATTATATAGCAACCCTCGGAACGCCCTAGCTACCGTTGCTTTGACAGGTATAGGTATGCTAGCTGATGCCACCTGAATGCAGTATAGTACTATATATATATATATATATTGTTCGGAAACTCGCAAAGTCGCAACACTGGGCAAGAATTGCTTGCGATTCCTCAGACGCGCTTTGAGGACGCATGTGGATATATATCTATACCTTCCACGCGTATAGATATGTGCGATTTATAATAATATGTGTGCAGATATTCTATATATACTCGATTCAAGATATACCATATATCATTTTATCATCGGAACAGATATCTCTTCTTTTTTTGTTTTTTTTTTTGTTTTCAGTTTCCAAGTCTCACTTCCACTTCAGGTTGCAGGAGATGAACGCAAATTGTATCCATTTGATGATTGATTTTATTCATTTCAGAGTAGGTATATGTGCGATTCGCAAGTTAAGTGCATTATATGAAAATTGTAACTATATATAAGAATCGCTTGTGATGAGTATATTATAATAATCAAAGATCTTATATAAAATGAGAAAACTAAATGTAACTCTATAAAAGACCATACAGAGTATGCGTGTTCAATCATGTTTAGCAATTTAGGTAGTATGATTTCTGAAACCATCGTGTTTAATGTAACTTAACGTGACGCACTGACACGTCGCGCGGTATTACCACATTACTACCCCCATTCCGCAGGGCCTATATATTGATTAATAGCGGTAGCCAAGTAAAATGTGAGTTTTATAATATTGAAAAGTGCGCTTCGAGGGTGCAGGCGAAGAATATAGTACGAATGCGAAATAAGTGATATGCATTTCTTGTATTAGGTATACCAAGAGTCGAACGTATGTTATCTACACTTTTTGGAAGTATATTATAGACAGATGTGATATGTATGTACCTACTATGTAACACATATATCTATCTTTGATTGATAACTAATTATAGGTATACGAGTGGTGACAAATTGTATAAAGTTCCTTTCAAGAAATTAACGTCAATAACTGATAATATTATAATGTACTATATAGTATACGTTGTGCATGAAATAAATAATTTATAATTGTCTTTTTTTTTTTTTTTTTTTTTTTTTTAGGGAAAAATAGTATATTGTACATTCGAATTAGTACCTACTACCTAAATATAAAGATATTTGTTCTTAAAATCGAGAAAAAACATATCACATATCTTCGATGTATACTTTCTTATACAAAAATCTATCTCTACATCGAATATACCAGCTCTGGGTCCGTTACACCTTTGACATTTGTGAACGACGGCGAATACTATATATATGTATATACCTACCTGTACCTTGGTGATTATATAACCCGACAACTTGGTAATTTGTACCGATCTTGTGGAACGTCTTTATCGCTTGTTATAAGTGATCGAGGAATAATCATATAGAAATTATTATTATTTTTTTTTTTTTTTTTTTTTTTTTTTTCACTCCCTACCAAGACATATAATACAGAATCGTGCAAGTTCAAGGGCAGGTATCTATATGCGGAAAACCTTCAAGTTATTAATCTATACGTATATACGTATGTATATATGTAAGCTTACATATGTGTAAGCTTTTACCACTGTTTATGCTATAGATATACAATCTGCAATTCATACTAGAGTTTCAATTACAGAATCGAGCGTATTATATCAAAATAAAGTTAGTAGTTAATAAAAATCCCTAATTGAAGCGTTATAGATGAATAATATCGATCATAGATCTTGGGCACTTTAAATCTTCCTTATATAGTATATATGGCTATATTTAATCGAGTGCAGAAGGCAGAGCTGTAATGAATTTTTGACTTGTTGTAAATTTGAATATAATATCGAACAACGCGATATAATTTTCAGGTAGGTATCAAAAGCAGTCGAATAGCGTTATTTTGAGCGACAGGTAGCTCACGAGTTATTATCAACATGTAGTTCGCATATAGCTGCTCGTGGGTGGTTCGCGAAGTTGGTAACTGGAAACGAGGCAAGGACTTCCGATAGCGGTTCAAGGGGGAGCGGGGTGGATACACGTGCCGTGCGAGAAGGAGGGCCAATTCTCTCGTGCTAACTGTGTTGATTGTGCAAAGAAGTGCGGAATCTCCTTCTTCATATATAGCCTGCAGTAGTCGTAATGAATAAAAAAAAAATCGATGATTTTCCGTAAATAACAAATAATTATTATTGATCAATTTAGGATACAATATGTACATATAGCTTTTGCATCGATAGCGGGAAGTTCGTATATATTTTATTATACATAAAGGAACTGATTATTTCTGATCACCAGCCGTGAAATAAATATCTTCGATATTTTAAAGAACGTGCTGGGCATTTTCCAATCGAAGTTTATATATTTTTCTATAAGATTATCTTGAAAAGTTATAGTAAAGTATACTATAGGTAGAAGAGGTAGGTATATATACGAGGATACGGATCCTGCGCTGAAGGAAATATTTTGAGTACCTATACAAGGAGCTGTGGAGGTGTGGTATATAAAAAGTTTCTAATATTACTATATAGGTGCGTGATGGGATTTGGTTTTATACACTAACTAAACACCTTCGATTAAGGAATACATGCATGCGTTTGTCGGTGTATACGCATGCATATACCTAACTATGTTTATGACACATAGTATATAGAAGCATCGCGATGCGATTTAAAATTCCGAAAAAGGTCAATCACTGCGGAGACCCGAAGAACAAAAGCGAGAAATATATGAATTACAATGTCTTTCATGCCATATATGTACATACATAGGTATCTCGCGTTCAGTGAATGCATTATGCATTTGATTCTCGATCGGATAACGTGGTAATAGTATATAACGCCAAGAAGGTATATCTATCTACATGGCGGATAATTTAAATTTCGAAAAATGTAGAATTTCTGACATCGCAGTAATACGCGATTCGATATAATATAGTGTATATTAGCACAGATAACGACTTTAGCGATAAATTTCTTCAACTGTCATATTTAGTATTTACATATGCGTTATAAAATCGTATAGTAAGTACTACTATGTATATAATACATGTAGGTACATTATATTACTATTTGACTAAGATCGCCGCACTTTTCTTTCATTCTTTCTCCACTGAACCGTTTCCCTTCCGTCATATTTGCCACTCTGCATCCGCGCATTCAACGCAATTTCATACCTTCTTACGTCACCGTGCATTGTTCAGGCTCCAAAGGTATATATATGTTTATAGCACGTACTGCGGGAAAAATTTACCCAACATATATATATATACTATATACCTACCTATATGCCGCGTCTAGGTTCGCATTACATAAATCTTTTTCACCTGTCTCGATTGGGTTTCCGCAACTGTGTGTATCTATCTATGTATGTATTTAGTACCTACTTAGCTCGCTTAATTATTGTAATCAGTGTTTCTCTATTTAGGTCGTTAAATAATAATAATAATAAGAGTAGAAAAAAAAAAAAAAAAATTAAAAATCTAAACTTATTCACGGGTATAGAGAGTCCGCGCGATGAACTTCATTCGGTACTTAATATATTATAGGTATATATATATATATATATATATATATACAGGGTGGTCCATTTAAGTTGGCACAGCACGATATCTTGAGAACCACTCATTTTAGAGAAAGATGTTTAGAATAAAAATTTCTTGACTTGAAGGGGGCAAAACACTGTGCTATCGTACTTTTCATATGGTGGAGGTTTACCAGGTCATTTGGAGGTCAACATTGTTTTTTTCAATGGGAACGTATACTTTTTTTCACAGATTCGCATTTTACACTGAATAATACAAAACTTTTATCCCAAGTTTTTTTTTTCTATGACCTCAATTTTTTTCAAATTTTCCAAATTTTTTTTATTTCCAATTTTTTTTTTCCATTTTTCACAACGTTTTGAGGAATGTATTGAAGTGAATGGGCATAATTTTGAGCATTTGTTGAAATAAATTTAGTTTTGAATTATAATTTACTGTTTTATTGCGAATATTTGAAAAAAAAAAAAAAATGTATTTAAAAAAATTGATGTCATAGACAAAAAAACTTGGGACAAAAGTTTTGTATTATTCAATGTAAAATGCGAATCTGTAAAAAAAAGTATACGTTCCCATTGAAAAAAACAAAGTTGACCTCTAAATGACCTTGTAAACCTCCACCATATGAAAAGTACGGTAGCACAGTGTTTTGCCCCCTTCAAACCATGAAACTTTTATTCGAAACATCTTTTTCTAAAATACGTTGTTCTCGAGATATTCAGCTGTGTCAACTTAAATGGACCACCCTGTATAGCGTATGAAATTCTTAGACGCCAAAATAGGCGAGAATATCATTAAAAATTTGCTTCTCTATACATCGATAGCGACTTATAATCTTGTTTGACCTTTCTTCCTTTTAAAAATGTCAAATTTCGAAAGGCGTTTTTGCAGAAGATTAGCTATGACCAATCTCATAGAACGAGTAATTTAAAATTTTTTCTTTTTAATTTTTTTCAATAAAAATAGAATAAAACTGACAAATTTCGAGTTGACAGATATTAGCGTCATTATAGATATATCTATAGGAGTTTTAGAATTTTAATGATGAAATTCACACTCAAAGAAGAACGTTATATGAATAGTAATAATCGCACGGATAGTTAATTTACGTCCATGTTCTCGTTATATATATAAAAATCTGTTTGTAATGTTTGAAATTTTGAGTTGCATCTGAAATTTTCTGGGATATCATGATAGGAAAATAATAGATTGAAGCGCACGGTATTTTTATGGGTAAATCGATGCTGCAGAGCGAAATGTAAGGGCGATAGTCAAGCCGTGTAGATAGAGAGTGGGGGAAGCGCGGATCCGGGCTTTGCGCTCAGCATATGACCTTGAACGGTGAAAACAAGTGTGGATATACATCGACATGTATATATATATATATATATTATGATAGTATTGCCTGTGGTACACGTGTACTATCACATATACTACAAGTATATATGCCATGCACGTGCATATAACGACATTATGTATATATATATATATATCTAGATCTCTATATAGGTATAGATTCTGCATCCGTAACGATGGCAACCTAGACCTTGTTTGCCTGTGATGCCTAGGCCTAGAGAGTGCCCATAGTGACAACGCTTTGAAGTTTGACCAGATCATGTCTCTACCTGTTTTGTGGTCAGCTGGAATTGTAACGGCCCCTCTGACCGCACCTAGACCCAGATACCCGCGATGGGTTGGCTTAAAGTCTGATTTATGACACTCAATAAGCATACTGAGTTTGAAAAAGGAAAATAAATATTATAGTCTTTCAGATTTGTGCTGATAGTATATTTTACATTCATTTTATTTTATTTTATTTTATTTTATTTTATAAACTAGTATAATATACTTTTAGTCCGCTCGATGATCAAATCAGGACGACATGGCAGTTCGAACTTTAAATATTCATATACATAGTTTATATATATATAAAGTTTTTGTGTATAGGTGTAGGACTTTTGAATGTTGTAACACTTTTTTAAACCGCTTGAATATGCTAATTGACCGGTTAAAGACATAACAGCAAATAGTTATATATGTACTACTATCAGGTTTTGCGAATGTTGTAACATCTTTTTAGTCGGTTGTATATATATATATATAGTGACAAGTTGCAATTTCGATATCGCAAGCTCGATTATAGTACCATATATATGTATTTGATCGAAATTCAGCATCAAAATATGATGTATTATGGTGCAATTACGTATTATACTATTACGTTAATTGCATGTTCTAAACCCGTTTTTATATTATACCGATATGACGTTGCGGTTTTCCTCCCATTATTATCAGATAACTAAATTTTATCACTGTTTTAATCTTTAAGCTGCTAAATTGACGTAATATTATTTGCGTATGAGCCTATATAATAATATGTGTAGTTTTACGTACTACAACGAAGTACTACACTAGTACAAGAGGAATTACTTGGAACTGACGTCCCGTTACGTACACCGTTCGTCCCTATAAATATATTTTTCAAATGAAGGAATTGTAAGGTACAGTTACGCTTTCTGCGCAAACCGTAATGTCCCTTATATATATATACCCGCATACTATATATTGTTGTGATTATTCTTTAGATTAAATTTAAAGAATTCGACTGACAACAAGGCGGGATACTGGATATAAGCTAATAGCTGCGGGATATATATAATATAATAACTAAGCTAAAGTTCAAATAGTTTCATTAAATTCTATAGTTCATACTATTATATTGGCACAGTGAATCTTGTATACAGTGTTACACGAATGCTGAATGCTGAATATGTAGTATTTTTGTCACCTTGAAACAGCAATTCAAAATTCGTGACGCGTATCTAATAGGCTAGAGTCCTGCCTTACCGACATCGCTAATTTAAATTGAATGTTTTCAGACAATTTCAAGTTACCATCTCGTCGTTATCGTATGATAATTTATATTCGTTCGTTATATGAAAAAAATAAAAAAAAAAAATAAAAAAAAGTTTCTCTAACTTTTTTCTATACAATTTGTAGAAATTTTTTCAAATTTTTTCTGTGCAAATTGATTTTTTTTCGCTCGGTCGGTAAGTTTGTTATTAATGCCAGACGCGCTATTGATTTGTTTTCAAAGCTCGTTTGTAGGAAACGACTTATCGCTGCTGGAATAAACATGTTGAAACATGTATTTAATTTAACAATGATAAAATAATGGGTAAAGTCTTGGCCAACATCGATTCATAAATCATATATTTAAAAACTGGACTATCGTCTTGGCGGCAACGAACTCTCCTGGACATTTATTTGAAATGGTGTAACTTCCAGTTTCAGATGGCGTTATTTTCGTATTTGCGTAGTGTGGTGTGAGCGGCGCGTCAATGTGAATGGTACTTGAACCAAACGTCCAACGTTTATACGCACGGTGATGTAGAACCTAATAGTGTCAGTGTTTATTCTTTTATCGTGATTTTTCATTTTGTTAAAATGCACTCACGACAGAGTGACAATTCGTCATTAAAAATCTATCCCGTAGTTCACGCTAAACTAAAACATTTAACCTGTACAAACTGCAAGCACGCCTTCTCGTTACGAGGTACGTAATCTCATTTATTTTAATATAATTTTTCACATGCCGGCTTATCTAGCTTTCCTCGGACACACACGTGTTCGTAGAAAGAATCTACCTAGCCATCTGCGTACCAAATAATAAATAACAAAAGTTTTTTTTTTTTTTTTTTTTTTAATTTTTCGTAATTTTTTTTTATTACTTACATTTTCGTTTATTTATTTATTTTCATTATTTATGCCGACGCGATTTATTTAGAATTATTATATACTATTTCTAATATAATAAAATTTCTTTTTATCTTATACCTACTTACCGACAAATTCTTCCTACAATTATTGTAACAAAGTAAACATATTTCATTCCATTTTTTTTTTTTTTTTTGTCTTGCTTTATACTATATTTTTTTTCATAGTATAAGAGACATGTTTCAAATGTAGTATCTAGTAGTACAAACATTAGTCTTTTTTTCTTTCATAAAAAATATGTGGCCACTCGTTCCACGTAAATTATGTAAACAACACTCGCTACCATGGGTTGCTGACTTTGCTTTAAGATTAAGTCCTACTGCTTATAGGCAAAACAAAATAAAAAAACACGAGACACGTGTTATTTACACTGGCGAAAATCTAACGTAGAAAAATACATACATCAATTATTATTCAGCATCGAATTACGCAGAATTTTTATATTATTCACTAATACTGGTACTACATTAGTGTTAATATTGTTGCCGATAATTATAATTTGCGTTAAATTTTTTTTTTTTTTTTTTTGTCGGATTGTCTGAAATTCTCGTAAATTTGGAAAATATATATTATTTCACATAATATTACCTTTGTTTTTTTTTTTTTTTTTTTTTTCATTAATTTTTCAGGAGCCCATCAGTTCCGTGGAAAACTTCCTTTGCTTCTGGAATGCGGACATGCGATATGTGAAGCTTGCGTAAAAACATGTCCGGACAAGACTTGCACAAATTGTGGTATAGCTTACCACCAGAATCTCAACGAGCAGAGAACTGTTCCAGTCAACTTATATCTCTACGGATTAATCAATGCCACTCAGTTCGTAGTCAATTCTACAGAACCAAATATTGAATTTCAAGAACCGACCGCAGCAAGATTTAGAAAATCTATTAGCGAAGATCTAGGTTCGTTGAAAATTTATAAATAATAATATAATATTATATTTAACAGCATTTACATCTGTATCAACAAGATAATTACACCTTATCGCAGGGTCGAATGAATCTTTAGCCAAATTTGATTGAAAACTTTGATTTTAGCATAAAATATAGTTATAACAATTGTTATAATGATGGATTCAACTATTTGATAGAATATAGAATTTATTGAATTTATTAATCACGGATTAGTTATTATCTTATTGGAATTTAGAAACTGGATATAAAACATTCGATTATTGCGCTTAGTTTTATTAAAAAAAAATAAATATATATATATATATTTTTCACAAGAATATGTAATTGGATTCATGTATTTCAAATCAATTTCAATTCGAAGTTAGATACTAGTTTATTTTGTCTTCAAAATCTATTGGAATCAAACGATTTCAAATATTGAGAAAGGTCTTCTTTTTCTGAGAGTTAATCGAGCAATTTATTCGTTAATTTATTCTCTTACTAAACATTGAAGGAGAATTATTATTGTCAAATGAATTTTAATCAACTAAATAAACTTAATAGCTTAGTTCGCACTATAAATTATATTTTTATTTTGTTAAATTAGAACACTGTTCTGAATGCGGTCTAAAAGCAGAATTTCGATGTCGTCAATGCGATGTTTTTTTCTGCAACTCATGTTACGCAAAGGTTTGTGTGTACATTTTATCATACGAGATAAATAAAATTAAAATTTTTTTAATTATACAATATTTTACTAATTTTCTAAGAAGTTATTTAGTTTCATGAAATTTTTACAAATTCAATTCAATAATCGATAAAAGAATAGATTTTTAAAAGAAGTAACATTACTCAATCATTATCGATTAATTTATCATTGAATCAAATATTTATTTTGTGTAAAACAGATTCATGGAAGAGCTCTCCAGAGTCATCAAAAAATATCGCTGACAGAAGAATCCAGCGATATTTACAACTTCTTAATAACAAAATGCGAAACACATCCGCTTGAACTAATCCAATTTCACTGCAATCAATGCGATGTACCTGCCTGCACACATTGCTTGTTATTATCTCATCAAGGACATTCCATAGTCTCTCAGGCAGAAAAGGTTTGGTTTTTTTTTTTTAAATATTTTTTATAATTTTAATTTAACTCTATTTAATATTTATTTATTTATTCATTTATTTATTCATTTATTTATTTATTTATTTATTTATTTATTTATTTATTTATTCACTCTAATCTCTATTGAGTCTATTGATTATTATTATTCATCTGCTCGATGAATTGACTCTTTATAAATCCACAAAGAAGCAGTATCTATTTATAATACATTCTTCAAAATTCTACTTACAATTTTAGTTTCATTATATTTATTGTTTATTTTTTAAGGTCGACGAGTCGAAACCACAGATTGAAGAAACTATTGACAAACTGGCCGAGACTTTGAAACGAATTGAACTAGCAGAAAAGGTAAGAAGAATTCATCTCCAGTTTTTTTTTAAAACACTTTCTTTAGACAATAATGACTTATTTTACATTTTATATATGCGTTCAATCATCCGGTGAAATAAATTTAGAAAATATTTGATGCGCAGTAAGTAGAGGGAATTAAACTTTTTCAAACAGGTGTTATTTATCTGGTAGACAGTTTCTACAATCTGGATGAAATTTCTATTCTTCTATTTAAGACAAAATTTCTGTTATAGTTATAAGCTGGATTGGCCAGGCGTTGGTTTTTTTTTTTTTTCAGGTGAAAATAATTACTGCATGTAATATAGAAAATGATTAAATAACTTTATTCAATAATCAGGTAACAAAACTAGCAAAAGAAGTTTAGGTACTCTCGTAGAATAAAAATGTAATTTTTATTTATTTACTAACTCAATGCCTTCGATACACACTCTTGCATCATAAATTTGAACAAATAAATATCGATTGAAATTTAACACAAGTTGAATAAAATAATGCGAATATACGTATTTATAGAGGAGGAATATATTTTCATACTCGACGCAATGTATTTTTTTTTTTTTTTTTTTTTTTCATTCTTATATTCATTCTTATTGCATCGAAGGCACTAGAGTGAAAATAATATCAGTTTAAAAAATAATATCAGTGTAAAATCCGATTAGTATATTAACGATTAATATCACCTTCACCGTAAATACTGTATCTGTGAAAAAATAATTTTTTCTCGCATTCCAATCTTTGATAAAGATATATAATTCTTTAGAGACTCACCAGTAGCCTTTAGAATATTAAATATATTTCAACGAAAAGAATGGGGCTCGTCACAGTCTCACATAAATAATTAAGTAATAACAATTATTATGACTAGAGGGGCTGGAAGAAAAAATGAAAAAAAAATAAATAAATAAAAAATAAATAAACGCTTCAAATTTTGCATCATCACGTGGATATGATTATCAATTGGATCTCGATTAATAATTTGAATAAAATTTGACAAAAAATTGACAAATTCATTTTTTTTTTTTTTTCTCTTTTTCTTTCAACAAATTTCATGACCGCTGTTTCAATCGTTAATTATTACCAGTTACTGAGGGAAATAAATATTCGAGAAAGAGTGAGGCTTGGATCTAATATCACGTTTTTTTCTTTTTTTTTTTTTCTCTTTTTTTTGTTGTTTCTTATTCGATATCACTGCTGTCGATTTGAACCTGTGGACTGTCTTTAGCTTTCTTTAAATCTTCCTCATGTTTTCTAAGCTTTTTTTCTTTCAATTTAGTCTCCATTTCCTTGAACTTTAATTCTAAATATCTGTCTACTTCCGGACCGCTAAAATCTTCCGGAAATTTCGGCATTACTGGAAGTATGTATTTGTACAATCTTTCGTTTAACACGTAAAGCTGTGTCGTTGATTCACACTTTACGTTGAACCACCAGTCGCAAGTCAATGCTACTTGACTAAAAATCGTTCCGTTTGGACACAGAAATGAAGACTTTCCTCCATTCAAGTCACAGTAATGCCAGACCTGCGTAAAAAGAAAAGAATTTATTAAAAATCGGTATTACATTAGGTGAAAAATATATAAATAAAATGTCCCAAGTAAATCGAAGATAAAATTAACGATTCGCTATTTTATCATATTGAAAATCCCCGATCGCAAAGTACACCCCCCCCCCCTCCCCCCACAAATTTCAAACTTCTATTCCGTAGATTTTGTAAATTTCCATTTGAATCCAAAAATATTGAAATTTAGTATTGAAGCAAAAAAAAAAAAAAGAAAAAAAAAAAATATCCAACTTACTTGACAGCCGGTGTCAGGATCGCCGAAAAATCCTTTGTATCGTTGAGTGTCGCAGCTGAATACAGTTTTCGGTATAGTTGCATAAGCCGGATAATCTACATCCGGTTCACCCCTGGTAGCACCGTTCTTAACCGAAGTAGGTGGAAAGTTTTGAGTATGTGACGCGGCTCCATCAGGTGGTGGATAATTAACAGCAGGTTCTTCAGTGGTCAAAGGAATGGGAATTATTTCATCATCATGTTCTAAATTATTTTCGGGTAATTCTTCGTGAATTTTATAATTATTATTCGTTGTCGTAGATTCGATAAAAATCGGTTTTTCAGACTGTTCAACGTTGTGGATTTCAGTCGTCGGATATTCCCTCGATCCAACATCGATTATATTCACATGATACGGTCCATTATTTAACTCCGGTCTTACATCCGGCTGAATTTCATCCTGAACAACAATGGGTCTAGAAATTCCCTCGAAAGGTCTTTTAGTTTGAATATTTGGTCTGATATGACGATTCTCGTAATGTTCATAGTCTCCGTATTTAGGCGACGTATTCACCGGTTCCAAAGCCTGACGAAATGGAATTTCGTTCTTAGCCCCATTGTTTAAAAGGCCTAATATTTCAACCAGAGTTTTAATACTCTCATCGATATTATCAGCGTTCAGAATTTCCGGCAATTGATTAGTTAGCTGAAGACTTTTCACTATGTGATTAAGATTAACGTTCGGTTTACGAGGCCTTGAATATTGCGTTTGATCAGATAATCTGAACGGTTCTGGCGTTTGGGGTCTGGGAAATCTTAAAGGCTCAAATTCGTTCGTATAAAATCCCTGTTCTCTTTCATGGTCAAATTTATACGGTCTTTGAATCGGTCTTTGAATCGGTCTTTGAGTCGGTCTTCGATAAAGGTTCGTCCCTAAATTTTGTTTCGTTACAGCCGGTAATTTCGGTACTTCTTTTCTCACCAAAATATCCCCATATTTCGGTGTGAAGTTAATAGGAATTGGACTTATGGTTGTAAAGTGTAACCGCTGTTGTTCGGTGTGTAAATTTGAAACAGCTGTAGCAGATGTAGTTGACTGAATTAGCGTTGGCCTCGGAGTTCGATATCTCTGATAAAGCATGGCTTGATAATCTTCGAAGTTTAATTTCGCGTTGTGAATAACTGGCGTGAAGTATTCCTCGTTGTCTATATCTTTTGGGTCGTATTGAACAGACGGTATGAATCTATCCTGTTGTATTAACGGACTGACGTAATACTGATTACCGTTTTTGACATTATTATTATTATTATTATTCTTGATCAAATTATTTCCCAAAACGTTGCTGGTGGGATTGTTAATTCTCGAACCGGAGTGATAAAACCTTCTTTTGATAGTTTGCGGGGAATTTCTGCTCTGATAGGACGACGACGGCGGAGATTGTGAATGAGGAATTACGTAGTTGTTTGAAACGTAAAAAGTCATGTATGGTATAAGTCTCCGATATCTTTCTCTGAAGGATGTGTTTTCGGAAGTAGAAATCGGATCCTCGTCATCTTCCAGGGTTGTTTCAGTCAGATTAGTCTTCTGCGACGAAGCCGAACAGATTTTCGTGGACCATAATATAGCTGAAAAAAAAAAAATAAAAAAAAATAAAAATAAAAAACGAGATGATAAGAAAATATCGAAAAATTTAATACGAATTGGATGTAAAATATTGTGGAGAAATATTCAATGCGGTGTATTTTACGCGTAAAATTTTTGTTCCCGAATTTTTATAAACCGATTATTCGACGTGGCAATCTGTGACAAAGAGCGCAATAGTCTGTTGCACATAGCTACATCAAAGAGAGTTTATAGGCGTACTGCAGTGGGCAGCCGCGAATTCAATTGGGATATAAATAAAAAGAAAAATAAAAAATAAAAAATAAAAAATAAAAAATAAAAGAATGAAAAAAGAAAATTCCTCTGCGTGTGAAAATATCTTTTTATTTATTAAAGGGATTTACCCTGCACGTACTGTGATCAAATATTTAAGGGATGAAGAAGGATAGGTGTGAAAAAGCAAAAGAAATTCTGTCGACTTTGACAGAGAATTTTTCGTGAATACATATATATTTTCGTAAATCATTTCTGGCTTCTTTTGATTTTCTAAGGGAATGTAATTAACGTAAATATCGTGTGAAGAATATAGTGTATATGATAGGTAAAGGTATAATATTATACATAAAATAAAGTCGAAAACGTTGCTAATTGAAACGCTGGGAACATTTTAGCGAATTACACACGGTGAGGATGTACCCATACGGTGTACATACATATATATATCTAGATTGTAGATACACGTATCTACGTCCTAATTAAATTCTCCCAACTTCCTGCTACCGCTACATTCGCGCTACTGAATTACTACGTTTTATTCACTCCGTTGGGAACAATTGCCTAAGATCCGGTAAGCTTTCGTGGCCTTCAAGTATCGAACCGAATTAACGTCAATAAAAAAGTTGAGGGTAAAATTTTTTCCGATCATTTCTCGCGGAAATTAATATTCAACTAAATTATATTATCAGTTTTTTTTTTTTTTTTTTTTTTTTTACCAGCAGGTACATAGCTTTTAGTTCAATTTTGAACATTTTTTTTTTTTTTCTGTTCTAAAAAAACCTGATCATTTCTTTTTTTTTTTTTTTTTTTTTTTTTTGTTTTCTATTTATCATTACTGATTCGTTTTTCCACCTCGTATATGGTTTTTGTCCATCGGTCCTAAAACCGGGATTGCTATCGCAGCGGGAGGTGGCCTAAAACGATTGAACTTTTCACTTGCAGGCTGCAGTCACGCGCCGCAAACGAATCGATCGATTCAAATTACTTACGAGGCTATTGTTAATTCATAAATACGTCCGTAGTGACAAGTCTTTATCGCAAAATTGTTGAAAAATATTTAAAACTAATAATTATTAGCTAATTGAAATTCTGTAAAAGTATAGTCAAGGTGGTGCCATATACTATATACCTGCAGCTCGTGCTTTTCCATCGAATTGGAAAATCAAACCATGGGCAGAATATTTATCAGAACGAAAATTTTCCTTCGGGGAATCGTTTTGATTCGAGAGTTCTTGTGTTTTTTTTTTTTTTTTTTTTTCTCTCTTTTCTATAATTTTTTTTTACCATTCGCTCTTCGTTCGTCGAAATCGAAACGATTTCCCGCAGAAAAATTCCTTCTTCAAAATATATACTTTCCCGTGGTATGATTTTCCAATTTGATGGAAAAGCCACGAGCACAGCATCACGCTTGATCCACTATTTTGAAAAAGGTATCAAAACACCTGATCTTTCTTTCTCTATGTAGCATATGAGTCGTGTAAAAGCGTTCGAAAATTTAACGTCAATTTATTTTCTGATCACCTTTGATAATCATCGATGACCTGAATCGATAAACTCGCCATTTCCGTGTTGGCGCAATGAACAGCGTGCATTGAGGTGGTGACAAATTGGCCCTTTGCCATGTTTTAGTTTCCCGAAATAAACTTTCTAAAAGGAGGTGGATTAGGATCGATTTCTTCCTTGAAATTTTCGCGATTTAAAAATTAAGACATATTACGACGTGCAGCGTGAAGGAATAAAATTCAAAATTTTGAATCAATTATTATCATTACAAAGAACAAGAAGAAGAAGAAGAAAAAAAAAAAAAAGAGATAACACTTGAGTCTTGATTATCATTTACAGCTACTGTATGTACGCGTTGAATGCTCGATGAACGATTGGTTCAAGTCCGAGATAAGCGATCTTATGAAATAGTAATTTATACTCTGAAAGCTCCGCGTATAAGAGGAAATAAAAGCGAAAATTGTTTCGTAAGTCTTGTACTATAACGACCAACTTGTGGAGGAGAAAAATTCAGACTATTTCCGGTACCACCTTTCATCCACTTTCTCGTAAGGAGCCTGCCTGTGTAGGTGCAACGAGTAGGTAATAATAGCCCCTGCGATCAACCGAGGTCCGGTTTAAATAATGAAACCGGAGAAAACGCTTACGAGTTGAGTTAACGTCTCTATAATATCAACTTGGCGTTATTTTATTTATACTTTTATCAAAATTTATAGAAAAAGTTTATTTTTTTTTTTATTATTATATTTGCGTTTAAGGGAGCAGCACGATTTCGTGATTTCTAATTTTTTTTTTTTTTTTTTTTTCTAACGATATGCAAGAGAGATTTTTGGGCTCAATTATTATCTACCGAGCTTTCCGGTTAGTTAACGTTGAGGTTGAGTTTTTCAACGGTGATTTTTTCTTTTTTTTTTTTTTTCTTTCTTTAACAAGATCTTGGAAACCGCGGTGCTCTAAATTCTACGGCAAAACTAGCCGTAAAAACGGGTTATAAGTTATTACTTTCAAAGCTGTTTTCTTGTATATGTATACTTCATCGCCTCGACTGACCTTAACCGGGAAAATATGTCGATCTTGAATTGTTACTACAATCTTAACTCATTCGAAAGTAGATGTTTGAATTATTCAGTTCCTACAATCAATTTGTATGAAAATTTGATTTGGATAAAAAAAAAAAAATCATGGACAAAAAATGCAATGAAATTGTTACCTATAATTTTTTTTAGGTATTTTGACTACTGTTAGGATAATATTTATGATGAAATTCGTCTTTTCGATATCAGTTTTTGTCAGATCATTGACATTTCGCGTACTACTTGAATGATATATATATACCAATGTGCGTATACATATCGCGTCACTAATGCCATAAGGTCGTAAGTGCCAAAAAATTATTTTTTTTGCTGATATGCCCAAACGATATTATATGGCACGAAAAAGATTTTGCCACCAAGAACACATTTTTTTTTTTTTTTTTTTGCGCTTACGACCTTATGGCATTAGTGACGCGATATATGCCCTAAGTAAATATTATTATAATGCTTATCATATAGTATTAACGAGTGAAATTATATACCCGTATTGGGTTAGTTGGTTATTCGACTTTCTATTTTCTCGTATCTACAGTTATATTCTTCGTCGTTTATACTAAATGTGACAAGAGTTTAATAAAAAAAAATGTGTATAATGCAAAACTGTCTATATGCATGGGAGTAAAATTCATCGATGTTATAAATTATATGATTTCCAGTTTTGCTGTGTAATTATATTAACTCGGCAAAAAAGAAATATTGCCTACTATAATAGTCAAGAAAGATAACAGTTCTGATGAATAAATTATATATACCTTAAAAATAAAATAGGAATATATTATAAATAAAATAACTCAATACTCATATATTATAGGGAAACATTTATACGGAAATCGATTATCATATTTGTTTATAATATTATAGTGATTGAGTGGAGAAAGTTATAAATAATTCCCTCGTATCCTGTAATAGTCGAGACATTAATTTTCTGAATACCGAAAGAATAATAATTAATAAAACACAAATAGGTATGTATACCGAAATATCGAAGCTATGCTATGCTGCAATAGGAAGAAAATAAACGAACCGCCAAATGTCACAAATCGCGTTTGTTAAAATTGAAAAATTCCCAAAATAATTGCAAAAAAAATGCAGAAAACTGAAGAATGACTGGAATAGTAGAAAGAAAAAACTCCCACGTGAAGTGTAATTTAAAGCTTTACAAATTCTCTTATACGATATACATGTAGGGATTACATGTGTTGCAACTTGCAGACGTTTACTATGTGCTGCACAAAAGAATCTCGTTCCTTGCAGTTTTGTTGCGTTAACTTGAGGCGAAACTTGTTTCCCATGCTAAGTAGTCAGGCTCGTTTTATTCACTACGGTTATACATAGGTGTAGGTAGGTAGGTAGGTAGGTAGGTAGGTAGGTGACGTAGGTATGTATATGTATATAATACATATGTCGTAGACACATTATATATGGACGCAATTTTTCGTAACGTAACAAAAACTGTAACGCAATTGCAACGCAACGTGAAGTAAAGTAGCTTGACGCAAAGCGTAAAAGAACTGCGCGAAGTGATTCTCACTTGACATGCTTGACTGCATTTTCCATCGTTGTGAATTTACGCACGACTATAGTATACATAATATATCAAATTTATCCACATATATAGGTATATACGTAGACATCGAAGAGGGAAACCTTGCAGGTCATATATTATACCTACTTGCTCAAATTTCTCTTGTAAAATTAACAAAATAAATCAAAAATAGAATTACTCACTAGGTATTCGATATTTCAATTTAAATGAATTATTCATCATTTGCTAAGAAAAAGAAGAAGACGAAAAAAAAAAAAAAAAAAATTATAAAATTGAAAAATATTTTTCATTATCTACAGAAATTTTTTGTGCGCGTACAAATTTCATTGAAAAATCATTCCATCCGCATTTATTGCAAAATTACTTTATCTTATTAAAAAAAAAAAAAAAAAAAAAACAACAAGTTAAAAATCGATTTTTAAAACTACTTTTTTTTTCTTTCCCAATTCGAGTACAAACGACGTCTCAAAATTCGAAATAGTCAGTTTTGCCAAGAAAAGTGGCTTTAGCACGAAAGGGTTGTGTATAATAATAAACGTAGAAAAAAAAAAAAAAAAAAAATGAAAAAATTGAAGCTTAAGTTTCGATGTATTTTGTGAAATTTGCTGAGTTCATAAATTATCCGCAATTTTTTTTTTATTTACTTTACTTTCATCTTCGCTTTTTTTTTTTTCTTCATTCTTTTGATTTCATTTCAATATTACAGTCAATCCGTGAATTATATATGTATGTATACTGTATACGAGATTCGTATTGTTAACGGATATCCGCATTCGACGAAGTGTAAAATTCAATCCCACGCGTAATTGTTCAATTCTCGTCGTAATGTAAACGTGAAGTGAATCCTGTCATCCCTGCACCATCACCTACGTCGCACCTCTGCGTTAGATAGATTGATTCGGACAAAGCGCGGGCGGTAGAGTTCCTATGTTCGAAACGGTTGACTGCAAGCTGCAGTATACTCTGGTACATAGATATCTACTACATAGATACATATAAATAGATAGATAGATAGATGGATAGAAAAACCACTTCATATAATGGATTTTCCACTGTAAATATAAATACTTTTTTTTTTTTTTTTTCTTTTCTACAGTATCGCGTAAATCCTGTCCCCCGATAAAAAAAAAAAAAAAAAAAAAAATGATAATAATTTTTTCTTCGATCTATTGCATCAGCAAATATTCACTAAATGAATGAAAAGCTATTCGTATATAAATATATATATATATATATATATATAAGTTTACAAACGCAAGTCTAGATATGTTGTATATATAGAAAGTTTGTGGGGTTTTCACACCACCAGTATAAAAAGAGGTGTAAATTTGAGACAGTTGTAGTAATTTGATTACTTCACACCCCCTGATGTGTGTTTAGGGATTTGTTATCCCGCAGCTATGAGAGTTACAGAAATTTAGTTTCTCCTGTACCTAGTTAGTTACACTTGGTATTAATAAGTAATAAACAATATCCAGAATTCGATAATAACATGGATGTTTGGTTCTTGTCTAGTTAGCCCCTGTGGCACGAACTTAATTGTTATCTTCTATACTCTATATCTATTCGTATATATTGTAAGTTGTTACCAAACGCCCGAGTTTCTAATCCATCGGGAATAACTTCATACACTAATACACATACATTCATACATACAAAGTCAATTCTATACCTTTCATAGAATGAGATATACGGAGATACTTGATACAGAATCATGTACTACCTATATTATGGAACCGGAAGAAGAAAGCATATAGACTTTTAATTTCGACCGCTTATACTGTGTCTATACCTTTTTTCTTTTTTTTTTTTTTTTTTGTTTCTTTTCTTTTTACCTCGACTTCGAAACAATTAGGCGTTTCACTTTTTTCTTATTACATACATATATAACAATGCGCAACAAATACGTATTTATGATGCAACTTCTATAAATTCTATAAATTGTTTTTTTTTTTTTTTTTTCTATTAATTTCAACAATTTTGATATACTTATTTGACACAGGGTTAATTAACTTTTTCAAAATCTATATTCCGTTTTAAAACCTGCATATAGTACCTATACCGTGAATATGAAACGTTCTTCATAAACTGGGAAGGTACACGGAAAGATTAGAACCCGACTGGTTCGTGTTCTGCACCAGACTCAGTCGTGTGCAAGAAAAAAATGGAAGAAAAATGAGTTTGCACCAGACTGAGTCGTGTGCGCACACGACTCAGTCGGGTTCCACACCATAATCAATCGGGTGCTGCACCAGAATCCGTGCACAGTAACCAGTCTGGTGCCGCACACGAGTCATTCGTGTGCGCATACGAATGAGTAATGTTTCTAAAATATTTCAGCCAAAAATTTTATAGCACATGACTGACTAATGTTTGTCACACGATTGGTTCTGGTTTCGCACCGTAACCAGTCAGGTGCTGCACACGACTCAGTCTGGTCTGAGACGAGCGATTACTGCGCATAACCTCCTAACCTCAACGATATTCACGTACAGTGGCGTAACTAGACCTTACGGGCCCAAATGCGAAAAATATTGGAGCCCCCCCCCCCCCCCCCCCCCCCCCCCCATTATCTATAAAAAGTGTGAATAGTGGGACCTTGGACCGCTGACCCCTGACCGAGGATAGTACGTACAGCCAGTGAAAAACTAAACTAACATCGCGAGACGGTTCACAACTCATAACGAGTTCTATAACAAGTCTCATTATGGATGATATATTTATCGAAAAAAAAAAACTCTTACTTCGTGTAGATAATTAAATTGTAGAGTAGCGAGGATCGTATGGCAAAAGCCTACATTTATTTCAAATAAAACTTTGCACTAATCGCTAAACAAAAAAATAATACGTAAAAAATGAGACATTGACTGACCAAAAGGCAAAAAGGTTGATGAAATTCGGTTTATTCCGATATGAAATATTGTTAAATATTCATATTCGAAGTAAAAAGTTTTATAGTTCGAGTCGTTCGGGCTTAGCTGGGGCCCCCTTGAGACAGGGGCCCCTCGCGACCGCATCGGTTGCATTGGCATAGTTACGCCACTGTTCACGTATGTCGTCTATGTGACATGTCACATAAACTTTTAATAAGTTTTAAATTATTTATGTAGATATATATAATAATTATATATATATAATTATAGTGAATATTCGTAAGGACTTTAAAATCTCAGGTAAGTGTATTAGTATTACGAATTTTTTCATGGTTGTTTGTATGATGTGTTGTGTTAGCTTTGTGAGACTGAGTCGTGTGCAGCACCTGACTGGTTACGGTGCGAAACCAGAACCAATCGTGTGACAAACATTAGTCAGTCATGTGCTATAAAATTTTTGGCTGAAATATTTTAGAAACATTACTCATTCGTATGCGCACACGAATGACTCGTGTGCGGCACCAGACTGGTTACTGTGCACGGATTCTGGTGCAGCACCCGATTGATTATGGTGTGGAACCCGACTGAGTCGTATGCGCACACGACTCAGTCTGGTGCAAACTCATTTTTCTTCCATTTTTTTCTTGCACACGACTGAGTCTGGTGCAGAACACGAACCAGTCGGGTTCTAATCTTTCCGTGTAATGATTTATTTTTTTCATCTTATATACCTAACCGAAAGAAGCTAACTTTTTCTATATTCAATCGAATAACTTTTATTCGACGTTATATAGGTAATAACCAAAGGTGGCGTTAGTTCAGATTGAATCTAAACTCTGTATGACAATTCACGTTACTGTATACCTACCAACGAAGCTATACCGTATCTAATTAGCAATGTCGACGGCTACAGTTTGCGGTTAGTTCTATTTGTGCTTGGCGGCTTATTCCGCGGTATGAGATAGAATTGTATAGGTACCTGGGCTTATCCTACGTGCATGTAGTGATCGTTGTTATCGTCAATTATTATTATACTTTTATTCTGTAATTCTTATAATGATCATTTTCACAATAATTATAATCTGATCCGCGAATTATTTTCACTAATCGAATAACGAAAAAAAAAAAAGAAAAAAAAAAAAAAAAAAAAGAAATGTTCACATTGCGTCGCATTAGGGTTGAAAATTATATCAACGATTTTGCATGAACTAGTTATCGAATTTTTTTTTTTTTTTTTTTTTTTTTTTTGTAGTTAGGTGCGATGCGATGCAAAAATGAAAATAAAAATAAAAAAAAAAAAAAAAAAAAAACTAAAAGAAAAAAATTGGAACGCGACCTAGAAAATACGAACTACGAATTACGAGTTTGTTCCAATTAGTGGAACGAACGCTGCAGACGTTCATGAAATATCATAGAGATTAAGTAAGTTGGACTAGGTCTGCAGCTTGCTGTGGCTCTAATTTAAACTAGGCGAATTTTGAGCCAGCTAGGTGAATCGCGTTAAGTATTTGATCATATAGTGGCGTAAATATGAATAGAGAATCACGCGTTAACGTTAATGGATTAATTACAACGAATGCGAACCAACTGCTGTTACATATTTCAAATGTAACACACCTATAGGGGAACGCGAGGCAAAACGGGCAGATGGGCAAAAACGGGCACCAAATAAAAAAAAAAAAAAAAAATTTTGGATCAATAATGACACAAAAAATAAAATAAAAAAAATGAAAAATGAAAAATGGATTTGGTGCCCGTATTTTGCCCCGCGTTCCCCTATATGAGTTAGACAGAAAAATATAGTCAAAGAATAACGATAGTATTGTTCTTTTATTTATTTTTTTTTTTTTTTAATTCTCAATTTAATTTTCAGTCGTTGAAAAAATCTAGTTATCATATTATATAGTCTACTTTTCAAATAACTCTGGTTATAGTTAACGTGCAATTCATTAAAAGTTAGAGAGTTTCAAACCGATCTATTATCGCGGTGGATCAAACACCAACAGCTGGTACACGTTGGATTTACTATAAACGTGCATAAAACTTCTTCTTGACTCTATAGTATTCTCTGTATAGCTTATATATGTATGTACAATTTTATATATATAGGTATAGACTCTTATAAACTAACAAATGTATAGATTATAATATAGAGAATGATTTCTACACAGGAAAAAAAGGTCAACTTGAGCCAAGAAAATTATTCTTGATTCAAGATAATTTTGCGGTCCAAAAATGAAGACCGAAATTTTCTCGGATCAAATCAAAATTTTTCTCGAACCAAGAAAATTGGGACAATTTTCTTGGTTCGAGAAAAATTTTCGATTTGATCCGAGAAAATTTCGGTCTTCATTTTTGGATCACAAAATTGTCTTGAATCAAGTTGACCTTTCTTTCTGTGTACATCTATAGGGTATATCCATAAGTATCAGTAGAATTCGTATAGATGACTGAATTCATGAATCTTGTATATAAAATAATTTTACAGAGTGTTCCCTATTGTACCTATACTATATCGAACTTTTAATTTGATATTATAATAAAAAAATTTCAACGTTTTATTATTTCCATCGCTCATTCGTATAGCTGAAAATCGGATTATATAGATATTATAAAGTTGTGCGCAATCCGTTGCAAAACATCGAGTGAAAATAATCCATTTTAAGTAAACTTGATCCTATACACGCAGTTTCGCCGGTGCAGCTTCCTCTTGCCCCCCTTTGAGAGAGAAAACGTCGGTTTAGCCGAGTGTAAGATGATGTCTCTTCTCCCATGTCTCTTTACTCGTCTTTTCCTCAGTATATATATATAGTAGTAAAAGTTAAGTTCTTCTACTGGAAAATTTTAATTATTCGTATCGCGAGTCGTCTTCGCCTCGACAGCTTCTTTATTCACTGTCTGCAGCTTCTTCCTTGCGTCTTATTCTATACGGTTTTCTTGACTTAAGTTTGACTCGAGTCTAACTCGAGTCAACTCTAGGAGTAGTTCTGCTTCTTCTTCTTCTTCGTCTTCTTTTTTTTTTTTTTTTTTTTTTAATTTATTTTTCTTTCTTATAAACAAGAAAATCTCGACTCTACTTCCTGCAACTCTGTACCTACCTTCTTGTCTTCGTATTTATACATATATGTATAATGTATATCTACCGACCTTTACTATAACATGATAAGATACAATTTTTTTTTTTTTCTTTCTAATCCGTTATCGAATCGATATAATTAAGTAATATGACAATATATTACGCGAGCAGAATAACGAAAGTGTATTCAATCTTTTTTTGAACGAAAAAAATTCGGTTTTTTTTTTATAAATTTGCTCATGATATTGATATATATATATATATATATATACATATATATAGAAATAGAGGTAAATTATCTATACAGATTTTTAACTTCTATATTTCATTCTGAAATTCTCTTCGTTAATTTAGAGGTCCTCGAACTTGATTCGTTGGATTGGGTTAAGGTGTCATCTCCGCACATCATTAATTTCATTTCTCGATATCTCTACTCTTGCAGTTGGATTCGCTAATGATCCTCATCTAGTGCAAGTTAAATTATTATCTTGTACTGCGTGGGTATATACAGATCGATAGATATATTCATTCATTTGATCATTTATTCATTAATTTATTCATCCATTCATTCATTCATTCATTCAATTCGCTTATTGGCCAGAAGTGATGTGAAATCTACGTGGTAAAATGGTTTTCGATGAATTTCATAGACATGCTTCTTCCTCCTGACATAACGTGCTTCAATTATGTTTATCATCTTCTCAGTTCAACAAATTTGGTCTTTGATAAGGAAATTTAACACCTCGTTCTTTTTTTCTCTGTATCATACGATTAGAGAATCGTTTGAAAAAGGTTTTAATTGGATTAAGTATAAAATATGGGGACCACGGCAGATTCCAAGCTTTTCCTTTTATGGTAAAATGAAAACAAAATACAAAAAAAAAATAAAAAAAAAAAAAAAATCTCCCTTCCCCGCGGCGCGGCGTAACGTTTAGCAATTAACATAATGACCTCGTGTCAAAGTCCCAAGTTTTTTCATCTCTCCTCTCTCCTCTCTTCTTTACTCACCTACAAAAATTATGGAAATTCACTCACGTATGCAGCAATTCCTACTGCGGCTACTGCACTACGTACATATACCTTAGCTTATGGTCGGTAGTTTTTTAAAAACAATTTTTTTTTCTCTATATTTAGCTGTAGATTCATCAAATTAAAACAAGTTTTGACTAACGAAATGACTGGCTTAATTTCCTTATTTATCTTCTTAATTACACTTTTTTTTTCAATTTCAATGATTGATATGAAAGAGTCAGGATTCATGTTTGAATGAAAATTTTCCCCACGTATATATAAATTACCAATAAAATGATAAATCGATTCGTAATTTAGTCCTAATTTTCTGAACTTATATACAAGAGCCTCAAGATATATTCGAAAACGCAACAGGTTAGACCGTCCAACGGGGTGCTAAAAGTTTCGAATAAATTTCAAACCAGATATAAGCTGAATTATTAAACCTATACTGAATTTTTATTTATTTATTCATTTTTTATCTTTCGTTTCTTTTCTTTAAGTTTTGTTCTTTGTTTTACAACGTCTTATCCAATCTAGGAATTAACCGCTTCTTCTTAGGTATAGCTTTACGCTGGTGTACCCACTTAATTGTCAAAACACATCCACGAACCTAGCCGTAAAACTTAACTGCTTTGCAGTCTTCGTAGATATACAGGGTAAAGCTATAGAAGAGGATTGAGGGAATCTACTTCATACTGTGTTTTACTATTGATGTATATGTAGGTTTACCCACAAGTTCACAGGCTAGAGACTGCAAGTTCTGTGGTAGTATTGGTAGTAGTATAGTACAGAACGATCTAACGATCGCAGGTTGCTGCTGCTGCTGCTGCTGCTGCTACTGCTGCTAGTGCAGCAGACGATAGCAGGTATAAAAACCAGAAATAAGATAAACTGCGGTACTGTGACTTGCATCGAATCTAATTTATTTCAGAGTCACTTTTACATTCATTTTTAAACAAAGAAGACGGAGATGGAGACGAAGAAAGAAAAGAGAAAAAGAAAGAGAATTAAAATAAATATTTAAAATATATATGGATTCATTAACAAAAAATAGAAAATAGCGATAACCCCGGGTCTAGAATCTAAATTAATTACATATAGTTGGGTTGAATGGCAGATAATTGACTTTGGTAATGGGGTTGGCAGGTATTTTGGATTCGCTAAGTAAGTAGGGACAATTGGATCGTACTGCAACAGACGGTGGCAAAAGCTAATTCGAATCTGCCCCTGTTTTCAATGTTTTGCTTTAGGTACATATACCCCATGTGGTCGACAGTGTTTACAACGAGATTGTAAACCGTGTTGTATTTTCCTATTGAGGAATAATTGACTTGAATAAAAAGAAAAAAAAAAAAAAAAAAAATCAGAGAATAAATTGCGATAGAAATGAAAAGCGAAATTTGATTGGAATTCAAGTCAATTATAATCAAATAACATATTTTTTGTTATATTTTAACGGCGAAAAGTACCTGCTACTGATCCACTGAATTTTTTTTTAAATTATTATTATTTTTTTTTTCAAATTTACATCGAGGAGTAATAATTATTTGAATTTTACTGTACTCGTGCATGTTTCTAATATATATATACATGGGGGTAGTATAGCTGTCGCTGAACTAGTAAAACCCGGTGAAACACGTGGCTGTATTTTCTTGATTAACTCGTTCGAGACTGCGCGAAATACTGTCTGTATGGTCGCGCAAGTAGGGAGGAGGAAATATGCCGCGGCACCACAGGGCACTTTTATACTCTATATGATATGCATATGTGTAGTACGCAGGGTACTTGGTATATAGGTACAGGAGCTGGGGACAGTAAAATTCTCAAAGCTACAAAGTTATGAATTTCGTCTATCAAACACGGTGTATTTTCCACGAAATATCTTTATATATGCGGGGAATATATATATTATATATACAGGGTGATTCAAAATTTCTGACGAATCTCTTGAAGGGAATTAATTCTTGTCAAAATTGGGATCGAAAGTTCCTCAGCCATTAAAAAAAAAAAAATGATTTTTTTTTCCTTGGAACCACAACACATTTTTTTTTTTTTTACTATCTTTAACAAATGAAACGAAAAAAAAAAAAAAAATCGTTCGTCGACAAGAATTTTTTCCAAGGAACAAAACTCATTTTTCAGAAAAATTCCTGAGGAACTTTCGATCCCAATTTTGACAAGGATCAATCCCTCAAGAGATGATTCACGAATTCTGAATCACCCTGTATATACAGCTACTGGAATTCATTTTTCCTTCGTGATATTAAACTGTATGTGTATTTCATACGACGAAGTCAGACATCCTAGCGCGATTTATACGTATTTCAAAAAACGGGGTATCGGAGGATCTTCGGAAAAGCATAGACAAAAAAAAAAAAAAAAAAAAAGACATCCAATTGAGGGAAAATGATGTTGAAAATGTTGAAATTTTTTTTTTTTTTTTTTTTTTCCACTCACTGTAACTCGATAGATATTTAATATTTTGACTTTTTTTTTTTCTTTGTCAATTTGAAACTAAATATGCATCGATGTATTAATAACGAATGATACTTTCATGGGTATATATACCTATATAATGTGCCAAAAAATTGGTTTGCTTGTTCCGGTGAATGAAAAAAAAAAAAAAAAAAAAAAATACTCTTCCTGTCTCTACCCGCAATACCGTGGGGCGTTTATCCGCATGGAATAAATGTTATTTCAGCAAAGGCACACTGATAGATATATTATATAATACGTATATTTTTGTGCTACTGCTGCTCCAACTATACCATATATAATATATATATATTTATGTATATATATATATTTAGGAATATGTGCAGGTTGCAGTTCGGTTTATAAAATATTTTTTTTTACCCATTTTCTATGGAGTTGAACAGCGGTTTTATCATCGCGCATCGTTGCATCTTTGCTTTTATATAGGTATACCCCACAATATCTCCGGTGAATGTAAAACTACAGATTTATTTCGTTTACATTTCTATATGACAATTTGTTACGATTTTATCGTCGATTTTAATTAGTACATCAATTTTCATTATTATTTTTTTATTTTTTTTTTTTTGTATCTTATTTGTCGTTTCATTTTTTCTTTTCTATGTTCTGGCGTATGAAATAACGGTGATATCTTCTCGTAATTAATACACGCGTTGATAATCGTATTCGGAACGGTATAGGCATATATATAGGAGGACGTGTGTATGTATAGTCGAACAGTTGCAAATGCGTCAACCATATGTACCTATATCAACATGCGTGCCTCGTAGGTGATACTCTAGCTTTCTATACGAATCCTAGAACCATACTGTGAGCTACTTCAATGTGTAATAGCAAATATACTGTCTCCGTAGAACTACGAAAGTCTGCGGTTTTACTCCCCGCACATCGTAGCCTCAAGTTTTTATATAATAATTGGGACGACAGGTTTATTAGAAAAGGTGTCAAGAATTTTTAACGTAAGGTGCTATACGTGTTTTGTAAGTGTTGAATTTTCCTTTCGAGTTTCCTGGGAAAAAAAAAAAAAAAAAAAAAAAAACGCAACTTATTATTTGATTCTCAAATTTTCGTATAGTAAGACGATCTACAAAATTCTTATTTTTTTTTTTTTTTTTTCCTCATCATCGTAACACGATGACTGCGACCTGCATTTGTATATTAAATACTGCAGACACGAACATAATGATTTGCAGAGAAAACAAATTTGAAAACGGTGTATAGGTATAATTTAGCCGCAAGCTAGGGGAATGTGGTATGATATCATATCATATATAGCGAGCGGCATCATGGATATTTGCAAATCGTTTCATATAATATATATGTCTATATATATATATGTGTGCTTACTTAATCCTACTAATAGCGGTGGTATTGAATCCTCTACGTATTTCCAACTCGCGGTTTAAACGCCTGATGCCCGCCTACGACGCATTCCACGCGAATAGAGATTTGAACAATAGGAGCGTTTTACTCAAAACTATGTACTCTACCTATCCATCCATCCATCTATATCTATCTATCTATCTATCTGTCTACATCATAATATGCCCTCTTTTCTCAATCCTTTTCGTTTTTATTTATTTATTTTATTTATTTTTTTTTTTTTTTTGTTTTTACTGACAAAATATAGATTTTGTAGGATTTTAGAAAAATCAGGGGAAAAATCTAGTTTATATAAGGATGATAAAATATTATCACATAAATTTCATTTAAAAAATTATGGGAAAATTACTAACTTTTTTTTTTTTTTTTTTTTTTTTAGATATGTTTATACGTGAAAATAATCTTCGTATACTTCCTAAACGGTTGGATTTAAAAAATCTGAAATAATTCATTGAAAATATCTTCAACTATTTTCACAAACTGGCAAAGTTTCGAAAATTTCAGGAAGGGTAGGTATAACGTAAAAAATTGACTGGTTTTGTGGAGAATGTTTCATATATGTAACAAAGCCACACGTGTATACTATACGTATAGACACATACCTATATATGTAGGTTCTATAGTTATAGTAACATATTATTTTACTTCGATATTTCAATCCTCGGTGAATTTATAACCGAACCTACCATCAATTTCATCTTCGGTATTGAACCCCCGCAGCTCCCTCATATACCCTACAGTACTGCACTAGTTGTTTATACCGTATTATATATCTACGTATCTTCCGCATATATATTCTCGCGCATCGATGAGTGAACAGGCGAAGTGTACCTTAATCTCATTACAAGCTATGCGAAGAAGGAAAAAAAAAAAAAAAAAAAAAAACATAAATTAAAAAATCAATAAATGAAAAAGAGACAAAATAAATATCTGCAAACTGCAGCAGTATCGATGCATCGAACAACCCCGCCTCTAAATAACCCTTTCGTCAATCGTGCTTTGCGATGCATTCTCGCATGTAACTAAAGGCTCTCTCCGATTATACGCTGCAGGAGTTTTAGAAAATGATCATTCAGAAAGAAGTTTTTTTTTTTTTTTTTTATACATCAGGCTCTCACATATTACATAGATTTTTTTTTTTTTTTAATCGTCTTCGTTAAGTTCTCTTCAATTATATATAAAAATGATTTTTTTTTGTTACACACTCTCCACGATCATATTTTTCTAAATATCGTAGCTAGAACACTAGGCCGGAGTGAAAAAGGTCGATTTTCGCGGATCGTATTCTAATAGTGCGGGAAAGTTATGTCTTGGCATCACTCAAAACTGTGCCAAAGGAAAAAATTTACAATAGATATCTTCTGTTCTGGCAAACGCCCCAAAGTTTTGAATTTTTTAACACGGGGTTTAAATGGAGAAACAAGGCAAAAAGACAAATTAGCACTGAAAAATTCATAAAAACTCACTGGGTCGGCCGATTTCAGTCTTCCTACGCTTATTCGAAGTGGAAAGAATATAGCTTTCGTTTGACGTTTTGAAATTCAGAATATCTTTCTTAGTTTCAAAGATACACGCGTTTGAAAATCGAGTTTTTCCCGAAAAAACGCTATTTTTCAATTTTGTATCTTCTAAAGTAAGTAAGATATTTCGAATTTCAACACGTCAAACGAAAGCTACATTTTTCCCGCCTCGAATAAGCGTAGGAAGACTGAAATCGGCCGACCCAGAGAGTTTTTACGAATTTTTCAGTGCCAATTTGTCTTTTTGCCTTTTTTCTCCATTTAAACCCCGTGTTAAAAAATTCAAAACTTTGGGGCGTTTGCCAGAACAGAAGATATCTATTGTAAATTTTTTCCTTTGGCACAGTTTTGAGTGATGCCAAGACATAACTTTCCCGCACTATTAGAATACGATCCGCGAAAATTGACCTTTTTCACTCCGGCCTATAGAACACATACGCGCACATAAATATATATATATAAATATATATAAATATTTTGAGGGAGTTAGGACCAGAAGGGCGTAACCCACATTTTTTTCGACTTTGAATGAATTTTCTGCCATAAGGGCGTAACATCGATTTAATAATTCTTGTGGATTACGCCCTAATTATGGCAGCAAATTCATTAATAAAGGTAAAAAAAAGATGTGGGTTACGCCCTTCTGGTCCTTAGCCTTCGATATATCGACCTACATCTCAGGGTTCAGATTTATCCGGCCTCACTCGTTCACCCATAGTTGGTCTTCTCTCCTATACACTATATACCAACTTCTGTAGAGTTCAGCAGCCTTACTCGATGGCAGCCACGATGTCGACGACGACGACGACGACGACGACAAGCCAGTTTGATATCCGTTCAAGTTTTACCGTAGCTCTGTGCTATAGATTTATCGTAAATTTTTCTCTACCTTCCTGGTTCAGCGACGACGTGATTCTTAAAATACTTGTTTTACACCCCTGAGATGCAGGGCTGACGATCAAGTTGTTCGAGTAAAATATTGTAACAAAAGAATTTTTATCACCGTGTTTAATATTTACTGCGGCGTTATAAAAAGTATCGACTCATTATTTCTTTATGAAATTTATAAAATAGTTCTCTTTCTCCATTTTTCTTTCAATGAAAAATTGTAATTGTAATAATTAGAAAAAAAAGGAAAAAAAAAAAAAAAAAAAAAAACAGAAATCGACAAATTATTTCAAATCATCGGTGATTCGTGTTGTTAAATTAAAAAAAAAAAAAAAAAAAAAAAAAAAAAAAAGGCCTTTACAACGTCGAACCGGTCATTCTCATACCATATACTACACGGATTTGGAGTATCGATTTTAATTAAAATTTTAAAGTTGGTGACGCGCGAAATATATAGCGTACCTATATTTGCTTCGAAATATATTAAAATGTGAAAATTTAGTCACGTATTTCTACGAATCTAGAGCCAATATTTACCTACGTAAAAGCTCTGGTTTAAAATTTAATATTCTCCCAGAGAAATGATCGGTTTATATGTGTATATATATATATAACTATATGTATATAGTACTACACAGTACTTCCAAAATAACGTATTTCCATGTCATTCTATCCTTGTATAGATATTTAGAAACGTCAAACGAATATGTTTGAGCTATTTTATATTCACTGTGATATTTTCGCCGGTTAAAATCGTCCCGCTCTTTTGAAGTTTAAAATTGCGTCAAAATTCAAAATTCAAAATGCAAAAAAAAAAAAAAAAAAATGACGCAATATTCACGAATTTCCCGATGATTCATTCTTTTTTCTCAAAGTTGGATAATTTTTTTAAGAATTTATTTCAAATTTATATTTCCTCTCTCTTCCATAAGCATATATCGCTTTTAATGAACTTTTATTCTTGTCGTAGCAGGAGAAGTTAATAAATAAAATGATTCTAAGCGTGTAATTTTATTTGAAAAATAACCACCAAGCTCATGAAACATTTACATATCCTTTATATATACCTACTTCATTCTGCATTTCATAATCTATGAAATACATGCGTAGGTATAGGCAGGCAGACAGGTGCAGGTAGATAGGTAGGTATAATCCATAATTTGCGTTTCGTGACGTGTGTGAAAAGTAAAGTACATTCAGAACGCGTCACGTGTTGTCGTTGAGCCTCTTTCGTCAATCGATTTACTTCAATTATTCAGGCACGAATATATCTATATTTTTATTACCTCCCCCCCTCCCCCCCCCCCCCCCCCCCGGCAGGTAAAACGACCATTTTTACTGTAAGTAATTTTGTTCACTGCTTTATGTCATAATTTGCGTGAAAAATGTCTAACTTAGCGGAATGGATGTGAATAGGAGTTGACAGCGATTTTTCTTTAAAAAAAAAATGCATAAAAATTGATCGAGTATGTAAAACGGAGTACATATGATATATTAGAAAAATATATGTCCTTCATTTATCGCTTGGATTTTTTTTTTGATTTTTTTTATTTTTTTGTTTTTTTTTATTTTTTCGGTTCCTTTGCACCAAAAATCAAGTTACGTGGTAAATAATTTTGAAAATATCTCAAAGCAAAATTTTGCGTCCTCTCGGATTGGTATGATGAAACTATAGGTATATATATACGGAAACGTGCAATTTATTTTAGCTTCGTGACTAATGTACCTAGTCCAGACACTGAGGACACGATACGTGATACCAACGATAAAAACTGATCTGATCTTACAATTAGGCAAAATTACAATAATAGTATGATTTTCGAATAGGTTATTGTCACGCATTATGCATGATGCGGTTAGTGAAATTGCTTGGCGTGACTTATCAAATTTCAAATTATTGAAACACTATCGCGTAGCATTTATTAGGGTTTTTATTACGATTTAGTAGAAACACGATTTATTTAATGAACTATATGCCTATATAAATATATAATATATGCATATTCGCTTTTAATACGATCTCTTTAATTCTATAATCCGAGCGTTGACCTCAAAATGCCTAATTATTATAATCTGATTCTGTTTCTTTTTTTTTTCTTTTTTGTTCCTTCTCCATGGCACCAGATTTTTAATTGAGTCGAATACCGGCTCGCACTGCCACCAATTAAAAATATTTCATGCCTAATGCGACAGGATTACAGTCGTAATGATGCTGTCGCTCGGGAGTTATGCATGTCACTTGTGGCTTCAAAAAGTGCTGAAACTTCTTGTGTAAAGAAAAAAGAAGAAGAAAAAAAAAAAAAAAAAATACAAAAATACAAAAATCGCAGTAGCACCATGCTAAATAAAGTTGGAATCCTGCAATTTATCCGCATACTTAATTTCATGCTAACATTTTTTTTTTGTTTCACTTATTTTTTTAATTTTTTCATACTCATCGCATTTCTAGACCTAGGTAGGTATTCGCTTCGTTAGCCAAAATGTGATTCGCCTAATTAACGACCCTGCAAATTTATACTCGCTCACATAACGCGTCTTTGATATACCAAAAGGATATACCTATAGATCCATATCATAGATCTACCTGAAAAGCCAAAAAGGCATAAAAATTTTTCTTTCCGTGCAATCGTAGTAGAATAATTTAGAATTGATAATTTCAAACCGAAAAGGCCTATAATTATATACATATACCTTTTTTACATTAGAGATGCGATATATGTATATTAGGCCGGAGTGAAAAAGGTCGATTTTCGCGGATCGTATTCTAATAGTGCGGGAAAGTTATGTCTTGGCATCACTCAAAACTGTGCCAAAGGAAAAAATTTACAATAGATATCTTCTGTTCTGGCAAACGCCCCAAAGTTTTGAATTTTTTAACACGGGGTTTAAATGGAGAAACAAGGCAAAAAGACAAATTAGCACTGAAAAATTCATAAAAACTCACTGGGTCGGCCGATTTCAGTCTTCCTACGCTTATTCGAAGTGGAAAGAATATAGCTTTCGTTTGACGTTTTGAAATTCAGAATATCTTTCTTAGTTTCAAAGATACACGCGTTTGAAAATCGAGTTTTTCCCGAAAAAACGCTATTTTTCAATTTTGTATCTTCTAAAGTAAGTAAGATATTTCGAATTTCAACACGTCAAACGAAAGCTACATTTTTCCCGCCTCGAATAAGCGTAGGAAGACTGAAATCGGCCGACCCAGAGAGTTTTTACGAATTTTTCAGTGCCAATTTGTCTTTTTGCCTTTTTTCTCCATTTAAACCCCGTGTTAAAAAATTCAAAACTTTGGGGCGTTTGCCAGAACAGAAGATATCTATTGTAAATTTTTTCCTTTGGCACAGTTTTGAGTGATGCCAAGACATAACTTTCCCGCACTATTAGAATACGATCCGCGAAAATTGACCTTTTTCACTCCGGCCTAATGTATATAGTATGGTGATCCTTATTCAGGACTCAGAATATCATTTATGACAAATAGTTTTTTCTTATTCATTTGAATGAGGTCAATTATTGTTGGACCATTCATTATTCCCCGCGCGTAGAAGTGAAAATTTGATTATAAAAATTGACTGTTTTTATTTTTATAGGTATAGGTGTATATTTCGAGTTGTTTTATTCGCAATTTTTATCACTTTTCTATTTCAATATTTTACCAACACGCACGTGAGAATACAGTGCTAAAGGAATAATGAAATATTTCCACCTAGATAGAGCCATATAGGTATACGTTTGCTATGATACAATCCACCGTTACGAAGTCTTCATGTATTCATTTTTATGGTGATCAAGTATTTCAATTGATATACGTACCTACTACATAGCTACTAGCCATGGACCCAGGTACTATACGTTCGCGAACTCTGTTTGTATATTTATGTACGTGGTTTGAATTCTGGAGAGGAAAATTCAGAGCGAGAGCGACAGCGTGAGAGAGAGAGAGAGAGCGAGAGAGAGAGAGGGAGAGAGAGGGAGAAAGGGTGAAAAACTAGAAGTAAAGCTACGTTCGAAAGCCACCCTCTGCAGGGAGGTTGGAGCGGTCGGACACGACATGGAAAACAGGGAGAACAGGAAAAACCGGAAAACCAGGAAAAACACGATTACCACAGAAGGGTATGAGAGGAGTACCTCCGATTTCGATCACAGAAAAACCTCATTGACATTTTCGCATAAATTCTCGAGGACTAATTACACTCTTGCATAGCATAGGTACGCGTTTTCTCACGTTTTTTTTTTTTTGTTTTTTCTTCTTCTATTTCAACACTTAAGAAGTTTCCCCGATCTGTCAAAAAAGTCATCCTTATTTTACCCAGGAGTAAAACCAACTGAATGAATTTTAGGAAAAATCTAGTCCCCTGATTCAGCGATGAAATTTGAATTGTACCGATGATTCCACAATCTGTATTCAATGCTCGCTTCAAGGCTATTTAATTTCCCGATTTCTGTTGATGTCGATGATTCGTTATCGCAAACCTGATCCAATACGAAAATTTCGTTAAATTGATATAGAAATTTAACCGATGAACAAAAAATGTTCAAGGCTGTCTGCTAAAGCGTGAAAATATATTTGTAACATTTTTTTTTTTTGTCATCTTTCTTTCTTTTCAACGACACTGCAGCGATTGGCCGTGTGATTTACACCAGTTGCACCAGTTCGAATTGCAAATTAGAATTTATATTCCTATGTACTATTGTATTCAGAAATCTCATTTATCATATACCCGTGCAGAAATTTGAACTGGAATGCCAGGCTACTGTCCAGCGCCTGAAGAGATTCACTGCCTAGCGTGATCTCTACAGGCTCTGCCTCGGCGCTGGCTAGTTTTGCCAATTCCGCCTTCCATGGCCAGTGCCAGGTCTGGCCAGGTCTGGCCAGGGGGTGAAACGTCCTGATATGGGGCGGTCAGTCCTGTGTTTTAGTTCCTACTGAAACTGGGTCATAGGGCTGGGGGCGCTGATGGTTGACCGACAACGGGTGGGGGACGACGCGAGACGACGCCGATTCTAGTCGCCATACTTTTTTCGTATAGAATTGTTGACGTGGACTTGTGAAATTTGGTACTTGCCTCGAGCTCTGGCTCAAGAGAATATAACCATACATGAAGAAGAAGAAGAAGAAGAAGGACTTGTGAAATAATATCTGAAGCATTGAATCTCCAAAATTCCACTTGTGCTTCGAGTGAAATATTCATCAACTTTATATATTTAGGCTTTAAAGTGAATTTTATTCTAATCTTGATAATAAAAGTACAATAATATTTAAGTTAAATTCAGAAATCGTATCGGTATAAAGCTTGTAGATTGGTCACGTAATTCTGGCTTGACACTTTCGATATTAGATATATTATTGACCATGTCAAATAAGAGATTTGGTATCAATAATAAGGAGGTTAGTACACGTAATTGTAGCTTTATAATTCACTTATTGAATATAGCATTAAAATCTCAAGGTGGATATTCAGCATGACATTGATAGGTCGGTTAACGTGAGCTTAGCTCTACACTTCGGATATTGAATACAGTATTAGACATTTTAAATTAGAGATCTAGTATTAGATAACATATTACTTAGGGTTAGGCAAAATTTTGTTCTTAATAGAGTCTTATAGGATAGTTGTGTAAGGTAGGTTTTATATATTTATAGAATATACATTGACGCAAATGAAGAAAGGCCAAGCTTGTATTGTACGTGGGTACAAAAGTACGAAGCGCAGTGTTAGACACCGCTTCGTCACATCGATATAGGACTCTGCAATTCGTCAAAGCACCAAGGTTATTAATATGTCAGATGATAAATGATAAATCATTTTAATAAAATGAAGAAAATAATGACTAGAAATTGATTATAATATTTATTATAAATGATGAGGATTTGTACAAATTATTTAATAATAATAAAAACATGCATTCATTGCCAAATACTTGTACTGCATTTTCTTTTTCATAATTATGTGAATAGCTAATTTCAAGAATTTTGGCCAGACCCCAGTCAGATCCTCTGGCTAGCGCCTAGTCAGATCCGCTGGCTAGGCATTGCAGAGACTTTTGTTACAGGCCAGGCATGGCTCAGGCCAGCTAGTCTGGCCATAGCCAGTCCAGATTCATGGCAAACTGGGCAGGCGCTGGGTCGCGCCAGAATTCAATTTCTGCACGGGTACACATAGATTTCAAAAGAAGTAAAATCTATAGGCAGATTTTCTCAAATATTTCGTCAATTCTACACACACACACACACACACACACGCCCACACACATTGACGTTATTATAAAATCCAAACACTTTTGGCATTAGATAATCATCTCTATCACTGAAAATTCGTACAAATGATCAGTACTTGCATACAGTTGAATTCCAAAGTGCGTCATAGTTATGCAGAACATCTGTCGGTCAAACGTGATACCCAAGTCCCATCATTTTATGCAAATAAAAGCATTCGATGCTTGATTTCCCTTGGTGTTGTCTCTCACGGTTTCCGTGACTATTGTCGAACGAGTTGAAGGTTGCAGTTCGCATTATTATACATAGCTATAAGCTTATGTACCGGAATCGTCTTACAATTAATTTCAGAGTAAGTGCATAAGTCGATATATATATATACGTTTACGCGGTTATTAAACAGGATTCTGCAGTCTTATAGGTATCTCAGAAATTTCATCTTCTTTTATTATATTATACCTGCGCTTTGATGCAGTGAGTAGTAATTAGAATTTATTAGAAACTCTTTCATCGGTTTATATTATTCAACTATTTATACAAATAATTTCACCAAAATTCAACGTAGAAACATTTTCAGATATCATATCTGACTGTTTTAATGCTGACTATATTTCACTGAATTGATCACGTATCTCAAAATCTACACCGATCGGATCGAAAACATCTTGACTCGACGTATTCGATTTCGCTTTTTTACTTTGAGTTAGATTCGAAAATATTACGACTTCTTTCCTTTCGGAATATCACACTCTGTTTTTTCATTTTTTTAATTTTTTTTTTTTTTTTGTTTTTTTCAACTTTTTGTATTTCGGTATCAGATTTATTGAATCTTAACTTTCGACTCACCGGTAACGATGAGAACAGTGATTAGAATCCTCCTCGAGGACTCCATACTCCTTGATAAATTAGTGTCCTTGGATCACGAACCAACTTACAAACGGACGTTCGTTCGAACGTCGGTAAGGAAACTGTGTCGACTTACGAAGGGAGACTGTGTCTGGCTACCTACTTCCAGCAAAAGTTTGCTTTTGCTTTTGCCTCTGCCTCTGTCTCTGCCTCGCATCGGATCGCATCGCTTTGAATCGCGTGAACGTAAACGTGGTGGGAAAAAACACAGCAGTTGCCGGTCAGTTCGGTTTGAATCGAAGAACACTGGGCAGCCTATGTCCTTCTGATTCGATGCTATGGTAAAACCAAACCTCCGTTCTCCAATACTTCTACATATATTTATAAGGAAACCTGAGAGATCCACTTTTGAGTTAGCCTCGAGGCATATTTCGCTTTACTCACTCACTCACTCACTTACTTATTTATTTATTTACTTACTTACTTACTTACCGATTTGGAATACACTGATTTTTTCGAATTCCGATTCAATTTCTCGTAGCGAAGTATACTATATGTACCTATACGTATACATATTCTCATCTGAATTTGACGCGGGAATAAATGAATCGAATGTTATATTACGTAGCTGTATACTTTTGTAAAAGTAATTTTCTATAGATCAAGGGAAAAATAAATTATCACTTTGAATGAGGTTATTTTATCGTAAAATTGGTGGAAAGAGTGAGGATTTTTCCGTCTTTTATAAAATACGTCGAAGTCACAACGTTTACTAGTTTGCTTAAGATATAATATTTCCTATGGCAGGTGTGCAGGTTATTTCATCAGAAAGGAGGAATCTCATAAATCCACGAGACTGAAGTTAAAAAAAAATAGCAAAAATAAAAGAATGATCTTTTTTCTAAAAACCTAGTGTGCGATTTGAGGCATGAAGTGTTGAGACATATGTGATAGACGTTGGTAGGTAGGCAAGGTGTAATTTTTAGTCGTTGCAGCACAACCAGGCAACCAATTATTTAATTAATTAATCCAATTTTTTTTTTCTAAATTTCTTTCTTTACTTTTTCGTCAATTAAAATTTTCTTCCTCTATCCTCAGATTAATTCTTTCTCTAACCTGTACTTATTATTATTATTATTATTATTATTATTATTATTATTATTATTATTATTATTTTTTTTTTACCAATTCGATTTACTTAACAGCGAAAATAATTTCGCCGTTTTGGCGGAGGAGGAAGAGAAAGAGGCTGCACTCCTCTCGTAATCGTATTCCGAGAAAATACAAAATGCAGTTGAAAACAAGCCGGTTCTGTCGACTTGGTTCATTGGTTGGCTGGTTGGTTGGTTGCTTGCTTGCTTGCTTACCACGTCCCGTCGTGCAATAAAGAATTTAATTAGCCGCATGCGAAATATTAGCCAGCATTTGCTCTTCGTCTCACAAACTCTGGCGGTCTATTGGACCCGTAATATTTGTGGTTGTGGTAGTGACCGAGGTATTATACCTGGCAGTTCAGCTTTCCTCAACCTCCACCTCCACCTCGGCGAATAAATACATACATACATATGCATATGCATACATATACATACTTCTTGCTGTTTCTACCATCCACCTGGCCTGCCGTGTCGTAAACTGTCTCTCTATATCGTCACACGCGGTATAATTACCGAGTATAGCGCGGGAGAAACGCGCTTGTATTTTCCACGTCGGTGTTCACTTGCTGCACTTCTGCTGCTGCAGTTGTTCTCTGGTTCTCCATACTAAACCATGAAGTGTATAGGTACCTGGCCAGGGAGGATTTTCGTTTTCATTTCAAACCCCTATTTTCGAGGACGTAAACGCGACGCCATCTTGAATTTATATATAGAATATTAAGCGGTTCAAAATTTGTTGCGTGTTTTCGAAATTTCATTTCTTCATTTACTGCTTTTTTTCGTATAGTTGAAGAATTTTGGATAAAAAAAAAAAAAAAAAAAAAAAAACAAATTCATTCTAGTAATAGTTAGAAATTTTGGCTCAATTTTTCTTTCGTACGTTACACTATACTTTTACTTTTAAAGTTTCATAATATCAACGACTGACATATCAGTCACACAATTATTCTCTAAAGACTTTCCATTTTGAACAATGGTAAAGGTCGTTTCGCAGGGAAGTTCATTGTATTTGATCTTGGCAATGCTTCGCTTCCGTTTTCGTAGCGGAACATATTTATTTACACTAGCGAATAGAGCACACACCCGCACAGACAGATAGGATAGAATTCCTGGATACCTATATAGGTATTCATAATGTGAGATATTTCCAAATCTATTGTTTCTTACCGATTTCGCGAAATCACTAGTCGTATTCCATTGTCAGCAAAAGAAAGCACCCAATGTTATACCTATTTACACTTCACTATACATCTCGGTTTAATTCTCAATCTTGGCGGCAAAGAATTAAGATAAAAAAACAATTTGATCAAAAAAAAAAAAAAAAAAATCGATGCAACACCGCAGATTTACTGAAAAATCTTCTCTATAGATACTCATGATCGTTGTTTCGTGCAACAAATTTGTCACGAGTTTTCTTCTCTTCATTTCGCTATACTAATTTTTAATGAAAAATGAAAAATGAAGACAGAATATACGATTATTTAGTCAGCTTGCTTTTTTTTTTTATCTTTTTTTTTTTTGTTCGAATATACTTCACATGCAGAAAGAAGTACGGGTGTATCCCTTTTCACGATCTTATCATCTCTATTCTCAGCTCAGATATAAATCTAGCTTTGCGTATAGACAGAAATTTCCCTTCTGTTTATAACCGGCGATTGTCACTATTTCCCACGATAAAATTAAAGAGGGATAGAGAGAGAGAGAGACACGTTGGATATATGAATTACAAAAAAGTATAATAATTTCCGTGTATCAATTGGATTCTATAGGTACGCCATTACGTGCTCGGACTATTTAAATAACGCGTGAAATTCAAATAAAAAAAAAAAAAAACAGAAAATTTTACGCACATAGCATCTACATGGTTTAATACATAAATCACATGGATTTAATGTATGTATTAATTGCTACAGCTATATATGTATGAGCAAATGAGCTGAAATAAGTAAAAATCAATATTGAGGGAGAAAAAAGAAGATCAAATATTTCGAAATGAAGTCACGGACCAAAAATAAGTGTCTGAGAGCAATTAAATTTCAGACGATGACATTTTCGTAATTATTTAAACGCCTTATATCGAATGAGCCTACGGCAAAATTTACAAGGTCTTAAGATTTCCGGTTTTACTATATATAATTACCATATATATGTAGATATATGGGTTGATTTTGAAATTTATTTACAACTAAACTGAAACCTAATTCAATGCTATTATTGCCCACTACGCCTTGTTAACTCGAAACGTTCTAAATGGAAAGCAATAGTTTAATATTAAGTTACGTGATCGGCATAGTATTCCGATCCTGTTGGTCACAACACCTGCATCAGTATGAAAACAGATTCGAAATATGAAACTGAGCTTTGACAGCGTGTAGGATAAATTAATTTTTGTATATCATTAACATGGGAAAATAGAGAGGCTCGTAATATAGAGAGCACTTTAATCCATCTAGAATCTGTGAAATAAAAAAGGAAAATGAATATATATAGAACTAAACTAGCGCGTATATCTGGATCCTAACGACCCATATGTGAAATTTAGATTGTTAGAAATATTACGCAAACTCCCGGTTCTATCGCGATGTTTTCGACGCTCTTTCACACTCAGTATAAGTATAATCGATGATGAATATATAATCGCATATGTACCTACTACTGAAGTAGGCGACTATAGTGCCTTTTCAACGCGTGTATAGATACGATTACATAATTACTGGCTGACCCGATAAACTCATCTCGCCTCGAAACGTTAAGTATATCAAAGTGTGCGGGTGCGGCGTTACGGAATGCCACGCTAATATATCGCCTTTCTCAATCGGCACGGAGCTCAGCTCCTGTGAAATCCGCTGGTATATAATATGATCATCTTGATCTAAACTTCCGGATTCTTATAGAAATGACCAATGGATGTTATTTTATTTCGTTATCCGATCTTTATTACTCAACATCAGAGACAGACGTATACCTATGGATGAATCATTATTTTGCTTCAAGGTACAAAAGACAACCGTTCCTAAATAGGTATACAATTATTACGTCACCGTTCGGTGGCAAATTTGAACCGATTTTTTTTTCTTTTTTTTTTTTTTTTTTTTGGCAAAGGTGAACCAGTTTCATTTGCAATTTTATGGTAAAGGACAAGGCCGAATCTATCAAAGATATAAAAGGATCATCGATGCAAATTTCATGCTCAAAGGTCACTTCCTAAATTGTCTACTCCTCATATTCTTCTCTATTTCTATTCGACTTAATTCTAGACATAATGATGAGAAATAGAAACCTCATTTTTCAATGACTTGTCAAACACAGTTTTTCAGATCTATGCAATCGATGAAACAAATCAATTATTTATGCCAGTATCATCCGACTTTCCGGGTCGAATTACAACACGGTTATTCATTAGATGTAAGAAATTGATTTTAGAAAAAAAACTTTCATTTGAATTCAGCCGGTTTCTTATTCACAAGCTTTTAGTGGATTAAAACCATTCGAGTATCGCAAATTTTGGAAAATGAAAATTTAATTCTTCTTTCCGGGTGGGGGGCTCAGTTGAAGTTCTAAATTTGAAAATTACTGCATCACAGTTTTAGGAAAAGGTTCCCCAAAGTCTACATAGTCGATTCAAAAACTTTAAAACTAAGAACACCGGAGGTTAAAAATTCCGAAACGTGAAAATCCGAAAGGCCAAACCGCCGATCTTGTAATTCACGCATGCACTCAGTGTTTAATAACTCGGGCTGTATTGATCGTATCGAAGCCAATAAGTGGTGTCAAATTAATGGTCTTGTGTTGAACTTTTTGGGAAAGAAGTTTCAAAATCCTATCAATCATTTATGACATCGTAATAACTAATTATGAATTGAAGTGCAGATGAAAAGGGTTTTCGGAAATAGGGTCTCGATTAGAACCAGCTATATTTTTTTGCTTCACATCCTGAGAAATTTTCAGATTTTGGAATTTCGAGGGTCTGAACTTTCGGTGTCTCGGAGCTATCGGCATTCCGACTTCAAAATTCGTAACTTCGTATGTGCGTGTTGGAATATATACCTTGAGTATTTTAATTTAACATATTAATATAGAAGCTTTAAGGGTAAACGCAACGGTGCAATACCATTTTAATGATCTTATCTAATTATGCCAGGATTATAATCACGCAACGATACATAAATAGTGAATGCGGTAAGCCAAGAATCCACAGGTTTCACTTGTTCCGCTAATGCATTCGTCGGCTTGAATTTTATTCCAATTCCGTAACATACTCCGTGCGTATATGTGTAGCTATAAGCGTTCTTCTAACTTCCGCAAGAATTATTATCGATGAGTGGCAAAAGACAAAGAAAAATAAAAATAAAGTAAAAATAAAAAATAAAAAGCTATACACACCTGATAATATATTCAATTATCTTCTTTACCTGACGATACTTGAGAAAATATTTTTCAAACTTCACATTTTTGCGGGAACATTTTTTCACAGAAGCCAAAGACTACGTATAACACAGGAGTACGTATTATACAAATCGCGAATACATCAATATAATCGATTCATTTTCACCGGCGCAATTAATTATCTACTGGTTCTATTTTCTCACGGAAAAATCACGCATCATATAGTCGATGCATAATTTATAGAATTTATACACCACTCAATGAACATGAGCCTTGATTAATAAGCTGTTATATATTAATTATTAATATCGATTCTAATTGTTTGGAACACCTTTTATAATTCTGAAGGAAAGAAAAGAAAAGAAAAACGTTTTTTCAAAACTTATTTTAGGCTTGAAAATTTCACTTCTGTAAATGGTCGGTGAAGTCATTTTCAATTTTTTTTTTATTTTTTTTTTTTTTTTCACGCGATTGTTTCTGGCACAACGAATGACTGACTGATGTTCTGGAAAGTTTGGCTCGCGTGTTCGGTCGCGGGTACCTGAGAGAATATCTATTTTTTCTTTTTCTTCTCTTTTCGTCTTCTTATTTTTTATTTTTTCTTCTTCTTTCTTTTCTTTTATTCCTTTACGATCTCGCTACACATATAGCACCTCTATTCCTAGTATAAAAATAAATACTATAATATCGAAGCCAAGAGTGAAAGGAGAAACACGCATGCTACAAATACGTGTCTTATTTCATCCTTTATTATTTTCATATACTTATCTGTTTTCTTCAAGCGTGAATTTCAGCAGATTCCTGCGTACCGAGAATTGCTAAATTCACTTAGAACCGCGTAATGGCTTGAAACAACATGAAATATAATTTCTCGTCAGAATTTGTAAATTAATCCGTAATTATAAATCGGTTAAAAAAAAAGCAAACTTCTTTTGTCAGAAATTTTCTAATTAATTTAAAACAATTGGAAAAAAAAAAAGAAAAAATATTACCTTATACGGACGAAAAAGGGTTGAAATCGTATATACCTATACTTCTAAACAATTCTATATGTCAGTTTTATTTTCAAACCTTACAAGCTCCGCGTTTATGCAGAATTTGATTACACAGAGATACCTACGTAGAGGAGGAAGGCTAGTTGAGTGGTCATTACCCAGTTGTTGCTGCGAGCGCCCGATTGAATAATAATTTTCCCACTTTCCGCTACCCACGAGTTTCTGTTGCATCGTCAATAGCAATACGTATATTCTATATAGATACAGACGGAGGATTTTTTTATTTATTTTTTTTTTTTTTTACTGGTCTATATAAGTGGGGGAAACAGACCTGAAGATTTGAACAAAAATTTGAATTTATTTATCGTTATATTCGTTTATAATTTATGGACCGACTAAACTACTTGTTTGAGCATATCTTCCGATCGCAAAAGCCGCGGTTTATAATTTTAACAATTAATATATATGTATCCGCGTATACGATTCGCCTGATTTGATTCTCTCGGATTTTTAACGATGCTAGAAATTCTGAACAACATATGTGACATAATCCTTGAAAAATTGGAAAGGATGATCTGTTAGTAATGATAAAATGTAGGTGTCAACGACGACCATGCAATATCTGAATAAATAAATCTACGAAATCTGTTCGGAATATATCTTGAAAGTTTGTCACATCGTTAATAAATAATTTACCAATCAAATATTTTTCTACAAACTTTTAATTGTGAAATTTTTTTTTTTTCATCTGAAAGTTTTCTTCGACTTATAAATAGGAAAAATTAATTAGTGACCGAGTGTAACGGAAGTTGATTAAACTGAATCGCGTTTATGACAGGAAATCCGAAAAGTAATTAATCGGAACGATTGATTATTGTCGAGTTAACATTCCTAGTTAGCGTTTCGTAAGATTTATATTTTTACCGTGAATGTAAATGGACCAAGAGATTTCATCCGCATAGATCTTTCGAATACGAATTGCTTCGTTCGCGTGAGAGGTTGACGTTAGAGAAACGCAGAATGTAGAGTGGAGTGGAGAAGTGATTCCATGGGCATAGAAGGCTAAGTAAATTGCATCAGATATTGGCGCCAAACAAATCGTACAGTTTCATAATTCTCAAGCACCATTTCTTGTTCTTCACTTTCTGACAATTTTCGTATTGAAAAAAAAAAAAAAAAAACAAAAAAAAAAAAAGATTGAAGTAGCAAATCATAATCAATCAAATCCGAATTATGCATTGTAATAATTTTTACAAATAAACGTATAGGAATTTTCTATTTTTCTCAAAAGTGTTTAATTCCTGATAAGGAACAGAACTCTTCTACTCGTTTCCGCATCTGATTGACCTAGAAATATCGTAGTAAGTAAGTTGGATTTTGCTGACACAGTTTTCTCTCAGGTTACATTAGTTTGTTCTTTGGTTATACCTGTTTCTATGAACTTGGATACTTTTCATTACCCACAACTTAACCTGCACACATTTTTTACATTTCTTAATACCATAACCCGAGATCTTTTTTTTTTTTTTATTATTATTATTATTTTTTTTTTTGAATTAAATGTAGGAGTGGAGTTATGTCGTTGGTTAAATTTAGGTCTTCTGACGCGACGTTCATTTGCGTACGTATGCAGTGGCCAGCTGTTATTACTTTAATTACTTTCGCCCGCAATTACCACAATTAGTGAGCATAAATTTCTTAGTAAGAACGCGTGACTCCAACGTTTCCATACGTTTCTGATGCGCTCGGTTTTAAAATAGCAGGTAGAAAATAAATAATTATATTAAATAGGTGAAAGAATTTATATACATATAATATATATATATGACAGAAGAATTAGCGATCGACAATTATTATTATTATTTATTTATTTTTTTTTCAATTTTTTTATGAATCTCTTTTCTAAATTTGATAAAATTTTAAGTAATTTTATTCCGTATATCCTCGATTCGCCTATATCGAATAATATCGTGATTACGGATAATGATCAGGAAATAAATTACCTTCCGGCCATCACCTGCCAATACCACTTTTCACAATTTTCAATAAAACTTCAGCCCCCGCAGTAGTAGGTATACACCATAAATTTATATTTCATTATTCGACGTGAATGCGAATATATTTACGCACGAAAACTGAAACGGTAGTGATAAAATGATTTTTCAACACAAATTTCACCGCGCAGTATAGTATAATTATACCTATAAAAATTCATACATTATTTGAAATTTCGTGTGATTAATATATATATGGAATTAAAATGAAATTTATTTCGATACGTATATAAATAATAGAAGTACACTGCACATATCTATATTTATTTTTTTCTCGTTGAATTCTCGCGCTTTTCAACGCCCAGATATTTTGTGATATCTATACATGTGATCGATCAAATCCTAGGCTATAGTTGTATTTCTTTTCATTTTTATACCTTTTTTTTCCGCGTTTCATTTTCATTCTTCCATTTCGAACTAAACTATTTAAAAGTTTTTACCGATTGGCATGGAAATGTATATAAAAAGCGTTCGTGGTTGGAAAAGGTTTATCTCGATTCGTGAAGCGAAGCATACTAGATAGAGGGTTGGGGAGATCGAGGATGGGTGGCATCAGGGAGAAGCTTAAATTTTATTCCCAGTTGTAAAAGTTATGCTTTCGTTTAGAAATTCCCAAGAGATTCTTCTACCGTCGAATTACATGTTAGCGTATAAACCTTGGGGCCACGGGGCATATTGGGTGGCGTTAAACTGCCGTTGGTATATCCTGAATCCTAAGTTAACATCCCCGAGGAATAGAGGCCATGCACCCAGAAACCTAGTTGCATGGAAAGAAATAACGGTTCGCTTACGACCCAGAGCGTCGTGGTTAAGCGCAGTATCCCGTGCAGAAATTTGAACTGGAATGCCAGGCTACTGTCCAGCGCCTGAAGAGATTCACTGCCTAGCGTGATCTCTACAGGCTCTGCCTCGGCGCTGGCTAGTTTTGCCAATTCCGCCTTCCATGGCCAGTGCCAGGTCTGGCCAGGTCTGGCCAGGGGGTGAAACGTCCTGATATGGGGCGGTCAGTCCTGTGTTTTAGTTCCTACTGAAACTGGGTCATAGGGCTGGGGGCGCTGATGGTTGACCGACAACGGGTGGGGGACGACGCGAGACGACGCCGATTCTAGTCGCCATACTTTTTTCGTATAGAATTGTTGACGTGGACTTGTGAAATTTGGTACTTGCCTCGAGCTCTGGCTCAAGAGAATATAACCATACATGAAGAAGAAGAAGAAGAAGAAGGACTTGTGAAATAATATCTGAAGCATTGAATCTCCAAAATTCCACTTGTGCTTCGAGTGAAATATTCATCAACTTTATATATTTAGGCTTTAAAGTGAATTTTATTCTAATCTTGATAATAAAAGTACAATAATATTTAAGTTAAATTCAGAAATCGTATCGGTATAAAGCTTGTAGATTGGTCACGTAATTCTGGCTTGACACTTTCGATATTAGATATATTATTGACCATGTCAAATAAGAGATTTGGTATCAATAATAAGGAGGTTAGTACACGTAATTGTAGCTTTATAATTCACTTATTGAATATAGCATTAAAATCTCAAGGTGGATATTCAGCATGACATTGATAGGTCGGTTAACGTGAGCTTAGCTCTACACTTCGGATATTGAATACAGTATTAGACATTTTAAATTAGAGATCTAGTATTAGATAACATATTACTTAGGGTTAGGCAAAATTTTGTTCTTAATAGAGTCTTATAGGATAGTTGTGTAAGGTAGGTTTTATATATTTATAGAATATACATTGACGCAAATGAAGAAAGGCCAAGCTTGTATTGTACGTGGGTACAAAAGTACGAAGCGCAGTGTTAGACACCGCTTCGTCACATCGATATAGGACTCTGCAATTCGTCAAAGCACCAAGGTTATTAATATGTCAGATGATAAATGATAAATCATTTTAATAAAATGAAGAAAATAATGACTAGAAATTGATTATAATATTTATTATAAATGATGAGGATTTGTACAAATTATTTAATAATAATAAAAACATGCATTCATTGCCAAATACTTGTACTGCATTTTCTTTTTCATAATTATGTGAATAGCTAATTTCAAGAATTTTGGCCAGACCCCAGTCAGATCCTCTGGCTAGCGCCTAGTCAGATCCGCTGGCTAGGCATTGCAGAGACTTTTGTTACAGGCCAGGCATGGCTCAGGCCAGCTAGTCTGGCCATAGCCAGTCCAGATTCATGGCAAACTGGGCAGGCGCTGGGTCGCGCCAGAATTCAATTTCTGCACGGGATTCTATCTCCTGGATAGGATAAGTATATACGTTTGCTCAAAACTTATCGCTCATTACATATATATTATACAACATGAAATTATCATTTCAAGAGAAAATTTTATCGATTTTATAATACGTATAAGGTATACGCGGGGGTAGATTTAATACCAGATGATATGATATAGGAGGAGGAAAAAGAATAACGGATATAAAAGCGCGGTCTAATTTTCTCGCAAAACAAAAAAGTTACCTCCACTATTATTCATATATATTAAGGTGTGAAAAAAAAAAAAAAAAAATTCAAACGTACATGAAGATTCCGGTAGAGCATTTTAAACAGAATATCTCAGCCAAATATGAGCTCTTAATATTGATATTTAGAACTGCCTAACTCAGTTTTCCCATTTTTGATTTGAATAACATGTGAAAAAAAAAAAAAAATCGGAAAATTTTTGAATTGTTTTTTCTCGTAAGCGGCTTGATTTAGAAACTATCTGAAGACAGATTCTTATAGGAAATTTCACGCTCTATAAAAAAGTACTGAGATAAAATTTTCCTAACTCTCACCGATTAAGAGATATTCGCCTATAAACATTGAGTCATAGCGTCATGGAGACATATGACTCTGGGAAAAACAATTTTTTTTTCAACCGCGCATCAAAATTTCGGTAAAACATCCCAAATAGAATATCTCAGCCAAATATGAGCTCTTAATAATAATACTTAGAACTGCCTATTTCAGTAGCTAAAATTCGTAACTAAAATTAGTAACTAAAATAGGCAGTTCTGAATATCAATATTAAGAGCTCATATTTGGTTGAGATATTCTATTTGAGATGTTCTACCAGAATGTTGATGCGTGTTTGAATTTTTTTTTTTTTTTTTTAGCACACCCTAATAGGTATACATAGAGAAATATTGTATTTCAATGAACAGAAAACGCGACAGTTTAGAGAATGTCGAATTCAGGCCATAGTTCAAAAGCCAAACTCCATCCTCGCGCTATGCACCGAGTGTAATATCACCCGTAAGAAACTCAAGATAAAGACGAAGACGAAGAATAAGAAAACTGGCTTCCGTATATACGAAAGTTGTTCAGTCCGAATGAGAACTGGATACCTGTCGGTGATCCCGTGTTCCAAATAACTCGAAACCTGCTGTTTCCCTCATAATCTTGATTAATTTTCGACAAGTTTAACTCGATTAAATCAGGAAATGATTTTATTTTTCTGTAGGTACGCATTTGTCCGCATACATATAATGTTATCTATAATCATCAAGTAAATCGGGATCGTAAAATATCGGAAAGAATTTAATATACCGTATCGCCAGATCGTGAACTATTTTCCACTTTCTGAGCAAAACTTTTCTAAGAAGTTATGTAAAAGGTGGATGTAGACTTCGTCTCTGAAATACACCTCCTTTACTTACTGCTCTCATTCCCTCTCGATATGCAATAAGTTTCGCGTTACCTACTGATAAAACAAATCACCAGTAAGTCGATGGAGTACGGCTCTGGTGACGTTTGCTGTCTAATCGGAAGTTCTTGAGTGTAGTAGTAGGTATTGCTTACGGTTCTCTCCTTTCCTCTCCTTTCCTCCCATTTCCTCTTTTTTCTTCTCCTCTCTTCTCTTCTCTTCTCTTCTCTTCTCTTCTCTTCTCTTCTCTACCGCGCTTGAAATTGTGCGCCAACCTACCGGTTCTATTCACTCTCTCAATTTCGTGTAATCGCCTACTTCATGCTGCACTGGGGTAATCACAGAGCTCCTCGAAACTGGAGGGTGCCAAGTACAGTCTTGGGGAGAAATCTGCAGTCTTTTAAAAAAAAAAAAGATGAACTTAGAATTTTATTTAAATGAATTTAGAAACGATTTTTTTCCTAATTGAAATATTCCCAATCCTTATATACGCATACATATTATATAGCTTAATATTTATCCCCAATAATTATCTTATCGTGAGTACTCACGCGTTATCTACGATATATTTTTCGCATGTATGGCTTGAGCCGTGGAGGTGAAGGTGACCACTAATACATACTGCACGCAATGGAATCGATTTGCGGAGATAAAAAGTTGGCATTTGTTTCCACACACGCAAAGGGTTTCTCTCCGGAAGTTGAGGATCAATAATATATCTGCATTTGTCAGAGGTTCTATATGACGACCATTATGGACAAGTTTTATCGGCATATGTACTCAACCCGTTTCGGAAAGAGACGTTTTTTTTTTTTTTTTTTTTTAATACCGAAATAATTATTATCGATCTGCGTGTTTTTTTTTTTCTTTTTTACACACGCCTCATTCATCTTCCGTACAATAAAATCGGAGACTGCTGAATGATAACGAGGTAATTATATATACCTACGACCACGTATAGCACATGGAATTAAATTTTCAACAGGTTTGCGAAATTTTTTTTTCTTATCCAGTTCATAAAACTTTTCAGAATAATCATTTACTTCATATAATTTTATGTATTGATCGGAGCTTTTCACCATCTAATTAATTTCTTATTATTCTTGTATGCACGTTACACGTTTCTTCTATTTCTTTTATGTTAATAGCTCGTTCAATTTTAGTCAATTTGCTGTAACACATAAAGTTGGAATATCGTTGGAAATGGTCCTTGACAACACGGCCTCTCAATTTCCAATTCGATAACATATATTTGATGTATCGAAAAGGTGTCAGTAGAATTTAATTTTCAGGATAATGCAGCATCCTGCAGGTGAGTTGAAGTTCTGAAATGAATTTGTAGGTTGATGTGGATAGTTTGACGGACATGTAGGAGAGGAAATGATTCAGTGATAATTATCAATAGTATATTGTGCAATTAGGGGGGATGGCCATCCCTGTATTTTTTATAATAAGGGCACGAAATTGGCCTTCTTTGATGCGCGTCGATCGGATTGAGGATGGCGCTGGGACGGGAGGGAATGAACATTCCCGCCCGCTGAGTGGATATTCCGGACTCGCGTTCAAAACATGTGATTTCACTCACGCCCGACAAGCATGAAAGAAGGCTCATTTCATGCACGTATTACAAAAAATGTTTTTAACAAATTTTATAATTCATTCTTTGATTTTAACTTTTATTCTATTTTCGGAAAACGAAAAAAAATTAAATAAATTATGTAGTTCGACACGTAATACGAAACTAAATAAATAAGAGGTGATCTTAAATTGCAAATAATTTTAAAAGACGCGTAGTAATTGACGTCTCATTTTTTTTTTTTTTTTTTTTTCCATCTGCATTTATTGCATTTGCCAAAAATGGTCCTCCAGTTTTTAGTCTTGTGTTTCGTTCCGGGCAGCAAGCAAGCCCGGGCGCATAAAACGTCCGTTATTCATACCGGAGTTGAAACATGCGATCATAATCCTCCTGGTTTTATTCGCCTTTTAATAGACCAGCGTGTTATTTGATTTTGCTTTTCACGAGCTTCGAGCATAAATGGCTGTCGGTATACGAGCTGCACAGTCACGTGTCGCGAAATTCTATCTCCAATTTCAATTTTTTTACGACGAGCGTCAAAATTCGGTTCGTTGATCGGCCAATACCACCGGAACGGAAAAAATGTCTATTCAAATTTTGAAAATCTAACAAAAATTCAATCCGGATGTTATTTACCCAGTTTCTTATTCAACTCGTTACAACAAATCGTCAAATTCTAGTTCTACATTCGAAAAGTATTCGCGTGAATAAGAAACATCAATACCGATCTTTTTTCCAATTTGTAAACCAAACCAGACGCGATACATTTTTCCTATCAAACTTCGTTTTGCCCGTCAACATCAACCTAGGGAAAATTAGAAACGTCAATCTTGTAGTCAATCACGACATTTTTTCACATAAGTTTAGAACGTTAAATTTTGAACAATTTTTTTTTTTTTTTCTTCTCATTTTCCCAAGGGCGATTGCTTTCACTTTGCATGAAATGAATACGAACACCTATATGTACAAGAAAGGTACACATGTTTGCACGCAATTGAGAACATAATTACTTGAGGATGTGTGTTAAAGTTGACAATCAGGAATGAAGCTACGATCGAGCGTCAAGCTTATCGCCGAAGTTCAAGTTTCACGTGTCAATATAAGCGTTATTTATTAGAAAAAAAAAAAAAAAATGTCCATATACTTTTTTTTATCATCTCTCATTACTCTGTTCGTACAATTTAATTATTTGACAAAATCGACGGTACAGGATTAAAAATTTCGAACACACAGTTTTACCGTTTATTAATCTCTCCGTGACGTTAGTTCTTTTATTCTATGTATATTCATTTCATTTTATATCGACAGTGGTATAAATGGAAAGAGGGAAAAGAAAAAAAAAAAAAAAAAAAAAAAAAAAAAAAAATCAGAAAAACCTTCCATTTTATTACAGTATACGGATTTTTCAACGTTACAGCTCTTTTTATGAACTAACAATAAGTTTTTCTTCAGGCACCCTCTATGATATCAGAAATAAATTCACTACCATTCTTTATACCACTATTAGTGCTCGATTAATAAAATTCATTTCCTCATAGTGTAGAAAATAATGGTTGAGCTATAAATGTAATTTACAACTTGTTTGAAGAACGCTTTTGTCCAAAGAGCATCCCTATTGAATTTACTCAAACAAATTAACCGCTCGAATTCAAACGTTACTTTTGTTATTCGATGTTCTGTTATTTGCAGCACACATCGCTACCTAGTCGTCCAAATTACTCTACTATATACCTCTCTTTATCACTTTTTCAGAGATTATTTCAATCGGCTGTACATATATTTAATTTCAACATTATGATGTATATAGGGCCACAGGCTAAAAGAACACATTGGTCGATCCAACCAGCATCGTAAATCTTCGAATAACTCGAAAGAAAGCTCATAATAAATTGAGAAATTACGTAAAATTAAAAAAAAAAAAAATATATATATTAAAAAAGATATATACGAAAATAAAAAAAAATAAAAAATAAAAATACTGAAATGAAGTAATTTACATAGCTTTTGATCGCGTTCTACTTTTAGAATCATTTATATTCTCTCGCTTACCTTATGCTGCTCGGTATCCACCACCTCTTCAAGATTATCGCTTATTACGTCACTCAAAGGACGTACTTCTCTCCATACGTTCTCTTACATCTCTTGGGCGGTAAAAGGCAAGTCCCAGGTCGAGTCGGACGTTTCAGCGGAAATCGTACGACCTCGAAGACTACCTATACACCCTACCTCTCGTGTATCAACTGCATTTACAACTTTGAGATAGCTAAGAAATTTTGAAGCTTGTTAATACGTCCCAAAAAAAAAAAAAAAAAAAAAAAAGAAAAAAATATAACTCGAGATGTTATATTCAGTGACAGAGAAAATAATGAAATAATTAAGTAATTTATAGAAAAGTTTTTAGAATATTTTGGTATATGGTAATATTTTCGATTATAAATCTGACAGTGAAATTTATTTCATTTTTTCTCCTCATGATCCACAGATTCGAGTTTTTCGTTACGAATCTTGTGAACCCTATAATTAATCGTATACGCTATTGCGTGTAGCAAATAATGTTATCGAATAAATTCAAGAACAAATAGTGATGGTATTTATCGTTAAGCTCTGAATTGTTTAATCACAGTGCACGAAAGCGTATAATAAACCCATTCGTCAGGTATTCCAAATTAATATCAATTATGAAAACCGGACTTTATATACATGTTCAATGTTTAGCTGCGCACATATATCTCCACACATACGTAATCGCGTTTTTTTTTTTTTCGTCAAAATAAGTTGTTAAGTAACGTAAGATATAAAATTGTTCGCGAGATAACGTGAAGAAGATCATTGGAGGAAATAAATCACCGAAATTTATTCGCGAATAATTTCAGATCACAAATTCTATAATCTTGTTCATATTTCGATGTAGCTTAGTGTCTTGAACGTCAGGATACATACCGAGAGGCATATATTATATACCTAGATCTTACGAAAGCGAAGTAATCTGAATCCGAACGTCTGGGGTTGGGCCCGTGGGAAACGGACACGACTATGTTGTGTGTTTAGCTATCTTGCGAGGTTCGCGGTGTGCATAAAGCTGTTAAGAACTCGGGCCTGGTCGTACCGTTTGCTAATAAGCTTATAGCGACCATGTTTCGTTGCATAGCCATTGTTGAATGAAACCTCGCTTCACCTAACGTCGTGAGTAAATTCTATAAGCACCAAGCCTATAAGAACGACGACGATGACCAAGACCGCGGTACATTCACCATGTTCGATAGTATTATGGTTGCGTTAGATATTTATTTTTACATAAAACAAATTGAAATCATCATCTCGGCTTTGTAAATGGGTTAATAAATTATTTTTCCCAATATTTCTTATATCGGTTATCAATAATTAGCGTGAATTCATTATTTCCTTAATTAATTTCATACACATACTTACTACTTACCACTAACTGCAGTTCGTGGTTCTCGTTCTCAGAATACTTGAAATAATAAGGGTAAATTAAACTCCTCCACCAACAAGGGATTAACTTTTGCTATTGAAACGACGGCTCTAGTTTGTACAGTGTATATTAACAACTTTCGACATTCCGCTTTATGCATTGTTCCAAATGTTATAATTGTTGTTATTATTGTTATTATGAGACGATGAGGCAGATCAGGAAGCTGAAAATAGCGAATACACAAAATTGTTGAAAAGATGAAGATTGCGAAGATCGGTTAAAAGAATAACCGAACTTCGTGCCTTTAATATAGGCATCGACAGACAGTGAAGATGCATGTACCAGTTGTTTAGTTTGCATAAAATATATGAATGAAATAGAAAGCTGTGTTGAGATAACGAATTAGAGAAAAATTAGAAACATTTCCACAACTCGGAAGGATCACCATCTTTTCTTCCTTTTTCAATTTCATAATTATCGAATTTTTGTGGATTTAGAAACGTCACTCTTGGAAGAAGTTTATCCAGTACTTATGAGATGATGATTGATGATGAAATGTTCAGCACATTGCCATTTCACTTTTTTCTTCTTCCTCTTCTGTTGACGTCTAAATGGATTGGACATGCATACTTCTATATAATCATATACAATATGTTCCTTGACGGTTTATCAATCAAACAAATCGTTTGAATTCTCTCGTTGAAAGGCCTAGCACACGTGGTTCGTAAATCATTGGTAAAAATGTAAATTTTCGCTGCATGGAACCAAGACTCGATTTTGATGTTTTCACTTTTCTCGTTATTTTTGCATATAGGCTGATTATAACACTCACATGCCTACTCTCCTATTCAGATTTTTATAGTCTACCGCGGATATCATGTTCGTAGATATATATACCTGGATATGTTTCAGTGAAAGTAGGTTTCTGTTAGTTGATCATAAAGCCCATAATTATAACACAGCGTAATTGGCAAAGAGACCAATAGGCAATAACGTATAGCACACACACACACGATCTATTCAACAAATTCTTACATCTTCCGTACCACTATCATTATACTAGCTACTTCACACACTTAACTAACACTCAATAAACAATTAGACCATAAAACTAATGAAAGTCATAGTCAGCCACTCTCAACATATCTTCGCTCTTTCACGTAACATCTCTTCGCTCTTTCACCTGCTCACATTTTTCACTAGGGTGTATGAACTAATAAATCATCCGCAAATCTGTAAATCTGTATAATAAAAGAAGCCAATATTAAGTATTATATATTCATTATTTGTTTATCAGATGATGAAAACGATCTGTTTATTCGAATATTAATATTCATATGTTTGCGAAACACGTTCTAACTCAAATATAATAAGTGATGGGACAGTAGCTAGCGGTGAAGTGCTATTTTTCTAATTTAAATACCACCAGGGCCTTCGACGCTGCTGCAGTACTACCTACCACTTTGCCAGATTTTCAGTCTGCTGTTCATTTCGATTTTGTGTTTACACGCCAAATGTATATAAATAGCAATCAGCAACGAGCGCAGTAGTATAGCAACAGCAACAGCAGCATCCCTTTTGCCTGCTGCCACTGACCATACAACCGAAAATAAATAAATTTCCTGCTGCAAAGTTACGGCTGATTTAGCGTTCATTTATTACTTTCTGTCATCTAGGTATTTTTTTATTTTTTATTTTATTTTTTTTCAGTTTCATATTCGACCACAAGTCACTGTATACTTGTCACTGTTATACTGTTTTATTCCAGCTTTTTGATCAGCTCATCATAAAATCGAAAGATATACCTATAATGATGAATTTTGATACCTTTGTTAAAGCATCGTGTTACATTTAGGTGTAGAAAGTGAAAGAACTGTGAATAGTAATAATAATTACCTGGCAAACAATCAACAAAAATGATATGCTTTCGAATATTAAATTATCTCGAGATTATGAGCCTCACAGACTCCAGAACTGCTTTTATGTTCTCGATGTTTGAAATCACGGGCATATATCTCATCGTTAAGAAATCTTATTATTATTATTTTTTTTTTTTATTATTCCACGTGTACCTATATATTCTGTATATAGTTGATATATATGATGGGAAGAGAAGAAGTTTCATAGAGTATTTGTATTATATAGGTAAACCTGTTATTATAACACGTATAATGCAGTTTCTGGAATCGGGAAAACGTAATGCACCTATGAAACGATATCTGGTATCGTTTCAGATCGATACTTCGTATATATCGCACAAAGCGTTCATTGGCACGTCAAAGCCATGGGAAAACTGTGTGCAGTAGTAAAACCTTCCGCATGCAACGGAGGATCGTTTCAAAGCTGTTTTAAACTGCCGTATTGACGATCTCTGCATCAGTTTCCAGGCTCACCTTTGTGTTATAATTAAATCGAGTATCTAATACTCGCGTTTCATTCTCTCTCGTACTTCTATACCTACCCTTAGATCTCTCTATACCTATACTGACTATATACACGCTCAAAAACACTTTACCCCAACGCATTGCCGCGGGTATGTAGGTACGTCGATAACACAACGGGGTATTTTACGCTAAAGTGTTTAGTAGCTAGATATATATATATATATATATATACACACATAGAATACATATATATATATATGTATATAACTGACTCAGTTTAGTCAGTATGCAAATTATCATGGCGGCCATCTCTTAGCTGATTGGGGTCGTGTGCGAACTTTGACGAGGTTCTCATTTTGAAATGTTTACCTAACGCAGGTATGTTATACTCGGTATGAAATTTACCAAGATAGTTGCCATCGGTATACTGGATACCCGGTAGACACGTAGAGTCTCTGGACGTTGTTCAACGATTCTCTTATGTGACTGCTTAAAATATTACCCGGATATCTTCTACGGGTAAATATAATAATTGCTATGAAAAATTTCGCAAATACAAAACCGCGACAACCGCGCATGGTAGAAAAAAGAAAAAAAAAAAAAAGAAACAAAGTACCGAACAACTTCGTATATATTATATTTGTGTGCAAATATCTACGATGCTTTTTGGGAATCGGGACAAATCGACACCAGCTGGATAAGGAATACACATTTTTGCAACGACGTAAACGTACTAGCATGAAAATTCAAATATGAATCCTTTCGAATAATTGAAATTTGAGACAAAGGTATAGAAAACGATGTTAATTAAAAATATCTTACGGACATTTTTCATTGAATCAGATAATTACCTATTAATCAAAATTGAAAGCCACCAGGTTTTGAAAGGCTAGTGGGATTTTGAATAGAAATATATTTTTCATTTTGATATTCGGTACGTAGTAAATTTTTATTCGACCGACGTGTAATACGACGAAAAAACACACGTTGTAATGAAAAAATATCGCGGAAATATGTATGCAACTGGAAGGGTAGGTACTACGGTAAAAGTCAGTATTTTTCATGCAACACTATGTAGTGGAATAAATTGACCTAAATAGGTATAGAAGCAATTTGAATAGGTTCGTTATACGGGCTGCCTACAGCCTCGTAATTACTAATGTAACGCTCCTTCAATTTCTGTAAACAACACCCAATCACTGACATAGAAAATTGATCAAACTCATGGCCGTAATTCTGTTAACAATTGCATACCATTAATCATGGAATAAAATCAACTGCTTTAAGCCCTAGTTTCCCTTTTACAACAGATCGATAAATATAGTTTATCCAATTTTTAAGACGATGTGAAATTGCGATTTAAAAATCATAGAAGCTAATTCTGAGTGTCGGATTATTTCTAATTGGTTTAATACAGAGGTCAATCAAAACATTTGAAAATAATAAACGAATATAAAAAAAAAAAAAATATATATATAAAAATATAAAAATATAAATAAATTAAAAGAACTAGCTGGTTTAAGAATGATATTTATATCTATAAAATTGTTTGCTGTAAAGTTGACACTTCCTCAAAGATAACCAGGCGTACTACGTGCTGACAAACATCTTTGTGGAGCTTATAACACGATAGATTTCGAGTAAACAGCATTATTATCAAGGAACAGTACAAACATGTGTACTTTTGATCCTGCAGAAGAGGGTATAGCAGCAAGCTGCAAACTGCAAGCAGAAAGCTGCAAGCAGAAAGTAGCTGGAGCAGGAAGGTAAAGTGTATAGAGAAATTCAAAGACCAGGTGTAATCAAAATTTATTATCACGTGTAAGGAAAGGATTTAGGAATATGACATTTTTATATAACAATTTCTCCAAAATTTTGATGTAGTATTTTTAAATATTCTGTTTGATTCTTCATGTGAATAAGCAGTAACAATTATTTTTCGAACTGATTCATTCACACTGATTGACTCATTTACAATGAATAAATAATCCTCGCTAGTTATCATAGGTTTTATCTTTAATATGGATTCATTATTTCGCTTTACTGACAGTTGAGTAGTTTAGATAATATCTCAACAGGTAAAACTAACCCATTGACCTTTTGACTTCACGTTCTCGTCGTACCTTTACTGACTATTTCGCGAACAATAATTGATATACTAATTTCTCTTCGTTAAAATTTTGTCCAGTGATCTAGAAATTGCTAGAAAAATTCTATGACCCAATTTCTTGATTTTCATTCCCAAAAACCACTTTGCAAGCTATTTTGTTACGGAAGGTTTTCCCTTCCAGCCATAACGTCGAGAATATATTCGATTGATCGCATGTTCGTGGCTATATCAGCTCTCTCAATCAAGTAGTAGGTATCGTTTTGCGCGATGCAGAAGTAGTGGTATAGGTACAGATGTAGAGATATATAAACTCGTCGAAGCGCAAACGCGTGATAAAACAATCCTTTGCTAGATGCTGCAAATTGCGGACTACGAACCACTCCGCTTCGTGTGTTCGGTTCAATGTAATGAAATAATATTCTCTCGCAGATAGGCACACACACACACACACACACACATACACATGTATATAACTATATCTGGGTATAAACGTACCCAGGTACCTACATATATACATTCTCGATGCACTCGACTTGCTGTCCCCTCTCCTATTATATTTCTACGTATTCTAAAGCCAATATCATATATATATACGCATATACGGATATATTATTACGGATATATCAGTTCTATCTATATAGATCCCAGCATCCATGCAGCTCTCGTTTCAGTTGGATACTGCAAAGCCGATCTAATACGCCGTCAATAATGAGTAGGTATCCTCTTCTCTTCGTGGATTTAGAACGGTCCCTGTATACCTACTTGCTCCGTCATCTTCGTCGGCTTTCAATGATTTGAAATTAAATAAATGCACCGAGTCAGTCTATCATATCTAAAATTCATTTGCTGTTCAGATTCTTTTTACATACTATATCTGTTTACATATTCTATAATTACTACTATGATAAAAAGAGGTTGGAGGAGGCGGAAAGGGACAGGCTTTTCTCTTATCAATGCGAGATTCATATATTCGAGGATTGAGATTTTCAACTGTTTAATCTTTCGTTATAAATTATAAAGACTTTATACATCTTCTGATAGAAAATCACCATTTCTGTTCCTGAATTAACAAATTCCTTCATGAATAAGAAAAAAAAAATTACGAAATCAATTACGTCGAGGATCTGATTGATTGTTAAATCGTCGATTTATACATGTTATAAGAAATTTTGGCCCTTATAATCATGTTCCACTTTATTATTCAATAGAAATAATATTATGAAAACTGATCTCCATCGACTAGTGACATGGTTAATATATATATATGACGAAATTTGAAATCGCTAAACGCTACACCGTTAAGTTCGCGTTTTAGCTGCACAGCTTTCTCAAGTATAATTACAGTAAGATCTATAAGTCCGTAGTAGGATAGTGACAGACAATTACCTTTACATCACGTTTATATTTATAATGTTTTTAAATTACTGTCTCGTAGACCCGCAGGTATGAGGTACTTGACTTACGATTAGCTTGCTGCTGGTGTAAATTAGTACTGTCACAAATGAAACAGGGAGCATTTCATTACGGTTACATAAACAAGTCCGTTCCGTTTCAATTCGAACGCGAATACCACGTGTATATGCATGGGTATTATATATAACTGCAAGTACATATCAGTCTCGAATGTTGGTTAATTTAAATTCGGATAAATTTCACTTGATATATATCTGCGGTGACTATATTATATACGTGTTGAGCTTTTTTATATTCAATCGCGAATCTATCGGGAATAAATTAAGTAATGATTCTAATTTTTATCGACATCAAGGATCAATAACCCATTTAGTCGCATATTCACGTGGGAAGACTTAGAGATTTAGCGGGATTCAGAAAGTCATTAATAACGCGGGGTGTCGCGGAACGGCCTTGAGACGTGGAAGCTGCTTTAAACACGTCTGATGCTCCACGTCCTTGTCCATGAAGAATAGGAGGCCATAGTCAGACAGGTGCCTTTAATACCTTCAGGCAATGAGAAGATTGGACGTTGTACTCTTAGCGGTGAAAGCTGGACCAACCGGACTCGAAGTTATAATGCAGAAGTCTCATCTCGTATTTACGGTGGTGGATCTTGTTATTCAGATTTCTATTCAAATCGACTGTTCATTATGAAAGGATGACAATCTTTTTTTTTTTCTTTTTTTTTTTTTTTTTTTTTTATTGTACTTTTACAATAATCAGAGAGATTTCGTGTATTCCAAAATTTCTAACTGCGTGTAAACATCGATCTATAACGATGAGCCCCGCGGTTCTATACCGCGTGAAACTACATAGAAGACAATATTGGATTTAAACGAACGATTCAGACCACTTTTCAATACGGTTTGCAAACAACTGTAAAATGCATTGAGTGAAACTCTTGTTGTGGGAGTATTGAGCATTGGTCGTATGTACCTATCTCTCTGTAAAAAATCTTGTCGAGTGTCTTTCGGAGATTGAAAACTACGCGTTTTCTGTAAACGCAGATCTGAAGAGTACTTTTATTCCAGTCTATACGAATAATAGAGTTAACTTTATACTATGAATATATTTATTGGAAATTTCATTCTGAGGTGAAAAAAGAAAAGAGAGAGAGAGAGAAAAAAAAATCAACTGTTTAAAAGCTTTGGGAATAAAATTATTCGTTATTTAGTTTTGTTTCCGGTTAGAGATACATATAGAGGTGGTTATAGAACGACGAGATAAATAATACTTTTTCATTCGTTAGTACTGATTCGATCAGATCGAATCACTGGCTCGAAGCTTCATTTTGCTTTTCACGTTTTCATATCGGTTGCAGAACAAATTATTTTCGTTTGTATAAACAAAGCCGAAACTTGAAAGGGAAATTTTAATTATTCATACTAGTTTACACGCCCCAGGCCAGAGCGGATCGCGTCTGTCAGAAAAGATGATTTCGTTGCTCGCGCTTCGAGCGATCCATTGATTAACTCTTGTCCGATACACACTTGGCTAAGGGCGCCCATTCACTCTATATAATATATACTAAATACTTTTCACCTTTGTCACATCTTTTTATTCAATATTTTTCATCCCATTCGATATATCATCGCAAAGCCAAAGAGTATAGATAAAAAAAAAAAAAAAAAAAAAAAAATTTGATAAAAAATCGTTACTTACGATTAAATCGATCTGAAAATCGTATATTCGTAGGTACTGAATTAATTTCTATTTCATCGATGACGATTCAAAGATATATATATAGGTTCGTAATAATTTCGCAGCGCTGTAGGTATAGAGATAGTTTCGAATCACAACTAAAAGGATTACTTTTCAACTTTATATACCGAGTGTCGATGAAACAGATTTCTTTCGAGAAATAAGCTCGAACGCATCTCATACTCGTAAATAATTAAATAGCTGAGGGGTGACTACTGGTACTGATCATACAGTATGTGGTTCGTAGGTTCTTGCCTCATCCAAATACACTTTGGGGGATTACCTATCTACACTTCGTGTGACTCACACGAACGTATCGAATAAGTATTTGGTATATTATCTTGATTGGAAATGTAGGGTGACGTAAAAAAGAAAAAAATAAAGAAAAAAAAAAAAAAAAAAAGAAAAAGGAACAAGAAAAACTGAGCAGGAATGGACGCAATTATTCAGTTTCAAAGTTAAATTTCGTTTTTCTTTGGTAAGAAAAATATTTGGATTACGGGTTTTGATTAAAATTTGAGCGGTGAAATTATGTATGTTCAGCCAAGGGAGAATTCGCGATGCTCTGTGTGTATAACTCGGTTTGAATTCTAGATTCTGTATTCTAGAATATCGTAAACCAAATTGCTACCTTAACCCACTTACATGAAAACGTTAGTAATTTACTATGTACATGGGTAATAACTGTGCTCCATGTATAAAGCCATGTTACGAGTAAAGGAAGTTAAATTAAACGAATGAAATCCTGAGATCTTAGGAAAACAACATTAACGTTGCCCCCCATCATTTATACTTAGAGACTCTGAAAGCTCAAGACTTTTTCGGAAACGTCTGAAAATTTTTCCCTTTATTTTTTTTTCTCTCGTCAACAAATTATTAGTATACTCAGTTTTTTTGAGTCCACAAAATTCAGGGATTAAAAACTTGCAAGACAAGATTTTGATAAAACGGAATAATTTGACAGTTTATTCATAACTATTTTTAAATATTCAAACCATCATACATTATCATTAATATTAGCACTATTAATAACTTAAATATATTATTACAAATGATTGATTTATATCTATACGATGAAAAAAAAAAAAAGCGAAAAAAAAAAAGTAAAACAGTAGTTTCACCAGTGTTGAAGTAATTACTGACCTAGATAAGCGTACCTATATCTATACATACGTAACAATACACTTGTTAAGAATTTCTATACACGTGTATAAAATACGAATAATAAGTGCCGTAGTAACAAACAAAAACTACGGTTAAATGCCCACTCGAAAGTTGAGTGAAAATTTTCTTTTCTTTTTTTTTTTCATTTCTTTTTTTTTTTTTTTTTTTCCTTCTTTTTACCTACGTTAAATTTGTACAAAAATTTCAAAGGACTTCTGACGACTACGACGAGTAGGTACTACCTCGAGTTTCAAATTGTTTCTCATTCATTGTAAGCGCAGTACCTACTTCGTAACAAGCGCTCATAATCTCACTGTATTCTCATTTGGACAAAAAAATTATCAAACTTCAACCCTAATTTGTACCTATATTTCTACATTAGAAAAGTAGACAGACAATGATAAATCGTAGAATGTAAAAAATAGCCCAGTAACATCGATTCGAGAATGAGAAATTTAATAATTAATTCACACGAGTTTGGCCAAATTTAACACATTTTTAAATACAGGCAGCTGTTAAAAAATGATAATATATCTATTATCTATATTAGGGTGGTCCCTAATTTGATCATTTTTGAACCTCAATGCTCCCATGGGCCAGGACGTCTCCAAATATATATATAAAAAAATGTAGCCAAAACCCGAGGTTCCTATATCTCAATTCTAAGTATCACTCCAAAGCCTTCGAATTTTCCCATTTCAATGAAAACGCAGCTTGTGACATTTTGCGATTAATTTATTTTCTTCCTATTGCAGTAAAGCTCCGAAAAATCTCAATTTCATGAAAATTCGACAGATTTTCAACGACATAATTTTCGAAGCTACAGCATACCAGAGAAAAAATTTCTTATTTCCAAATTGTGATAAATAAAATGATGTCGTTGAAAATCTGTGAATTTTTCACGGATACCTACTGCTTTAAGTAATAAGTGGGCGGAGTTTCAGATTATTCGAAGTGATAATGCGATAGGAAGTAAAAAAAATAACCCCGAAGTATTAAAAAAATCGTGTGTTATTTAAATGGGAAAGTTCGAAGGCTTTAAGGCTGTGAATAAAATTAAGATAGGAACCTGGGGTTTTGGCTACATTTTTCGTATATATTCGAAGACGTTCTGGCCCATGGAAAAATTAAAAATCGAATATGACCAATTGAGGACCACCCTAAATCTACATACATAAAAAAAAAAAATTGACACAAATTACGAATTGTGAATTTGGAGATAATTTGATCGTAATTAATATTCTCCAACGTGTTGTGGTGTAGTTGAATTCAAGGATACGATATCTATGTTCTAGCTTACGATATTTATTTGAGTTTTCCGCATTCGCTCGTATATATGTTATTTTTGAAAAGAAGCAACGTTCGAAACGACCCTCTCCCCGTGATCGACAGCGAAATTGGATCTCTAAAAACAAGGTGTTTGCAACTGGAGAGTCGCGCGCACCACCTGATTACCCGATTCCCTGATGGATTCTCTTTTACCACTTTTCTGGGTCTCGTGCTGTCGTCAACCTCTTTGTCAGCCTGGTTCTCTCTACCCCTTTCAAACTTTATCGCTCTTCGTATCGCCGCGTTTCAGATAAACGTTTTTCATACGTTTCTCGGTAAGTAGTATTCGGAAATTCGTTCGACAGAAATAGCCACCTGGTGCATCGTACCAGGGCAAAATTCTTTACTGATTTTTTTTTTTTATCTTTTATTTTATACATATAAATATATAAATATTATCGTAATCATTCCTAGCTGTTTCTACAGCTACTTCACTGGTTCCTTTTTTTTTTTTTTTTTTTTTCTTCTTTTTTTTTTTAAGAGAAAATGAAACTACAACCAACTCTTGATTCCAATTAGCAGTACCTACTTCCCATTCAATTCTAGACACTAATTAATTATTCAACTCCCCTGTGTATGATACTTTACTGAATTGCTATACAAGTTTATTTAACACTAAACAAATTATACCGACTACGAAGTTCAACTCTGCCACGATAAATCCAACATAACTTATGTTAATCTAAAACTAATAATATATGGGTAATTATCATAATATATATTTACATTCGTTATTCATTATTTATCAATTATCGTCACAAACTGATCCAAAAGTTTTGATCTTTACTTCAACAAAAAAAAGGAAAAAAAAAATTAAATCATGACTTTTGGAAAATTCTGCGTGTCATTACTCACATACGCTTAACGGATACGAACTATATAATAACGATAAGATGTTCTACACTAAGACGGAATACTTATAATTATCATAAATTTTTTTTCTTATTTTTTATCGTTTGCATATAAAGCGATTATTCTCAATTTTCAAAAACTCAGTTTCCCTTTATTTTCGCTTGACAAATATATTCTCGAGTAATTCCTTCGTTATCACACGATGTGGTCTTGTCGGGCTTTCGGTAGGCCTTTGATAAAGTCGGCTATTGATAGCGTAAAGTTTTGGGCTAAGTTCACATCTGACATTGAACCACCAGTCGCAGACAAAAACTGCCTGACTAAATTGAGTGCCATTTGGGCAAAGGAAACTTGCTTGTCGTCCGTCAATATCGCAGTAATGCCATCCCTGACACCTTGTCTCAACGTCAGCAAAAAAACCAGGATACGGTTGATCGTCGCAGTAGAAATTCGTGTATGGCACTTTTGCTAAGACTGGATAATCGGTTCCTGGTCTACCTGTGAAATAAAATAATAAAATAAAATTAGTTCAATCTGTAGGTACATGCAGCTGACGAGAGGTGTCTAAATATAATTGATCGTAATTCTCGATCAAATCTCACCTTGATCGAAGTTTAACTTATAATAATTAACTTTCTATATATTTTTAGAATGGAATAAGTTATGTAATGCTATTTAAACATGGGGATGCACACCTCTCTACTTATGCAATATTTATCATATACGATGGATTTTTACACTCTGTGGTAAATCTGACCACAGATTCATTTATTTTATAACTGATGAGTCTAAGGGCCGAGGAGTAGGTAGGTACAGTAAAATAAACGAAGAAGATAATAATAAATGAGGAAATTATCTCATGTGTAAATGAACGTAAACGAATGATGATTATGTAGGTACATGGAGACGAATGACACCTTGAATCGTTGCAAAATAATTCCTGTTTCAGTTGGATATTAAAATCGATGAACCTCGATTTAGTTTCAGTAATCAATGTTTCTAAGTAAGTAAGTACGTGCTTTAGAAGCTCCGTTAGTTACCAAGTAATTATAATACCTTGTATCGTCGCGGGTTAAATCAGCTTCGGAAAGTTTACATTCTACTTAAATTTTCTGCAAGGTTATCAAAAAGTTTGTTTTCTACGCGGAGTGACATATTTCCATCTTCTATCTATACCTACCCGAGGTACGAAGATTGTTGATAACACTCGAAGAAGTGTGTTAGGTCATCAAAATATGAAGAGGAAATTATTCAGTATGCTACCGACAAGTTTTAGAAAGTGTTGGGAAGTAAACGTGTGATACGGGTAAATAATAGACACATCTATTACAGAATGATAATCGCCAACGTGTGATAATCCCAAAATTTATGTTCCATTGAATTAGTGAAAACGTGATTACTTTTTATTTTTTATTTTTTATTTTTTACCACATTTGATGCAACCTGGAACATTTATTTAATTATTGATTTGTTCTTGAATTATTCTATGCTTTTGCAACGCGGTAGTAGAAAACGCAGATGAATATCGAAAAATTAGTATTTAATTGAAGTTATGTGTTTTAATTTCTGTAACAAACCGCAGAGCAAGTAGGTATATCGAGTTGCGTGTTTCCACACGTTTGTTATATATATATATGCATATAATATACCTAGTGGCTCGTAGAACAATAGAACCGTTAAAAAATGAGAATAAACCAACAGAGTATAAATGAATTTAGAAATGTGATTTCACTCGGGGTAAATAGCGTCAATTATCTGTTAGGTGTGAAAGATTTCTTCGTGCATTAGCTAATGTTCTTAACTCCGGAAGCTAAAGTTAATTGTGAGTTTGTCGCTGCTGGAGGGATATGTAGGTACACCAAAGTTTGTACTAATTCGTGATTCTGCAGCAGATATATACCTATATAGTACCCATGGTACGCTAGAAGTTGAGATAAATACAAATAACTAAGCCGCTCTCTCGGTCTCCATGATTTCTCGTATTCATTGTCTACATCTATACTGCAGGAGGAATGAGTAATAAAGGTTGATGATGACTGTGGTTTACCTTATACTTGAGAGAGCACCGATTTCACGATTTTCAATCATCATCGATTAAAAAAAGGAAAAAATAAAAATAAGGAACAAAAAAAAAAAAAAAAAAAACTGTTTCTCTTTCATTTGAACCCATAAAGAAATATTTATGGAATCGTGATCCCGTTCAATAGTACGACGTTTGACGTTACCACCGTCACTATGACGACCGGAACAATAGAGCACTATAGTGCAGTATATGTTACTCTTTTATATACCTATATAATAGTACCTCTACATTTCTGATGAAACCATGGAAAGAAATATGTCATCCATCATATACCTATACTGGGTATGGTAGTAGCATCTCAAAGTTGTTTACTAGTTTATAGAGAAGAACTTCTTCGACGTACGACATTATAGCACGAAAGGTAGGTATATGATCTCGAATCTCGTTAATTCTTCGGCATTGTTAGAACGAAATATTGGTAGTGAAATCTGCAAGGTAGAAAGGATAAGGAAAAGGAGGAAAAAGTCGAGGTAATAGAAAAGAGGAAGAAAGGTTATCTCGCATGAAAATCTATTTCTCATGTTTGGCAAATGAAGGACGTACCCAGCAGAAGAGAGATTCTCTTTTACATTTCCGCTCGCCCATCATCGTAAAATCAGTGAAGCGAACGAAACTGGCTCTCTGTACCCAAGGCCACATACAAACTCCGTGCTCAGTACCCTGGTACCACCGTCAGACCAGACTTATCTTTCTCTCTCTCTCTCTTATAGGCGACGTTGATCCAGTCTTTGGAAAGGAGGAGGAGGAGGAGAGGTATTTCATTATCCTATACCCGAGTGCCAGAAATAGCATAGCCCTTCGTGAGATTGAGAATCGTCAGGTCAATGAGATAACTAACTTTAAGATCCAATGTCGATTCAATTGACCAGCCAAATAGGACGCCATCGTTGAAAAGTTACATTTTTCAGTTAAACTCAAATGACTCGAGTTATGTTTTTTTGGGAGGATGTTCTCTCTTCCTCCAGCACTTACTCATGGATCAAGCGATCCCAGTGATCGGATATTTCCATTTCATCTTTCCTCATCAACTGACTTAAATCATTTTGTTTACCTTTACATCTTGGATTGATAAAATAGTAGAAACTTGTAAATGAGAGTCTCTGTTTTCGGGTTCGAACATTTTTTCATTCATTATTGTACCTACCAGGTATAGATTTTCCGAGATCGAGATACTCTCGTACGGAAGGGCTGAGAAATCCTGGCGGTGCGACCGGGGCCCCATTTGTAGGATTGTCTCTCTCGTCTACGTCATCGTAATAATAATCGTCTTCTTCCGGATCCAGAGGTTTCGCCCTCTTTGTAATCTTTGATTCACCTTGGTCCCGATCTTCGGCTCGGTCTGAAATTACGTCAAGGCATAAATAAAATTCGCGAAGTCCATATTTATTTTCTCACATTATAAAACAAATCAAATAAAATATCATTCGGATCACTGCATTTAACACGAAGTTTAGTAAAAATGTTGATCATGTGCTAAAAAATACACAAGTCCGAATAACATCGTTTCAAATATGATCCTGAATGCAGAATCAAATTTCACCATCACTCAAGCTGAAATTATGAATCGGCGACACACATTGCATATAAAAATTTTAATCAACGAATCGTATTGTCTCTATATGCATATGGAAAATAATGCAATCAATCTGACGCAATCATTGGATCATTAGATATACTGTTCATTGTGGCCAGGTGCCAAAAGTGTGATAACCTACTCTTGCGATCGTGACACATAAGAAATTATTCTTTCGTCATTATTACGTCCTCACATATCGATTTAGTTTCTCTAACTATTTTTATCATCGTATACCTACTCCTTTTTCTGTTTACTTATTAATGTAAAATCTTACTTTATAAATATTAGTACCATTCTAGCCATTGGATACAGTAGGTAGGTACCTATATACTGAATTTTTTTCAATATCTCACGTCGTCGAAACGTGTAGATTAAAAAAATGTCTATAAAAATATTCTGTACATTATGCGTCGGGAAACTCGTTGCACCAAGTGAAAGGCATATTCGCGAAGGGATTATCCCACCTGATATCCTCACGTTCGTCAGCCTATCTATACTACATATATAATACACTTGTATATGTACTATACGTACGTACGATACTAGTCGGAAACAAACTACACATTTATTAACGAAAAATGTCATTTCGTAAAGCATTAAAACATAGGTATATATGGAATTGCAGGAGGCGCTAGACATCTAAAAGTTACGCAATTCCATAAATTTAATGCATGTAATTTCACCTGAATATAATACAAGCCAGCGGCGAAGAAATCATATTATATTCAAAGCGTACCTATAATATAATATAGTTCTAATACTTATTTTTATTGAAGAGCAAATATAATTTTCCTTATTCTGTATTTCTATTCGCTATACATGATTTAATTTCGATCGTACATCGTTTTAAACAATTTAATTTATGGTTATACGAGATTTTGACAAATAGAAACTGTATAGAAAAAAAAAAAAAAAAAACTCCAATCAAATTGATGAATAATAATTTTGGTAATGTGGGAAAACGCGTGCCGAGCTCGGGGCGTAAGAGATGGTATAAACAATTTGAATTTATTCGTGCATACTCTCAAATGCAAAATGATTAATTTATGTATCGGACGAAATTATAATATCATTTATTATTTATCCCGAGGAAGGAAATATTTACGTTGGGTTGGTTGGGTCACATCGCTTCGCTGTCCTGCTGCAGTTCCCAGCATCATTTAACAACCGTATTAATTTCAACTAGTATTATATAGGTATACTACATAATACGTGTATCTATATATCCGAGTGAAATGTACACGGGTAAATCACGCGTGATCCGTCTCTTCTTTGGGGTCGCTAATACCCTATCGTGGTCACGCATTCTGCCTACGATAATGCGTCCGGACTGAATGCTCGCGTCGAAAACGTGCCGCGGTTTGTATCTCCTGGATACGTTTCTCTTTTCAACATGATGCCTGGAGGTACTCTGTGCCCGTAACCCTGGATATGTCATAGAATGCACGTGTATCAAATACCACTATAATTCATCAGCATTTAACAGCGATGAAAGTTTTAAGACAACGTGTATTACTAGAAATTCGGTTTTATATTTGTTCCATATTTTTGTTCTTCTTCCGTTTTTGGTTTCAGAGAAAATTGCTTTCCATTGGCTCCAGTCCACGTTTACCCTTAACTAATTTCGTTTATTGGCTTCAAATTCCATCCAATTTTATGTACTGAGAAGCCTCGTAAAACGAGAGGAGGATTGGTTTCTGCTTTTTTTTTTTTTTTTATTCTTGTTTTCGTATTCAGAGTATAATAATACAGGATCCAGTCATGCGCCGTATCGTAGCGGTTGGAAGTAAGACGATACCGTCCAGGCTACTTTTGTAGATGATACTCGTTTCTCATTCTTCTTCTATACTTTTTCTTATTTTTATCTTGCGTCATCGCTTCTACTAAAACCTTCGAAATTCTATCGAACGCCTTTTACATCTACTCCAATCTCACAGTCCAATTATTTTATACATCTTGAAAAAAAACTCTAAAGTCACGGTCTCATTAGCGATTCTAATCCCATAACGGCTATGTCTATACATGTATACGAGTCCTCAGCAATTATCTTTATTTATAGAGCCAAGTGGTTTTCTGTAACTTGATAAATAATTTATAATTTTCATGCTACTGATCACCGCGCACGGTATCTTCTTTCGTCTTCACATTTGCCACTTAAATAAGCGATTCAGTGATTATTTTTTCAACAATAAATGGGTCATTATTCCACTCGAATTGTAGTATATGCATTCTTTTATTTTTTTCGATTTAATTGTAGTATGTGTATTTTTTTTATGACACTACAGTTTTGATATAAATTCAGTAAAAAAAAAAAAAAAAGGGGATTGAATTGACGTAAAACTTTTCCAACTTCATCTGAGTAGCTGGTTCACCTATCCGTTTCACGATCTACAATCTTAACTTTACACTATATATGATACCGACTTCGAAATCGAATTGGAATGAAATACGGGGCCGGGTTGAGAGTTTCGAATTTTGAAAGTTACGAATGGCAAAAATTCCGAATTTCGTTTGAGACGATTTCGAATTTTCAGAAATGTTGAAGTTTGGAACATATTCAAATTCCGAGAAGTCGGAATACCGATAACTCTCAGACTCTCAAAGTCTAGACCCCCGAAGACCCAGGAATCCGAAATTTCGATCTATTTTTTTTGAGGATGTAAAGAAAAAAAATGACTGGGTTTTAATCGAGACCCTCTTTACGGAAACCCATTTCATCTACTTCGACGTTATAAATAATTGATAGGATTTTGAAACTTCTTTTTTGAAGTTTCGGAGATTTGAACTTCAGCCTGGCTTCTAAAATACGAAAACAATGTGGAACGAAATGCTATAGATTAAAAAAAAAAAAAAAAAAAAAATTGTTTCTGACCTGATTGAAAATATTGTATAAAAAATGACCAGTTCAATAAATTTTTATGAAATTATTGGTATTCGGTGAAAATTTCTGTAAGGTTGTCATGTGTTTAGCTGGATAAAATTACGGTGTTACTTTAAGTACTGTGTCACGGCCCGCTCGGTGTAAACCACGTAACTTAGCTCGCGTGGAAAACGTGATTAGAAGTGGAATCTCATTCCCTCCTTGACTACGCGCCGAGTAGAGATGAGAGGGAAAGAGAAAGAGAAGGAGCGAGAGAGAGAGAGAGAGAGAGAGAAACCAGGGTTTGCGGGAAACCGTCAAGCTGGTTTCCCTATTTTCCAATAGGTTGCCTCGACAAAGTGTAGTCCCCGGGGTACGAGGTGGCGAACTCCATGTCGAAGGAAAACAGTAATCAGGACGCGAAAGGCGGTTGGTGGTAGTCGGACGATGCTCAGAAGGAGTGAAGAGCGGAGTGAGTTCGAGGGTAGAAATGGTTCGAGCTTGTGCTAGGAAATACTGGCAGCAATGCATACAAATGCCAGTTCCTCCACCAACTCTTCTCTTACCTCGACTCTATTCTCGTCATCATTTGTCTCTACGTCTTTGAGTCCATCACCTACACCTTACCTTATATTTCGAAGTCCTGCAGGTCTTGCGCAATGATACAATGACAAGAAAAAAAGCAAAAAAAAAAAAAAAAACGACACTATACGACATACTTAGTGTATAATGAAACTGAACAGCCGGTTCATTCTCTCTGTGATATCCTCGATTTAAACAATCTTTAAAAGTAATAATCACAGAGCTTTGTTAAATTCGTCGAAATTGTCAGGATCTCCATTTATCATCTCAGAAGTGCCCGGAGGCTTTAATTATCGACGAGTCGAGATATTTTGCGCAAATTCAGACGTTTGTTCATTTATTTTTCAATTATTTTTATCTTTCCTAGTTTTTCTTATATTTTCATTTTACAACTATAATTGACTAATTAACGCGACTTGTGTAACTGTAACGAGCAGCTTGCAGAAGGTTTACAATTTTCCATGGGTAGGTACCTATACTACGTCCAGGTTTCCTAGGTTGCAGCTGCCCGTATGAGAGCACTGGAATTATGAGTTGGGTACATAGCTATGATATTAACATGAAAGTATGATAAATCGTTGCTGCTGGAATCGCCGAAGAATTAATATATGCAATTATTTTATTTCGCAATTTCTGTTTCATTCATTCTACGAAAAATTTCTTTATATTTTATTCTCTTCACGCCTTTGGTAAATTTCTTGTGGGATTTGAGGTATTCCTTTGTTCATGTACCTATCTTGACAGTAAATTAATCGCATTATGCTATAGTATAATCGGAGAAGATTATTAACGAGTCATTGATTAATCCATTCGTTCCACTGAATTTATTCGTATAAAATCGATTATCTGCAGCTAACGATTAATTACGATTTCCATTTTTTTTATTTGCCGATTCATTAGAAATTTGAATTCATCTTTCGAACAAGATTTTCAATACTTTCCTATGATCTATCGGTTCAGTTAAACCTTATTCTAAGTGCTTAACGAATTAGAAATAATTCGATTTATATTTACTGTTAATTGGATAAATCACGAAGAAATTTTCATATTTTAGTACCTATTCTCCCACTATATTCACTGTGACCAGTATAGAAAGCTTCCATCAATATTTCTACGATTATGATAAAATAAAAACTTAAATGCCACTTAGTGTAGGAATACTACGAAACAGAAAGCAACACGATAAGCGTCAAAAGTCTGGAGCTATAAATGTATAATAGCATACCTAAGATGGTATTGAAGTACCGTCTGTCGATGTGAGAAATAAATCTAAAGAACTTTTGCAATTTGAAATGCAATTGCGAAAAAAAAGTTCTTAGTAGGTATATAGTTTCACTATTCGAATTCAGGACATTTTATAACAACGTGAGAAAAGTCGTATTTCTGAATCACTTGATAATCTCTATCCTATCCTATTATTAAATTATTGAATTTATTATAAAATGTGACAAAACGAGGATAGGTATACTAATCTTTCTATAAACCAATAATAGTCTCTTTTAATTATCTCGCTTTTCTTTAAACCATGAAAAATGTGCGATAATCAAGTTGTTTCTTTACGCTTTTATAAATAACTTATTTGTCAAAAGCGAAATTCTACTCGTTAACGAAGAAACAAGACAAGATAGATTATCGAAGGCCACTACCTACGCTTTAGAGGGAAGAAGATAGAAAAAGAAAGAAAATAAGGAAAAAAAAAAAAAAAAATGACTACCTACCACTTCCTGAACAAAGTCACAGTCTATATTTATGTCCATTTACGCGAGTCGAGTACAATTTTCTTGACATTTTCGTAGCGACGTTTTGCCATATTTCAGAACCGGAATTGCGAATGGTATAGAGCGCACCTTATTAGTTGGGGAAACTAAAAAATAAATAGTACGTAACCGCAGAAATATGAGAGAAACGTTCATAGATCTGTAGATTGAAAGTTTGTGTGAAAATAAAATTCTTATATAAAATTTTCCTGTGCACCCAATTTTATCTATTGAAAATATATTTCAATCTGTTGGAAATCGCTCTCTATATAAGGATCATAAAAATAGTAAACAATCCATCAAAAGTTGTTTAATAATAAATATATAGATATACTTATATGAACGAAATAAGAGTGAAACGAAGGGTACAAGTTGTCTCTTATAGTCAGTCTCTAGCTGTTACCTGTTGCTTCATTACAGATTGAACTGTCTTACGGTTTCAGTCATTGAAGCATGACGTTTTATTTTATCAAATGATGATCAAAAGAAAAAAAAAAAAAAAAAAAAAAAAAAAAGATGGTTATTATTTAACGATATAATCTTATAATAATAAAAATTCTATACCTATATCGTGACCATAAGAAACGAAGTTATGATACAAACAAAAAATGGAAGAAGAGAAAAAAAAGAAAAAGTTTAAACCTCTGCGGTATAATATCGTATAATTCTTCCTTCCTCTATAATACCTGACAGCAAGTACACTGCACTGTACCTGACGAAGCTAGTTACGCGAGACGGGAAATAAAGAGGTGCAGGTAATGAAAAAAAAAAAAAAAATTCTTGACTGTTTAAAGCTACATATATATATTTTTTCTTTTATTTATTTTTTTTTTTCTTTCTCGCCCAGTCTTTTCTATACAGTTAGAGGAATAACGACGGGCCAGATGCACTTTGTAAAACTAATCTCATTGCGTTCTCACGCGCGTTTTTCACGTTTCCTTGTATACGTGGACTTCAAATATATATATATAAACATGTCTATGTTTTTATGACATATTATGCATCTCACGCGGAGTAATTCTTTTTTTTTTTCTCTTTTCTTTTTTTTATCCATCTACATATTGTATAACTGGAAGTTGCCCGACAGTTTTAACTGAGAGAAGTATAGGATGAATATTAGGGTGTGTGCAAAAAAAAAAAAAAAAAATTTCAAACGCACATGAAGATTCCGGTAGAATATTTTAACCAGAATATCTCAGCCAAATATGAGCTCTTAATATTGAAGTTTAAAACTGCCTAACTCAGTTTTCTCATTTTTGATTTGAATAACACGTGAAAAAGAGAATCGGAAAATTTTTGAATTGTTTTTTCTCGTAACTGGCTTGATTTAGAAATTATCTGAAGACAGATTCTTATAGGAGATTTCACGCTCTATAAAAAAGTACTGAGATAAAATTTTCCTAACTCTCACCGATGAAGAGATATTCGCCTATAAACATCATGGTCATAGCGTCCCCAGAGTCATAGCGTCATGGAGAAATATGACTCTGGGAAAAACAATTTTTTTTTCAACCGCGTATCAAAATTTTGGTAGAGCAAAAAAATAGAAAAAAGAAAAAAAAAAAAAAAAATAGAATATCTCAAATAGAATATCTCAGCCTAATATGAGCTCAATGATGATATTTAGAACTGCCTATTTCAGTAACTAAAATTAGTAACTAAAATAGGCAGTTCTAAATATCAATATTAAGAGCTCATATTTGGCTGAGATATTCTATTTGAGATGCTCTACCAGAATGTTGATGCGCGTTTGAATTTGTTTTTTTTTTTTTTTTTTTTTTTTTTGCACACCCTAATGAATATAATATAAGAAAAAAAAATAAAAATAAGTATGTAACTAGAGTATGATATTAATTTTTTTGAAAATCTGTACATCGGTTGATAACTCATACAGCTGTATATTATAAGCAGGTGAATTTTTATAAAAAAAAGAATAGTAGTTTACACGCTCTAATAAACTAGAATCAAAGTAGGCGATAGAATCTTTTCATGAATGAATACCAATCGCGAAACGAACGAGTCGATGTTCCGACTATATACCTGTTTGCAATATATTTGGCAAGCAGGTCAATGCCAACCGCGACAGAGAGCTCTTACTCTTCATGTTCGAAGGGTGGGTAATACAAGTTATCTCTTTCACCGTAAAAAAGAAAAAAAAAAAAAAAAAAAAATATCTAACAAGTTGACAACGTAGAAATACCATCAAGATGGGGAATCGTTTAGTTCCTGGGGTTAGTTACAATAATTTTGAAAAATCAGGTCGATCGGATGATTAGATTAGGTTTGAAATGAAATTTATCTTTTTTCCTCTTTTTTTTTTTTTTGTCTTAAGTTAACTCAATTTAGAGTTACAATTTCCATAGTAGTTCTTATTTTTCGCTCTTTAATTACCTGAGACTTTTTAAAGTCAGGTATTGTTATTTGCTATACGTTAAAACGCAATATCTACCTAACTACCGCAGTATGTAGCATCGCTCATCGACTTATTATACTCACTGCTTTCTCTTTCGCGTTTGTAGAGCTATCATGTTCTATACTAGTTTCGAGAGTGGGAAATTGTCCTCAACTTTAATAACTATATAGAAACTGAAAAACAGGCGTTGCTAATATCCTAATAAATCGCCGTATGTTACTGAAATTTATATTCGAATTGAGGCAATTACGAGTTTCGATGAAATGACACGATAAAAACTAACGAACCATAAAAGAAAACTAACTTCGAATACTATATACATTATATATATACACGATGTTTTAATTATCAATTTCGAAATTCAAACCTTCGGTAAAATTTAATTATTTCAATAATTTTTCACGTAAAGAATCAATGAAACAAAACTAATACATATTATTGTATGATTATGATTATTTGAATCTCATTATATAATGTGGCGTTTACAAGCCTGCGATTATCGCGGTTATTTGCATTCAAACCACAACGAATAATGAATCGTACAATCTATAAATTATTATACTATTACGTAACGAAGTGATGTATACGATACCTATGTGTCTTTATTTTTTGTCATTTCATTGAAGAGCTATGATTTCGGAGATCTATACAAAACATAGCGATACAATCAATTTTTTGATTAATTATGAGAGAAGTGAGTTCAAGGAAAGATTTTTTTTTTTTTTTTTTTTCTATTTTTTTTCCCCCGCACGTGATCAATTTTTTTCGATTGATATTAAGCTGGGAGTTTCTCAGAGTTCATATAATCTCTTCATATATTCAACTAATATATTCAATAGCGCCATTATAAAATCATTTACTAAATCACTCTTGTATCGAGAATTAGTAGATTCGTCGATGGAAAATGATTATCATTGCAGGTTTCTGAAGACGTGAAAATTTTATATCTAAACTGACTTTATGCCATTGCGCGATTAATTGGGTTAACAAGTATAAAAAAAAAAAAAAAAAAAAAAAAAAAAAAAAAAAAACGGTGATTAAAAATGGAAAAAACTCTGTCGTAAATTTCGGTACTAAAAGCAAGCTAGCGGGGTTGTAACAATTTCCGATTTTAGTACCTTTCGTATCAAGACGACGACGAAGAAAAAGTAGTAGTAGAAGAAGAAGTTAAGGATCCTTCTTTTACGGCAATTGTTGCAATTTCACTTGTAATAATAAAACGTTGGGCAAGTTATAGGCGCATGCGGCTATATGTATTATCGTACGAAAAGCTCTCGCGTGAAAATCGAAGTGAAAAGGGCTAAATGCGGTGGTAGAGGTAGGGGTAGGTAGATACACATCGACCACGGTAAAAAAAAAAAAAAAATATATATATATATATTTTCCGATAATTACCACTATACTGAACTCTCTGCACCGAATAAACCCCGAATTGTTGGTATAGAAAACGAATATCTGATTCAGCCGCCTATGCCCCACTGGGTAAATACGATTACAGCCGCATAGGTCAATCGATTTGATTAAATTAAGTACGAAAATCAACTCTATTCCACGTCGTTAAATAATTCGTCGAATTTTTCTTTCCCGTAGTGTTTCACCCGCACGATTAGGTCTATAGATCATTTTTATATCATCATTTTACTTCAATTATTTATTTTATTTTATTTTTTCTACTTTGATGATTGCTGCTCTTATGCCATCGTTTAAATTTCGAGTTATTTAATCAAGAGACAATCATCCACCACGCTCGTACGTTTTATTATTATACTATATTTAATACACGTTTGCTATAACACAATAGCCATAACAGATTGAATATATTATTATATATTATTATTATTATTATTACGCAAGGAGTTACTGGCTTATGATCAAACACGATCCAAATTTGTAATATTACACAATGCACAACTTGTATATGTACATATACCTATGATGTATGCAGACGAGATATCCCCCCCCTTCTTTCGCATATATTTTTTTCATATATATGCACTACGTATATATACGTACACACTGCTAATAAATATCGAAAGACAAATTGTGTAAGAAAACAATAGTGAAAGCGTTTCGGGGAGTTGTGTTAACGTATTACTACTTAGGGGGAAAACTTAGCCCAGAATTATAAAATCACCTTGAACTAAAACTTATAAATATTTCTGGGTTAAGGTGCATTGCGGGTGCATCTTATTATTATTTAAAAAAAAAAAAAAAAAAAATTGTCTATTTCATAGTCACTTGTTTTTGCTATCAATTTGCATAATACTTATACTTATATATATATATGTATGTATACGTATACACACATCTTCAAATTTCCCCCGTCATTCGCGCCAAATGCATTCGTCTTTTAAATATTTACAACTATAATGAATAATTCACATCGTAATAACCTCGCTATATCCTTATATAAGTAAATCAGCCAAAATAATGTCTACGCAAATATCATCTATGATTTCCTCAATTTTATCAATTTTAAAAATAAGTACTTCAAACCTCAGAACAGCTGCACAAATTATTTGATATTACTATACGTTAATCTGTGAAAAAAAAAAAAAAAAATGTCATTCAAAATATTTTTTATTTCTCTATTCGTATATTCTTGTTACATCCAATGACAAAAATGATTTTTTTAAGACTTCATCATATATATTCGGTAGAAATTTTAACGTTTGTAAAATTTTGAAAAAGTCACTTGTAAGCTGTTTCAGAATGTAACTGGTATACAAATTTTCTAGGTGAAAAGTTGTGGCATGAGGGGAGTGTTCGGTGAAAAACTTATTTTCTAAACTGAAGTGACTGACGGTTTTCGCGAGGTGGAATGACGTCCTGTTTTTTCCTTCATTTTTTTTTTTTCTAAATTTTTTTCTTGTTTTTCTATTTTTTTTTTTTTTTCTTTTTTTTTTTGTTTCGTACGCAGAGAATAACTTAATGACTCATTCTCAGACTGAGTCTGTATTCATTGTTTATTGTTCTGGTAGGTGTGCGCAATTTCCCTTTTTTGTTCCATATAGCCCGTTTTTGTCGAGTTGAAATTATAACAGCGATTCTCAGTTTTATACTTCTGCAAAGAGGCTGCGGCGCAGTATTAGCCTGATGATAAAAAAAAAAAAAAAAAAAAAAAAAAACCCAGAACAGAATAAGATACTGTACAACATAAATCCTGCGTCCTTTTTCGCGAAATAAAACAAATATGTAGGTATATATACAGTGCGATTCTGTGGAAAATCACGCGCCTAAGAATAGTCTAACGGGTAACGTCTGAATTAAGCAGATCAAACATCGATGATTGGTTTTTATTTCCCACAAAATGAATAAAATCCAATCATCGATGTTTGATCTGCTAAATTCCGGCGTTTAATCCCGTTAGCCTAATAACTTTTAGGCCCGTGATTTTCCACAGAATCGCACTGTACACAGCAAAACTCAGACCCGCCTTTATTAATCCAAAATAAATGCAACCTTGCATATTTTTTTTTTTTTTTTTTCCCCTTTGCTGTACCGTTGGCGTCTTTGTGTCTCGAAGCTCGCGAGGTCTGACTCAATAATTACACGAATAATCATTTCCCACGGTATAATTTTCGGGCCTTTTTAAAAAAAAAAACAATGCCAACATTTCGCTTGCGGTTCAGCCTTGGTTCTCTAAATCAAAGATTCAAGATAAGATATAATATAATATCCGTCGCGTGATTCGGTGAAAATAGTTGCTCTTACTATATACACCACAATCATTTCGCGAAGTATAAGTAAGTAAGTACGTAATGCCGTTTTGGAATCCGCGGTATATATATATATATATATATATATACGAATAATATAATATAATGACTTTGGAACGATATATTTATAGGTGTAATAAAACGATACTATACCTACGTGTGCAGTAGGTAGGATACAAGATACAATTCGAAATTCAGTCTCCGAGGAAAGCGCAATACTTCATAGTTTACAAAACTGTAGTTTCAGGCTCTTGTACCCTACATACTTAGCTGATTATCTAATGGGGTAACTCCATCAACGGGTGCTAACTTATGTCTTATACTATATACGTGTTGCAATGAATTTCTTACCTTACAACGAACGCTGTAGGTAGTAGGTACGTACCTATACCCTACATGACTTTATAAATGACGAAACTTTGGCAAGAAACTCTATCCGATAACGTAACCTTATGTGGGTGTTAATCGCTTATACCGATAAACAAACTTTTAGTCTGCTATTTCCTTTAAGCCGTTAGATTTACTTCATTAAATAATTACATTCAAGTCTGCATCGTTGGAATGCAACGAAATACGAAAAGAAAACAATTGAAATATATTAATTTACCAAAAATGATCCTGCGCTATGTTTGAAAAGTGACTAGAAATGACTAGAAATAACTTGAAAATGTTAATAAACCTAGTAGGATCATTTTTATGCTATGTATATTTTTTTGAAATTTACGTGGAATATCGTTCCGTTCCAACGATGCAAACTTCAATTTTATATTACTCATCTCTTCTAAGGCTAAAAATGGAATTCAAGGACAGCTTAATTATCGGTTCAGAACCTATAGCCATCGTGCTTCCGCGTTCTTCGATCAATTTCGGTTTGACGTAACGTGTGAAACGAAAGGCAAGTTAAACGACAAGAACAAATTTGTTTCTTGATTTAAATAACTTGATTTTCATAACTTTACAACTCTATACTTTAATCTGATCAGAGTTTATTCGTCTTTCTAAATCGCGTTAATCGTTGAGCTCTACAGGGATAGGAAAGCAATCGTGTAATTAACTATTTCCGTTATTTTACTCTCAACTATATATCTACTGTATTTCCTATGATTTATTCCAAGGAATAGGCCAAGGTGAGTGCCGCATTTAAGAGTGAAATAATACCAAGATTAAATCCTGATAAGATAAATGATCGTAGCAATTAATTAACGAACTTTGAAAAATTTTATTCGGCGATCCAGATGTTTGATTTTTTTTTTTTTTTCTTTTTTTTTATATATTAAAATTAGCGTTACATGATAATATAATATATATAAGTGTATAAATGGGAGATAAATCTGTTCTGAAATGTTTACTCGGAGATTGCGTAGTTCGAAGTGAGTCATGGCGTTCCAGGTTTATGTGTTCGAAACGCCGCCTTGAATAACGCGCATAACTATAGCCTAGATATATTACAATTAATGAATAGTTGCAGGGTAAGTTTCTAAGCTTTACAACTTCCACGTTGAAAAGCCTGATACGATTCTACGTCTCTGTATAAGGTATATACACAACTTCGTTTACAAGAATTATAATATACCTATTTCTCTGCAAAGACATGAACTATCTCTTGTCCTGTGCAGAGCAGGATATCAACGTGTTCCGGTATAATAAAATCGGAAAGAAGATTTAACTAACACTGAGAGTATTTTGTTCAGGTTTTATTAATTCAAGACAAAATTTGTCATTCAAGATATCCAGCATTCATAAGCTCATCATGAATCGTACGAACGACGTTGTAAAGATAAAAACAAAAATTATTTAACACTATAGAAAAACGTATTAAATTTGTCGGGTATACCCAGTTGACGGTGATTGTAATAGCAATCGCAAATTCGAACCAATCTGTATAAGATATTAATTGATTTACCATTTCTGTAAACCTGTAATGATCCGAGGTAGAAAAACTTGATTATTGCAATTACTAATTCTTTAATTATATGAATTTGTGAATCCAGTGTATAATTTAAAGGCAACCGCGGGGGGGTGATCAGCGTCTAGTTAACAAGATCGTATATCTATACAATAAATTTGATTCAAAACTAGAGTTTTTTTTTTTTTTTACGCAGATCAGTAGCATGGGTTTAATTAGTCTAGACAGCGTGACTAGAGAGCTACAAATTTGATAATTTTTTTTTTTTTTTTTTTTGTTTGTTCCTTGTTATGACCGGATTATCTTGAAAGTGGTAAATAAACGCTTGGATAATTTGTTTATATTTTTAATCACCTGCAACTTCAATTATCACGTCATTAAGATCTTATTCGAAGTACTGTACTTCTATCTGTACTGTATATCTTTAATCAACAAGTTATTCTTGCGGAGTCCTTGTCGTTCAACCTCGCCCTCTTTCGAAATCCCTTCCTCTCGGTACGCGTCCGTCCTTTAAATATAATTACAGCTTTTATAACTATAACGGTTCAATTGATCTTTGTGTATAATATGATATCGTACACACTTGATCTTGCAGAGATGCAGAGAAAAAAGAGTAGACATGATAGCTCGTCATGCGGATCGTCGTCTTATGACTATTTTCTTAGTGCGAAGAGAACATATTCGATCGTTTTATTAGAATATATTTTCTATACGTAATATGGGAGAGGCGTATCTACTCGGTTATTATTTATGCTATGAACGATTGTCTGATACAAAACTTTAAAGACAAGACCATTGATCGTCGAAGTTGAAGTCCGTTGACTCGCAATCAAAAACCGCAGTCTGCAATCTGTACTTTCGCGGATTTGATCAAATGACGTAATTTTCTGCCACCCAAAGTATTGAAATGAAACAATCGTAAAAATAAAAAAATTAAATTAAAATAAAAAGGGTACAGATTCATCGGTGAAAGGAAAATTTCGCTAAACATTTCTAAATGTATTATCAAATTTTCACTTTATTTATAGACACGTATTTATCGTTGAACAAAAATTCCAAACTTTCGATCGTTTCGATCGTTAATTTCATTCATAGCTATAATACATTGAATCGCGTGAAGTTTAGTATGTAGAACTTTTAGATCGTGGTAACAGGCATCAACTCCTGCTGGATTGATAATTCTTTTGCTTTCTTATCCTGAGGCATGGCCGGCAGTTAAATTTAAGAGAACTCGTGCTTCCATTTTTTTTTTTTCTATTGCCTAGTTTTAGGACGGCGAAGTTCATCGACCTTCGATATCTAGGCATCATCAGAATCACAAAGAACTCTTTTTTTTTTTAATTTTATTTCATTTTTTTTTTTTTTTTTTTTTTTATACAAATTTGGAGCTTTCAGATTCCGACTGGCAAAATTATTGCGCTATTATTTTTCCCCGGTTCGGAAAACTCGTAATTCGGTTGTCATGGTAACGGCTCTGAATTTCACGACGCTTACACATGTAGTATACGTAGTACGTTAGTTTTAGCTCCTGTTTATTTACCCCCCCAGAATTGACCTATGGAATTTTGTTACATTTTGTTGAACATACGTGTGCGACTCTCTGGAAAGCCGTAGTAATTTTCGAGATTTTAATTCGTCCTTTGGAAAAGAGACTTTCTACTCATTGCTGGAAGAAAAAAAAAAATTACTTTGATCTACGAAACACAGTTACGAGTACAGGAAATTATTCCTTCGTATACCAATACGGTTTTTCATTAATGTAAATAATTTTTAGCAGTCCCAAAGAGATACTCGGTTCTATAAACTCACCAGCTGCAGGATGAAGAATTTCTATACTAATAAAAATTAGTAAAGTGCTAAAAAACTTCATGATCACCGATCTTATATCGAAATAATGACCCCCTCGATCTTTCGCCCTATTTAAAACACTTTTCGAATTTTTTTTTCAAGCGATTTTTACGCCACACACTACGATATCGGATTCATCGTTCGTCGATCCTTTCTCAACTCTTGTTGAATTTTTTTCACACGTTTTTTCTTTTTTTTTTTTTTTTTTAATCTTAATTATCGGTACACAGAATTTGAGAATTTTATTACTCTCTTGAATCGACTAACGCCGTCGTCACAGAACGTAGGAACAAGAAAGACTGAAGCTGAACGCTCATCGGCTAACAGAATACATTGGAGGGAGTGCTTGCTGGCCTCCGAGTTCCTCTTCCATCGTTAGCTACACTCTACGGTTCCATTCTATACAACAAGACATTCCAGACTTGTTGGTCCCGATCGACGATCGAAAGCATCGCTATCTCCTTGGGAAGATTCCCTATAGATCGCGATCCAATCTTTTCATCATAATTTATCATCCATTAATTATTAAACCTGACACGAAGATATCTTCACTTGCAGTCCTTTCCCTTCTATTCAATTTCATCTCATTTTCACTCAAATATCGAATAGCTTAGGTTTTCACCATCAGGTCCTAATTTAGAATTTTTTTTTTTTTTTTTTTTTTCAACAAAAATTGGATCGACCAGAAATTTTCTTTCAACTGAGAAAATCTCCTGCTACTGAACAATTTCTCATTTTATTTTATTTCATTTGATGTTTCCAATTTTCGGGTACATAAATCGTAGATAAACTTTTTCCGGAAGGATGTGAAAATATTTTTATAATTTTTTACTAAAATAAAGTTATGAATGAGATAGTTTTTTTTTTTTTTTTTTTTCTTTTTTTTTTTTTTTAATGCATTTAATTGCTAGCTCTTCTTGACCCAGTTGAAAAGAAGGTACACCAACTCACTTACTGCTCTCAGCGACTTTCTTTTACGTTTCCTAAGATGCGTGTCGGTGTTTACATTTTTTTTTTTTCTTTTAATTTTTTTTTTTTTTTTTTTTTCATACTCTTGGTTTCTTCTCTTTTACTCTATTTCACCATCTTCATTATTCTCCGAATGTTTTAACAGAACTTTTCAACTCGTTATAATTAAAAACAAAAAATCAAATACCCAGTTTTATACAATAATCGGTATAATCTCCGTTTTGATCTCTTACGCAAATGTCTTATTGAAAGATAATTTACATGGTTTTTTTTATTTATTTATTTTCGTTCCTTCTGTTACAGAAATTGGCCAAGCCTCTCGTACTCATCGATGTATTACACGACAGTGAAACAGAAAGAGACGAAATCGAAGCTAGACTTACCCAGCATTTTACGTACTTACATGGAGTTTTACAAAATATTGAAAACCGTTTCATCAAACAGCTACAAGAACGACGCAGTTTCATTGGAAGCAACGTCAGTGCATTGAAGGAACAGCTAAAAGAACAAAAAAATGAAATCCAAAACGCTATTCTGGTGAGCTAACATCATTTCTTTCAACTTCCATGTATAAAGAATCTTTACATTTCATTCATTCACCCTAAAGAACTGAATTTTCATTTTATTAAATTATCTGCAGCTTGCGGACTCGGTATTGAAAAGTGATGGTGCAGTAAACGTAACTGCATTAATGGACAAATTGAAGGAAACATTAAACATGCCTTGTCACTTGGTTTGCAACTCTTCATCCGACGAAAAAATACAGTACGACATTTAATAATCATTTTCATTTTCTGGACTCAAATTAGTTCCTTTAAAAATACGTTTTATATTTTTCATTCGCAGGCTGGATATCGACGAATATATCGTCAATTCTCTCGAGGAACACTGCACCATTAATTTGCCAGATATTTCTAGTTACTCATTGGCAAGGACCGAAGAATTACCGGATAACTATGAGATCGAGCCCATTATCCGAGAGGAAATCCCAAGTATGATCATTTTTTTAATATTTTTTTTTTTTATTCCATTTCATTTCATTTTTTGTTATTACTATCTTTACTGATTCGTTACTCTGATATATTCCAAAAGTGTATTTCTTTTCGATAATTCTTGACAAGTAATATATATATATATGTAAAATTATACCAAATATTGGGATAATCGAAATACTTAAAAAAAATTCACTTTTCACAATTTTTTGATATTCCAAATCTTCGCCTAATATTTGAAAATATGATTAAACTCTCGGTAAATATACAAAATTTGATCAATGGATTGAAAAGGTTTCATTGAATTCACTGTAAATATTAATAATAATAAAAAAAAAAAAAATTCCTTCTAATTTTTAATATGAATTTCTCTCATCAAATTTCAGGACATTTAATTACCCAACATTTAATTTCATTATTTTCCCTATTCATTCACTAGGGCCTGTGTTACCTGCAATAAAACCCGCGCCAACATCTCTGAATAAAAGTTCACTGAGTAAAAGTTCGAGTATGAGTATGTTGTCATTGAGATCTACACCAACAGATCAAAAAGATAACGACGGTAGCCTAGTGGAAGGTTTGTGTGTAAAGTGTATTTAAAAATGTTTATATAAATTGAAAGACTCTGTAGGATCTTATCTTGATGACAATAATAATACGATTACAGGAAGTAGTGAAGCTGTTAAAATCACCCACATCAAAGACCCTTCCTGTTTCTACACACAATCGTGTTGTCAATCATCAACACTACTTGGATTACACAAAGCATTGGCCAAGCAGTCCATCACTTCACCTGTGCCTACAGAACTGGTATTAAGTGAGTATCGATTCATTTTTACTGAAGTTCACATTGTTCAAGAAAGAAATTATAGAATCTTATGTTATCCTCTTTACAGACAAAATGTATATCGTCCAATACGGAAGCGATATGAAGTGGTACCGTGGTAGAGTTCAAACTTCATACACAGATGCAAAAAACGGTCAAACATGTGACATTTTTTACGTGGATTATGGAAACACTGAATGTTCAGTTCCAATAAAAAGAATGAGAAATATGTCCGTGCGAAGTTCTCTTGTACCCATTTTGGCAAGGCAATGTACTTTGTATGACATTGTTCCGACTGATGGCCATTGGGTAGTTGATGCAAATAAGATCATGTACCAAATGATAGAGGGGTATGTCTTGTACCGTTATATCTCGTAGCTTATCAAAGTCATCTGATTTTTCTAATATAAATTATAATTCCAGGATTTCACATACGATAATGCACGTATTTAAAGTGTCCAACGATCTATTCCACGTTGATATTATAAAGAATTCTGCGGGCGACGGTGATTATACCTTATCAGTGAGAGATGCTTTGATCTTTCTCGAATACGGGTGTTTCATAACAAACGAAAAGTTGAGAGTAAGTTCTGAACTAAGGTTCTATCTCTTTAATTCAAATAATAAAATCCTATGCATTAATCAGTTTGTAATACGTCTCGTTTGTTTATTAATGTTAATGTCTCGTTTAATTTATTAGAAGACTAATCACCAATCAGTGAGAAAGTTTTTTGAGGAAGAAGTCGCCATTGAAAACATATACACTGTTCGTGCTACTCACATTGAGTCTCCGGACTGTATATACGTGCAGAAGGTACATGCAATTTGTTTTTTATCCTCTCAAATTACTCATAGATTACAGTTTCATGTCAAGACTTTAAATTGAACAGAATTTCACCTAATTGATAAATATTTACTTTTTGATCACCACTCATAAATGAATTTTAATTAGCAGCCAGCGTCTTACCTTTTTTGTAATGTTGCTTAATTTCGAGGGATATCTTACAGATTGGTGAAGGTGTGGCACACTTGGTGAAACTAACAGCAGATTTGACTGAAGAATATGGGAGAATGGCAAAGAATAGAGGAATAATTTATACTCCACAAATCGGTACGGGCAGTGCTTGGTGCTCACAATCACGAATACTCTCATTCTATTTCTCTGCAACAAAATTTCAATTCTGTATAATATTCATGTTTCTACTTCGAGCCAATTTTGAATTTTATCTATTGACTTTAGGTATGCCATGCGCTGCGCTGTACGACGATGGAAAATGGTATCGTGGAAGAATTAGTAACTTGCTTGGCAAACGAAAGGTAGAAGTCTTTTTCGTGGATTTCGGAGACAAACGCGTATACGAATATAACTCGATCCGGAGGTTGCATTACAAGTTTTTGAGCATCACTGCCTTGGTAATTATACATCGACATTATTGACTAAGAATAAGTAATATTTGGAGCCGTTTGTGATTCTAAGGCCAAATTCATTATTTACAGGCGTTTAAACTTTCACTGAAGGATGTCGTACCTCTGACGAACAACGGATGGAACCCTCAGACGAAGGAATTTATGAACGAAAATTTGATCTCTACATTCTTGAAAATATTTGTCTTTTCAAAGGAAAGTGATTGCTACAAAGTAACTCTGTATATTCCTAAGGAAAATAGAGACATAAATTTCAACGCACTATTGGTGAAAGAAAATTTTGCTCTAAGCACTGGCTCCAGGTACATTGTCTTCATAATCTTAGATCGCATTATTTCTGAATCATTTTCCTGGATTCTGTTTTTTATATCATTGCAATACTATTTCATTTCTTATCTATCTAATGTAATTTTTTTTTATTTTTTTTTATTTTCACGGACAGTTCGCAGTTCATCAGTATTCCAAAGAAAGCATCAAAGAAGCGCAAGAGGGGCTTCAAACCAAAGAAATTGGCCAAAAATGACCATGACAATATCGAAGCCGAAGATTCTGAGAACGAAGTTGACGATTCAGATCCGTTTAGAATGCAAGTAAACATTCTGCAAGCGGTGTCTCCGGATTGCATATTCGTCAGTGACATTCAGTCGACCAAAGATATAAAAAAAATGATCGGAGAGATACAAGACTTTTACAACAAGTATAAATCTACTGAGAATGAAGTCTGGGAGAAGGACGACCTTTGCATTGCCTATTCTGCTAAAGACAAATCATATCATCGTTCGAAAATAGTTGAAATCATTGCAATAGAAAAAGTTGTCGTATTCTTATACGATATCGGAATAACAGAGACAGTCACTTTACAAGACTTGCAGTCTTTGAACCCAAAATTTACTACTCTACCAGCAAGAGCATTTAAAGTTTCATTGGCTGGTATTCTTCCCTGTGGCGGTTCATCCACCTGGCTCTCTTCATCTTGCCAGGCGCTATCTGATCTGATAATCGAAAATCAGCATTCCAGATTCTACATTTCTAAAGCGGTAAGAAACACTCGGTCCCAAGTCAAGTTCTCATGTCGAAGACTCATCATTCATGAATTTCAATCATTTTACAGGCAGGGATGAACAAAGATGCCATGTCTGTGGATCTTTGGGTTCGACAAACAAGAACTGAAGGCGCGTTGGCACCAACAATTGTTGAAATTAATTCTATCAATAAAAAATTGATCGATAAAGGTGTCGCCCTACCAGTCAAAGGGTGAGTTCAATCAGAGTGGTGGAATATATTATTTCTGCACTGCTATTCCACTTGTGTAATTTTTTATGTTTCTCCTTGTCTCTGAATGAATATATGTGTAGTTTTCATTCTGATCATTCAGTCTTTTCAATATCTGAATTTCACATTTTCCAATTTCATTTCATTGAAGTAATACCTCATTTTTGCTCATATCTAGATACAAAGATGAGACGGACAAGGTATTGACTGTAGAATTGAGACAGCAGCTTTTACAATGTGAGGAAAAGAGCTCGGCTACCGAAGTTGAATGGGTGATGAAAAATGAAGTGCCCGCTTACCTGTCGGATATGAGAATTGATCCAACAGCTATAGGATCATCGATAGAAATCTCAGAGCCAGATAGTGATAGTGAAGATGAAAACGCCAATAGAGAAGCAGATGTAGAATCTGATGAAATCGTAGAAATACCTCCGCCACTTTCAGCCTGGATACCAGCAGCTCCTATTATAGATAACAAATTTTGTGCAGTATCCACAAACGTGGATCAGGATTGTGTAGTATATCTATACTCACTAAAACAAAGTACGTTTTATATCTATTACATGTTTATCGCTAGTCTATTCACAGTTATTATTTTTAAATTTGATAAAATCACTTCTCTAATTCTTCAATTATGTAACAGACGGCGAAATATTATCAATGCTTGATACTGCTTTGCAAATGCACTTTAATGGATCAAAACCGAAGCCATGTGACCTGTACTGGGCTCCGAATGATCTTTGCATTGCTCAATACCATGCGGATGGAAAGTGGTACAGAGCACAAGTTCTTGAACTTTTGGAGAATAATGAAATCAAGGTATTTGCATAAATTGTTTTGTTGTAATTTACTGCCTCTTTCATTTAAACAGCAAACCTTCTGCCATACCTTTTAAACAGAGTTGACTCTCATAACATATCCTTGATCTTGATCCTAATTGCTAGTGACGTACGTCACGGTTTAGTATTATCTCGGTTCTCTGTTTCCAGGTGATTTTCGTCGATTATGGTAACGTAGATGAATGCAAACTTGGTACTTTAAGAAAGCGTGTGATTATGGGCCACATTCCCATTCAATCAACTAAATGTGTGGTCAAGGGATTAATTCCGGTAAGTTTCATTTCACTATAAGTATATTTTATTCTGATGCATTGCCGATATCTTAGTATATCCTGACACCTTTCTTGGGTCTCTAATATTTTACATAACTATTTTTATTGTCCGCCAGAAAAATTGAAGCAAATTATTCAATTTCAGGATTCACTGAGCGGTAAATGGACTATACCGCAGTTGGATACTATCCATGCACTTCTGGTTGATAAAAGGAACGATGTTACAGTATTAGAGAGAAAACCAGAACATCTTGTTGTGAGTTAATCGGATGAGTACTTTTTTTCTTTTACTGATCTAATCAATTTTAGCACATATTTTTCCTGTCTTACGATTAATCACTCAAAATATTATCCATTAAGCTGATATTTATATTGTAGGTATCGATGACGTTGAGATCATTCAAAGGCAAGGATCTGGTGATGTATTTACGGCATACCCTGAAGTTCAAGATTTGCGAAAATGGGATGGAAACGTTGGATCAAGAGGCATCTCACAGCGCTGATTCAGAACTAGATAGTATAGATAATGCAGATGTGGTCGTTGGGGAATGTATAGAAGATTATATGCCAGAGAGAATTGCAAAGCCGACACTGTTCGATCTGGGTCTGGGATTAGCTCTTGAATTAACGTCTCCGGATAAAAAAGAAGCTGAGAATTCTGACAATACAGTTACCAGCTTGATGGATACATCTGATAATCAAATAGTCGTACTTGAGTCAGATATCAGTAGAGAGATGTCTTTGAATTCAGGTTCCATTATGGGGTCAGATGATGCTGAACATTTAGCACTGTATGGTATCGGTTATGATAGACCAATCGATAAATCTTCAACCCCAAACAATGAAGAAAACGAGGACTTTATACCTCAATATACGTGTATCGATATTCCTGATGATGTACTAGTCGTTGATCTGGAACCACATTTCATTGTCGAACCCGTCGTATTCTGTGCGAGACTCGACAGCTGTCCCCAAGTTGAGGTATCGTATTGTATTGTAGTGATTTTATCTTGATAACATATTAACAAGATTCATTTTCTAAATCTTGATGCCTTCTGCACAGGTTTTTCTTTACAATTTTTCATGTATGTAGCATAATTTCATGAATATTATGAAAAATCATTTTTTTTTTTTTTTGCACAACATTTATCCCAAATTGCTACTAATTATTAGTACAATCAGTTTATTTGAGACATGTTATTAAATAATATAGGTATTTTATATTCTTTCTAGCTTCTGGATATGTGGAAAGAACAATTCATGGTAATGGAGGAACGCATGCATTCAGAAGCATACAATCCACCACAACTCAAGAACATAAGATTGAGTGAGTGAACTTTATTTCGTAGTATGTCAATTGATCAGAAGAACAAAATTACATCAGATTCCATTGCATGAAATCAATTCAATTCAATGATACATCTTTATACCAAGTGATGCTGTTTCAATTATATAGTTTTCGAACTCTTGTTTTGAAAATTGAAATAAGGGGACATCGAAAACTCTGAAAAATAGGATTGTACAATTGTAATGATAGTACTTAAAGTTGCAAATGTATTTGTTTACAGATTCTCCGTGCTGCGCGAGATACACCCTAGATAATGAATGGTACAGAGCTATAATAACAGAAATGAACCCTGAGTCTGAGGAAGTTAGAGTACAATATGTTGACTATGGAAACTCAGAATATAAATCAAAAGACAGGTTAGTTCTATTTCTATTGTTATGATAAACAAATCCCCAATTCTGAACAACTTTTATACATCCACAAGTCTGATACCACGAATTTAGAGATAAGTCGCATGATTTGAATATTTGTTATTGATCCCTATTTTCTTTTTTCAATTCTTTCTAGAATTCATTGCCTGCCTGAAGCTTGGCTGGCTCTACCCAAGATGAGTTTGAAGTGTAGACTATCGGGAGTTCGTGTAAGCCCTGACAAACCCTCCTGGAAAACTCAAATAAAGAAGTTTGAAAAAGTATTTTATCAAGGTGTAGTCAAGGCTGTAATAAAGGTATACCATTTACCGTATAAAGTTTGAAATATAGATTATAGCTATTCAAGTATTTGTGAAACAACGTACGTTCAGTTCGCTTTCATTTGCCTGTTCCCGGATTATTATTGGTATATTAATAATCATTGAAATTATTGTCTTTCAGGGACGTTATAATGGTATCCTAGACGTGGAGTTGTACTCTGATGAAAACTGCACTCAACTACTGTACGATTATCTCCTAGAAGATGGACTGTTAGAGATTGTAGAGGAGTAACTATTAAGTTTTTTTTTTAATATAAGGAGCAAATATGTGATCTTTTTATTATTATTTTTTTTTCAAAGAAATATGCTAGACTTAGTTACTGATTTTTAATGTAAGTAATGAGTCGTTAAAAGTTTAAGTTGTGTCTGTAAAAATCCAGTATTAGGTATATACCTGTTATCTAAGAATTTCTATAAGCAAAAAATATTCGGTTTTAGTTAAGTATGTGACATTTTTATATTTCTTTTAAGTACATTATATTATTTTCTGTAAAATCACGTTAATACTTTGAATGTGACAATTTTCACAATGATATTTCTTAACTTTGAAAGTATTTTTCATTTCTAAAACTGTGTTCGCTTATTTACAGTTATTGACGTACTGCGTCATGTCCAAAACGAATCCTGGTAGATGTAAGCTCTCGAAGAAATTTATTATTACGACGAAAGGTAGTAGGATAAATGACTGACAATTCATCTATTCCACATACATTCAAGGATTTATTTATTCATACGATGATAAATTGGTGCCAAGTGAACAAAATTAAATATCGGATATTTTCATTCTAGACTTTCCCTGAATAATTGTCTTGAAGTACGGAGGCTCTTTCATAAGCCTTAATCCAAAAGTTGGTACGTTCCGGGTTTGGATCTTCGGCAAGCTCCGTATCCCATCCAGAGATATTCAAATAATGGAATTTTTCAGTCGTCACAGGCTTCCAATTCAACGGATCACCAGCCGGGGTTGGCTCCCTACGAGATGAATAAAAGATGATTTAATACAACGAAATCTCGCTTCGTGAGAGTCGAAATGATTCCGCTCACCCATATTTTGCGAAGTTAGTCCACAGGCGAGTCATAGTATGAGCCATGTGATCTTCGCTCGAACCCTTTACTGGTATCTTCCAGAATAGTAGCTTGAGATGAAACAAATATCCCAGTTCGTCGCCGTGCACTGCACCTAATTTATATATTTTTATATCCAAAAATGAACTCTAACGTCAGAATTAATTAATTCTCTGCTATTCATGCTCACTACAGATTCGACGTTAAACTTACCGCTACTGTTAACGTTTGAGAAAAATCTGTACATATTCATACTGCTGGTATATGAGAAAACATAGAAATAGATTGGACTGTTGTTCGATTTGAGATGTAATTTCGTTGCTTTTATCGCATCGGTATAAAAATAAGTATCCGAGTGAAGCTGTAATCAAACGAAAAGTTGAGAATGAACTATTACTCGTTCATTTCGTACAATTGATCGTAACAAAGATATAAATTATACCGACGTTTGCAAGATTGCTGATATTCTCATTGGCGACTGGTTTCTCGTCGAAGTAAAACTTGTGGATCAATTTGGCCAGGTCATTTCTGATCAACTTGTTTTTAATATCTCTAGGAACATAGCGTTCGGTATCTTGAATCTCTGCGTTAATCTCTTCCAGTGTTGAAGACGCTGAAATTTCTCATTGTTAGATCTTGGTCACTGTGTGTCCAAGATTACTAAGATACAATTGCTTACGATTCAGAAAGAAGAAACCTTCATCATTCGTGCAGCCAACAATGTAAGGAACTTTGTTGAAATTCCCAGACTCCAATATTTGCAAGGGAGAATCTGGTAAGAAAATTTCTTCCGGCTTAACACCTTTTTCTACCGTTGGAACAAACAGACATGGAATGCCTAGTCTCGCCTCCTGTGATTGCCAAAGAAGCACGAATACAATGAATAGCTTATAAGGATGATTATATGCATTATCAGGACTTTCCCCGAATTGTTTATCGCAGTTATTCAATATCTCTACTATATAGAATGAGATAACATGTTACCGCTGCAGTCATAAGGGTTTGCTGTGCCTTGACGATGTCCTCGGGCGATGCACGCTCCAGGTACTCCAAGGCCCTGGCCTTATCTCCCGCTATATTTTTGGCCCCCAATGCTTCAGCCAGCCTGAGGGTGAGTTCGATTCCATTTTCTGATAAAGCCCATGTACTCACTGCTGATCCGCTTTGCATAATAGCTCTTGTGAAGAGACCTGGAAAGGATTATTGAACTAAAATTTAGCGTCTCCTCTGAATTTCGGGAGCAACTTACCCTTTGACATAGGAGACAGAATATGATAATGCACACAGGCAGCGCCCGAACTTCCCCCAAAGATAGTAACGTTATCAGGGTCACCACCAAACTTTACTATATTCCTACGAACCCAGCGTAACGCGGCTACTTGATCCTTCAAGCCAGCGTTTCCTGGCGCACCGTCGTCTTCTGTGGTCAAAAATCCTGTACAAGTTTAAAACTACTTTGTCACAGCGGTACGTCCCTTATAGAGAGATGATGATGGGGGATGAATGTTACTGTGACATACTGCTACTATGGCGTTTCTGCGGGCTATGCACGGCTCTCTGAATTTTATGAAAGGAGACTCGTATAGCTCTTCACAAGAGTAAAGAAATAGTGAAAACTCCACTTCAAAAGAGTGAGATCTCATTCTTTCTAGTAGTGGATTTAAAAATGGCACGATTTTTACTCTAGAAGAGCGAATTTTAGATACGCACCAAGCGCACCGACGCGGTAATTAATCGTGACCAGGACAGTGCCAGCTTCCACAAAGTAGTCAGGACCATAAATTCCATCGTCGCCAGAACTTAGCATGAACAATCCTCCGTGAATGAAAACCATAACAGGCAGACGTTCAGCCCCCAGAGAAGGAGTGTAAACGTTTAAGAAAAGGCAGTCCTCTTTGCCCTGAAGAGTCTCAAAGAACAAATTTATTTGCGGACACACTTCTCCGTGAGATACAGCATCCCTAACTCCCGCCCATGCCGCTTCCTCTCGTGGACCCTGATGAATATTTGCATCGTAAATATCATTATCATCTTGTCAATAGTATTTTTTACTATCTTAAACCTCATAAAAGAGATTTGCTTTTTCACATCGAGCATGGTGATGAAACTGAAGTCTTACTAATGATTTAACATTATCACTCGTGTTCGTATCTCTAATTTGTATTACGTGCATTAGCTCAAACTCTATTTCATAGTTACTTACCTTAAATCTCAACTCGTCCAGTGGAGGCTTAGCGTAGGGAATCCCTTTGAAACTGAAATAACTCTCGCCTCGCCATGTGCTAGCATTTAGGCCACGTAAAATACCCTTGTCGATTTCCACAAAAACAAAACCGTATGTGTGAACATAATTGTAGATATAGATGTAGCCCATTGCGATTGAAGCGACTACCTTATTCACCAACATGATGACCGAGTTCTATTCACTATTCCGTGTCTTACTATTGAGAGCTAGCGCAGAGATTTTTTCACATTGTCAAGACTTTGGGTTACAGTTTTAAGGAATGGAACTACTTCATACTTTAATCAACACCTTATATTTAAGGCTGATGACCATATTCATGTGATATCCATATTCATTTCAGGTGACCCCCGGACCGGTGGAATCCGCTATCGTAATTTGCATATGACTATGTCTGTTGTTATTCTATCAAATGTACGAATGTTAATTGCAATTTGATTACTTGATAGAAAAAACCATTAAGCTAGGAAAAAGTCTAGTCATCTGCGTAGCTTAGATAGCTCTAGCTAATAGGATGATTTTATACACACGCTCTCATCATAAAAACTTAATTTCTTAGTGAATGAATTATTACCAGCTAACATTATTCATGTTTGTCAAATTCCTCATTTATAAATTTCGCATCATCTTTATTGTAGAGAAATTTTTATTTTTTTTTTCTAATTGTTTGAAAAAGACCGAATGATCATGATTTTAACGAAAATCATTAAAGAGCAACAGAGACTCTGGTCTACGGATCAGGGGGGGCATTGCAACAGTCATCCTGCGGGATATATTCCAAAAGTAATTTTTGCATGTCAGAGTAAAGGGGGAATATTTCTAACTAGTGGAGTAATTTATGTTCGCATGCTTATTCATTTTTTGTATAAAACTTTGAACGGGAAGAATTATGAATACATTGAATAATAATAATAATAATTTCACTGTTATTTTTTTATTGAAATTTTCAAGTCCTTACATGCTATTTAAATCATACCTTGTAAGTCGAAATTGAATCTCTGAATAGTTTTACTTCGAAGTCTGTGAAGATAATAATATTGACTGTTATTGAGTAAAATCGCACTATATTCTAATATTTGAAAGTTCGCATAGTTGATCAATTCAAAACACAGGATCCTGTGGCCTATTTGTTAAAATTCATGTTATTCATTTCCTGTCTATTACATGTGAAGTACCAGATATTGAATATATATCGAATCCTACACATCAAAATATCAAACGTAACATTATTGTGTTATATAATATGTAAAAAAAAAAAGTTGCAGTAAATCTAATTTGCTGAAATAAATTGGCTCAGCGTTGAGTGCTCTTTGCTATTTGTTCCTTGAGCACTAAGATACTCTGCCTCTGTTCTGGCGGCAGCTTAGCAATCTGGTCATCTGAAAACTGTAATACTTGCATGATCAATGCCGCCTGTAACATTTTAAAACAACAAGCCGAATTAACATTTTAAAATAACAAGCCAAATTAACATTTTGAAACAACAAGCCGAATCAATATAAATATGTACATGGCAATTAAGTCCAATGACAATTCAATTCAGAGTAAAATGTAAACACTCAACAGTCTCAACGGTTTCGTTATCTCAGAAACAAAGGGACGTACTTTCTCTTGGTCAGATGCACCACCGGGAATATTACCAGCCGGTGACATACCTGCCATTAATCTTGACGTTGCAGTACATGGGGTCAAAGAGTCAGCGGATCAACAGGATTTATACCACTTGTAGTGGGAGGAGGTACTGGTGTCGCTACACTCGGTCTTGGTGTCGCAGATGTAGCCCCAGGGGCTGGTGGTGTGAAATAAAATTAAAAAGTGTTATTTTTGAAGAAAGAAAATCATTGAAATACGAGCCTTCACCCCATCAAGATTTTTTAAAAGACGTTATCTAACAAAAAGGCTCAACTTTCGACTGTGTTGAGAGTTTTTGAACAAAGGCAGCCAAATAAAATTTATAAAATCAATTTTAATACGTATTTTAAACCCAGTTTTGTTGGGCAACAAGATCTATGCTCCAGGCAAGGCTCTGGAAGCCAGAGTACACAGCTTTTACACAATGAGGAAAATGATGATTTTATACCTCAGTATACGTGTATCGATATTCCTGATGATGTACGAGTCGTCGATCTGGAACCACATTTAATTGTCAAACCCGTTGTGTTCTGTGAGAGGCTCGACAGCTGTTCCCAACTTGAGGTATCGTATTGTATTGTAGTGATGTTATCTTCATTACAGAATAACAAGATTCATTTCCTAAATCTTGATGCCTTCGGAATCGGTTTTTCTTTACAACCTTTTATGTATGTAGCATAATTTCATGAATATTACGAAAGTATCATTTTTTTGCACAAAATTTATCACAAATTGGTACTAATTATTAGTATAATCAGTTTATTTGAGACATGTAATTAAAAAATATATTTGATATTCTGTCTAGCTTAAATAAAAAAAAAAAAAGCGAAAATGTTTCGGGTGTTTTGATATTTATCAAGTACAACGTCAGCAACAACGATTATTCGTTACAGAGCACTCTTGATATAAAATTGTACATTTTATTTTCGCTTTTTGTAAATCTAATAATTTCTATAAGCAAAAAATATTCATTTTTAGTTAAGTATATGCCATTTTTATATTTCTTTTAAGTACATTATATTATTTTCTGTAAAATCACGTTATTACTTTGAATGTGACAACTTTCACAATGTTATTTCTTAACTTTAAAAGTATTTTTCATTTCTAAAACTGCATTCGCTTATTTACAGTTATCGACGTACTGCGTCATGTGAAAAACGAATCCTGGTAGATGTAAGCTCTCGAAGAAATTTATTATTACGACGAAAGATAGTAGGATGAATAATTCTTAATTCATCTATTCCACATAAATTCAAGGATTTATTTATTCATACGATGATAAATTGGAGCCAAATGAACAAAACTTACTGGCTCACAATAGTAAACTACTAAAATTACGTATTCAATATCGGATATTTTCATTCTAGACTTTCCCTGAATGATTGTCTTGAAGTGCGGAGGCTCTTTCATAAGCCTTAATCCAAAAATTGGTACGTTCCGGGTTTGGATCTTCGGCAAGCTCCGTATCCCATCCAGAGATATTCAAGTAATGGAATTTTTCAGTCGTCACAGGCTTCCAATTCAACGGATCACCAGCCGGGGTTGGCTCCCTAAGAGATAAATGAAAGATTATTTAATATAACGAAATCGCGCTTCATGAAAGTCGAAATGATTCCGCTCACCCATATTTTGCGAAGTTAGTCCACAGGCGAGTCATAGTATGAATCATGTGATGTTCGCTCGAACCGTTTATCGGGGCCCTCCAGAATAGTAGCTTGAGATGAAACAAATATCCGAGTTCGTCGCCGTGCACTGCACCTAATGTATATGTTTTTATATCCAAAAATGAACTCTCACGTCAGAATGAATTAATTCTCTGCTATCCATGATTACTATAGATTCGACGTTAAACTTACCGCTACTGTTGCCGTTTGAGAAAATTTTGTAGAGATTCATATTGCCGGTATATGAGAAAACATAGAAATAGATTGGACTATTGTTCGATTTGAGATGTAATTTCGTTGCTTTTATCGCATCGGTATAAAAATAAGTATCCGAGTGAAGCTGTAATCAAACGAAAAGTTGAGAATGAACTATCACTCGTCCACTTCGTATAATTGATCGTGACAAAGATATAAATTATACCGACGTTTGCAAGATTGCTGATATTCTCATTGGCGATTGGTTTCTCGTCGAAGTAAAACTTGTGAATCAATTTGGCCAGGTCATTTCTGATCAACTTGTTCTTAATATCTCTAGGAACATAGCGTTCGGTATCTTGAATCTCTGCGTTGAACGTTTCCAGTGTTATAGATGCTGAAATTTCTCATTATTAGATCTTGGTCACTGTGTGTCCAAAATTCATAAGACACAATTGCTTACGATTCAGAAAGAAGAAACCTTCATCATTCGTGCAGCCTATAATGTAAGGAACTTTATTGAAATTCCCAGACTCCAACATTTGCAAGGGAGAATCTGGCAAGAAGATTTCTTCCGGCTTAACACCTTTTTCTACCGTTGGAACGAACAGACACGGAATGCCTAGTCTCGCCTCCTGTGATCGCCAAAGAATCACGAATACAATGAATAGCTTATAAGGATGCTTATATACATTACCCCGACTTTCCCTGAATTGTTTATCGCAGTTATTCAATATCTCTACCATATAGAATGAGATAACATGTTACCGCTGCAGTCATAAGAGTTTGCTGTGCCCTGACGATGTCTTCGGGCGATGCGCCCTCCAGGTACTCCAAGGCCCTGGCCTTATCGCCCGCTATATTCTTGGCCCCTAATGCTTCAGCCAGCCTGAGGGTGAGTTCAATTCCATTTTCTGATGAAGCCCAAGTACTCACTGCTAATCCGCTCTGCATAATGGCTTTTGCGAAAAGACCTGGAGAGAATTATTGAACTAAAATTTAGCGTCCCCTCTGAATTTTGGGAGAAACTTACCCTTTGACATAGGAGATAGAATATGATAATGCACACAGGCAGCGCCCGAACTTCCCCCAAAGATAGTAACGTTATCAGGGTCACCACCAAACTTTGCTATATTCCTACGAACCCAGCGCAACGCGGCTACTTGATCTTTCAAGCCAGCGTTTCCTGGCGCACCGTCGTCTTCTGTGGTCAAAAATCCTGTACAAATTCAAAAAATCTTTGTCACAGCGGGACGTCGCTTACAGAGAGATGATGATGATGGATGAATGTTTCTTCGACATACCGCCGTGGCTTTTCCGCAGGCTATACGTGGCTCTCTGAATTTTATGAAGGGGGACTCGTACAGCTCTTCCAAAGAGTGAAAAAATAGTGGAAACTCCACTTCAAGAGAGTGAGTTCTTATTCTTTTTAGTAGCGGATTCAAAAATGGCACGATTTTTACTCTAGAAGAGCCAATTTTAGCTCTAAAAAATTTGGAGAGTGCAGTTAGATACGCACCAAGCGCGCCGAGGCGGTAATTGATCGTGACCAGGACAGTGCCAGCTTCCATGAAGTAGTCAGGACCATAAATTAAATCGTCGCCAGAACTTAGCATGAACAATCCTCCGTGAATGAAAACCATAACAGGCAGACGTCGTTCAGCCCCTAGAGACGGAGTGTAAACGTTCAAGAAAAGGCAGTCCTCTTTGCCCTGCAAAATCTCGAAGAACAAAAGTATTTGCGGACACACTTCTCCGTGAGACACAGCATCCCTAACTCCCGCCCATGCCGCTTCCTCTCGTGGTCCCTGATAAATATTTACATCGTAAATATCGTAATAATTTTATGATATGTATTTCTTACTATCGCATCGAGCATGGTGATGAAACGATAGTAACAGAATTTTACAGAATTTGCAGATTTGACTGAAGTCTGACCAATGATTTAACATCATTACTCGTATTTATATCTCCAATTTTTATCACGTGCATTAGCTCAAAATCTATTTCATAGTTACTCACCTTAAATCTGAACTCGTCCAGTGGAGGCTTAGCGTAGGGAATCCCTTTGAAACTGAAATAACTCTCGCCTCCCCAAGTGCTAGCATTTAGGCCACGTAAAATACCCTTGTCGATTTCAACCAGAACAAAACCGTATGTCAAAACATAATTGTAGATATAGATGTAGCTCATTGCGATCGAAGCAATCGCCATATTCACCAGCATGATGACTGAGTTTCATTAACTATTCCGTGCCTTACTGCTGAGAGCTAGCGCTGAGATTATTTGATATTATCGAGACCTTGCCTTGCGATTTTAAGTATAGTAATTTGTATATGACTATATTTGTTGCTATTCTGTCAAGTGTACAAGTATTAATTGGAATTTGCTTACTTGATAGAAAAAAGTATTAAGCTAGGAAAAAGTATTGTTATCTGCGTAGCTTAGATAGCTCAAGCTAATAGGATGATATTATACACATGCTCTTATCATGAAAACTTAATTTCTTAGTCAATGAATTATTACCAGCTAATATTATTGATGTTTGTCAAATTCCTCATTTATAAATTTTGCAAATATCTTTATTGTAAAAAATGTTTTTTTTTCTAATTGTTTGAAAAAAAAAAAACGAATGATCATGGTTTTAACGAAAATCCTTAAAAAGCAACAGTGACTCTGGTCTACCGATCAGGGGCATTGCAACAGTCATCCTGCGGGATATACTCCAGACGTAATTTTTGCATGTCAGAGTAGAGGGGGAATATTTCTAACTATTAGAGTAATTTATTTTTGCATGCCTACTCATTTTTTGTATAAGGCTTTGAACGGAAAGAATTATAAAGACATTGAATAATAACGATAATAATTTCACTATATTATTTTTTTATTGAAATTTTGAAGTTCTTACATGCTATTTAAATCATACCTTGTAAGTCGAAATTGAATCTCTGTATAGTTTTACTTCGAAGTCTGTAAAGATAATAATATAGACTGTAATTGAGTAAAATCGTAATATATTCTAATATTTGAAAGTTCGGATAGTTAATCAATTCAAAAAACAGGTTCCTACGGCCTATTGATTAAAATTCATGTTATTCATTTCTTGTTTATTACATGTCAAATACCAGATATTGAATGTATATCGAATCCTACATATCAAAATGTCAAACGTAACATTATTGTGTTATAATACGTAAAAAAAAAGGTTGCAGTAAATCTAATTTGCTGAAATAAATTTACTCAGCGTTGAGTGCTCTTTGCTATTTGTTCCTTGAGCACCAAAATACTCTGCCTCTGTTCTGGCGGCAGCTTAGCAATCTGGTCATCCGACAACTGTAATACTTGCATGATCAGTGCCGCCTGTAACATTTTAAAACAACAAGCCGAATCAATATATAAATATGTACATGGCAATTAATTTCAATGATACCTTCAATTCAGAGTAGGCTGTAAAACACTCAACAGTCCAACAACAACGGTTTCGTTATCTTAGAAACAACAGGACGTACCTTCTCTTGGTCAGATGCACCACTGGGAATATTACCAGCCGGTGACATGCCTGCCATTAATCTTGACGTTGCAGTACAAGGGGCCGAGAGAGTCAGCGGATTAACAGGATTTATACCACTTGTAGTGGGAGGAGGTACCGGTGTTGCTACACTTGGTCTTGGTGTCGCAGATGTAGCCCCAGGAGCTGGTGCTATGAAATGAAATTGTAAAGTGTTATTTTTGAAGAAAGAAAATCATTCAATACGAGCCTTTACTCCATCGAAATTTTCTAAAAGACGTTATCTGACAAAATGGCTCAACTTTCGACTCTGTTGAGAGTTTTTGAACAAAGGCAGCCAAATTAAACTTATGAAATCAGTTTTAATACGTATTTTAAACCCTGTTTTGTTTCGCAACAAGATCTATGCTTTAGGCAAAAACAAGACCTATGCTTTAGGCGAAAACAAGATCTATGCTTCAGGAGAAAACTCACGATTTATTTTCGCGACTCTGGGATCAGCTGGCATCCTTGGGTCACGTGGATCTCGTGTTTCTCGTCCAAATCTATCCGATCTTGGATCGCGTCCGAAACTAGAATTGATAATAAAATTAATAACTGATAATTTCTGGGTATGCTACATCAACTACAAATATAATAGTAACACCTCTCGATACCCTCCGCAGGAAGAGTGCTGTAAAAGAATCACAAATCAGGTATTATTTACATTTCATATCGATTAGAATGCTATAATTCATATACTAACGGTTCAGGAAGACTAAAGCTCGGCGGTGCAGCTCTTGGATCAGATGACGGCGCAATAACTGGAGCACTAACTGGAGCAGGCACAGCTTGAGGCGGTCCTCGCAGGTCTTGATCCATTCTTGCCAATCTAGGATCAATTTGTCTATCCAATGTACGCAGATCTACGTCCTGCCCTATAATATTACAAGTCAAAAAATTAGAATCATAAACACATTTCAATCATCATTTCAACAGCAGTGAAAATAATTTACCAGCAAAGATAGGAGCAGGTGGATTTACTGGCGTTGGAGTCGACCTTGGAGTCCAAGGTTCCTCAATCCTAGGGACTATAGGATGAAGCGGAGGTTTATCAGTGGGTAAAATAACGCCTGGTATAGGATTAGCTTTGTGAAGCATATTGACTGCAGTTTGAGGGTCGACGATTCTCATAACGACTTGTGCTTGAAGTAAAGCGTAAGCGAGTTGTGGATTTTGTAGTAACATTTGTCTTGCTTCGTTTGGATTATTCTGTACACATAATTTCATCTGTTTCATAAGTTCAAACATTTGTTCTGGGGGCAGAGAAGCAACAGCTTTGCTTATAGCCTCTGGCGCTTTGTCAGCTTGGACTGCCTCGCCGTAAGGATTTTCAGTGTTTTGTCCCTGAAGAAGACTCTGCATTTCCATACGACTTTTTTCTGTACAAGCATTGTCTACTCTCAATGTTCTACCACCTATTTCATAGCCGTTTAAATTACGCATTGCGCTAAGGGCAGTTTCCTGATCTTTGTACTCGCAGAATCCATAGCCCTTAGGTTTTCCAGTCTCTCGGTCAAAAACGAGCCTAAAAAATTGGTTGTTTCAAGTTATTTGGCTATTTGTTTATATTTTTTTTTTTTTTGTCTTTCAAATTCTTAAGAATTATTACGATCGGATTATCTCGAATCAAAATCTATCACGGTTTGGAATACAATAGTTCGATATGTTATTAAGGTTATTTACAAAATTATGAGGTTAGGAAAAATGAAAGAAAAATATGTTAGTATTTACTTGAACGATAGAACGGGCCCAACTTCGCTGAATATATCCTTTAAATTTTCCTCCGTTGCTTCATAGGGGATATTCCCGACTGAAAAATTGAAATAATTAAAAGTTTGAATTGTAGGTTATTGTATTGATAAATAATTACCGAATACACTCCGCATTGACTTATCCATCAGGGATTGATCCGAAATAGTTGAATTACTCATTTTTCGGCCGTTTGTTTATACCCCCCCGACTTTTGTTTATTATTTAAGAAAAGAATCTATCAAACTATTGTTCCATTCAACACAATAATGTGTTTTCACTTTTCAGTTGTGAAAATTATCTAGACGCGTGCACACCTATCACATTGGCGTGCGCGGTGATAGATTGTATTGCCATCTCGCAGTTGAATAGACGAACTATTATTGCCGCAAAATTTGATGCGCCTTGGCACATGCAACCCGCATCCCATTAATGTGATTTCTAACTTGAGATTGTATGTAATAAGGCGGCCATAATTGTCTTCTAGCGTATATCAACTATCACAGCGATTAGAAATGTAGGTGATCCTTTTTGGATCGCGCAAGTTGACACCTGACGGAAAAGTTGTCGCAGAAGAAACAATGTACTCATCGATGATGAAAAAATCTTCCCATCTAATTTTTAGAGAAATTCATTGAATGATGATGATATTATACTATGTATCTTTCTGTTACAGTTGACTGCACTTCTATGAAAGTCCAACTGATACAACTCATAGTCTTTGTAAAACTAGTTACACCTATTAGCTAGTGAATCATTGTAGTTGGGATGTAGTTTAGATTATGATAATTTTTATGCCAGAAAGCAAACAAATATTCGATCAATTGGAATACGTAGAATAATTATGTTAAACGAACAATTATATTGTATCGATTCTGCATCAATAAATTCCCAGATATACCAATAATTATCGATTACTATAATCAATCGCTTCGTTATTTTCCATCTTCCTCTTTCTGCGATATGGTTAGCTACGTGCACATGCATATGGTATACTGTAGCTGTTTCCTGCCAAAATTTCAGCACACCTCTTCGGGTCAAATGCTCTGGTGCTACCAGAAGCATTTATTGACTTAAAATTATTCTAACTCCGAATAATGCTCGGTATCAGGAGAGCATCTGATGCGAGGAGGTGTGTTAAAATTTTTGGTGGAGGAGAAGAGTAGTGTATAGATATAGGCATGCATACGCTGCTTCATGCACGTCCCTATATGATTCATGTATACTAGCTATTTCCGCAGTTTTTTAAATTTTAACTCGAAAAATACTCCTGGTATCAGGAGAACATCTGACCCGAGGAGGTGTTCCAAAATTTTTGGAGGGGGAAAAGAGTAGTGTATGTATATAGGCATGCATACGCTGCTTCATGCACGTCCCTATATGATTCATGTATACTAGCTATTTCCGCAGCTTTTTAAATTTTAACTCGAAAAATGCTCCTGGTATCAGGAGAACATCTGACCCGAGGAGGTGTTCCAAAATTTTTGGAGGGGGAAAAAAGTAGTGTATGTATATAGGCATGCATGCGCTGCTTCATGCACGTCCCTATATGATTCATGTATACTAGCTATTTCCGCAGTTTTTCAAATTTTAACTCGAAAAATACTCCTGGTATCAGGAGAACATCTGACCCGAGGAGGTGTTCCAAAATTTCTGGTGGGGGGAAAGAGTAGTGTATGTATATAGGCATGCATATACTGCTTCATGCACGTCCCTATATGATTCATGTATACTAGCTATTTCCGCAGTTTTTCAAATTTTAACTCGAAAAATACTCCTGGTATCAGGAGAACATCTGACCCGAGGAGGTGTTCCAAAATTTCTGGTGGGGGGAAAGAGTAGTGTATGTATATAGGCATGCATATACTGCTTCATGCACGTCCCTATATGATTCATGTATACTAGCTATTTCCGCAGTTTTTCAAATTTTAATTCGAAAAATACTCCTGGTATCAGGAGAACATCTGACCCGAGGAGGTGTTCCAAAATTTCTGGTGGGGGGAAAGAGTAGTGTATGTATATAGGCATGCATACGCTGCTTCATGCACGTCCCTATATGATTCATGTATACTAGCTATTTCCGCAGTTTTTTAAATTTTAACTCGAAAAATACTCCTGGTATCAGGAGAACATCTGACCCGAGGAGGTGTTCCAAAATTTTTGGAGGGGGAAAAAAGTAGTGTATGTATATAGGCATGCATGCGCTGCTTCATGCACGTCCCTATATGATTCATGTATACTAGCTATTTCCGCAGTTTTTCAAATTTTAACTCGAAAAATACTCCTGGTATCAGGAGAACATCTGACCCGAGGAGGTGTTCCAAAATTTCTGGTGGGGGGAAAGAGTAGTGTATGTATATAGGCATGCATACGCTGCTTCATGCACGTCCCTATATGATTCATGTATACTAGCTATTTCCGCAGTTTTTCAAATTTTAACTCGAAAAATACTCCTGGTATCAGGAGAACATCTGACCCGAGGAGGTGTTCCGAAATTTCTGGTGGGGGGAAAGAGTAGTGTATGTATATAGGCATGCATACGCTGCTTCATGCACGTCCCTATATGATTCATGTATACTAGCTATTTCCGCAGTTTTTCAAATTTTAACTCGAAAAATACTCCTGGTATCAGGAGAACATCTGACCCGAGGAGGTGTTCCAAAATTTCTGGTGGGGGGAAAGAGTAGTGTATGTATATAGGCATGCATACGCTGCTTCATGCACGTCCCTATATGATTCATGTATACTAGCTATTTCCGCAGTTTTTCAAATTTTAACTCGAAAAATACTCCTGGTATCAGGAGAACATCTGACCCGAGGAGGTGTTCCAAAATTTCTGGTGGGGGGAAAGAGTAGTGTATGTATATAGGCATGCATACACTGCTTCATGCACGTCCCTATATGATTCATGTATACTAGCTATTTCCGCAGTTTTTCAAATTTTAACTCGAAAAATACTCCTGGTATCAGGAGAACATCTGACCCGAGGAGGTGTTCCGAAATTTCTGGTGGGGGGAAAGAGTAGTGTATGTATATAGGCATGCATACGCTGCTTCATGCACGTCCCTATATGATTCATGTATACTAGCTATTTCCGCAGTTTTTCAAATTTTAACTCGAAAAATACTCCTGGTATCAGGAGAACATCTGACCCGAGGAGGTGTTCCAAAATTTCTGGTGGGGGGAAAGAGTAGTGTATGTATATAGGCATGCATACGCTGCTTCATGCACGTCCCTATATGATTCATGTATACTAGCTATTTCCGCAGTTTTTCAAATTTTAACTCGAAAAATACTCCTGGTATCAGGAGAACATCTGACCCGAGGAGGTGTTCCGAAATTTCTGGTGGGGGGAAAGAGTAGTGTATGTATATAGGCATGCATACGCTGCTTCATGCACGTCCCTATATGATTCATGTATACTAGCTATTTCCGCAGTTTTTCAAATTTTAACTCGAAAAATACTCCTGGTATCAGGAGAACATCTGACCCGAGGAGGTGTTCCAAAATTTTTGGAGGGGGAAAAGAGTAGTGTATGTATATAGGCATGCATACGCTGCTTCATGCACGTCCCTATATGATTCATGTATACTAGCTATTTCCGCAGTTTTTTAAATTTTAACTCGAAAAATACTCCTGGTATCAGGAGAACATCTGACCCGAGGAGGTGTTCCAAAATTTCTGGTGGAGGGAAAGAGTAGTGTATGTATATAGGCATGCATACGCTGCTTCATGCACGTCCCTATATGATTCATGTATACTAGCTATTTCCGCAGTTTTTTAAATTTGAACTCGAAAAATACTCCTGGTATCAGGAGAACATCTGACCCGAGGAGGTGTTCCAAAATTTCTGGTGGGGGGAAAGAGTAGTGTATGTATATAGGCATGCATACGCTGCTTCATGCACGTCCCTATATGATTCATGTATACTAGCTATTTCCGCAGTTTTTCAAATTTTAACTCGAAAAATACTCCTGGTATCAGGAGAACATCTGACCCGAGGAGGTGTTCCAAAATTTCTGGTGGGGGGAAAGAGTAGTGTATGTATATAGGCATGCATACGCTGCTTCATGCACGTCCCTATATGATTCATGTATACTAGCTATTTCCGCAGTTTTTCAAATTTTAACTCGAAAAATACTCCTGGTATCAGGAGAACATCTGACCCGAGGAGGTGTTCCGAAATTTCTGGTGGGGGGAAAGAGTAGTGTATGTATATAGGCATGCATACGCTGCTTCATGCACGTCCCTATATGATTCATGTATACTAGCTATTTCCGCAGTTTTTTAAATTTTAACTCGAAAAATACTCCTGGTATCAGGAGAACATCTGACCCGAGGAGGTGTTCCAAAATTTCTGGTGGGGGGAAAGAGTAGTGTATGTATATAGGCATGCATACGCTGCTTCATGCACGTCCCTATATGATTCATGTATACTAGCTATTTCCGCAGTTTTTCAAATTTTAACTCGAAAAATACTCCTGGTATCAGGAGAACATCTGACCCGAGGAGGTGTTCCGAAATTTCTGGTGGGGGGAAAGAGTAGTGTATGTATATAGGCATGCATACGCTGCTTCATGCACGTCCCTATATGATTCATGTATACTAGCTATTTCCGCAGTTTTTCAAATTTTAACTCGAAAAATACTCCTGGTATCAGGAGAACATCTGACCCGAGGAGGTGTTCCGAAATTTCTGGTGGGGGGAAAGAGTAGTGTATGTATATAGGCATGCATACGCTGCTTCATGCACGTCCCTATATGATTCATGTATACTAGCTATTTCCGCAGTTTTTCAAATTTTAACTCGAAAAATACTCCTGGTATCAGGAGAACATCTGACCCGAGGAGGTGTTCCAAAATTTCTGGTGGGGGGAAAGAGTAGTGTATGTATATAGGCATGCATACGCTGCTTCATGCACGTCCCTATATGATTCATGTATACTAGCTATTTCCGCAGTTTTTCAAATTTTAACTCGAAAAATACTCCTGGTATCAGGAGAACATCTGACCCGAGGAGGTGTTCCAAAATTTTTGGAGGGGGAAAAGAGTAGTGTATGTATATAGGCATGCATACGCTGCTTCATGCACGTCCCTATATGATTCATGTATACTAGCTATTTCCGCAGTTTTTTAAATTTTAACTCGAAAAATACTCCTGGTATCAGGAGAACATCTGACCCGAGGAGGTGTTCCAAAATTTCTGGTGGGGGGAAAGAGTAGTGTATGTATATAGGCATGCATACGCTGCTTCATGCACGTCCCTATATGATTCATGTATACTAGCTATTTCCGCAGTTTTTCAAATTTTAACTCGAAAAATACTCCTGGTATCAGGAGAACATCTGACCCGAGGAGGTGTTCCGAAATTTCTGGTGGGGGGAAAGAGTAGTGTATGTATATAGGCATGCATACGCTGCTTCATGCACGTCCCTATATGATTCATGTATACTAGCTATTTCCGCAGTTTTTCAAATTTTAACTCGAAAAATACTCCTGGTATCAGGAGAACATCTGACCCGAGGAGGTGTTCCAAAATTTTTGGAGGGGGAAAAGAGTAGTGTATGTATATAGGCATGCATACGCTGCTTCATGCACGTCCCTATATGATTCATGTATACTAGCTATTTCCGCAGTTTTTTAAATTTTAACTCGAAAAATACTCCTGGTATCAGGAGAACATCTGACCCGAGGAGGTGTTCCAAAATTTCTGGTGGGGGGAAAGAGTAGTGTATGTATATAGGCATGCATACGCTGCTTCATGCACGTCCCTATATGATTCATGTATACTAGCTATTTCCGCAGTTTTTTAAATTTTAACTCGAAAAATACTCCTGGTATCAGGAGAACATCTGACCCGAGGAGGTGTTCCAAAATTTCTGGTGGGGGGAAAGAGTAGTGTATGTATATAGGCATGCATACGCTGCTTCATGCACGTCCCTATATGATTCATGTATACTAGCTATTTCCGCAGTTTTTCAAATTTTAACTCGAAAAATACTCCTGGTATCAGGAGAACATCTGACCCGAGGAGGTGTTCCGAAATTTCTGGTGGGGGGAAAGAGTAGTGTATGTATATAGGCATGCATACGCTGCTTCATGCACGTCCCTATATGATTCATGTATACTAGCTATTTCCGCAGTTTTTCAAATTTTAACTCGAAAAATACTCCTGGTATCAGGAGAACATCTGACCCGAGGAGGTGTTCCGAAATTTCTGGTGGGGGGAAAGAGTAGTGTATGTATATAGGCATGCATACGCTGCTTCATGCACGTCCCTATATGATTCATGTATACTAGCTATTTCCGCAGTTTTTCAAATTTTAACTCGAAAAATACTCCTGGTATCAGGAGAACATCTGACCCGAGGAGGTGTTCCAAAATTTCTGGTGGGGGGAAAGGGTAGTGTATGTATATAGGCATGCATACGCTGCTTCATGCACGTCCCTATATGATTCATGTATACTAGCTATTTCCGCAGTTTTTCAAATTTTAACTCGAAAAATACTCCTGGTATCAGGAGAACATCTGACCCGAGGAGGTGTTCCAAAATTTCTGGTGGGGGGAAAGAGTAGTGTATGTATATAGGCATGCATACGCTGCTTCATGCACGTCCCTATATGATTCATGTATACTAGCTATTTCCGCAGTTTTTCAAATTTTAACTCGAAAAATACTCCTGGTATCAGGAGAACATCTGACCCGAGGAGGTGTTCCAAAATTTCTGGTGGGGGGAAAGAGTAGTGTATGTATATAGGCATGCATACGCTGCTTCATGCACGTCCCTATATGATTCATGTATACTAGCTATTTCCGCAGTTTTTCAAATTTTAACTCGAAAAATACTCCTGGTATCAGGAGAACATCTGACCCGAGGAGGTGTTCCAAAATTTCTGGTGGGGGGAAAGAGTAGTGTATGTATATAGGCATGCATACGCTGCTTCATGCACGTCCCTATATGATTCATGTATACTAGCTATTTCCGCAGTTTTTCAAATTTTAACTCGAAAAATACTCCTAGTATCAGGAGAACATCTGACCCGAGGAGGTGTTCCAAAATTTCTGGTGGGGGGAAAGAGTAGTGTATGTATATAGGCATGCATACGCTGCTTCATGCACGTCCCTATATGATTCATGTATACTAGCTATTTCCGCAGTTTTTCAAATTTTAACTCGAAAAATACTCCTGGTATCAGGAGAACATCTGACCCGAGGAGGTGTTCCGAAATTTCTGGTGGGGGGAAAGAGTAGTGTATGTATATAGGCATGCATACGCTGCTTCATGCACGTCCCTATATGATTCATGTATACTAGCTATTTCCGCAGTTTTTCAAATTTTAACTCGAAAAATACTCCTGGTATCAGGAGAACATCTGACCCGAGGAGGTGTTCCGAAATTTCTGGTGGGGGGAAAGAGTAGTGTATGTATATAGGCATGCATACGCTGCTTCATGCACGTCCCTATATGATTCATGTATACTAGCTATTTCCGCAGTTTTTCAAATTTTAACTCGAAAAATACTCCTGGTATCAGGAGAACATCTGACCCGAGGAGGTGTTCCAAAATTTCTGGTGGGGGGAAAGAGTAGTGTATGTATATAGGCATGCATACGCTGCTTCATGCACGTCCCTATATGATTCATGTATACTAGCTATTTCCGCAGTTTTTCAAATTTTAACTCGAAAAATACTCCTGGTATCAGGAGAACATCTGACCCGAGGAGGTGTTCCAAAATTTTTGGAGGGGGAAAAGAGTAGTGTATGTATATAGGCATGCATACGCTGCTTCATGCACGTCCCTATATGATTCATGTATACTAGCTATTTCCGCAGTTTTTTAAATTTTAACTCGAAAAATACTCCTGGTATCAGGAGAACATCTGACCCGAGGAGGTGTTCCAAAATTTCTGGTGGGGGGAAAGAGTAGTGTATGTATATAGGCATGCATACGCTGCTTCATGCACGTCCCTATATGATTCATGTATACTAGCTATTTCCGCAGTTTTTTAAATTTTAACTCGAAAAATACTCCTGGTATCAGGAGAACATCTGACCCGAGGAGGTGTTCCAAAATTTCTGGTGGGGGGAAAGAGTAGTGTATGTATATAGGCATGCATACGCTGCTTCATGCACGTCCCTATATGATTCATGTATACTAGCTATTTCCGCAGTTTTTTAAATTTTAACTCGAAAAATACTCCTGGTATCAGGAGAACATCTGACCCGAGGAGGTGTTCCAAAATTTCTGGTGGGGGGAAAGAGTAGTGTATGTATATAGGCATGCATACGCTGCTTCATGCACGTCCCTATATGATTCATGTATACTAGCTATTTCCGCAGTTTTTTAAATTTTAACTCGAAAAATACTCCTGGTATCAGGAGAACATCTGACCCGAGGAGGTGTTCCAAAATTTCTGGTGGGGGGAAAGAGTAGTGTATGTATATAGGCATGCATACGCTGCTTCATGCACGTCCCTATATGATTCATGTATACTAGCTATTTCCGCAGTTTTTTAAATTTTAACTCGAAAAATACTCCTGGTATCAGGAGAACATCTGACCCGAGGAGGTGTTCCGAAATTTCTGGTGGGGGGAAAGAGTAGTGTATGTATATAGGCATGCATACGCTGCTTCATGCACGTCCCTATATGATTCATGTATACTAGCTATTTCCGCAGTTTTTCAAATTTTAACTCGAAAAATACTCCTGGTATCAGGAGAACATCTGACCCGAGGAGGTGTTCCGAAATTTCTGGTGGGGGGAAAGAGTAGTGTATGTATATAGGCATGCATACGCTGCTTCATGCACGTCCCTATATGATTCATGTATACTAGCTATTTCCGCAGTTTTTCAAATTTTAACTCGAAAAATACTCCTGGTATCAGGAGAACATCTGACCCGAGGAGGTGTTCCGAAATTTCTGGTGGGGGGAAAGAGTAGTGTATGTATATAGGCATGCATACGCTGCTTCATGCACGTCCCTATATGATTCATGTATACTAGCTATTTCCGCAGTTTTTCAAATTTTAACTCGAAAAATACTCCTGGTATCAGGAGAACATCTGACCCGAGGAGGTGTTCCAAAATTTCTGGTGGGGGGAAAGAGTAGTGTATGTATATAGGCATGCATACGCTGCTTCATGCACGTCCCTATATGATTCATGTATACTAGCTATTTCCGCAGTTTTTCAAATTTTAACTCGAAAAATACTCCTGGTATCAGGAGAACATCTGACCCGAGGAGGTGTTCCGAAATTTCTGGTGGGGGGAAAGAGTAGTGTATGTATATAGGCATGCGTACGCTGCTTCATGCACGTCCCTATATGATTCATGTATACTAGCTATTTCCGCAGTTTTTTAAATTTTAACTCGAAAAATACTCCTGGTATCAGGAGAACATCTGACCCGAGGAGGTGTTCCAAAATTTCTGGTGGGGGGAAAGAGTAGTGTATGTATATAGGCATGCATACGCTGCTTCATGCACGTCCCTATATGATTCATGTATACTAGCTATTTCCGCAGTTTTTCAAATTTTAACTCGAAAAATACTCCTGGTATCAGGAGAACATCTGACCCGAGGAGGTGTTCCGAAATTTCTGGTGGGGGGAAAGAGTAGTGTATGTATATAGGCATGCATACGCTGCTTCATGCACGTCCCTATATGATTCATGTATACTAGCTATTTCCGCAGTTTTTCAAATTTTAACTCGAAAAATACTCCTGGTATCAGGAGAACATCTGACCCGAGGAGGTGTTCCAAAATTTCTGGTGGGGGGAAAGAGTAGTGTATGTATATAGGCATGCATACGCTGCTTCATGCACGTCCCTATATGATTCATGTATACTAGCTATTTCCGCAGTTTTTCAAATTTTAACTCGAAAAATACTCCTGGTATCAGGAGAACATCTGACCCGAGGAGGTGTTCCAAAATTTCTGGTGGGGGGAAAGAGTAGTGTATGTATATAGGCATGCGTACGCTGCTTCATGCACGTCCCTATATGATTCATGTATACTAGCTATTTCCGCAGTTTTTTAAATTTTAACTCGAAAAATACTCCTGGTATCAGGAGAACATCTGACCCGAGGAGGTGTTCCAAAATTTCTGGTGGGGGGAAAGAGTAGTGTATGTATATAGGCATGCATACGCTGCTTCATGCACGTCCCTATATGATTCATGTATACTAGCTATTTCCGCAGTTTTTCAAATTTTAACTCGAAAAATACTCCTGGTATCAGGAGAACATCTGACCCGAGGAGGTGTTCCGAAATTTCTGGTGGGGGGAAAGAGTAGTGTATGTATATAGGCATGCATACGCTGCTTCATGCACGTCCCTATATGATTCATGTATACTAGCTATTTCCGCAGTTTTTCAAATTTTAACTCGAAAAATACTCCTGGTATCAGGAGAACATCTGACCCGAGGAGGTGTTCCAAAATTTCTGGTGGGGGGAAAGGGTAGTGTATGTATATAGGCATGCATACGCTGCTTCATGCACGTCCCTATATGATTCATGTATACTAGCTATTTCCGCAGTTTTTCAAATTTTAACTCGAAAAATACTCCTGGTATCAGGAGAACATCTGACCCGAGGAGGTGTTCCAAAATTTCTGGTGGGGGGAAAGAGTAGTGTATGTATATAGGCATGCATACGCTGCTTCATGCACGTCCCTATATGATTCATGTATACTAGCTATTTCCGCAGTTTTTCAAATTTTAACTCGAAAAATACTCCTGGTATCAGGAGAACATCTGACCCGAGGAGGTGTTCCAAAATTTCTGGTGGGGGGAAAGAGTAGTGTATGTATATAGGCATGCATACGCTGCTTCATGCACGTCCCTATATGATTCATGTATACTAGCTATTTCCGCAGTTTTTCAAATTTTAACTCGAAAAATACTCCTGGTATCAGGAGAACATCTGACCCGAGGAGGTGTTCCGAAATTTCTGGTGGGGGGAAAGAGTAGTGTATGTATATAGGCATGCATACGCTGCTTCATGCACGTCCCTATATGATTCATGTATACTAGCTATTTCCGCAGTTTTTCAAATTTTAACTCGAAAAATACTCCTGGTATCAGGAGAACATCTGACCCGAGGAGGTGTTCCAAAATTTCTGGTGGGGGGAAAGAGTAGTGTATGTATATAGGCATGCATACGCTGCTTCATGCACGTCCCTATATGATTCATGTATACTAGCTATTTCCGCAGTTTTTCAAATTTTAACTCGAAAAATACTCCTGGTATCAGGAGAACATCTGACCCGAGGAGGTGTTCCAAAATTTCTGGTGGGGGGAAAGAGTAGTGTATGTATATAGGCATGCATACGCTGCTTCATGCACGTCCCTATATGATTCATGTATACTAGCTATTTCCGCAGTTTTTCAAATTTTAACTCGAAAAATACTCCTGGTATCAGGAGAACATCTGACCCGAGGAGGTGTTCCAAAATTTCTGGTGGGGGGAAAGAGTAGTGTATGTATATAGGCATGCATACGCTGCTTCATGCACGTCCCTATATGATTCATGTATACTAGCTATTTCCGCAGTTTTTTAAATTTTAACTCGAAAAATACTCCTGGTATCAGGAGAACATCTGACCCGAGGAGGTGTTCCAAAATTTCTGGTGGGGGGAAAGAGTAGTGTATGTATATAGGCATGCATACGCTGCTTCATGCACGTCCCTATATGATTCATGTATACTAGCTATTTCCGCAGTTTTTCAAATTTTAACTCGAAAAATACTCCTGGTATCAGGAGAACATCTGACCCGAGGAGGTGTTCCGAAATTTCTGGTGGGGGGAAAGAGTAGTGTATGTATATAGGCATGCATACGCTGCTTCATGCACGTCCCTATATGATTCATGTATACTAGCTATTTCCGCAGTTTTTCAAATTTTAACTCGAAAAATACTCCTGGTATCAGGAGAACATCTGACCCGAGGAGGTGTTCCAAAATTTCTGGTGGGGGGAAAGAGTAGTGTATGTATATAGGCATGCGTACGCTGCTTCATGCACGTCCCTATATGATTCATGTATACTAGCTATTTCCGCAGTTTTTTAAATTTTAACTCGAAAAATACTCCTGGTATCAGGAGAACATCTGACCCGAGGAGGTGTTCCAAAATTTCTGGTGGGGGGAAAGAGTAGTGTATGTATATAGGCATGCATACGCTGCTTCATGCACGTCCCTATATGATTCATGTATACTAGCTATTTCCGCAGTTTTTCAAATTTTAACTCGAAAAATACTCCTGGTATCAGGAGAACATCTGACCCGAGGAGGTGTTCCGAAATTTCTGGTGGGGGGAAAGAGTAGTGTATGTATATAGGCATGCATACGCTGCTTCATGCACGTCCCTATATGATTCATGTATACTAGCTATTTCCGCAGTTTTTCAAATTTTAACTCGAAAAATACTCCTGGTATCAGGAGAACATCTGACCCGAGGAGGTGTTCCAAAATTTCTGGTGGGGGGAAAGAGTAGTGTATGTATATAGGCATGCATACGCTGCTTCATGCACGTCCCTATATGATTCATGTATACTAGCTATTTCCGCAGTTTTTTAAATTTTAACTCGAAAAATACTCCTGGTATCAGGAGAACATCTGACCCGAGGAGGTGTTCCAAAATTTCTGGTGGGGGGAAAGAGTAGTGTATGTATATAGGCATGCATACGCTGCTTCATGCACGTCCCTATATGATTCATGTATACTAGCTATTTCCGCAGTTTTTCAAATTTTAACTCGAAAAATACTCCTGGTATCAGGAGAACATCTGACCCGAGGAGGTGTTCCGAAATTTCTGGTGGGGGGAAAGAGTAGTGTATGTATATAGGCATGCATACGCTGCTTCATGCACGTCCCTATATGATTCATGTATACTAGCTATTTCCGCAGTTTTTCAAATTTTAACTCGAAAAATACTCCTGGTATCAGGAGAACATCTGACCCGAGGAGGTGTTCCGAAATTTCTGGTGGGGGGAAAGAGTAGTGTATGTATATAGGCATGCATACGCTGCTTCATGCACGTCCCTATATGATTCATGTATACTAGCTATTTCCGCAGTTTTTCAAATTTTAACTCGAAAAATACTCCTGGTATCAGGAGAACATCTGACCCGAGGAGGTGTTCCAAAATTTCTGGTGGGGGGAAAGAGTAGTGTATGTATATAGGCATGCATACGCTGCTTCATGCACGTCCCTATATGATTCATGTATACTAGCTATTTCCGCAGTTTTTCAAATTTTAACTCGAAAAATACTCCTGGTATCAGGAGAACATCTGACCCGAGGAGGTGTTCCGAAATTTCTGGTGGGGGGAAAGAGTAGTGTATGTATATAGGCATGCATACGCTGCTTCATGCACGTCCCTATATGATTCATGTATACTAGCTATTTCCGCAGTTTTTCAAATTTTAACTCGAAAAATACTCCTGGTATCAGGAGAACATCTGACCCGAGGAGGTGTTCCAAAATTTCTGGTGGGGGGAAAGAGTAGTGTATGTATATAGGCATGCGTACGCTGCTTCATGCACGTCCCTATATGATTCATGTATACTAGCTATTTCCGCAGTTTTTTAAATTTTAACTCGAAAAATACTCCTGGTATCAGGAGAACATCTGACCCGAGGAGGTGTTCCAAAATTTTTGGAGGGGGAAAGAGTAGTGTATCGATATAGGCATGCATACCTTGCTTCATGCACGTGCCTATAGTTTATGTATGCTAGCTATTTTGACAATTTTGAAAATTTTAACGCGAAAAATACTCCTGGTATCAGGAGAACATCTGACCGGAGGAGGTGTGCTTAAATTTTTGGAGGGGGAAAAGAGTAGTGTATCGACACAGGCATGCATACGTTGCTTCATGCACATCGCTAGATAGTTCTTGTATACTAGCGATTTCCAGAGTTATAGAAATTTTGAATCAAAAATAAAAAACAAAAGAGGGAATCTAATTTTCTACTGGTTTTATTTGAAACGCATAATCGCAGGGAGGGTGGTATGGAAAATAATGAAGCAATTGGTAATTGGTATTTCTAGGAATTTATTGCTCTAGTATTGATACAATATTATTCATAATCAAAGTCATGTATGTCTAATTCGTAAATCCTTTATCCTAATTGTTCCTTAAAAATAAATATGTACCGATTACAATTAACAGAGTCTCTTTATTTCCTTTTGGTATACATACAAGTTATCATAATACAACATTCGTATCGCAATAATATCTAATATAATTGATTCCCTATCGGAGAATCCCTATTGAGACTCGTTAACGCAACCCCATACAAACTCTTCGACGCCCCTAAGGCCACTGACCCCCCGACAGCTGATGCTGCTACTTAAGTTCAACCCGCTCGGCCGTGCCAGCGGGTAGACAAATGGTATAGCCAGCTCGCGGTCGAACCCACGAACTACTTTCGCCGCAAAGGTCGCTGCGCCTTGCCTTATACAACTCGCATGACATTATTGTGCTACCTAACTCGCGGTTGCTTATAATGAGGCGCACCCATATTTGTTTCAGCGAGTTTGCGAGCACATAAATCGATCCATAACATAAAAATTGAATTTAGAATTCACTGGGTGTTTAATAAATAGTTATGTATTAAAGCTCAACATACAAACAATAATGCATTCGTTGGTATTTAAATAAGACAAAAATGGGATTTAAATTGCCTACCACCCGCCGCCAATTGCGGCAAAAATAGTTCGCTAAGTCGCCACCATATAAGAAGCGCCACAAGCCACAGTCATTGACTAACCATATAGATAGAAAATGACGATATGGTCGTTCGAGGTATTCTGATCGATTGGGCTATGAGGTTCTATAGAGTTCTTAGTTCATGACTCGTTATTGCATTCTGCTAAATTTTGATTTTTGGTTAGGATGCAACTGAAGTTTTGACGTAAACAACTGTTGGCAAATAGATTATCGAATAAGGTGTTATTTAGTTAGCCAAAATGTCAATCGAGATCGAGTCCGCCGAGTAAGTATCACAACATGTATTCAAACAATTAATACTATCGATAAATCTTCATACAGTACATTTCAAATTCTAGCGTAATTCGATTGATTCAACAATACCTGAAGGAATCAAATCTCGTCAAAACACTACAAACATTACAGGTAAATAATATCACTATACGAATTCGAATATCTCGTATTATTATAATTGTCACTAAATAGAAATTAATTAATAAATAAATATACAGGAGGAAACTGGTGTATCTTTAAACACCGTTGACAGCGTCGATGGATTTGTAACAGACATAAACAACGGGCATTGGGATACCGTCCTAAAAGCAACCCAGTCTCTTAAATTACCCGATAAAAAACTCATCGATTTATATGAACAGGTATTTATAATAATTTGTCATAATAATCTAAAACACACTTATAATACTACATCACAATTATTACCTCTACAGGTTGTACTGGAACTTATCGAACTGAGAGAATTGGGTGCCGCTAGATCTTTACTAAGACAAACTGATCCGATGATAATGATGAAACAACAGGAACCTGAGAGATACATTCACCTTGGTAAAACGCAGCTTTAAACCCTTCCGCAATTATAATATCCATAAAAGATCCGCTAGATTATCTGCAAAAGAAATAAAAGCACATATTGTTTATATTTTTACTTTATTCTAAGAAGTTTCTATCATTTTTCAATGTTATTGTCTATTTTTCTTATTTCTATTAACAGAAAACTTACTCGCTCGGTCTTACTTCGATCCCAGGGAAGCATACCCGGATGGAAGTACCAAAGAAAAGCGAAGAGCTCATATAGCTACAGCTTTGGCCGGTGAAGTTTCAGTTGTTCCGTCTAGCAGACTGCTAGCTTTGCTTGGTCAGGCTTTGAAATGGCAGCAACATCAAGGGCTCCTGCCTCCTGGAACAACAATAGATTTGTTTAGAGGAAAAGCTGCTGTACGTGATCAAGAGGATGAAAAATATCCAACACAATTATCAAAGCAGATCAAATTTGGCCAAAAATCGCACGTGGAATGCGCGAGATTCTCGCCTGACGGACAATATTTGGTCACTGGATCTGTGGACGGTTTTATAGAAGTTTGGAATTTTACAACAGGGAAAATAAGAAAGGATTTAAAGTACCAGGCGCAAGACAATTTCATGATGATGGAACAGGCAGTTTTGTCTATGTCGTTTAGTCGCGATAGCGAAATGCTTGCCGGTGGAGGACAAGACGGAAAAATGAAGGTTTGGCGAGTTCAAAGCGGACAGTGCCTTAGAAGATTTGAAAAAGCACATGCAAAAGGCGTTACTTGTCTGCAATTTAGCAGAGACAACAGTCAGATATTATCCGCATCGTTTGATACTACTATTAGGTATAATCTTAGTGAAAAATGAGAATAAAACCAAGTAGATAAATAGTTTGATGCAAAAACATACGATTACAGAGCCATAGACAGCCACCTGCTTCAATTCAAGTCATTTCTAGCCCTTCTCTAAAGAAACTGTAGTTTATATCAATTTTTTTCATTGCAATTTGATAACGCAATCTAAAGATTCTTTCAAGTTAAATACTAAATAGTTGAATTCTTTTAAATCTGTGTCAATTATCCGTTTCAGAATACACGGATTAAAGTCCGGCAAGACTTTGAAAGAGTTTCGAGGCCACATTTCTTTTGTGAACGAAGTAGTTTTCGCACCAGACGGTCACAACGTGATAAGGTGAGTTTAATTAATTTGAGATGAAACAGTCCATCACAGAATTTTTTGAAATTATCAAAACACTTTCTAGCAACTGATTCAAATGATATTGATATATTATTTTTATTTTTTCTAGTGCCTCATCTGATGGGACGGTTAAACTATGGAGTTTAAAAACCACCGAGTGCATAGGCACATACAAATCTTTAGGAGCCGCGGACTTGACTGTTAACAGTATCCATCCACTGCCTAGAAATCCTGAACATTTCGTTGTTTGCAATCGGTCAAACACAGTAGTAATAATGAATATGCAAGGACAGATAGTAAGATCTTTTTCCAGTGGTAAACGAGAAGGTGGTGATTTTGTCAGCGCCTGTGTAAGTCCGCGGGGAGAATTTATCTACTGTGTTGGAGAGGATCTCGTATTATACTGCTTCTCTACTTCGTCAGGAAAATTAGAAAGAACTCTAAACGTGAATATTAAAACTAATTCAACATAAATTATCAATTTTTAATTCTTCTCAAAATGAAATAATTCTGATCAAACTTTTCATAACTTTTTATTACAGATTCATGAAAAAGATGTAATCGGACTGGCCCATCATCCGCATCAAAATTTACTCTGTTCTTACAGTGAAGATGGTCTTCTCAAGCTTTGGAAGCCTTAAATAATTATCGTACAAATATGAATTATAAAATGTGTACAATACTTTGCAGAGAGTTACATTGCATTCTTTTGAAGAAGAAAAAAAAATAAAAAATTAAATTGTAATGTAATGTTTAATTTAATACAGAGACTAACATGTCGAGTATAATTTCTGCATTTTCTCATTCTGTAAACCATGTATCTTATTTTTAAGTCATTAAATCATATGTTTACACCTGTAAAATGTTATCCCGTTATTTGAATACCCAAACTGATAGATTTAGTAATTGATAAAAGAAACAGGGATTCCCTTATTCCCTTTCATTGGAAAACCGCATGACTTGGGCAATTTTTTTTTTTTTTTTTCTCTTCTATTTTGGTGACAATTCGAGACAGTAAATGAGCTGTCTGTTTCTTTTCTTATGCTTGTTAAGAAACGGAAGTCGAAACAACGTTCTATTCCTATATTCTGTAAATCATTGCCAGTTATTATAACCGTTCGTGTTTTCACCTGGTTAAAATGAAGAAAGGTACCGAAAGGTATAGTTAGCTATAGACAGAAGATTATAGTTTATAAATTGGAAAAACTGAAATTACGAATTTGTCTGGTTAAAAAAATCGCTCGAATAAAGAAACTAATGATACTAAACCGATATAAGCTACCCTTAAGTGATGATAATTTCAATTCTTCAATAGTTATTTGAACTTTATATCTTCCTGTAATTATTTTTCCGAAAATTAATTGAAACCGGAGTTCGAACTGCCCAGTGAAATTTAATTATTTCGCTAGGTGCCCGATTTTTTACGGTCGATTTAATTTCAAAATTGCCTTTTTACAAATTTCAAGAAGAAAAAAAAAAAAAAAAAAAAAAATTGCGAACAACGCTATTGACGTGTAAGTGTTGCTAATTTCCGATTACAATAGAAATAATATAAAAATCTACTCCTAGCAAAGACGGGAAAACAATCGGAATAATGAAATTCTATACCGATAGGACAATGGACCAAGGAGGTCCGCGCCGAGTTCTAGGACCCCTAGAGCGCGTCCAAATATTTCTCAATGAAAAGCGGCACCCCAAATATTATTCTCTTTTTGTTTTAATTGACGGGGGTTTCGCTAGGGTATACCTGCAAAATATTTCACGATTCACGAGAGGCAAGAGAATCGAAAATTTATTAAAAAAAAAAAAAAAAAAAAAAAAAAAAAAAATTAATGAATGAATGAATGAATTTTTTTTCTTCAGTTGTTCGAATTGTCCGAAATGCTCGTGCTTATATTATATGAATGGATAATTCTTATTAATTATTTAAAATTTGTGAAATTCTATCTTCGTCGAATCTTGTATCTTGTCTTGTCTAAGGCGTGGGCCTTGTATATCGACGAGAATTGGGCCCGAATATAAATTACATGGTGCCACTGTAAAGGTACGCCACGTGACGTTGCCAAATTCTGACCGCTTGACCTATGCTGCCCCAATAATTATCCACTTAAATGCTACAGGGCCCCGTAAGTAATTGTGTGGGAGTGTGAGAGTTAATTTGATAATTATATTATTCTGTATATACTAATTGCTACCTTTCCATAAATGCAAATTCCGAAACCAAGTTCAAAGGGCAGACCGAATACCTGCAGCAGCAAATCAGTTCCGAAATTTTCTGTAAAACGTATACCTACACCCGCACACACAATTTGATACAATAAAGCCAATACTGCGCGTTTAAATATAAATGTACTAAAAGCACTTTTTCAGATAAAATATGACCAAAAAAAATAATCAGAAATGTTCACGTAACGAAAAAAAGTTCAACTAGATTTATACAACTGACTATTTTGTTCGGTTTTTTTGACTAGTTTCTTTCATTTTGCTCACGAGTGCAGGTTGTATAATATTGAGGAAGAGACAGAACTGACGGTTTACTCATTACTATTTGAAAAAATAAAATAAAAAATAGATTTAGAATTTAAAAACCAAAAGAGCCAAAGTCCAACGAGACCCAAAGTGTGGCTCAGCCACGCCACGCGTCGGCCACGCTTCTCGGTCGCACACCTGGGCCAGTTGGGGCCAGTTGGCCAGCGAGCGAGCGAACGAGCTAATGCACAATTATTAACAAATTATGACCGCGAAATTGAGGATATTCCGGAAATCCGGAAACCAACTTTCGCCTTCAATAAGACCGCGAATAGACGCAGTTTAGCCCACTTCATCCCTTGCTGGGATCCACGGATATACTGAAGACACTTTGTTGGCGCTTGTGGATTAACAGTCCCCCCTCTTTGTAGTTAATTACCTTTGAATTTTGTTTACATTACTTTAGTTACTTTCTATATTATGCATTGATACCGTCAAATTCGTAAAGCTCATCAAATCTGAGCCGCTGAACAATATTTAATTAGCATACTCTCTAAATTTGAATCAGTGAAAACTACTGACAATCAGTGAATATTCACTGGTTTCCAGTTATAAGTCGGTCACTGATCCGACTTATAACTGGAAACCAGTGACTATTCACTGATTCAAATTTAGAGAGTAAGTATTGTGAATGTATGTACCATATATTTCGCAGGTGACAAATATAAAATTTCATATCGTAGATGAATTTTTTCTTATACCGATTACACCTTATATTGATATAATGATTGTTCGATATCAATATCATCATACATATAAATCGTTAAATTTGTAATTGCGAAAAAAAAATAAAATCTATTGATAATTTTAGCACAGTGTATATCTATGTTTGATATCGTTGATAGAAAAAAAAAAAAAAAAAGAAAAAAAAAAGAGAAAACGCGTCAAAGAAGAAACCTTAAGTATTGAACGTCGAAGGTTGATAGTCAGTTCATGACGATAGTTAAATAAAACTTGTACGTCATCTTAGGAAATGAATTTAATCAAGCGGATGTCCTTGGATCATACGTTGAGACCAGCGAAACGAAGTTCCTTTAATCAGCAGGCTTCGCGAAACACTTTTTGGAATGAAATTTCATATTTTTTGGCAAAATATTTGTTGCTTCGCAATATGAATTCACTGTAGCTCAGTCATTTTACCAGATGAGAATATTATAATCAGTTATAAGAAATGCGTTCGTCCTTCAAATTTTTAAGATCGAATTAAAACTCCGATCATGGCAATCAGTTGCGAGCTACAACTTTAGATTTTGGTCAAATTAGCCGAGACCCTGCACCCGGGTATAAGGTATAGGATATAGAAATTGAAAGTTGATCTTCGTCGTAGACCCACCCGGGCCACAATAGAAAAATGAAAGTCGGCTTATTTTCGTGGGGATATCGAGATGAGTACCGCACATTTAATAACAGTGTCTGGTAACGTCGGAAGCTGCGGTAGGTCATGGAAGCAATCAGTGACCACCGATACAGCAATTGGAATCACCTTCAATTTCAATATATCCGCTTAACTGTAGGCATTAATCGTATCCGTATAGCTGCAGTTATATAATCAATTTGATTGGATTCGTTCAATTGATGATCGAACGTTTCTCGCCATGGAGAATTTTCGGATTATTTCAATCTTCAGCCGACGTACAGCTATAATTTTTCTCTACATATTTATTTCCCTTCTCGAATATATATATAGAAGCCAAGAAAATGTTATGTGGATTCGTGAATCTATATAAGAAAGTTTAAGTCAACCAATTAGCTGAGAGATGGAATGTTTTTTTTTTTTTTTTTTTATTTCCTCTTTTCTTTTTTTTTTTTTTGATTCCTTGCTTTGTGGGATGAAAAATAATTTCTCCTATGTATAATAAACCGCAAGAGATTTATCGAGGGCTATTTAGGAAACGGGACGTCAAATCAAATCTAATTCAATTAACCTGATGGTTCTGCGCGCAGGAGTTACCCTGGAGCCTATTTTCTTCCGAATGACAGAACAGCAAAGGACAAAAGTCAAGGGTGGGCTCTATAATTGACTACCAAACAAACGAAAATGCCCCCAGGAATGTTGGAAAATTGAAAAAGGACAAATGACATTAAAGTCGCATTAGATATATGGGGAGGAAGTTGAGGATCTTCGGGCTCATTCATCCTGAGGAACTCGACATGGGAATCGTAAAGATCTCGTAAAAGATCTCCTCCTGGTCCAGCGCAGAGTATCTCGAGAAAAAAAAAATATATATATAATAATAATAATAAAGAATCGTGTTCATAAGAGTGTGTAAGACCAACACCGCAATAAATCTGTTCAAAGACTACCGCATATACTACATGATTCTTTCCATCATCGATAATACCGCAAGTCCGAAAGAATAGAGAGGTCTTAATAAAAAAAAAAAAGGAAAAGAAAACCGATACCGCACGACATACTTATTTAGATATCTTCGTATAATTAGTGTAATTTAATAGGTAAAAGTTTAGTACAAACGTATAAGGATACGGTGTTTACTATAAAATTACGAACTTAGAGGCGCTGAATATAAAATGAAGGTATAGTAGATATAGAGGAGAACGCTTACATATTAGTAATATGAAGAAATGGTGCTGGTTTTAGCGCTGTTCAAGGCGCCAGGACCGCTCTGATCGCGCGCCTGATAACCCGGTTAACCCATCGCAGCCCGTTATTATAATATTTGCCCAACCAAAATATAGTAATTGCTTATTTCTTGTGCCCAATTACTGTACGCTCCGTGCTAGCCGCGGATCCCAACAATATACGTATAGAATAAGATAGGAGGAGGTACCAATACCGAGGGTTATGATTAGGCAAAAAAAAAAAAAAAAAAAAGAGCGGATGTGCAATTGGGCAGAGTGTTTAAATTTTTTAGCTCTATTATTCACCTGCGTGAAAACCTTTACAAATATTACATAATTACGTTTTGCCAAAGTAGTTAGGTACCTATATATACACGGAGAAAAATGTTTACTATGTGCTTAGTTGCAGGATATGTGACAACTCCTTTTTGCAGTAGAAATTACCACAACTCTAATATTTGGTACATTATGCAGCAGATTGAATGTTACCACTATTCTTGTCATTTCTACTGCGAAAAAGTAGCTGTCACATATACAACTACACGGAGAAAAAATGAGCAGCTGGATATAGGACAACACTTTTTTGCAGTAGAAATGACAACAATATTGTGGTAACATTTACTCATTAGGACATTGAAATTTACTTGCTCCTTTATGTACCAAATACTAGAATTGTGGTAATTTCTACTAGAAAAAAATGTTGTCCTATATGTAGCTGCAGCTCAACATAGTAAATTGAGCAACAATTTTTTTTTTTTTTTTACGTGTAAGCACACAGTAAATTCAACAGCACATTTTTCTACGTGTATGTATATAAATCTACGACGACAAACAGCGGCAACATAAATTACTAATTTTTTTTAATAAGAAATACTATAATTACGACAGGATTTATGATATTGCGCTGATTAGTTATTTATATAGGTATAATGAACACGGAAGCGTTGTGTGATCAACTTTAGCAAATCGTGACAATGACGGGATGAAAAGACGTGTGAGTAAAAAAACTAGTTTTTGGGGGTCCTGTGTTCTGCCACCCATAAAGAATCAAATTGAAATTGATGAATTTCTATTCTGACATGTTATTGGCCTCTATTCTATAGATTGGTAATTTACAAGTTATAGAATTTTGCGGAAGCAACCCCGAAATGCCTATTTCAATCGCGTTAATCGCATAGTGAATTGGTAAATGCGCATCGATGCCAAGAATTGGGGCAACGTTAAATTATTGTTCTTCGATAATATGCGATTCGTGATGGATCATCGACCGTATTTCATTATCAGAAAATAATTCGTGCTTTTCTATATAAGATATTGTCTAGCTTTTTATTTTCTTCTTTTATTTTTTCTATCTACAAAAGAAAAATGACAAAAAAAAAGACAGAAATTAATCGTATACTGGATTGGCTCGTCTCGTTATCGTTATTATCATTATTATTATTATTATTATTATTATTATTATTATATTTTAGGTGAAATGGCGACAAGGGAGTCTAAAGATCGTACCTACGTTAAGAATCGCCTTGGGGTTTTAGGTAGCTGGGAGTTAAAGTTAAAGGGATGTAAATCTAAGCCTGTCTTATGAGAACGTACGCGTTCTTCTATCTCGACTATACTACGAGACTGCAGAGACGGTTAGGGAAATTGATTACCTGCTCTTAAAATTTACTTCTTTCCGTCGTAACTAGCAACCGACTTCCTGTGAACATCTGTAACTGTCATGGCGATCCAAGGGAACGTCCAACCCCCTCGTTTCGAGCTGCACTTTACCAACCCTAATCACTACCCCAACGCTAATTCGAACTTTGAGTAGTGATTTCTCAAAGGGTAGCTTATAGTTCGAAAAATCATGCTTTATAGGTCGAAACTCTCGCCTGTATTCTCTTCTTTTGCCTCCTATTTTATATATACCTATACATGCTCTCAATTCAAATCTGCGTGAATTTATCATCCCCAAATTTTCAAACTTAAAACAATTACAGAATGTTTATAATCTTGATTGAAAAAACTGAAGATTTGAAGCTGTTTTTCGGGTCTTTTTTTCAATGTTACGTAAAACTCAACGACGTATCGTATATACTGATTCATTAATATTTCATTAATCTGATTGAAATTCACCCGGAGCGTTACGCCATTATTATTTCAACCCCCTCATTTGCATATGTTGTCAAATATTTACCCCCTGATAATATTGACACGGTGCGATACGTTCTGTAGTTTTTTCATTAACAAAAATTCAGATTCTACAAACAATCGGGTGATTTACTTCGTTGGATTAACAAAATGACTCTTATATAGTCTCAATAGAACGATGAGAAATACGATATTTAATCAAAAACTATAGATCATTTTTCCAGCATTGCGATGAAGACATTTGAAAATCCGAAGAGAATTTTGACAACAGGCAAATTTTTTATATAATAGATAATGCTAACAGGGTGTCATGTTATCCCTAGATATATCTTTTGATTTTGAGTTTGGCATTATCAAGATGAAAAAAGAGAGATCAGTAAAATGTGAAGATGCAATTTTAGGAAAAGCCTTGTAGGATCACCCACGATGAGTGAAAATTAATAGTATTTGGTGGTACGATTTGAGCTGGTCCTCCCACAAAATCTGGCGTCTCCACCCCTTCGGTCCTTTGTGCGTTTTCTACCCTTCCAAGATTTCGCACGCAACTTTTATTTATAGTCCACAGACACTCCCACGGGCACTGCGTGATCGAATTTTAGTAGTTGGCCCGTTTTCTTTTACGTTTTTTTACACATATCTTTTTTTTTTAAGGAAGTTCAATCACTTTCATATATATATATATACTCTCTTCTATACACGCACGTTGACCCGGCCCCGATTCCCATGGGGTCGGTAAAGATGTCTAAAGCCTGTATTACCCCCACGTGCAATTTAAGATGGGAACTTACGATACACGTTACACTGCACTATACGGTGTTGTTTACTAGCGAAGACCTTCCTTTTTTAATTTAAATACATGAAAAAAAAAAAAAGGTTTTTTTTTTTTTTTTTTTTTTTTTTGATTACCCAAATAACGTTTCTTATTTTATTTTACCACATATTGGCGTAAGGCTGATAGCATTTTTTTTTTCTTCTCCTTTTTTACTATTAGAAAAATCTTCCTTTTTTATAAATACATTTGTGTGTGTGTGTGTGTGTGTGTGTGTGTGTGTGTGTGTATGTGTGCAGAGGGATAGAAAGAGGAAGAAAAGTGGAGTGAGGTCAGAAATCTGTGGTGTTGCGGTCCCAAACCCATTCCAGTCTGGTCTCTCGCACGGCCAGCAAGCCTTTCTATCCTCTAATTAATCATTGTCCAGCTACCGCGGTGACATTAAATAAGACATTGCCTCGCGACATAAGTCACCGCCACCACACTGTGAGATTAATTTGAGAAACTTTCGTACCTAGTGAGCCTCGTCGATGCGACAAGATAAGAATGTACGATGATGATTATGTCTTCGTTATACGCGTCGTGATCTGAAACCTCTAATAACTCTTCCTGCTGCACTTTTCTTACATATATCAGATGTAACCATTCTTATATATATATAGGAATGATAATTATTCACTTATCTCACCTTTGAAATCGATAATAATTATTTAACGAAATCGAAGATAAATCATTGTGGTACACATGAATCCCTTTTTTTTCTTAGGGTGTATAGGAAGGGTTTCAATTCCGTGTTATAATTATCACCATAACAGGGTTAATTTTACCCCTTGACCGATTTTTTTCATTCTTTCTTTCTTTCCGTTTTTTTTTTTTTTTTTCTTTTCCTTTTTCCTTTTTCATTTTATTATTAATAAATCGCGTTCATTATTTGATGAAGTGCGGTGGGTCGATCTATCAAAGGTCGCTTGCCGCTGACTTATGTGGGGGCAGCCCAGACGCACCTTCTGATAAATGGTTCCCTAATGCCCACTGCTTCAGATCTTATAATATATATCTGTTCATGCGGCCTGCATGCAGCGGTCCAACTGCAGGCCAACAGGCCAACGTAGGCCAACAGACGAGCAGATATATTGCCACTGGCCAACCCTTATTTATAACTTACTTTCTGCCCGATATACTTATATGTAGGTGTTTGTCCTTATTGCAAACCAGAGATTCGGTACATAATATTAGTCAACTTATTTCATTCCAGATTCTTATTTGCAATTAAACGTTACGAACTGTGTAAAAAAAAAAAAAAAAAAAAAAAAAATTAATGAATAAAACAATAAATGATTCTAGGAATATTTTTCAATCGTATTACTATTTTTTATCTACCTCTCTGCAGGTAGCCAAAGAGTTTCCATTTCTTTTTTTTTTTTTTTTTTTTTTCTGCATAGTTCTTTTATTTGATTCTTCATTTCGAACAGACCGTTTGTATTTTTTGCAGGTATCTATACGAGAGCGTTTAGAGGGTGGTTCTGGATCGCTGACTACCTCATAATGGCTCTTGGTTATTATTTGTTGTTGAAATAACACGCTGTCAGTTATGGGATATGCTAAATATACACCACACTTCAAAGAGGATCGATCAAACGCATTGTGAATTCTATAGCTAGCTATACGAGTCGCTCGGGAAGAGATGATAAAGAGTTGAAGAAAAGTTTTCAGTGTGCCACGATTTATTCTTATATACCTACCTACATATGTATACAGACAGTTTTTGTCCTTTTTAACAGAGAGATGATTTTTTATATAATATAATCAATCGTTTGACGGACAGTAGCTGTATAAATTTATTATCTCTTTGTGTGTAAATGCATCATGAAATCTTTTATCGCATATGAATATACCTATGTATACAGCTTTATAGGTATTATGTATGTATGATCATATGTCTTTGATCGATCAGTGAGAAATAATAAACAAAAATAAATGAAATTTTGCATGAGAACTTTTGACTTTTATCTTTTCTCTTATATACCTTATAGATCTCTTATAGCTGACGCATCTACATATAGGTACCTATATTCTTCTCTCTGATTTCTCGCGGGGGTGAAATCGATGTCGAAAAAGCGACATTAAATTATTTGGTCCAGCGAGTAAGTCAGTAACAGTATGCGATTTGGTGTCAACTTCTAAACTACACGAAAGTTTGTTGCAAGTTTGGACATTCCTTGATCAGAAGGACACCCAACACCCTACAGTGTCGACACATCACCCGTACCAAAGCCGATCGATGCTTGAATATAGCGCGGGTGGTCCTCGGGTGGTCTTCAACCGTGAGATCGTATCTCAATGAGAAGTAAGTCAACCCAGGTCATCTTGGTCCAGAGAGCCGACGCGAACATGACCCGAAAACTTATATACATATATATATATAGAATCTGGACTAACTTATAAAACTCTAGAGTATCGTTTGGGGGTTTGAACCCTAAAATCAAATTAACTGATCATCGTCAGTGATTTCCCTTTTTTTTTTTTTTTTTTTCATTTGGGGTCTTTTTTTTCTTATTTCCCCTTTTCCTAATTTTTCGTGATCATCATGGTAAAGTTTATAAGGTGTATTTCATTATGGAGATAAATTGACAAAATGGGATAAGAATTTTTCTATAAGGGAGGTGAGAAAAATTCTTGAAATTATAAACCATTTTTTGGTACCACACTCGGGATCAGCCATAGTCTGCATGGTATATATTAGGTACCTATACCTACATATAAGGTAAGTGGCATTCTTTACTCCACGAGATAGTTCACGCTCGCTTGATCATCGATGGGAAAATACCGCAGCCACCTAAGAAGGAGGGATTGTTAAGTTTCAAGCTCATTGATACGTAAAACTCGCAGGCATATTAAGTTATGTACGCGCGACTCAATTACTTATACTATATGATGTCAAGTCACTGCTTCGTAAAGGTGCACTAAGGTAGGTACTAGGTACTTTCACAAGGAGATAAATATACGTGTGATCGAGAAAATTTGAGATATAATATCTATATGCGGCTACCTAATATGAATCATGCGGCGTTATATAATATAATTATTATATTTTTATACAAGCACCAATCAATTACGTCATAATTCTCACCATATATATAACATATACGCCCATGAGGCAATTAAGTAAAATACAACAATAGGCTATATTGTAGAGTGCGTTAATTGTCGATACTTAAATAGCATTTGCTTTACAGAGACACCCGCGCTGCAGCCCTCACACAAAGCCATAGTCTCAAAATCGCGTCTAAGAGTACCTATATGTATTTGCTAATACTAGGTATATCGATCGATGATGTAAATTTTCTCGACCCTTTTTATTTTAACAACAAAGGTTTAGCAAATATTATTTTCTAGCCCCGTTCTTTAGACTGAGAACAATATAGTGAAGGGGTGTCGATCGAGGTGATATGGGGAGTGACGACTAGACTAGGGTGTATTACTCCCCGTGGGTGTTTTAATTTTTTGAATTACTTAGAGACTAGGTATATAAAGTCGGGTATAAAATTGGACGAAATTATGTCGTGGATTTTGTGAATATAGTAGTATTTTTTTTTTTAGTTTTTTGAACGAGGGTGTTGGTCCATATTAACTGGTTCTTCATTCGATAATCAGCCAGTGTTATAGAGATATAATTCCTGGGGACAACTGTAGCGTAAGTTCTTTGTCCAGAAAGCGGGGTCAGCGGTGGGATACAACAAGAACCGGCTTAGTGAGAAGAGCTAAAGCGTGTGAACGGATTATTAGTTGTATATGGATAAATCACTGTAGGACTTAGGATAGGTATTAACAATATGCGAGTTTCGTATATGTCAGTGGCGCTCCGATCAAAGGGTTACTTTTTGCCGTCTTTTTAAAAAAGGCAATAATTCAGGAAGCAACTGAATGCGATATTAAAAAAAAAATTTCTATATACCTATACTATTTCGACCGCACATTTATCATCGCTATACGTTAAATACGATTAAATGGATTTTATTAGAATTCGCTACGCGCAACTAATGTGACTAATGCCCTTGGATCAGTTTATATTATCCTTATTTTTTTTTTCTTTTTTTTTTATAGCTTCTCATAATTATATGGGAACACCTGAGTTACGCGATCGGCTATTTAACACGATGTTAAATATTATATACCTATTTTTATATATTATGTATAATCAAGAGCGAAGTTATTATACCCTGATATATATATATATATATATATTTGAAAATACGTTTAAACTTCTCTCTGAATAATATAATAATCTCTCATATACTTTTACAATGAAATTCATAAGTTTATAATAGCCAGGTGGATGCAGCATTGTATTTTAATCCGGGAGCGAAAGCTTTTGCGCGCGTTGGTATATACTCTTCACCGATCCCATGATATAATATACCATTATGCTAATTTATTCGTAATCTTTCATACATTTGTCTTAAAACAGCAGGTGATTTTAAAAACTACCGTTGTCTTACTGCAGCATTCGGTGACAAATCGAGTAAACGATTTTTGACAGTGAACGGGCTGCCGAAAACCGGAATTAAATTTGAAAAATAAATAATCAAACCCAGTCATTTTATTATATCATCAAATTATCGCACGGTTTAATTTAATCCATTGATATTATTTGGACTCAGCTATTATATAGGGTATAGAAGCGTTATAATTATTCATTTATCGGTCGCATCTATATAGGTAATATAATAATCAATCATAAATTTTGAATAATTCGGTCGAGTGACCACCCACGTTGTATTTAATAATTCATAAGCGCATGCATAACATCTCTATTTGCAAACGTGAAATTCTACTAGCCAGCCCCTTTGGACTCTAGAGTTTCGACTATCTCATAAATAACATCAAGTTGGTGAGGAAACCCTCTATTTTCCGTTGCACTATCTAGATACTATACCTACTAGTCCAGAAAAAACTGGAGTTTTACTATATTTTTAATTACATAGAACACGCCCCAGCGCTACTTTTCAAACCAATTTTCAAAAAATAGTTACGACAAGTATTTTACATATACAAGTATATTTAAATTTTTTTTTTTTTTTTTTTTATTTCATTTCAGTTCATTTTTTAAACTCATTTATTTCCTGGTATATATATTATTTGAGCCTGTGATAATCTCTTTGGCTTTAATATATAATATATTATGGGGTGATATATAAGTTATTGGATAGTAATTATATCGCTTGGTGCGCAGTAGAAATAGACAAGACAAGTTCATATAATGTTTGACAAGATAATACTGCGGTACCCTTTTCTAGTATTTAACCCGTTCAATTATAACGTGGTCAATAGTGTTACCCCTAATAATAGGCTGCGGGTAGTATCTGTGAAATATCCTTCTTCACGCGTTGAAAGCACTAACTATTTGTTCAGTTTATTTAATTGCTTCGTTCTTTATCATAAGAACGTAATAAGCAGTTTGTCGTTTTACAAATTTCACACAATAGGATAACATCGCGAACATATGCCGGATATATACTTGTGTATAATATATCCACCCTTTAGTTTATTGGAAGAGAGAGAGAGAGAGAAAAAAAAAAAAAGATGAATAAAAACTTCAACCCGGTTCAATTTCTCGGAATCAATTTCGATTCCATTTCTATAATTGCTTCAGATCAAATCAGTCGAAGTTGAACAGTCAAAGAATAAAAAATGAAGAAAAATAAAGAAAATTTCTCATTAATTATTCGGGGTGTAAAAAACGAAGAGATTTACTTAGTACAGAATTATCATATTAAGTCATAATTGAACGAGGTGTGAGATCTCCGCCCACCGGTTAAAACTTAACTTAAAAAGTATCACGTGTCAGGGTACTAGGTACCTGCTTGGCGCCAAGATCTTCGGTTGCACTTGGATTTGTTTAATTACTGCGAATAACCTGGCGTAGATGGTACAGGGTTCTTCGTAATCCTTCAACGTTATATAAAACCGTGCACATGCGAATTAATAAATGCTTTTGATGCTCGTTTATATTATACTCGACGTTTTAATGAAATTAAGACACGTGGCGTTAGCATGGACCGCACGTGGTCTACCAAATAATATCTGTCAGCAGTCTAATCAATGCACAATGAGATGACGCGTGCCAAAAAATTTTGGGCAAACAATTTTCCACACTTTATAAATACATTAAATTATTATCGGAACGTTATGTTACGATTGAGATATACACACCCACCCTCTACCCTGTACGTTGTTTTTATTATAAAAATATTTACGAAACTAAAGAGTGGAAAGAAATTTTTGAAATTGAGTCAGTCTCGTTTAACATGAGAATTATGATTATTTCCCTAATGGCAGATATTAACGAAGGATTTTTTTTCTCTTCTGCATCCTGATGGATATTGGCTGGGTGCACGCACATACACTACTTTAAAAATAAGTGTGTATTGTGTATTAATACGTTAAGCATGGAAAAATGCTGAGCATGATTTTAGATGGCGCTGACAGTATGCATGAATATGTTACACACTGATAGCTAAATAGTATTAGTATTTTCGTGCACGGAGCCAATAGCTTCGTCGATGTGTAGGTATATAATATTTCTTATACCAAAATGGCAATTCTACTATAACATAGACTGGTTTTTGGCGACGCCTAAGGCGGTTAATCAGGGTTAACAACCGACTCAAAACAAATAACCTTAGGGACCTGCGAGAAATCTGTAATGCTAATACAAACACTGTACCCCAATTTACTAAACTAACGCCTGATTTTATTCAGACAGAAAATTTTTAACAACACGAGTTAGCGGGGAGATAGTCATCAAATATTTATTCAATTATATCCACGGTAATCTCTGGACCGATTAGCTAAATTTTATTGATTCAAAATTATCGATCCCATAACGTATAGGTAGTATATGCTTTAAAAAATTTAGATTCAAAGATAAGTACTAATGTTAATCGTAAAAAAAAAAAAAAAAAAATGAACCTGTTACATTGATCTAATTTCCGTGAAATTTCTTTTATTTCATTTTTTGATATGCAACTTTTCATCCTTTTTTTTTTTTTTTTTTAATTATTAACCATAATATAGGTAGAGGGGATGTGGCGAAAATAAACGCGAATTCATCTGATCAAAAGTCGTGGAATAAGAAAAAAAAAAAAATGAAAAAAAATATTCAACCCCGCCTCTTTGTTGGTTTATAAGCGCTTTATCGGATAATCAAATAACACTGATGCCGACTCGATCTAGCTTCGTATAATTAGAGGGAATATATAATAACAGCCTTCTCCCAACAATTTAACCTTAATTGCTTTATTAGATTAGGCGACCTCGGCTCAGGAACCCGAATACCTTGGCCTTAAATTTTACGTTATAGCTACTCGCGTGACCTGTAGTTTTTAATGCACAAACAAAACGCTGAAACTACATTTCAGATTCTGCGCACAAATTTTCAAACTCTACTTTTCCGATGAATTCTAAATTTCAAATAATCACATTTCGATATTCCCTCCATACAATTTCGACTTATGAATAACTGGACCAGTTTCTCGTCCTTTCGAGATCCCATCTGCAGGTTAACGGTACTAAAAGGTATATATATGAAGGATTTAAGACAATGCCGAATGCTGCCGAGTTCTTCATTGTGGAGCGGATGTAGGCGGCATGAGGGCAAGGCAATTTGCAGTGTTCTAGACTTTACACTCAATTAAGACATTATCGATGTTTGGGCTCGAAATTTCGAACGGAAGTCTGTACTTTAGTGGCGATAAATTTCGGCTCACCTACTGACGGTTTTCTCCATTTTTTTTATTATATTAATCCACAGACTCTCTTCTCGCGATGAAGCAGCATGTTTTACACTGCAGTGCACTCAGAAAAATAACAACCAAAATTTGGTCACTATATGCACAATCACATTTTTTGTTCAGTCAATCAAATTTTTTGTTCAGTCAACCAAAAATTTCGTTGGGATAATCAAAATTTTGTTGGGACAACCAAAATTTTGGCTATTCCAACAAAATTTTTGGTTAACTGAACAAAAAATGTGATTGTGCATATAATAACCCAAATTTTTGTTGTGTCAACAAGATTTTGTTTCTGAGTGTGAATAAGATACCACATCGCGTAAACTCTCTTATTAACTATCAAGATGATATTACATATTTGTAAAGAACCTGACTTTTGGTACTTTGTGAAATACACCTATGCACTGCAGTTACTCGGTAGCTTGAACTTTTTGGCCCGTTAAAAATATGTCGTAAATGACGTAGAGACCTGATGACTTATTATTTTGGTTTAACTCTTTAAAGCTCGGCAGGCACTGACTCACCACCGCACGAGTTCACGTGATTTGTGACCAGCAACAAATTGCATTTTACGCCTTCTCATTCACATATAATTACACTGAGATGTCTTCATTCAGACGTAGTAATACGTGTTTGAGCATTAATTTCGACATTGTACCCATACTTTTTAACAATTTAAGAAAAAATTGTCTAATTCTTTATAATAATTAGTTAGAAAAAAGTAAAACCACGTATTGAATTTTTTTTTTTTTTTTTTGTTCAAACTCAGGCACTTTATACTACCTAATCGAGATGTCGGAGGTGATATACAGTTTCAGGCGTGTGGTGAAAAAGTAACGAAGAGTAAAGAGAAAGATGTTAATTTTAATAACCGCAAGATAGTATCAAATTTTTATTATCCAACACCTAAAGTCAATGGAGTGTATCCCCGATAATAGGTATATTTGGTATACCTACAGCCTGAATTTTTTTTTATTTTTTTTTATATTTTTCTTTTTTTTTTTTCTTCATCTCTTTAACGAAAGTCGAAACTGGACTTTGGCCATAATTCGGAGCGTTTGGTCCATATGGGACAGGAAGCCGTATAACATAGAGCCGCGACAAAAGGCTTTTGGGCACCTGCTGGATCGCTGGATCGCACAGATGCTGCTTGCCGCTTGATTATACAAATGAGTTGCTCACCGGAACCACCCGCCGCTCTTATACGACCTTCCGTAAGACGCAAAGCTTAAGCCATAATCCATGAGACATTAACGAATTAAAAAAATAAGTATGTATCCCGGAAAATAACGATAAATTCATTTTTATTCATTTTTTTTTCATTTTTTTTTTTTTTTATTTCTAGAATTTAAGTCATCACGCTGATTTCACTTTAGCATTATATAATCTGCCAAATGCTTTCCTTGTTTTAACTCATTTTTCACACGATCCGTTGCGTTTATATATACCCTTTAGGATTTTGTTTGAAAATTTCTTTTCGCTGTTAATAGCGTTTCCGTCTGAATTTCGCTTCACCTTAATTTCTGCCATCAACCCACGCGGCCGTAAATCAAGATGGGTCTAATAGCCGAAAGGGCTAATCTAATGACGGGCGAGGGAATAGTGATAGGTTGTGTAGTGTGAATTTTTTCCGTTTAGTTTTCGTTATAGGTTTGAAAAACGGAGATATATATATATATATATAGAATAGAACGAGCGAAACTATGTTCCTCTCTAAAATAGTATACGTATATATAATAATCTATACATGTGTTAACGATCACACGTATGAACGCAGCGGAAAAACACGTATGTATATGTGTGTTTTATAGACGCGTGGAAAGGACCTGACAATGAGTCTAGCTTCTGCTATATTTATGAGTTGTGTCAGGGAAAGAAGTGGAGCAACCTTTGTCGGCTCTCGGACAAGAACTGACCGTGACGTCTCGGGTCATCGGTTTTGTCACATTTTACCAAATTTTTTGAGAAAAAAGAAAAGAAAAGAAAAGAAAAGAAAAGAAAAGAAAAGAGAAACGAAAAAGAAGACCCCCAACTTCTACTTTCCCATCGCGGCACGAATTAGCCTTTGTCTTTAATAGACTGTGGCTAATACCTCAAAGGACCGTTTGCAGAGGATAATATTGTTTCCTGAAACCTTCGCTTCGGATTTGTACCTAGACCATGTTTAGTACCTACTAGTTTCGGCCAATTACGTGTCATTTTGAAAAATAAAACTATAGGTATACTGACATTTTTGTCTCTTGTCGACTTCGGTGATAATTATCAATAATTAGTACTACTACGACTAGAATAATTACTTTTTTAATCTGCCCTGTTTTCTATATTTTCTACTACGTACATATTGAAAAATTATTCACAGAATGAGTGAACGGATCTTTCGTTATTATTCGACTGATTAATTTATTCGCGATACACTGAAAAAAAAGTATTTTTCCTCCGAGAATACAAAGTATTTTTGAGCGAGTATTCTTGCAGTAAGTATACGTATTCTTACTGGAGGGATACGGGTATTGTTCCCACAGCAATACCAAATATAATGCTGAGGCGAAAACCACACTGTATGTTACCATGGCAATCGTAATGGTGGCGCCATCATTTCCCTCCTTTTTCGCAGCCTTGGAGGTTAAAAGCAGGTGTTAGTTTGTGAATTGCCTAATCGTATCGTTGGAGAAATATTTTACGTGTTAATTAAAAAATTATATGGATTCTTTCGTACGCGAAAAGTTGTAAGAACGGGACTTATCATCTCTGCAACAAATATTCACTATGCCAATAAAGTGAGGTTAAGTCCGTTGTATTTATAATTTGGTATTATGCTCAGAGGGATACGAAATTTTGTTACAGTCAGTATACGTACTGCTGTGGGAAATAAACTTTGGTATTCTTACAACAGGAATACGAGTTTCTTTACTGGAGACAAAAGTTTACTAGGTGGAAAAAAACTTTTTTTTCAGTGTATAATAAACTGCGAACTTTTGTGCAGGGAAGGTCTTCGGTATCTTAATTTCGCGTTTCTTATATTAAAGTTCGTTTTTTTCTAGATGGTCGTTTCCAATCAACAATTTTGTGGTCACAGGCTCGTTATAATAGCTTGCGTCCGTCAGAGGTGATCAAGTTTGACCAGCGAATAATTACACGGTATCCTAAAGAACATTAGAGGTCGGGAAAGAGGCAATAATTTCGCGAAGCATTTTTTTTCTCTCTCTCTCTCTAGACAAAATATTTCGGCTGGTAAAATATTTTGCGATAAAATTCAAATAGGTATTCTTTTAGATTTTCTGCTACGATATGAAATGGACTTGGCTCAAGAAAAATCGTAATGATTGTATCTTCAAGATAGAAAGGGACCCTAGAAAAATCGTGTTCTTTATTATACAGGAGAAATTCCGCCTCGAGGTGGCAAAGTTCGGAAAGACTTTTTCCATTCTTAATTACTGCTCTAGAAGAAGGAACAGTTAATGATTTTAGCAGAAGAATCTAGCTTTAAATTAACCTGTAAAACGTCACACCGCATTTACTTTCGCATTAGCCCTAATCGTCCAACGTCTTCAACCATTGTTTTCAACCTAAAGCATAAATATCCTGTTAATTCATCCGCGGCTATGAATTTTTCCTTCCTAGATGCATAAAAGTTAAAGCCCACCCATGAAGACCTGTAGACGTCGTTAGGGCTGGGCTTATACAGAATTTACAGTGCTCTGATTTAGATGTAAAATACCGTATTCATAATTTTTTTCTTTTTTTTTTTTTTTTTTTTTTTCTTCTCTAGTCCACCAAAACGAAAAGAAACAGGCAATTTTACTTTTCGAAAACCCTTCGAAATCTTCGTAAGAGTTTTATCAAAAAATCATAAGCTTCGTCGCGTACTCAATGTCCCTAGATAAGTGGTTCCTGTATTTGTTCAAATCCTAGTACAACTCCTGAAAATAATCCTATGAGTATGCAGACGGTTCGAGGTGAGATTGTGTACGGATAACGAGGTCTAAGGAAGCTGGGACCACCCGGACTATTTGGAGCTACGTGGTTGATTGGAAGGACCCGCGTTTGCGGTGTCCAGTGTCGAAGGAGGAATGTTAACACCTGTAAGCATTAATGGTACACGCTCTATTTAGGCACTCCTGCTGCCAAGAGCCACCTGATTTAAACGTCTTTTTAGTCTTTTCTAAATGGTGTATTATTTACCTGAGAATTAAGAAACAACGGATTACAACGGACTGCCTAAGAAGCTGTTTCAACACTTACAAGTATTGAATATGCATGGTAAAGGCTTGAATTTGGCTTATCCCAAGTCCAGAGTTTCAAGACGAAGAACAGATCAGAGAAAACAAGAGATAGGACCATTTTTATCAAAAACTATATATTAGAAAAAAAAAAAAAAAAAAATTGCTATCGTATAACTGATATTGAAGGAAGATTTGTCGTTGGGTTAGTATGAGAAGAGAAATATATTGGCTTTTTGGGTAAAACTAAAATGTAAGTGATTGTTTTTGCAAAAACCATAGATTTAGTAAGTTATCTCTTTGGTATCTGAAGGGAGTGACATTTCGTTAAACTTATGCATATTCAGTAACTCCCACATCGTGAAGAAGAAACGAAAGAAAGCTTTAAGGTGGAAATTGTAAATCTCTTTTCCGTCTATTCCCCGCGAGGGTACCTTCTCACTGGTGAACATTATGCGGTGGTAATCTGATCATGTCAGGTTTAAAACACTCTGGAAACACCATAGAAACATTATGGAAACACCGTAGTCGCCCTGACTATCATTCGGCCGCCTAGTCTTCGCACCTATTTCAACACGGCGTTATCGTGGATTGAATCAGCTGGTATTTGTCTCCTAAACGAGGATTTTAGGCACCATTTCACCCACCGTCTTCTACTCCAAACCCCGTGATCTGGATCTAGGACCATTAATTGTTTTACAACATGGCCTTTCTGTGTTTTACACGCTCCAATATACGCTCCCATTTATACTTCCCGCATTCTTATTCCAGGTTACTGTGGGAGAGCATTTTGGCCCCTAAATAAGTTACCCTTAAAAATGATCGAATAATAGTTACGCGGCAAAATTGTAGTACGTATACGTATATGAAAATTTTAGAATCTTTTGTACTACCTATACCAAAAGGAGAAAAAGATCTTCGAAAAGCGATTCCCACGCAACAAGTTTCGGGTGATTAATATTTACATGAAATTTATTCTCAGTTGAAGAACCTTCTCGACTATAGTATAGAGGGGCTGTTAAAATTTTTAGACAAAAATTCTGCGAATTCACAAGAGCTTCCGAATTTCTTAGGTAAATACAGCGCAGTTTTTCTCCGAGAATGACACTGCACAATGTAAATGCAATTATCTTAAACACGAGGCTTATGAAATCATTAATTTCACTCAATAGAACCCAAAAATTTGCAAAACTTCCAAACACATGGAAAATCAGATGTATATTAACCTGTCCTACAAAAAATGAGAAGGACGTTAGGAAATTGGGCGAGTTCTAGCGGAATGACGATGGCGATATAAAAAATCATCGACCGAAAAATTTGGCGCCGACTATCGATATAATGGCTTAATCGAGGGTAAACTGTCGAATTCGGGGTAGCTCTGGATTCGAGTGACGCCCACATCCGCCAGTCGGGCGTCAGATCGGTAAATGTTTGTTGGTTTTACTGACGTAATTAACTCAATTTACCCCCGCGTGATCCACCCGAAGATCAAGCCACTATCATAATTGGGCTGCAATAAATCTTCGATCCGAGGTCTGTAGGGCCAATTTTCTATATAAACGTGCTCCAAAAACCACACTGTGGTAACGGATCTCTGTGTTAAGTTGAGCCTTGAGCCGGCCACATTTATCCACTCTCAAATCTTCAATCTTGGCGTCTCACTATATACAGCCTCTTGCCAAGCCTCTACGTTTCGATTACCTAACGTAACCTCTCGCCCGTAAATTTCATTCATATAACTTCACTGCCACGTTCATTCAGTTTTTCACTCCTTTTTTTGAAAAAAAAAAAAAAAAATTCATTTTATGATCTCCGAATGAACGATTGAAGCATCTATGCGCGTAATGGAAAGTCCATGTAGGTAATTAAAAACAGAAAGGATTAAATAAAAATTGTTATTTTGTAACTTCCGGTATAATATAAAATTTGAGAAAATATTGTCACAATTTGATATCCTATATTTTCTTTTTTGTTTGAGGTTTTTTCTTCCTTTTTCCTTTGAGGTAGATGGGTATATGCGTATCCTTAGTTCGTAGAAGGGTTGTATTATGGGCAGATTCACCACGGTGAAAAATTGAGTTTTTGGAAAGTCACGCGTCACATGGGATCTCGTCATCCTGGCGCTGCGCGATCTTCAGAAGGATCATCCCGCGGTAGGGATGAAATCTTGAAGCTGTCAGTAGGATTGTGCGCCAACTGACACCAGTACCGTTCTCCATTCATCGGGGATGAATGGAAGCGATGGCTAACGTTCGGTGCTCCTTGACGCGAGAACTTCTAGGCGATTCATTAATTTGAAAAACCCTGACGGAAACGAAACTTCACTCTACATCTCCTTCACAATAAACAAACAACGTTTCTCAAATTCCCTACATTAGCGTCATTTTTTCCTCTTTCTTTCTCTCTCTCTCTCTCTCTCTCTTCTCTCTCTTCGAAAACATATCATATACCTCAAAGATCTAAATTGAAAAAAGACTATCAGTTTCCAATTGTTATTGATACTCGACTCAATGAATTTCGGAGGCACAAGCTGATTCCTTTTGCGTAAGGGTAGTTTCAATTTTTTAACGCTCTATATCGGGGTGGTTTAGGGGTGGCGAGAGTTGGGAGTTAGGAAATAGTGTAAAAGAAGGTAGGCGAAGGGAGGTGATGAGATAAAAGAAGAAGGAAGAATAAGGAGGAAGGAAGAAGAAGGCAGAAAGTGGGTAATAGTCGAGGGCGCGCGCGGGCCGCTTCAGAGGGAGGCCGCCATATGGGGAGCATACGGCGAGCAGACTCCCTCTCCCTCAAGGGTTTAATCTACTGACAAACTACTGTCGAAAAAATCAGGTGGCTATTTGCGTCTTATACTACTCTGGCTTTTGGACGGGGGTGTCCCTCTCTCCCTATTGTCAGAGTCATCTGTGCCAGAGGACAATAGTTCAGTTTGGCTCGAAAAATCAGCAGCCATCAAGTTATTGAGAACTCAAATTAAATCAGAAGCAACCAATGCTCATCCCCTTTGAAATTTTGAATTTCTACCTCATACTCCCTTATCTGAAAAAAAAAAATGAATTCGCCACCCCAGATGCCAAGATTATTATTTTCTTTATGTCTCATCAATCGAACAAAAATTAGACGAGTATGAGAAAAGAAATACTTTATCAACGACGAATGCGGCATGCGAAAGATACTGTGATAGGATGAATAAAAAAAATTATGTAACAGGGTTATTGTCGGTTGGATAATTCGAAAATTTCTCGAAACATATAACAATAAAAAATGTAAATAAAATGTAGCATATGGACGGCGATGAGGCACCCTTCTATAAACCTGCACCTTCTTCGTCTACTTTAGCGACGAAATAACATGAGCTTAAATTTGCAGGTGGAAGTTCGACGCATATATGTATTAAAATAAACTTTTCTCCTCTAACATAAAGAATGAAATCAAAAAATTTTCGTCTTTTCTTTCGATATTTGAGGAACTATAATATGGATAGAGTAGAGTCTCAATCTTTCGGAATGTAAAGAAAAAAAAAATTTAAGCAACCCTTAAACCGTGATTAAACAATTATTGGACTATTACTTGAAAAGTAAATAAATTCTGGTTGCACTTGTTAACCATCCTTAACACTGTTTGAGTAAGGATGTTAATTCGTGTGACATTTAAGGGGAGATTTCTTGTTGAATTTTTTTTTTGCACCGTCACGCAGGTACATCGGCGACGGGTTCTGTTTTTAGATAGGAGATTAGACTTTTTCATAGCTTACAGCATGGTTGTAGACCGCGTGATTAATAGGACGGAAACAAAGGTGGTTTTACTCTCATTCAAATTCAAATTAATCGCTTAATTTATCACTCACTTTTACTTTCTTCCTGTTCGGTTTACAGCATCACAAATCACTGGGTGAGAGAGCAGGAAGTCAGTTCTATAGTTGAATGAAAATAAGAAAACAAATTTCCTCACTAATTCGAAAGATATTTTTTATCATACCTGCAGTCGATTTCAGATTCAAATTAACTCTAAATAATCAATTCCCAAGTTCTACAACACCCTATAAATCCAAAACAAACACCCCTCAATTCTATTTACCTTCTAATTTGGCATCCGCACAATTCAGAGATGTATTTTTGAACTTAGGAACTCCAATAGCTCATCCCAAATTTCATAATAACAGATGGCACATCAGGATTGTCCGACTCCGAAGTCTCAGGTTCTATGAATCTTTCTATGAACGTATTTGCACTGGAAAAAAACCATCTAGGGGTAGATTTTCACCGCTGGATAATTCTGTGAACTTCAATCGAATGCCTGAGCTCTTCCTCTGCTAGTCTTATCGATGTGACAACCACTCGGTAAAATTTGGCCTTCAATATCCAAGGCTTACTTCCGGTTCCAACAATCATTTCCGCACTTTGTACTTTAAGCACTCATTATTTCGGATCCTGAAGCATTCGTTATGGTCGACTGGCACCGATGGGACGTTACCCCAAAAATTTACCACTAACAGACTACAGATCGTGGTCAGACCATACAAGGGACTGATACAGACATTCAACGAATTTAATTCCTTCACTTTTTGACCATTATTTGTCTCGTTAAGGACACTTACTGGTGCCATATCTGAATGAAGTTAAAAATCATTGAGTATCATTTGAGAATAAGAGCTGCTGAATAAACGCGAGCTTTAGAATTGGTGGATCTAAGAATGGGAAGTTTAAGGTTGATGATATGGTGAAGTGGTTCGATTTTGTTGAATTTTAATTGTTTATTTGACGAGAAACGGAAGAATAGGTTTCTTCGGTTGAGGCGCAGAAGCGGAAAAGAGGGAAAAAGAGATAGGAAGAGTATATAGCAAAGAAGCGAAGAAACGAAGGGTCCCTCGCTTGCCAACTGTCCCAGGTGCGCATGAGGAGTGGAGCGTGGAGTGTGGAACGTGGAGTGTGGCCGGCGCGTGCTGTCTTCCCCCTTATCCTCTCTGGCCGTCGCCCTAGCACTGCCACCGATCATTGGTTCGGCTTGGTTACGCTTTGTAAACATGCGAGCCTAAGCCCTACGCGCGTTTCTCCTTTCCTTCGACACTGTGCCATATACCCAACGTACCTATACCTATACGCGTGTACAGGTAGGTATATAACAGGTACATAAGTACCGATCGTCAAGTAAACCAAAAAGGGGGATGATTTTCGGTTGTAAAATCATTCAAGTCGTGATCTTCAATTCCTTGTTTCCATTTATTTCTCGTAGATATATATTTCTTCGAGGGTAGTTACTACAGGGTGTAGAGAAAAGGGTTGCGCAGAGTTTGGGTATCATGAGGTATAAGAGGAGATCTGAGAATTATTCATATGTTAAATTAATGCGAGGAGAAGATCGATGCGGAGAGGGATGATTCCTGGGAATATGAAATTAGTCATTTCCGTGCAGACAAAGAGTTGATAGGATAAAGTAGGGTAGGTTCATAGATTAATTATCGATTTTTAGGGCATGCGTGTTGACCTAGGGCAATATTTAAATACTAACCACCGAAACCCGGTTATAAATCAGGTCAGATTGCGAGGTGAACTAATTATGGAAATTTTACTCTACCTCCAATACGTAGTATAGGGTCATCCGAATGAAAATAGCATCACGCTTATTATCGACGAATTATATTTTACATATCAAAATTCGGAGGCAAATAAGAAAACTGCTTAAGGTGTGAACTTTCGAGTGGTAATCATGGACCAAGATTTTTATAATATACTACCTATATTCCGTATCGATCAAGGGCCGCTACTTTTCCCACCAATCTTCTCTCTCTCTCTCTCTCTCTCTCTTTATACGTGCTTATAAACCTCCTGGGGGGCGAGTCTCGTCAAATTATCTAGCGACTAGAAGATTACTGCTTGCATTTTAAACAACGAACGCCTCGTGCTATACCATGCCTTAATTGAACACCCCTAAATCCCCCACAATATGCATCCGATCTTCAGAGGTTTCCACGACTAAACTGCAACCGCCGCACACAAAACCGATACACTCTATACCTAAAGGAGTCAGTCTCGCGGAAAAAAGTTTCACCTAAATTTCAAATATCACTACAAAACCCATATAAGAGTTTGGAGAATAGATTATTTTTATCTGTTGTACAATTATTTGCAATTAAATGACCGTGTGTGATATATTATAATAGGAAGGATTATCGAGTCATGTAACGGAGATACTTGACTTTGAATGAGGATGTGCCTCCTCCTATCGTATGTGTGGGGAAAATATTACGTCCCGTTAGACAGAGAAGTGGTGATCATAAACGGTGATCTAAACGATGGCAGATGGGTGCATAATGCATTGCATATATAGTTACTATATGTGGATACCTGTCATGGTTATAAACCTCTCTGTCTGTTTCTCAGACCCATTTCCCTATCAAAGTAACAAACAACACATAATAATCGCATAAGAGAAGTACTATACGTATATGACTAGGCAAAATTCCTCCAACGCATAAATCTATATAAACGCATCATCCTGCGTTCCAGTCATCAGGTTACGTTGACCGCGTGAAACTCGATGGTATCATATGTGGTATGCGCTTCTTCATGGGTCATCAGCTCGCTATGTTATGATCGTAATAAAATAATTGTTCACCTTTTTCTGTTTTTGTTAATTATTAGAGATATTGATTTTTTTTTTTTTTTTCTTTTTTTTTCCATTTTTTAATAACCGATTGATGTAATGTTCAACTATTCCGTAATTAAACTATTGATCCTAATAAATAAATCCAGTTAATATAACAGCGAATAATAGATACCGGGTTATAAATTGCTGTCTAATACCGTATAGCTTCACGGTTTGTGGCCTGCAGTAAGTTGTATACCGATTTACTCAAGAGGTATTCATTATAAATGTTGTATACCTACCCACTTATATTATATACGTTCCTTACGGTATATCTTTTTAAATGAAACGTTTATACGATATAGTAGTGTATATATTTTCTCAGTATGAAATCGCGAGATAATATTAGAATAAGGTCCCGTTATCGAATCTGGAAGATCTTATTTAATGATACGAATAATATGGCGGAAGAAACTTGGAACGAAATTTTTTGGTTTTGTTCTTCATCTTTATTTTTTTATTTTTTTATTTTTATTTTTTGCTTTTTGTTAAATAATTTGTTCTGGTTATTATAAATCCCTAATTTGACCGCATAGTTTTGAGGATTTTACGAGGTTCTATATATCTGCAATTTTTCTGTTTGTCGACAACTTCTCAGGGTAATATAAATTACAGGTAGTTATAGAATAGCTGAACTAGCGGTCGGTTTCTTTGATGAATTCTGGTGTCAGTTATTGGCTTTGGTATTGTATTTTTGTATTGTTGTACATCGAGTGAAAATTGGTCGGTCTCTAGAGAACTTTTTCGCAAAGCTATAGCGCTATGGTCTGCAGGGATAATTCTATCCTGGGGCGTTCGCCATTGTGTGTATAGTAACGATGTTACAAATTGTATTTTTTTAACTTTAAATGGACTGATTCTTCTAATTGTTTTATAATATTGAAAAGTTCTGAGGATTTTTCATATTTTTGTCTTCTTTTTTGTTTTTTTGTTTTTTTTAACTACATATAGAAATTCAGATCATCGTTTTCTATCTAGATTTTAAATTCACCAGCCATAACAGTTAATTATTTTTTTCTTTCCTTAAAACGCTAAAGGTTCTTTCTTATATTCTTCATCGCTTGGTCCTAAAGCGCAGGGTTAATTTCAAAGCGGAGCCGTTTTATGGTTTTCGGTAAAACAGAAACGGCGAGTTTAGAAATAGTATACTTTTCCTGGGATTGTGGGATGCTGTTCCTCGGAGGGATCCTTGGGACCTCGGGGATTACAGACCCTCGGGTTATGATGAACCTTTTCCCATTTTCAATCAAATCTGGGTCACACTTCGTTCCGATTTTGGCTCAATGAGAAGTTATCAAAATTGATAGCACTAACGGTCGTTACCAAAGAGTTAAAAATCGCCGAAAAATATCAAGTCAAATATAAATTGGTTCGTTCGAAAATGAACTTTAATAAATCCAGCAAGAATCGATCATGAACACAATTCCCATAATTATTCCGTATACATGAAATTGAAAAATATAGTCAGAAGAATTACAACATTCATTCTTCTTTTTTTTTTTTTTTTTTTTTCTCCATGATCCTTTTACAAGGTATAAGTGTGCATAAATCGATGCATAGATTGAATATTCGGGAGTTTCTCGGGACCACACAGGATGTCGATCACCATATTATATTTTAGCATAAGAACTACCTGCGTACAATCATTGGTAACATCATATTCAATTTCTGAATCGAATATTAAACAGTATCCCATACATTCGATCTACGTACGCTACACATGAATGAGTATAGTTATAGTGGTTACAGCATCCCACTACAAAAATTGAGTTCGTTCATCTTTACGATCTAATAAAAATTCAGTACCTATACTGATCGATACCCGTAGGCATAATCATTCGATGAAATCGCGCTTGTCGAAAATTTTGAAAATCTTAATATACGTGTTTGACAAAAATAAATTATTTTAAAACCTAATTAAATATATATTATAGTATGTATCTATGAAATCTAAATGATCACATACAACTATAAACCACGTAACAAGAACCACTTAATTTTTCCATCCATGTATATATGATGAACAGCATCTAATTTATGTACCCAAAAAGTTAGCCCGTTGATTTATGCTAATGTATAACTGACCTACCCAAAATGCTACGCTAAACGCTCTATTAGCCTTAAGTTAATTATAACGAGATGTCTACGGTGTGGTCCAAGATAATAGTAATACGTATAGGTATAATGAGAGAAAATTTTCATGTGAAAAGGGTTTAACAAGATTATCACTTAATTCGTAGAAAAAAAAAAAAATGTTCAACCGATTTAAAACTATATTAATTGTGTTCTATCGATTTTAAAAAGACAAGTTATATTATTTTGCAAACTAAAACTATAATGCATTGTTATATATATATACTATAGCGGAAGGCAATTTGTAGAACAGTTTTTTATAGAACAAAAGAAAGTGTAGACGAAATAGAGACTTTAGGTGATTACTATAACTGAAACTGACCAACCGCTCGTAAAACCTTCCCTCTGACTGCAACCTGCGCTCTACCCGCCTACACCAATGCACATCCGCTGCAGGCTTACGATTTACTAATTTAACTCGAACGGAATTGTTTCATCGTATACTATAATGCCTATATAGAGGAAGTTATAACGATCGAAGAACTGCGGTGAAATTTATTTTCGAAATATTCGTTAGCTTTCTTAATGCTGGAAATCTTATGCGGCTTTGGAAAACTTTTCCGATGGATGAAAATCCGCATTTATTTTTTTTAGTACAAATTATTCGGGAAATTTTGTAAATCTTGTAATATTTGTGAAATTGTTTTCTCGTTATACTAACTGTCAATGAGATGAAATCTTTACGCGTGTGGCAATGACCACCACGAAGAAAAACTTCTGACGACGTGAAGAGCTGCATTTGAAAGACAAGAAATATCGAGAGTGCAGACCATGACCAGACCGTCTCGTCTCGCCTTACGGACAGCGACCACCAAGCGTAATGACATATCCGACTGGAGGTCCAGGGTAGAATATAATCGTTTAACTGCCCATTACGCTTTTTAAAACCACCGCGGCACTAATATAATTACAATGGCCCTAGATACGACAATGGCTGAGGCTATTTTGCCGCCACTATACAATGGTAACGCGACCTTTGCTAACTAGACCTGGTCGATTTTCATGGTACTGAAAAAATGACCTGTCCGATTTCCATTTTCGGAAAAGCCATTGGTTTAGGTTTGAATCAGAGAGTCCGTGAGTAAAATTTACTATTCAGTGATCGGTTCAATGAATTTGTATATCTTTGACAGAAGATGCGCGTGTAGGTATAGGTATGACTAGATGACTATTAGTCACGGCTATCGTGTCTCTCCAATTATTATAACACCGTCAATCTGTAGCCGGTGATATTACGTAGCGCGGTATTTCTTTTTGAAAGTAAGAAGGCATGAAAAAAAAAAAAAAAAAAAAAATTGTTGGAAAAAATGGCGTTGGGTTGATAGTTAGGAAAAGAATAAAAGAAAAAAAATTTGTTGGAAAGTCACACCGGTAATAACTGGGCTTGATTTTCTCACACCATTGTGTGTCCGTTGCTTAAGGCAATGTCTTTCAGATTGGTAGAAGGATTTATTTTTTCTTTTTTATACCTTTTCCTTATTTTTCTCACCTTTTCGTTTTCTCTCTAGGTTGGTATATATATACTGTATCTGACAGTCGGTCTCAATGCATTGTCATATAAAGTTGCCACGACGATATAATACATAGGTATACCGTACCATACATAGGAAAATCAAATCACCACTTACATCACAAACTGGAGCGGCAAACATTTATAATACCATCAACCCAAAGCGAACTACCCCGAGGACGAGACTATTAGAGGAACTCGGCAGCACCTTATTTGTCCTTCGTACTTTTTTTTTTATTTTTTTTTTTTTTTTCACAAGAATGATGGGTACTTTGTCACACCTTATAATCCACAAGGCCGCTTCTATGAAGATACCGATAGTATTCTGATTATAATTCATGCACAAGAAATACAGATTCTCAATAACTGAAGCAATTCTTCGATGTGCGAGTTTTTAATAGAAATTTAATACTTGATCACATTTTTTTCTTCTTCTTTACAATAAGCTGCAATTATTAATGAGATAAAATTGTCTGAATTTATACTCAGTTTCGAAATGACATTCGTATTATTTTTTTTTTTCAGTCGAGAAGAGAACGTGACGAGATGAAAACTGAGATGATAATTCGTTGCTTCAGTTTCGCTCTTTTTTGTTGAAAGATCAGGAACAGATCATCACGAGTTTCTTCTGTGGGGGACGGAAATTCCGTAGTAGCTAATGAGGGTTGTCATTGAGTAGGACGTCGAGGTGTTATACTGTTGGAATTTTGGAAATTTGGCAAAAAAATAGAACGCGGCAAATGTTGAAAGAAAGTTTTTTTTTTTCACCCATTCGTATACGATATAACGGCGGAAACTCGTGCCTCGAAATTTGCAGGGGAAAACGACTAACGGAAAACGGCGTATTTTGTCAGTTGGGCAAAAATACCTGCAGTTTTTTTTTTTTTATTTTAATTTTTTTATTCATTCAATCTCAAAGAAATCGTCGCAGAGATTGATAAAATCAAAAAAACTGACCGTGACTCAATCGGATGATAAAAATCTAAGAAAATATGAAAAGATACTGAATACCCGAAGAGACAATTTAAAAGTGATTATAGAAACGGGGCAACGGAAGCTGTGATAGACTGCCATTCGCTACACGGACAATATTTCGAAATTTTCTACACTAACTCTATACCTAACACATGCACCAAAGAAAATTAGACCTCGAAACCTTGTTTGGTAGGGTTGGAAATTCAGGTATATAATCCTGAAAAATGAAACTTTCCGGTTTTAACGAGCCTTTGTAATAAGGGATCGTAAATATGTTTAATTTCTCTGAAAATAACCACGACGAATGATTTTTAACAAATGTATAGATCGATAACTACGTGAGATCTGAAGATCAGTCTAAGATTTTAAGAAACGATCCCAATATATATTCTTGTAAAAATAAAACTCCAAATCGTTTCTAACTAATTTTAATTTCATACTTCGATAGGTATAAAAGCTGTCAATTAAAACCAGTATAATTCGTAATATTTAATAGAAATATCCCTTATAATAGATTTGAAAGACTTACCCCATGCAGAGCGAGATCTCCCATGGAGCTGCAGTGTGTGTGGGATACCCTAGCAAAGATGTGCTTATTTTCCATCGGATCGCGGAGATTCCAACTTCTACTATATTATAATACGAAATCTTTCTTATATTTATAATTGAGCTTTGAATCATCGGAGATTTAATATATTATACGAAACAATTGTTTTCCTGAATCGTTGATATTTTGAGTAAAATTCTACATTTAGAAAAAGGTCTTGTTGACACAACCAAAATTTCGTTATTATATGGACAATCACATTTTTTGTTCAGTCAATCAAATTTTTTGTTCAGTCAACCAAAAATTTCGTTGGGATAACCAAAATTTTGTTGGTAAAACCAAATTTTGGCCATTCCAACAAAATTTTTGGTTGACTGAACAAAAAATGTGATTGTCCATATAATAACCGAAATTTTGGTTGTGGCAACAAGACCTTTTTCTAAGTGTACCCTGGTCTATAAGCCTGCAGGTATCAAATTTATTACTCGTATAAATGAGTCGTTGCAATGTTGAAGCGCGGCGTATCATAAATAACAAATCGTTGGCAAGTACTGTGTTATTTGCCACCGTGTTTCACAAATGAGTTCACATCGTATTTAATTACTTGCCTCACGCCCAGGGCGTGTCTCACCATACTCCCTGAGACCGCCACGATGGTTTCGGTATTTGGGCGTAGAACGTCGTCGTTTCTCATAGCAAGAAGCACGCCGCTCTTTTCTGACCACTTTGCAAAGTTCGCGTAGGTTGCGAGTTCCCAAAGTTATCTTATAGATTCTCTATATATATAAACGGGGTCTCGACGAGGTGGGCCGGATCGGAGACCCCTCTAATTACTAGTTTAGAAGGGCAATCCTATTCCCGAGAGAAACTTAATTGATGAAACTAATAAATTCGTAAGTCCAAAGAAGATTTATCCTAAATACGTTATAATGGATGCCTTTATACTGATTAGACCGGACATCACATCTAATAGCATATTCATGAATTTTTTTTCAAAATATGGTCAAGTCCGGGCTGAATGAAACGAAGCAATATCCGCGCCTAAAACAAGTAGATTAAGGTGACGTACTGCTACTTTTCGAGGAGCTTTAAGGTTTGAAAGAGGACGAGGCGATGGCGAAACCTAAGACGAAGTGTGGGAGAGAGATAAGACGATTCGGGAATGACAGAGATCAGGTTCCCTCGTGGGACCACCGTCGCGTCTCGGGTACAGGGCTCGCATCGGTTTGCACCGCGCGATTTTTCCACGGCAAACCTTTGCCCTATACCTGTTTTCGCTAATTGAGCGAGTAAGGATGTAACTGGACCTTAGGTCTCCGCAGGTATTTGCACCCTTTTTGCAGATATTGTCAATTTAGCTTGTCTTCTATTCTGTTCTCTTATTTCTGAGCAAAGGACAAAGGATTAAACCGCATAGGTTTCCATAAGCGGTTAGAAGTACTTTTCTTTTAAGGGATAGAAAATTCGTCAATAATATAATCTCATAGTATAGCCTTATCGTACTTTACTAGAACAGATGTTATTCTTCTACAGGGTTGTTTACTCACGCGGTTTGGATGAAAAATTTACCTACTTAGGGGCTTACTTTGGACCGCAATTACACTCCATTAGGGGTTTTGAAGAATAAGAAAAGAAACTGTTCAAATTATTTTACCAAGTATAGCCGCGGGCCTATATGCTGTATAGGTAGGGATATGCAGAGTATTTGAAGCGAAGAACACGGACCAAGTCGATACCTAAGTAGATAACTGCATGCCGTGAATTTGGAGCCTTTGAGAGCTCGTTAGCAAAAATGTGAATTCGCGCGTGCCACGCAAAAGGAGCTGAAAATGAAATGCTACCGGGGAATTATCTGAATAGTAAAAGAGATGGTGTAGAATAAGAAAGAAAAAAAAAGATAAAAATGGGGTAAACAACAAAAAAAAAAGGGTAGAAATACTCAGAGATTGATCTAAATCACAATGGACCTAATAAGATGCCTACGGGAAAATAGCTCTACCCACCCCGTTTCGCGGCGAGGTATGCATTGTGCTCTAATCATTGCAACACAAAGAACCGACGCGCCTCGCATGACGGAATTTCAAAGAATTCTTCTTGATCTTGAGAGTTGCGTATGCTAATGATAGATGCTCGTTATCGGTCCTAAAGACCCATGACGATTTTCTTACGCCTCTGGTAAATATACGACCGAGATTTGGTGTAAAAATTTTAATATGATACTTTGTGACAACCCTGAGCATCCATCAATCCTTAGAAGATTCTCGAATGATCTTATTTGTGTCTTTGAAAAAGTGACAAAGTCGAAAACGAATCATGAGGAAGTATCCATACAGAATCATTTTGCTTAGAATTGGTGGTATTTAAAGAAAAAAAAAAGGGTAGGTATAGGTAGTTGGCGAGCTTTCCAATGTTGTTATAGGGTGATATTCATCGAAAGTTTAGAGTCTGTAAATATGTCTGCATATACACATATACACATAGGTATACATGATGCAATAACATATCAAGATGCCATTTGTCAAAATAATGATTCGCAGAATGTTATCTGTCAATATGGTGAAATGGTGGATCTTTCACGGTCGTATAAACAAGCCAAACGACTTCTGAGGATCACGCGGATATATCCTTCAGGCTAAAATATAGCCGATTCTATTTCTTCGTTCACGGTTAGAAAACCCGCGTCTATAGTCATATTATACCTCTACTATATATATATGTATACCTATAGCAGTCACTTCTGAAGTGTTATTTCGCGCCTCGTTCTTCTAATAACGCCTCGATTGACCCGAAGAGACCTGACAGAATGGTAAGCACTAGGAAAATGACGGTTAAACACGTGCTACGTCGAAACGGCTATCTCGAATAACGGTCATTCGACAAATCTTTAAGCATATAATACAATATACAATATAGCTACTATATCTATACTGCAACTCGACTGTTGAGCTGCTGCTGCACTTCAATATCCATCATATCTTATACATAATTACTGTATACCTACTAGCTGGAAGCTTAAACGCAACTTTTACCTATATTAAGTCCCCGTCACAGCACGCGGGTACGTTTCTCATTTATCCAACAGACTTTCAACTCAAGTACTAATTCCAATACTCCATTGAATCGCCATTAATAAAGTGAAATTACCGTGTCTTAGAGAGCATCTATGACCCACATATACGTACACTCAGAAAAAGGTCTTATTGAAACAGTCAATCGAATTTTTTGCTCAGTCAACCAAAAATTTTGTTGTGATTACCAAAATTTTGTTGGGATAACCAAAATTTTGGCTATTCCAACCAAATTTTGGTTGTGTCAACCAGACCTTTTTCTCAGTGTACGTATATGTATGTATGTACGTATATCATTGCTGATGGGGTAAAAAAAAAAAAAAAAAACGGGGCGCCGCACCCCAAGCAGGTAGTCAATGTCTCATCCCTTAATTTTGTTCCACATACACACTTTCACCGAGTTATAGTATAAAAATAAAATTGAAGTTAAGGTAGGTATATGAAGTAAATGTTGGTATAGAAATGGGTGGATCTATGTATAGGGTAGCCGCACAGATCTGTGCTGTGTAACCCGTGAAGATCAAGGCGCGAGAGTGGAGGCGCCAGACCACCTGTTGCATTGACTACCTACCTATCTGGGCGTCCCCAAACTGAGTTGAAAATTTTTTAGTGGGGGAAACGAGGGATTCTTATTGGTCCTGCGGCACGTGCTGCGCAAGGGTGCTCCTTGCTCGATGAGGGCATAAATCGGAGTGCAGTTCCTGAGCGAGCTCAGAATCTCTCCGTTAGTTGAAGAGCATAGTGTTGTATACTTCGATTGAGATGAAAGTTTGTTATTTTTCTACAAAATAAAACTATATTTGAAATATACTTATTTTATACCATTTCTATACGCATTCCTATGTGATACCATATATATCACTATAAAACAGTGCGCAGTTAGTTTGTCTTAAAACCGAAGTTTGGTGAACGGTATAATAAATACGTAAAGGTAACAAAAAAAAAAAAAAAAAAAAAAAAAAACCCTAAAGGAGCCATAGAACTGTCGAGAAAATATTAATAAGTGGTGATTATGGAGTTGCAAGAGATGTTCCGATACGGATACTTGTTCCCACCTCAAGAAGACGTCCTTCCAACTTACCTAGAGCTACCGAGCTACACATATCTTAAGGAAAAGAACGGTCTACCACCAGTAAGTACTTTGAGTACATTGAGCGCGTTGTCAACGTCTCAGTGTCTGTCTTATGACCACAACAGCGACGGTTGGCACACGCCTAGTCCAGCGGCTAGTTTGAGGTCCATAAGTCCAGCGACGACATCGGTTTCGTCGGAATCTGAAACCTGCGGTAGTTCACAGCAGGATAAAAAGTACAAGACTTTATTGGTTGCGGCTAAGAGTTCGGATCATTTGACAATGGCCAGAGCGGATCATGAGAAAATATCATCATCGCGTCAGAGCGTTATCAGTAATAGTAGTAGCGGACTTTCGGACAGGATGGATTTGGAGGAGAGCGATAATGGGGAAAGCGATATCGAAGATGAGTCTAATTGCGATACTAGAAGACGAGGAAAGGACGTGAGCACTACCATCGTTCGTAAAAGAAGACTGGCTGCTAATGCGAGGGAAAGAAGACGCATGCAGAACCTTAACAAAGCTTTCGACAGACTCAGGACTTATCTTCCTTCGTTGGGAAATGACAGACAACTTTCAAAATACGAGACACTACAAATGGCACAATCGTACATCACCGCGCTTTACGACTTGCTACAATAGTAATAGTAATAGTGGTAGAGAGAGCCGATCGAAGTACCTACCGAGAGTTTTGTTTGTTGTTTATTAATATAATATGTATGTATGTACGATTATAAGCTACTTGCTTAGTGCCAGTAAATTGTTAAGTCTCCTGTGATAAAGCCAGACACCTGACAAGCCATTAGTATTACAATTAAAACGAAGAGAAGAGAAAAACAAAAAAAAAAACAAAAAAAAAAAAAAAAATTGATATATTTTTTATAAGCTATTTATGTATATATAATATCTAATATTAAGGTCAGAAAACCATTTGTAAATATTGTATCATATATTATTTTATGTATAGGTAATAATAGCGTATATATAGTGTATGTATAGGAGAAAAAAAAAATCCTTAAGTTTATATTTTTTTTTATAATATAAGAAAAATGATAAACTATTACGTAAAAGCGATAGGCTAGCTAGATATATTTATATGACAAAAGTGACTTCAACATTCCGTACGAGACTGAGAAAAAATAAATAAAAATAATAAATAATAATGATAATGATAACGATAACGATAATGATTACAAAAGAAACTCCGTTTATACAAAATATTGAGAAATATTAATAAAAGAAAAAGAAAATTGTCTCTTTAACATGATACATGTGTAATCCAAAAATCTTTACCTATACACTTTGGAAAAATCCTTTTCATATTTTCCACACTTATATAATTATCTATGCGATTTTCCTCGCCTGTTACTGAAGTGGAAGGAAACTGACTTTCGAGAAATGGTAGGTAGGTACCTGTTTTCCATTGTTCAAGCCGATCTTACGACGTCAGAAATGACAGTGATTAGACTTTGGGATATAATGACACTAGATTTTTTATTTTTACAAATGAATTTCTGAGCGAAATGGAGATTGGGGAAAATTTTTGTTCGTCATATTGTTTAGTTTATTTAAAATGTTTTGTTATAATAAGTAGAATTACTGATGCACACAAGTGTGTACCTAGCGGGTCGTTCGGTTTGGTTAAGAAGGAAGGATATTTGAAAGACAAGCAGCAACATCGGTGGTCCCGTTGTCACCCGAAACCCCGTGAGACACTTTGGTGCCAGGTTTCATCGCAATTTGAGAGCCTCTACAAGTCTACCCCATGCCTGGGTGTATAACCACCCTAAAATCCCCCCGGGTCTTTTCCCGATGAACTAGCCGAGAACCGGGAAAAAAGAAGCATTAGATATATTTATCGAAAGTTAAGTAATATCCCCTGCAGGTCAGATATTATAATTAGGAAAGTTTGTGGGTTTACGTGGTACGTTGCGTCTAGCTGCTTCCTGCATATATTATATGTATGTATACTACATATATATGTATATATACTGTAAAAGGAAGAAGAAGAGGCGCTACAGGTTCCTTATAATATAGAGACTCCAAATTTTTGACCACAAGCAAAGCAGCTTCCTTGTCATCGAATACACTGCACGTGGATTCAACTTACTTTGATAGAAATTCGAGGGGACAGGACACCGAGATAACGCTAAGGCTCTACCTCCTGTTGACCGCGTAAACCTTTACCATTTTTGACGCGTTATTAAACGACCCGGAAAAAGTTCTCGGATGTATCTGTCTGTCTATCTAGGTATATCCATATATACCGCATATGTACGTCCTACGAGTTCCCACTTCCATATAGGATAGAAACCATAGGGATTATTTTTATTCTATAAATTTCTTTATCTTTTTTTTTTTTTTTTTTTTCTTCTCTCTATACGCATCCTATATGTAACCACGATTTTCTTACTTTTCAAAAAAATACGGATAGTAGTATACTACATCGCGCATTCAGCTCAAAGTAGTGCAAGCGGTTTATCCTCTGGTACTACGTAATCTGCGCAAGTGCGAAACAATTTACGATTCATCGTGAAACATCGCTTTACGAGTTCTGAACCGTAGCTAATTGAATGGAACTTGAGAACGGAAGGAACTGTTACAGTCGTGCCTGAGGCAGGTACATATACGAATAACCAAGACAAGAACAGAGAAATTAAGCTTTACTACCCTCTAATTCAACTCGTGCAATAAGGAAATCATCCTTCGTCATTAAGTTCTCTCTTCCATCCCTAGACTCGTATACTATGAAAATTTCGCACTATGGGATAGAGAAGAACGTTTCAGCAATAAGAAATAACATGTTGCGCTACGAAATTTGCTGATCTGATTTTCTGTATGCATGCATGCGATATTCAAGCTCATAGATCTTTGAAAATGGGGCTATACTAAAATGAGATTTTGTATCGGCTGTTGAAACGTTGATTTATTCACACGCTGGAACGAGAAGTTATCCTAGAGCTGTAAGAGGAGTTATTAGTAGTTATGAGGAAAGTTACGGCCTAAGAAATCACCGAGATATACTGCTCACAGTGCGTCGAAAAGTGGTTCAAGCTTTACGCATATAATATTGTTCGTAGACCGAATAATAGTTTAGTTTTAAACTCGTCGTACTATTCTTCGGTACATACTACCTATACGTGCACAGTGCACACTTCAAACTCTAACTTCTGATTTTTCTTCTTCCCTTCTCGTCTTATTCAACGTTTGCTTCTGGTTTATTACTGTTTTTAGCTTTACTACTTCTCGCGATGCTTCATATAAATATTGCGTAAGGTCGAGTGAAATTAATAATACATTTCATTCGGACACGTGCGAATATGTTACGTTATGCAGAAAACGTTGTATATCCAGTAAACATTAAAGGGTAAGAAATAAAAGAATATCTTGTCCAGAACGAGATTTTACAATCTTTAATTAAGACGGGGCGTTCTTTGGTTCTGCAAATCGTTTTACCGGTACTTGGAGTGACTTTAACGTTTGACTCTTGACCCTGAGTGACCCCCTTCGGTCACCACGCGATGTATTCACCAACTATACTGCAATTTCTCACAGCATGTCTTCGGCGATTTACAAATACCCGATCGGAGGTATCAGGATGGGGAGAATTTAAGGGATGGGTGATAAAATTCACGATGCGAAGTATTATAGAGGGATTTGTACTTTGGGAATAATAATCGATATGTAACGCAACCATTAATTAGTACACATCGTATCTAAATCCTTATAGAATAATTATTTTTTGTTTTTGTTTTTTACGGTTTGATCAGGGCGCGTTTAATATCTCCGCTGCAGGTAAGCTTCACCTTCGCTAATGAGATGCGAATAAGTAACCGGCGTTTCAAAGACCCCGACCGAAACCGCGGGCGCACAGGTAAACTCAGGATGGGTCGGCTATTACCTCAGACAAGGGTCAAAATGTTCGAGAGCCGTTGGACAGAGATGCGGAGTCCATCCGCTCGCCAATCCTTTCTCCAATTTTCTATTGATTATACTATACACACGGTGCGAGTTAAATCCAGTTAGTTCTAGAGACTCGTGAGTCTGATACTTTGCTCAATTTACACGTTGAAAATGTGAGGAAATAGTGTTTTTAAAAAGCCAGAAAAATGTATGCATGCAGAGATTTTTTGAATTTGAACCGAAATATTTCAAAGTTATGTGAAATTAAATAGACCTAAAAGCTTTTGGAAACAAGCTTGAAGAGCTGCTGCCAATTATTCACTCTTTCTTATAATACCTGAGACTCGGGTCGATAACTGTAGGCAGGTTTTAATCACCGATAATTATAAAGCGCGAGCACAAAACCCTAATCTGTCTGATCCACTTAATAGTATAGCCTTCGACCTCCGATCGGTCGCTTCTTTTTTGGGGCACCTATTGATATTTTGACGAGCTAAGCGTTTCTCCACCCGGCCCATAGGTATATCAACGTGCGAACGAAAATATGAGGAATTTTATTTTATTGTGTCAGTAACTATGAATTATATTTATAGATCTGTCAGACACATGTCTCACCTTAGAAAAACCTAAAATATGCAGATAACAGGTCAGTACATTTTTTTTTTTCATCAGAATATAACATTCGCGTCGATAATCAACTTTTGTATATTCCCACGCAACGTCAGTGCGAGATAACGAGTACAAAAAAAAAAAAACTTACCGATGCAAGTTTTTCCGCAAACGAAGAGAAACAAAAAAGCAAAAATACGTTACACTTGTCTCTCGCGTGCTTAGGTCACTATATTTAAAGTAAACGCGTTTCGGGGGTGAATTTCTCGGTCGGAACTCACACGAAGCTTTGATGTACTCGGCGATGGCAACACACAGAGATTGGACAATGGATCTACCCGGGATACAACAACGGGGGTTCTCTGTCCTCCCGTGGGAGGACCTGGATCTGGATCTCAAACGAAACATGGAGCACCGGGAGTTCTGGGTTCGCACGTGTTGCGATGATCGCTACGTATGTGAATTCGGTTCGCAAGATTTTTGAAAAGCACACAGCAGGAAACTAATCCTCGTAACCAGTTCTAATTTAAGACTACATATATCACATTCACTCGAAATCGAAATAATTTTTCCTCCACCTGGCATTTCGCTTTCCGCACAGGGTTTCAAAAAAAAAAAAAAAAAAAAATTAAAAAGATATCTTTTATTTCAGTTTCTTTCTGTCGTTTTTTATCCTTAAACACTTTCAGCGAGTGTTGGGTAAAAATTTTCTAGACCAAATTTCGAACCCTTTCGAAATCATTTTCTTCCGCATTCAGCCCTGAATAATATTTCGTAAATTATATAAGAAAGAACAATGAAATTTTCGGTTCAGTTTGAAGAGATGGCTTTATAGATATAACTCGGTTCGTTGGAAGTGGTGAAAATTTAGAATCTCGATAACCCTAAAGAAAAAAAGAAGCAGATATAATCAGAGACCTGTTTTCAGGAATGGCGTACCGCGAAGGAACTCGACGATCTGAGATAAGTCTAAGAGTTGAGATAGTAGATATACACCGAGCATTAATACCTTCGATAATTTAATTGGTATCGATTCAATTCACCTGCTGCGAGAAAACAATCTTCGAAAATAAAGGGGCAGAATGTTCCCTTTTATTCTGTCGCTAAAATAACAACGAAATTCATCGTTTTCACGCAAGTGATGGTGCAGCAGTGTTTTTGAGAAGCAAGAAATTTCACGAAACGGTGTATTAGCTGAATTAATAAAATTTTACTGAGCGTAATGGACATGCGAGGAAAAGATCATCCGACCCGTAGCCTCCGAATTTCTAGCAAAAAAATCTCATCTCGCTAATCTAATAACAGGAGATACACAATTTGTGTAAGCGAGATTGTCCTTGATTATAGCGCACCGTGCCGATGGATCCAGACTTTTATATGTGACTTTGGCACCCGAGTATCCGTCATTAAAACTTGAGTGTCAGAATATAGAATGTTATCCCAAGTCTGAAGTTAGTATAGAATTAGATTCTGCATTTGTGTAAAAAAAAAAAAGAAAAGGAAAAAAAAGACAAATACCAGAACTTTTGTATGTGACAGAAAAGTATACGAGAAATGATGAAATATTAGTTTGCGGTATGCGAACGCTGAACATCCATGCAAATGGTGTTCAATAAACCGCATCCTTTACGAGGGTTTCACTCTTCAGAGATCTGCAGTAGTCAGTTAAATACGTAGTCATCACCTTTCAAAACAAACGGCAGGAGGTGGCGTTGTATAATAGCCATTATGTCACAAAGATATAAAATCAGACTGACGTTTCAGCCCTCTTGGTGTGCAGTAAAATATGTTTCCTAGTGAAACTATTGCGCAGAGACCAAGAAACCATGGGTGGTTTATACCGCTGCAGGGATAAGGTGCGTGCAGGCATTTACCCACAGGACACACTACAGGGGGTTAAATTTTCTACCTCCAAGACAGGTAGCATTAACATTCGCCCTGTCAAATTTGGTTGACAGTCGGTTTATGACGCTCAATTTGAAGAAAATAAAAAAAAAATCAAAATCAATAATCGCTTACTAAAAATAATAAACCTTCCGAAATTCAGTAGATGCTATAATTTCTGAAACCCTGCACTACCAGTCCAAGTTTTCCTTCAATTATCGTATTTCAATTCAACCAACTGACTCAGTAGTTCATAAATTGATTTTTAAGAATTTATAAGCGAATTTGTAACCGAATGAATTCACTCTTTGCGTATAGTATACGAGGAGTTGAAGAGCTGGCAGAGAGATGAGATGATTCAATTTCAGCGTCAATTTCAGCGTGGAGAGAACATAATCTCTTCTCTTCTCTTTTTTTCTTTTTTTTTTTCTTTTTTGTTTCTTACTTTTTTCTTTTTTATTCTTTGTCGTTTGTTGAAAAGTACGTATCCTTGGCAGACAGGCGACGCGGTTCAGAGTTACAGCAGGGGTCTGGGAGTACGATGGTCAAAAACTAAGGACTGGGGGCGCCAACCATAAATTTAGTAGCGTACAATCCGTCCCCGCATAAGAGCGACAGATCTTTCCATCTGCCGCTGATTATCTGTATAAGGTATATAACAGAAGACAAAAGGACGCGTTGCAAAAATGCTAATACGTGAAAAGAGACAAGACAGTGGTATAATACGGACCTCTTCGGTTCACGTTAGCCGAAGAATACTACGTCTATACAGGCACCATGCACAGCATCAAGCATCGTGCATCTTACAGCATCTTTCATCCCCGCGCTCATGCTCGCGCTCTTGGTCCACCGTGTGAGAACCTTTTACTTATTTTATGGATTGTTTAAAGCAAATTACGCCTCAAGTAAATTTACGGACAAGTTGTGGTGTAAATCTTCTTCGGTCGGGCCGAAGCGCGTTAAACGCTAATAACACCTGAGCAAAGCACGAGGTAAGACCGTTCAACGAACACAGGAAGCGCAATAGCCTCCTAAGATGTACCTAACGTTCGAATATTTTCATTTTATTATGGCTACTTGGTGCAAACACCTTATCTAGCCGTATTTGAACCGTTATATTTCATCGCTTGAATATAAAGACCAATTATTATTATTATTTTTTTTTTTTTTTTTTTCATTTTTTAGCAAAAATACTTGGAAACTAAAATTTTCGGTTATACGTTTCTATTCTGTGTGTAAATAGTATATAATACAGAATTTTATGAGTTTACGTTTAAAATCAGTAACTCTACGCAAAGAGACAAACATCCTGTGTGGTAAGTTTGCTAAAGTAGCTGAAGATCGACAGTAAACTTTAATATTGTGTAAATCGGTTTGAAATTTGTAATAAAATTCAATTTATACCTGAATGAAATAAAAAATAAGAAAATTCTTATTATATATTAAATCTAAATTACTTGATTTTAAAGATAGTTAGAATTTCATTCCCTAATAAGAAGGTAGATAATAAAATGTCTTCGGTAGTTAATAAGAGTCTGAGTAGATGTATGGGTACATGATCAATTCGTGTAGATAAAAGACAATTGGTTATTTCTTTTACATTTTGTTTAAAGCGAGATTATACCTACTCTGAACGTGCCTACTGCGCAGTAGGTATAGGTATTAACTGCATGAGGCAGGTAGCGAAACTACTGCACTGTCAAAATACTTGGAATGAAAGACAAACGCCAGGTAATAGCAACTCCGCGGAGATCTGAAGATTGGCTTATTTAAATTCGTTATAAACACACTCAGCAAATATTTCGGCGTCTTTCTTTCGCGAAAGGGACACACCCGCAGGATTGGATAGTAGTATAACATGAACCATGAAATAATGCTATCTCTAAAGCGAAATCAACCGATAAATACAATCGTTCGTTTGAAATTTGTCAGCACACATTCAACATCCAACTTCGGCCTCTGCAGCACGCACCTGTATAGTAACCCGTTGTTCAAACCTCCGAAATCTTAATCATAGAAAAAGGAATAAAAAAAAAAAACGCAGACTTTAAAACGTTAGGAGTAACGTATTGTCCGAGTAAACAGATTCACGTAATTCCAGGTCTATACTGAAGCACCCACACGCTCTAAAATCCATTATAAACCACGTATTCAGAGTTCGCCTCAACCATATGCGCGCCCCTTCGAAGTATATAAGGTAACGGATTTTATACTATAATACGTCTACGTATTTAATCACACCGTCATCTACGAACAGGTGTCGGACAATTAACGGTAAGAGCTGTCAATAAAGTTCTACAACAGAGAAGCGAAGGAACGAGAATAATGAACCCTAGTGTTATAATAATAATAATTTCATGCAAAATATATGTTGAAATATAATTTCAAGAATTTTCCTTTTTTTTTTTTTTTTAGTAAAATTCGTTTAGACTCGAGAATTCGGTTGAAAATTCATTGTTTGGTACAATAGTTCGAGATTATTTATGGTGGATTTAGATCCGTTGTTTAGGAAAGGGCGCACGCCGTGGAACCAAACACAACACCTATTTTATGAAACACGTCGTTTCGCCCTTTCCTAGGATGGTTTGGGCTATAGAGTGCGCAGGCAGGGTCTGTTTGATCGGCTACCGGGGTGGTCCTTGCGGAAGTCTATTGAGTCTCACAGGACCAAATCGACTCAAGATTTGAGAATAAGAATACCTTAAAGGCAAGGCTTTTACCGTAAACATCCAAGCCGCAGAAAACCAGACCCCTAAACTCAGGGTATGAGAGTTTCGAGTTAATAGCATGGGATACATGTCCTCGCGAAAACACCCGGATTATAGCCAGGTAAAAAACGTTTGCAACGTGTGCCTCTTGATCCCATGGGATATTATTAGAAACATGGACTCGCACTGTTATAACTCCCTTTCAACCTCTTCTTCTTTCATATTTTTATCGCTTATGGAAGTTAAGATTTTTATAAATCGCACAGTGATAAGTTCTCATCCCAAAACGCGATCACGTAGTCTATTATACATCCCTATATCAATTCGATAATTTATATTCACACATTACATAGTCCAATGATAAAAATTTCATCCGGTATATCGAATTTGGGGTCAAATAATCGATCCCTAGCCCCAAAAATGAATGTTGATTAGGGTGCTTTTTTTGAAACGACTATTTTTTTTTTTTTTTTTTGCAACTCCCCATTGAAAATCTTGTTGTAGACGTCGAAAAGGGAATCCTGTCCAATTTTTAGCTCTTCATTCCAATTCCAGCACTCGCGCTTTTCTTTTTAAGTTTTCCCATGCTAAAAGCATGTGAACATTACGAATTTTTCTTTCACCGCGCAAAACTCAGCCGCATTTCAATGGATGTTTCTCATCCAAGATTCATTTTACAGAGAATTTAGTGTTCTTTAAAAGTGCCATTGGTAGTTTGGCTGTGGTTTCAACCGCCGCACTTGTGTGAGCCTCTAAAGTCGATTTTATGCATAATTCTTCTTTCTCGCTGTGGGCGAATAAACAGTTGGACTTGGAGAAAAAAAACTTCGGAACAATTTTGTAGGAAATTTATTTCTCTACAAAAAAAGTCCAGTACATAAAGTCTCTCAAACCAGTATTTCAAAAGATATAAGGACTTTGATTTTTTTAAATATAAAATTCCAACAAAATGTCAAGTTCAATATTTTCAAGTCAGTCAAACTATCTTGGGCACTTTTGATGAACACTAAATTCTCTGTCAAATGAGTCTTGGATGAGAACAATCCATTGAAATGCGGCTGAGTTTTGCGCGACTAAAGAAAAAGTCGTAATGTTCACATGCTTTTAGCATGGAAAAACTTAAAACGAAAAGCGCGAGTACTAGAATTGGAATTAAGAGCTAAAAATTGGACAGGATTCCCCTTTCGACGTCTACAACAAGATTTTCAATGGGGAGTTGCAAAGAAAAAATAGTCGTTTAAAAAAAAAAAGCACCCTAATATTGATGGTATAATATATTATCAGGAAATCAACTGATAGATTAGATTGTAAGACGAATTTTTCTTTGCTTGGAATGAAGTCGAATATTAGGTTCAGCACGGAAAAAACAGTGCTGTCGAATTTACTCTGGAGCAGTAAATAATATATGAACAGCACTTTTTTTCAGCAGAAATTATCACAATTGTGGTAACATTCACTCTATAGACATTGAAGGCCACTTGCTCCAATAATGTACCGAATACTAGAATTGTGATAATTTCTACTGCAAAAAAAGTGCTGTCCATATAATTACTGCTGAAGAGTAAATTCGACAGTACTGTTTTTTTCCGTGAGTGTGCAGACTTTAAATTATACTTGAAATAAAGAATGAAGAAAAAATACGGTATTCTTCTTTCCTGTAGGGAATATGTATGTAGGTATACCTAATATCGTGTATTCAGAATCAAGAGGCGTGGATTAATTTGACATGAATTATAGCAAAGAGCAACCGAATAATAAGCTTAGATTTGACAAAGCAGTGATATTAGTAGATGTAATACGCGTGGCTGAATGGTTTGTCGGTTTACTACAATGAAATCCGCTTAGTTCAATAATAGAAACGTTTTACTACGCGGGTGTATTGCTTAGCTCGCCTTTTCTCTTCTTTCTCGACGTGTCCTTCATGCGCACATTTATACATGCATGCATACAGTACGTGTGTGTGTACCAAACTCTTGAATATCACAACCAGTCGTTGCACAGAGAAGTGAAACGCACTCGAAATCGAGGCACGCGACATGCGGCTTCCCCTAGTCCAACGACGCACGTTCGACACTCGAAACTCTCCCTATACGATAAAATTAAGCCTATTTAATCAGGCCAGTACCTCAGGGATTTCGGCATTACTTTACCTTGCATAATTGATTGCATTCAACTGGGTGGGAATTTTTTTACTCAACTTTACGTTTAATTTTTGAAAAAATTCGATTACCACGTTACTTTAATGTTAAAATATAAACTTCTTCCTTGGAATAAAAACCGCAAAGTTATCTTCTCGACAAATTTACGATCGCATTACAAGTTTCTGGTTCTTTTTTCTACTTTTCTTCTTTCTCTCTCTCTCTGTCTCTCTCTCTTTTCAATTACTGGCTCTGTACTTTAACCCTCTCCCAAGGGAGTTGAAAATTTATCGATTCTCCTGGGGAAAGAGGGAGTAGCAATGATATTTCAAAAAGCAGCCTTCACTCCGTATACTTTTATTTACTTTACTGATTAATTTCGAATTCATTGAATCGCATAATTTTTTTTTTTTTTTTTTTTTGTAGTCGTGTAAAATACGCGGCTGCACGTGTAACGATAAATCGTAAATACGTAAAGTGCAGCAATTGAACCTACGTCTTCACATTTATCCTATATAATTGTTTAAAATTTGACTTTGTTAAAGATTTTTGTACTATAAATTTACCAATCAAATTTCCAAAGACGATCAATCATCTCATATCAAAATAATCATAGAAAACTACTCGATCAATGGTCGACAAAAACGGACACGGTGGATATCGTGTATAAGATTACCGGCACCCGGTAGTGACGTAAAATTACCGGCAGCTGATGATAGAAAGACAAAAAAAATTGAAATAATAATAAAAGAGTAGAAAGAAAGAAATTTATTGATCGATTTTACTTATCCTATAATTCTTCCTTATTTTTAAATGCATTGATTTTATCGGATTTTTATGCTTATATAATCCACACATCGTATTTATGATCTCTGCAGGTTTATCTGACTCGAGTAATATACCATCTACTCTTTTAACAGAGGGTCAAAACTAAAATTTATTATATTATTTCTGTTCGGGTACGATTTTTCATTACTAAGGTGACGCTGTGAGTTTTGTTTGGAAATAATAATTATATTCTTACGTTACAGTCTTCACTCTATACGTGCGATAAAACTCAATGCGCGACGTGTTGATTTGCTACGTTTATACAGACAGCGACGATAACATCCATCATAAAGGCATAAAGATTGAGTATATATAATTTTTGAACAAATCGAATAAAAAAATGAATTTTCGCGTAGAAAAAGCGACGTTTTTGAACCAATATCCTGACAAGGAATCTCCAGTTGATGCTGACAAACATACCGAAGATAGTGTGAAATTTATTGAGAAAACCAACGATCCCTTCGCGAAACCAGGAGCCGAATGTGGGACTTGTTTTAAAAAAATTACAAACGAAGAAGTTCTGTCATTGGTATTAAAATGCGCTAATTTTGCCGCTGAGAAACATAGCAGACAGAGAAGAAAGGACATCGAAGAAACTCCGTACATCAATCATCCCATAGGTAAGTATGAGAAAAAATTTGATTGAAACATTTTTTTTTTTTGTTTTATTTTATTTTATTTTTTTTTGTCTTTTGAAATTGATAATAAAAATCGTTTCAGGTGTTGCGCATATCCTGACTAGCGAAGGCGAAGTATACGACCCTGTAGTCATTCTTGCAGCTTTACTTCACGACACGGTCGAGGATACGGATACAAGTTTTGAGGAAATAGAAAAGGAGTTTGGTCACACGGTGAGTAAAGTAGTGGCGGAAGTAACGGACGATAAAACTTTACCGAAGGAAGAAAGGAAACGATTGCAAATTGAAAACGCTAAAAATCGTAGCCACGAAGCAAAGCTGGTCGCTTTAGCTGATAAGATATATAATTTACGAGATCTTCAATCTAAAGGGCCACCAGTTGGTTGGAGCGATACGAGAGTCAGAGAATATTTTCAGGTGTGGAATGCATTGGATGTATTTTTGATTTAGATAATTAAATTACGTATATAAATAATGTTATAATTTGATAAATTTTCTTTCTCTCTTTTTTTTTTTTTTTTTTTTTTATTTTATTTTATTTTATTTTTCTTTTTATTATTAATTTTTATTTTCAGTGGGCAAAAAAAGTTGTAGACAAATGTCGTGGGACAAATCTAGCTTTGGAAATTACGCTGGATAATATATTTGTAAAACAGTGTAAGGACACTAAAAATAATTGCAATTGTACAAAAAAATTATCTCCAATTTGCGCCGAATCATATCTGTGCATTACGTGAGAGGTGTGCACTGTGAAAATGAAGAGAAAAAAAATGAAAAAAAAAAAAAAAATGATCAAATAAATGAATAAATCAGAAGATGCAAAAATAATCAAATTTTAGATCAGATTATTTCAACTACTAAATCGTGAAGAAAGAAAAAATTCAAATTCGTGTTTTACGTTATTTATATAAAAAAATACTTATTGGTTTAAGTATTATTTGAAAAATTTATAGATGTACCTATAATTTCATCAATAAATAATTGTACATAATAATATATAATAAATGAATAAAAAAAAAATTATAACAATTAAGGCCAGATTCCCTGATATAGCTGAAATTTCACGTATATATAGGTAGGTATGTATGTAATCTGTATACTATATAAAATCTATTTCGTAATTTGGCACAACTATTTTGTAATAATCAAGTGAATAAATAATTTGGAAAATAGGATAAGAAAAATAATAAAAAAAAAAAAAAACGATAGAAAAGATGAAAAATTTATGAAACATAAAAAATGTTTTATGTTTTATGTTATAAATATATATATACTATATGTGTATATCCACACGTAATATATTAATAGTGTTATATAATTTATAGTTATTCGACTGAAATTTTTTTTTTTTTTTTTTTTTTTTGAGAAAAAGATATTATAGCCAGCTTATATTTACGCTGTGATATAGTATTAGAGAAAGATGAGGAATATAACTGCAGGTGACAATTTTATTATTATTATTATTATTATTATTATTATTGTTATTATCATTATTATTATTATTAACGCCAATATTAGTTATCTTCAACTCCTTCGGATGTAGATCCCTTTTCTGAAGGTGTACCAGAAAGATCTTCCGTCTAAACAGAGGATAAATCATTTGTACATCCTTTTTATTTGTTTTTTTTTTTTTTTTTTTTTTTTTTTTTTCGAGAATCGAAAACGAAAAAAACGAAAAAAACAAAGAATGAATTGGATATACCATTGACCAATAAAAGGAGAAAAAAATAAAAAAAATTGTAAATAAACTCGCGGATAAAAAATTGTGAATTTATTCAAAATGCGGATTTGCGGTTATAATAACAAGAGGCAAAGTCAACAAATACCAGTAAAATAAATTCTCTACATACGTATATCAACACGCGAAATATTAATTCGTGAAAATATTTTTGCTGACACAGTTGTAAATTACGAAACGTTTTTTATAAACTTTATAATGGTAATAGGTAATTAAAAATTTGGTAATTTAAATTAGGTATATCACTCACCGAACCAACTGAGTCACTCTGACGACCGAAACGGAGTCTGAAAGACGGTGACCTGGCTACCTTTTTTTCCAAATAATCATCCCCTAGGTACGAGGTAGGAAAATCGTGCTGCAATCCATCATAGAATTAATTATTTAAAAGTTAATATTGTTCAACAGTCGCAGGAGCTAAGATATACCAAGTTACGTATTGCATCTCGCGGTGATTGATAAAAGTTTCGAACTATATGTACATATGATATGATATATAAAAGTTTCGAACTATATGAACTATATATACCTACCTATGTATTAGACCGGTTCAAAAAAATCGACTATTCTTTTTCTTTCAATTTTCGCATTTAAATACTTTCGGGGTGGTGAAAAAAGATGCCTGTTAAAAGCGGAACTCTTAATATTAAGATTTAGACGTCGCTCATCGCGGATTTCTATTTTCCATTTGAATAGCATAGGAAATTTTTTTTTTTTTTTTTTTTCTAATTTTGTAGCTCACAAACCAATAAATAAATCCAAATGACTTAAACATATTTTCATAGGAAATTGAACACTCTACAAAAAGCTTCTCTTATCATTTTTTGATAAATTGACTCCTTCCAAAGTTATTCAAGCTCAAATTTCAATTTATAGTCGAGTAAACTATTTTTTTTTTTTTGTGCTTTTTTTTCCACAATGATAGATACATTTTTTAGAATGTTAAATCCCCTATCAAAATATGTAAGAGTCATTTGGATTTGTTCATTGGTTTGTGAGCTACGAAATTCTGAAGAAAAAAAAAAATTCCCATGCTATTTAAATGGAAAATAGAAATCCGCGATGAGCGACCTCTAAATCTTAATAATAAGAGCTCCGCTTTTAACAGGCATCTTTTTTTACCCCCCCCCCCCCCCCCCCCCCCCCCCCGAAAGTATTTCAATGCGAAAATTGAAAAAAAAAAAGAATAGTCGATTTTTTTGAACCGGTCTAATGTATACCAATTAATTAGATCGCGAATTTTAGATTGAACTTTTCAGCGTAAAGTATAATACACCTTCCGATTTATTGGCAATCAATTAAAAATTATATATACTAATCAATTATTGAAATTTAACGACTTTTACTTTCATCTTGAAAAAGAACGAAACCTAAAAAAAAAAAAGATAAACCCTTTCACTCACCGTCAGAAGAGGATCACTGCGACGGCCAAAACGTAGTCTGAAAGATGGTGATCTGCTAGCCTTCCTCGACATAAAATTCTCCTAATAAACACACACGCGAGTTGTAGAATATTAATCAAACTCATTAAAAATGAAAATTATTATGCAATTGAAAAGATACTGAAATTACCGAAAGATCGGGATCGCTACGGCGACCAAATCTAAGCCTGTAAGAAGGTGATCTAACTGATTTCCTTTCCACTTCAGTATCCTCGTCGAGGAATGAGTTCGAAAGATCATTCTGTACGGAATCATAACGATTTTATTTTATTTTTATTTTATATTTATTTTATATTTATTACTTGATTTTTCGAGCCTGGATTTCAATTCAGATTTGAATTTAACTTACCGCTAGCAGAGGATCGGAACGGCGTCCAAACCGAAGTCGTAGGGATGGTGATCGTTGAGATTTACGAACCATCAAATGCTCGAGAGGAATATTCCAAAGTTTTGCACTATTAAGATCATCAGATTGTTGTATAGCGTCGTAAAGATCGCGGGTAGTGTGCCCATCCGAATCGGACGAACTGCCTGTGAACAATTTGATCAATTCACAAATTTCCACTTCATGGATGAAAAAATTGTTTATAATATTATGTTAATTAGAAGTAATGAGGAAACCTCTTATACAAAAAGCCCCGTTGTTTCTCATGAAAGTAAATTAAAAAAAAAAAAAAAAAAAAAAAAAAAAAGTCAAATTTTCTACACACCATACTGCGTCGAGATAATGAAGCAAATTTTAATTCAAGGTTGAATATATACTATAAGGGCTGTGCAAGTCACCCTTTGATTACTTATAGCTACCCTTGACACCTTATTGCTTTATCGTCTGCGTCCGTTCGGAGTAACAATAAGAAATTACATAGCAAATATATATATATACAGACAATATACTATAAGGATTCTGTTATACTTCTTAAAAATTTATATAACGACGTGATGATTACATCGTTAATAATTTTCAAGTTTCAAGATAAAAGTTTACGGTGTTATACAGAAATGTATTTAATCAGAAATAATTGTAAAATATTTTTGAAAAAAAATAAAAATAAAAATAAAAAATGAATTCTCAAGGGTGCAATTCACTAAAAAAAAAGAACTTTTCTGGATGAGCGAACGAGTCCGTTTGAGGAATACTCATTTACCTTCGTTAAAACTTGAGAATAAAAATAAAAATTATAATGAAAAATGTGAAAAATTTACATAAGAAAAAAAATAAATTAATTAAAAAAAAAAACTCCAATTAGTCCCGTGTTTCGTTGAAACAGGAGATCTCAATTAGGTGAGGGGTAATAAAATAAAAAATGACCTAAGTGATAATGCGAGGTTGCGAGTAGTAGTCATATATACTAATACATCGCAAGTTTATAATTATTGTACCTAAGCATGTGAGAAATATCATATTTTTGTAAATTATGCAGAGTTGGTATAAAGAGCGTATAATGCGTAATGTGTATCTATAGAACTAGCGAAGAGGACAGAAGAGGGTTATAAGAGGGTAACACGCGTTCGAGAGAACATACGCTTGAATGCCTTTGCATAACCAAGTTAGCCTCGGCCGGATAGCTACATACACGATGAGAAAACCCTCTAGTAAACTTGCTATAGGGACATACGTCGACCGGTTGACAAGATTTTCTTATCATCGCCAATCCATAAACAGTTGTATATTTCAAATACTGCACGAGAATATCAATGTTCAAATTTTCGGCATAAATATATTAGTACCCCTCATGCGGCTCAATCTATGCACATCATTTATTTTCTATATTATGTTGATTCAATTCGAAATTTAATCCCCGAAATAATTCAATCAATAATCGTCAAGAGATTTTTTTTTTTTTTTCAATCCATTTATGGCGCCAGCAATTATATAGATTGAGAGAATATCTACCTATGGTAATTTGAAAAAAAAAAAAAAAAAAACGTTTCGGGTGAAGATGTAGATAGCCTATATTATAGATCACTGAATAATTTTCGTATTTTCTTTCAGATTTTTATTTGAAAAAATAAAAATATAAATGTATGAAATTATAGTGCAATCTGATAATCTGATTGATTAGAAATTCATTTGTCATTAGCATAGGCGAACTTCTATAAGTATACCTCAAAGAATTCGTAGGACTAATGTAAGTACTTTACTAATTATCCTTTCAACATTAAGTTAAACAATTCCGCAGTTACTATATAGAAGTCCAGCAGAACTCGCGCACCATTCACTCGTCCTTTCCAAAACTTTGTCATAGACCCTCCATATACATAGTACGAACTCTATGAGGTTTAGGAGAGATCCTTTCCTAATATTGTTGGGATACCCTAACTTCACAAGTATAAAGGACGTGATGATACAATAATAACAATAACAATAAATAAGGATAATAATAATCCTGCGAGAAAATGTTAACGAGGATAAATTCGTTCTTCTTAAATTTTCGGCGGAGAAAACTATACCGCATAATACAACAAATTGGGGCTTTTTTTTTTTTTTTTTTTTTTTTCACGATATGAAATACGAAAGATGAATAAAAGTATAAGTAAAAAATCAGTATAGTATCACTTGCCATCGTAATCGGCGTATTCAGCTGTATGAACATCCGAGGCGATAACAACGACGAGAAGTATCGCAGCAACGTACCGCTTTACGACAGTCATGATTGTATCTGTAATTAGAAAAATTGTGAAAAACTGATTAAAAGTTTGAACTCATTGTCAAAGAGTAGTAGTTGAGGCGGAAATTACTGTTTCTGAACTTCATTCTTCTTTATATAAATTGAGAGTGTAGACTACCTCGATCGGTTTTCGACCGTAGAATAATTTTCGCTTATTATACCATATTATATACTTGAGTAGAGGTATACGTGTGTGTATCAGCGTGCGGGAAACTTATCTTTAAAAATCGATTAGTACACCATACAGTCAAGTATTTCAGCTATACCACCACGATTATCGGACTTTTTTTAGGTGAATTTTACGAGTGAATTTATTAACTAATTAACTCAATGATGGACGAGACGTCGCGTCATATACTACATCCTTGTATTAATACGTATAAGTAACAGGTGTCAAATTCCGGACATACTTGGGGTAGTATATACGTATATTTGGGTTGAAATTAATCGAGACAATTTTCACACGGCTATTATCAAATACTTATATAGGAAAATTAATAAAGTGAAAAAATTAACCGTGAAACCAAAATTTTTTGTCATTTTAAAAATTTATTTTTTTTAATTAGAAAATATTTTGCTATATTAAAATTTAGAAATTCATTTCGTATTCATTCATCGTATGCAGAGGATCTCGACGATTATTGTACCCTTATATAATACCACATGATTAATAATCCAATTCTCCAATCAGTGTGACTGAAATTTCTCATGGAATCGCATATTCACATATGATGCCTCTGAGGCATTTGACACGAAAAGTTAGCTGGGTGAATCTCATAGCTATAGTATATATAGCTAATGCTGTTAGAAATTTCAATTAAACTTGCCCGTAAGTTAGGCTAATATACAGCTGATTACATAATGCTGCAGGCGTATTTCGATCTTCTCATCCTGATGATTCACCTAACTATAATAAACGTAAGATCATAACTATGGGCTATGTCGATGATATTTTGTTGCGTAGAGTTTTTTTCAATTGATACTTGATGAAGAAAAGAAAAAAAAAAAAATTGATAAAAAGTGTTGTCAGAAAAATTGGTATAAGGTTACAGCAAATAATTATTGGTGATATAATATTAAGAAAAGAAAAAAAGAAAAAAAAAATTATTGTATCGCATAGGCTTGAAATTAAAGTGGAAATTTGAGTGAAAATTTTCACATCTATACACCTTGTCATCTTCTTAACCCAAGTATTAAGAAAATTGAAAGGAGCTTCTTCAAAGAAAATTTGTATCTTATTATTAATATTCTAGACTGTCAAAGAGGCTCGGCGAAACGAGTAGCTGTACAGATTATAGCGCGTCGAAATACTCGAATCGTTCTAGTGGAATAAAACGACTTTATCAAATCTCATCAAACTAAAAAAATAAGCTTCTCATAAATATATGTAGATATATATATATATATATTAGTATACGTATATATTGATTCAGAGACAAAACTCAATTAGAGAGGTAAATATAATAACACTTAAACTCAATTTCCGGCGATGGAAATAATGCTATTTGGAGAATGAAGTAGACCGTATGGCGGATAAAAAATTTATTCATCATCCGGAAATTCCTTCCCTGAATGGCTAAACACTCCTTTTTTAATTAACCAAAGATCCCTGATTTCTTGAGATGAATATAAATCACGAGAACTATACTTTACCGAAAGTAGCTTTCATAAACTGGAACAAAGTATATTATATAATTCTATCAGAAACTATTGATATATATATATATATATATACAACACGGAGACGAAGGCATAAGTGCATTAAAGTCGAAACGATCCATCGATCAATTTTATGATTCCCTAAAATATTTTAGCAATAAGTTATGAACATATTTTTGGACATAAATTTGTTGAGTAACGGAGTGATCCACTTCGTTTTTATAGTATAACAACTTTGCCATAAAAGTGCCTAAAGCATTTCACTTTACAGCTTAGTATAAAGCTTTTCAGGCCCTTGGCTTTTCCTTAATACTAGGTATACCTACGAAATGATATTACTTTACCAAATCTTCACGCATAACTGTTTACTCTCGATCACAGATATCCATTACGCTGGAAATCTCGGACGTGACTATTGTGTAATGGTACAATTTCCAAGGAGTATAATAGTTCAAATACATTCTATAGTACTTCCCTATACAAGTTTGAAGTATTATGAAACTGAAGTGTGAACCAATTAGTCATTCGATTCGTTATACCATAACAACTTCTTCATTAAAATTTCTCAGATTTGATAATTAAACTCTTTCACCTTTACACTTTGAATGTTAATCAAATGATAAAAACTGTTAGGATAGACGGGAATAAATATACGAGCAGTGAAACGAATGTAAATTTAAAATCATATCAGTCTCTATCTGAGACCGAGACAGATAAGAGTACCGATCAATCGATAGACACGCAGAATGCGTTTAGTAATGAAAAGAGTTCCACTTTAATCAAGGCCTACACCGTCGTTGCATCCTACTTCTGATAAGCTTGCTATTCAATTACTTAACTACCTGTTCTGGTGTGTAATTAATTTTCTGATACAGCTATACTATACGACTGACAATGGAGCTTATTTCATCGCGAGTTATGAAATTTAAGGTCACGCGTCTCCTTTCATTCACAAGAGAGAAAGATGCGAATAAATGTATAAACATTTTGCACCCACTTCCGGTTGATTTACCTATAAGAGCCCCTGGGCACAACGATGATAATAGTAAATACGTCATGCATCGATTCTTTTAGATAAAAATTCGATATTTAAAGAATGTGTATTTATGTGGCTATTCTGATAAAACTATCGTTGTTATAGTACGTAGTGAGTATCGCCCTATCTGTGTTTCACGCCTCACAGCCACTGCTCCAAGTCTTTCAAAGTTATACCTATAACGCTAACAAGCCTGCGAAGAATGACGAAAATAGGAAAACCTATAAAAAAAAAAAAAAAAATAACAAAATAGATAAAAACTTTTCATCGCCTCTGCAGGATGAAATAAAAATCCCGAACCGCGAACCAAAAGATTCTTTACTCTCCGGCATATTTGTACAAGGGGCAATTTGACGCACCAGACGCGATCTGAAAACAATTTCTACCTCTTAGCTGTATTGGCTCTCAATCTCAAATTCAACTAAGGGTATAAGTACCCCATGAAAACATATGAAAATATTATTATAAAACATCTAGAATTTTACTTTCAGAGAGAAATTCATCCAAATAGTATACCTAAAATTTTCGATACGAAGTCGAGAGTGACTAGTAGTAGTGGCACCGGTTAGGTCAGCCACGTCTCACGCCCGTAGTTATAGATATAATATATCATTTTCCCTGCAGACAGCAGAAAATATTTCAACGGATTCGAAATATTTTTTAATATGTTTCAAAAACATATATCTTCGTTCACCAGAATTTTGTAATCTTCCAATGTAACATTCCAGCAGACATAGAAATATTTGAGAAATATTTCGTCCTGTGTGGGTATATAGGAGGTAGACTAGAATCTTATAAAGACGGGGACAAAAAGTTTTTACTTATATTTGATAAAAACTCGACACAACTATATATTTTGTATTCCGCAGGGGTAGATTAATCTTTGGCTTTGTCACATCAACCGTTCAATACCCTCGTTAAAATTTTGAAAAAAGGACTTCACACGCTATAATTGATGATTACATTATTTATAGTATAACTTGGATGATGAATTTCATACATATGATTTGTTTTTTGCGGATAATTTACATTCGTTTGTGTAAGCCTGCAGGTTATTATAGTCTCTAAATTCGCAAATTGAAATGAAAGACGATTGTGGAATGAGATCCTTGACTTTCCTTTCACTCTGGTTCGTTAACCGTTAAACATCCCTTACATTTCAAGCTGAGTCGCAAGGCTTTCAATCAACGAATTCACAAGCTTATATTATATATACCTATACATCTAGCAATTCGTTTTCATACAACTCTTTCGGGATTCGCATTAACCGTTCGTATACCAGGAAAACCTTGGGGATTTAAATTTCTAACTACGTAATGGGAAAAGGTCAAATTATGCTGAAACAGAAATGCTTTTGCTCAAATTTCGTGAAAAAAAAAAAATAATAATTAACAAAGCTATCATATTTATGAACATAATCAATAATTAAATCTAATTATTCAACACGTCCATTTCGATAATTCTACTTTAATCAAGTCACGTTGATTCTTATTTGATATAAATTAGCAATGGCGGTGATGACGTCCACCTACGTCACTAATAATCATTTTTGAGTACCTTGAACACTGTACACCGCGGATGTATACATTTTTATATTAGCACTATATAAGGAATTCGACATACATATATTCATGAATAATTTAAGCTCAGTGGTAACATCGCGTTTTAAGGTTTATGAAAAGAAATTTTGTTATTCGAGTACTAGGTACAACGAAGAGAATTTTTTTGAATATTTTAGTAATCTCTTTCATCGCTGACAAATAAATAAAAAAAAAAAAATTAACTTCATACTATAGAGTGAATAATTAATAGAAGAAAATTAGGGCGCTACTTTTAATTGAAATTTTGTTTTCCTCTTTTATATCAGAAATTATTAAGTAAGGTTTAATTTTTCAGCCACTCAATATTGCGATGAAATATTTATACCTACATATACGTACGTACGCGTGTTGATTTGAAAAGCAGGAAATATATCGCATTCGTATAAGTTTCAAGGATTTTATCATTCTGATTATATTATATATAATAATTGTATTGGAATTGAATGAATATACATATACTATTATATAAATTCTCCGAGACATTTGATCGAAAAACAACTCCATAATAATTGTCAAATTGAATTTGATTATATAACTTCAAAAGCTTATTTCGCATCAAAAGAATATTAAACTATCGAGATATATGATCAGAAAACCAGCTCGCTTTTATGTTTCGACGTTATGTATATACGCAACATACCTGACCATGTGTTTCCCCCTCGGGCATAATTTGATTATAATCTTTTTACTTCGTACCGCAACTTTCATTTTAATAAATAACAATATACGTACCTATACCTATATAGCATTTATACAATTACGAAAAACTGAAAATTATATTTCAGTTTAAAAGAATTCCATGTGCAAAATACATGTCGACAAAACTAGACCCACGATGTTGAACATATCACACATCCATTTGTGTGTGAAATGAAAGATAAGAATCAATGACGACATACTAATATATATATATAGCAAACAAAATTTCGAACTTGACTCACAGAACAAAAAAAAAGAAAAAAAGAAACAAGTGTTTTCAAAAATTTGTAGAAACAAAGATAAAAAAAAAAAGTAACTTACCGAGTTCTTCTTACAGCGACAGAAGATGGTTTTAATTATATTTCTTGACTGCACAATTGCGTCGAGAGTAATGAGGGTAGATATTGCGTTTTTTTGTTGAAAACTACAAGTCTATTACCTGACAGAATAAGCGGGATTAATCAGTAATCTCCGAGTGTAACAGAGGCTGCACACCTAACAGTCGCGGAGGTGATGTTATGGACTGTGGCAAATGCTCGCGTCCCTTTTATATATATAGGTGCTGCTCTGCTACGGTGTTTGGGGATGAGGGCGCACAGGTGGCTGTTAGACGCACGTTTTCGGGGTGCGCAAGCGTTCTTCGACGGGCAATAGCCCTCGTTATACTACGTCTTCAGACGATAATTCCCATGTCATTTTTACCTCTGTAACCTTATTATGACTTTCTTCTATTATCTCGCAAGTTCATACATACATCATACGTAGTATTATATACCATATAAATATAAAAATATGGATAAATTGGTGCATTATATAATTTAGGGTGCTTTTTTTGAAACGACTATTTTTTTTTTTTTTTTTTTTTTTTTTGCAACTCCCCATTGAAAATCTTGTTGTAGACGTCGAAAAGGGAATCCTGTCCAATTTTTAGCTCTTCATTCCAATTCCAGCACTCGCGCTTTTCTTTTTAAGTTTTCCCATGCTAAAAGCATGTAAACATTACGACTTTTTCTTTCGCCGCGCAAAACTCAGCCGCATTTCAATGGATGTTTCTCATCCAAGATTCATTTTACAGAGAATTTAGTGTTCTTCAAAAGTGCTTGAGGTAGTTTGGCTGTGGTTTCAACCGCCGCACTTGTGTGAGCCTCCAAAGTCGATTTTATGCATAATTCTTCATTCTCGCTATGGGCGAATAAACAGTTGGACTTGGAGAAAAAAACTTCAGAACAATTTTGTAGGAAATTTATTTCTCTACAAAAAAAAGTCCAGTACATAAAGTCTCTCAAACCAGTATTTCAAAAGATATAAGGACTTTGATTTTTTTAAATATAAAATTCCAACAAAAAGTCAAGTTCAATATTTTCAAGTCAGTCAAACTATCTTGGGCACTTTTGAAGAACACTAAATTCTCTGTCAAATGAGTCTTGGATGAGAACAATCCATTGAAATGCGGCTGAGTTGTGCGCGACTAAAGAAAAAGTCGTAATGTTCACATGCTTTTAGTATGGAAAAACTTAAAACGAAAAGCGCGAGTACTAGAATCGGAATGAAGAGCTAAAAATTGGACAGGATTACCCTTTCGAGGTCTACAACAAGATTTTCAGTGGGGAGTTGCAAAAAAAAAAAATAGTCGTTTCAAAAAAAGCACCCTAATATATAATATGCATATGATATGAGTAAAAGTATATATTATAGGCGAAAATAAAAATGATTGAGGGTGATAATTTGTTTAATTTTCTTGTAAAAATATTTCTGAAATAAGACCTGCGAGAAAACGAATACCTCGAGCAGTATCGCGTAATTCAATTTTACATAAATTGCTTTGGTCCATTATAAAAGTCGCGGTTCGCAAAGCTTTGATATACGAAACCCAGGCTTTAAGTTAACGACGTCCTTCGCAATTTATTTTTTCTTTTTTTCGTTTTTTTTTTTTTTTTTTTTTTTTTGTTCACTTCTTTGACAGAGGAACCACCAATTTCTCACCGAATTTTCGCCCGGTTTAGTTTAATTATTACGGTGAATTGAAATGATAACTACCTATGTCCGTGTTATTATTTCTCGCAGAAACAGTCGCAGTACTGATTTGATAAACAAATAATTTGCGTCAACAAATTTCCCAATTTTTAGTTGTTTTTTGTTTTTTCTCCCTACCAATGGGCCAGGGAATACTCCAGCAATTATATTCTCCCTACATCATACATATACTATAGTATATCTATATATATACTATATTATATATTTGTTAAATGAAAGTAAAATTTTTTTCCATCAGAAGAAAAGAAAAACAATCAGTCGCCAAATTTGCAGAAAAAAAAAAAAAAATGATTAGAAACACGAAATTAATTATTCAAACAATAGTCTTTTGAGAATTTTTGAGTATGTATAGATCAAAAAGAAAGAAATTATTTGCCTGGTTGTCGGTCATATATATTTTATTTTTTTTTTTTTTTTTTTTTTTTCTCGATATGGCGTGAACTCATAACTATATATGAGTTGGATGACGAATTCCCATACGCAATTAGTCATCGTCATATGTGCTTTTAGCTTGATTGAAGGATATAAAGAGAAAAAAATAAAATCCAGTGTCTATCCCTCTCTTTCGTCCAGCGCATTGAACGTTTGTATCCTATAAAGTAAGTTTGTAATCCGTAGTATATTATTTGATGTTTTCCCCGAGTTGTTTTTGATGGATTGTCAGCCGAAACACGAATAAAATTTATATAGTATTTTATTTTATTTCGTGAAGAGCTGAAGGAAATATCATTTTAAATATAATTCCACGGGACTTTATCTGTACGTAAAGCTTGCGATTATCTATATAAAGAGAACGAATAACGAATGTTATCTAATTTTTATGAATTTCCAACGTATTTATGATTCCAAAAAAAAAGAAAAAAAATTACAAAAAAAAAAAAAAAAAATTCAATACCAGCTGCCAAATTCCAGTCGGGGTTCAATTGAATTTCAATATCAAACTCGAATAAATTGATTCAAAACGTGGTATTAAATAATGAAAAAATTGTTGGTATGTTAATTAATTATACAGCTGTAGTACGACGCTTGAAGATTTTTATTAGTTGTAATTAATATTTACGTTCAAAATGATATTTGATTGATATAAATAATGCCAACTGGCCACTCGACACCCCGGCTCTATAGTTATCCTTAATGCTACTATAAACATACCCAAGTAAAAGTAATGGCTATGTGTTAATTGCCGAGTAATATACGACAGGATTGGATAAATATAGACAAAGAGTTAATGACTGTATTACGCATTTATTGGCTTATATATATATATATATCTAACCCACCGTGAGAAGTTACGTATATTGTTTGCACATGGCGTATGTCGTTAGAGCAATTTGTTAATTAACTCAATTAGGTATACAAGAGGTATGTATATTAATAAGTAAAAAATTAGCCGAAAAAATAGAGCAGCCTCCGGATCCTCGACTCAATTACATAAGAAAACAAAAAAAGCAACGCTGGTTATTGACTTTACGCGGAAATTATAGAAATCAACGAAAAATCGGACGAGGTGAACGTTCTACGATGGTTTTTTTACACCCACTTGAATCACCTGCGTTTCGCATATATATGCTACATCGATCACTATTTCGCGGTTTCTAAAGCTCAAAAGACAAAACATAAAATACCTATATATACCTCCAACGATTCTATAACTAAAAGTACATATTTTATTTGAAAAATTTTTCATCATCGTGTATATATACGATGGTCTATAAATGTGTCAAAGAAAATGACGGATGTACAAGGTGAAAAAAGTTTATAGTGTAACGTGGCAACATGATCATTAGTTATTTATATTCACTTGAAGAATCATAAACCAGCGCGAACTAACACCCGTGTATAAAGTTGTGCGGGTCTAGTTGCATATACGCGTACGTACACATCGACACATCTACCTTGGATGTAATTAGGTACGTAAATTTAAATACATATAGGTACATGTTTGTAACAACAGCGTTAGGTGGACCAGAAATAGAGGGAAACAGAACTCACGGGTGAAGTGAACCGCAAAGTAATTTCATGATTCATTGATGAGCTGGGGCTAGCACGATGTGTGCTTTTCTGGGCACCATTGTGCAGGCTGATTGTAAGACGACTTACCCAAAAATGTTAAATATTCAGTAGTGGGTTTGAGACCAATCTGTGCATACCTTAGACGTCAGAGAACCACAACTATAGCGTCTATTATATTAGCGAAATATTAAACTCGCAATATCAATCGATTATTATTGATGATTGAAGTGTTGAAATATATATATATGGAAATACAGAAGGCTTTATTTTATTTTATTTTTTTTTTTATCATTTATTTTTTAGAATGATTATTTCAAGTAGGTGCAATTTTATATCACTATAATCGATTGGCTAATCCGTTTACAAAAGATTAGTTGGACAAACGAGAAAAAAAAAAAAAAAAAAAAAAAAAAAAAAACCCACACCCTTCAGATGACGTATAAAAATTACAGAATATGTCACGGACTGTGATGCTGCGAGTGGTTCGACTGTAGACCTTGTGCAAAACACGATAATGACGTATATAGTATCTATAAAAATTCTGACGCAAATCGAATGGATTTTAACGAATTTTAACACCCTGGAAAATATATCGAGTGCAGAAATCGATATATTTTGTTATATATTTACCAAACCGTAAAATTTCCAAGTATATTGGAGTTCATAATATGACCGAAAAGAGAAATCTTAGTTTTTCCAAACATTTTTCAAACCCTGGATGCGACGAAACAACTGAGCTGAGAAGATTTGTAAATAGCGTTTCATTTTATCGGATTGTTTGCTATCGTTTGTGAATTGTGATCAGAGCACTCCTAGATACGTTACGACGTGGAAAGATATTGAAGCTGATGAGTTTACTGCAATATCGTAGTACCTACTTCGTCGAGCAAGTGCACCGCGTTTATTATCTCTAAAACTGAATCCTGCGATTGGCAAGATTTGTCTTAGAATTAAATATATGGATAAAATTTGTAATTTTCTGATTACGTTAGATGCTGTTCATTCTTATAAACGAATTGATAATTATCGGAAGATTGCACTACTTTGATGATGCATGATGCGAATTACGGCTGCAGTCTTGCGAACACCGCTGGTATCTTATACTATTATAGTCGTAAATCGTTAGTATCTCTGCACCCTTGATAAAGATATTATTCCACCATGTGGAGAATCGATAAGTATGGGGTTTAAGTACAGCAGTAAAGTTGTGCACACATGTTGCTAAGCATGATCCATATACCGGCATGTTTTATCTAACCCTATACCGATGAAAAATCAGATTAATACTAATCAGCAATCACCCCTATCTGCAAACTTGTTCAAGGGTTTAACGAATAGCTAAAGCCATATAAGAGATTAATTGAAATTACACTAAGATACTATGTTATATACGAGCACATATCCTACTGTTTTCTATATTTTTTTATATCAATTATATCGGAATTTTGATTTAGATGCGGTTAAACTGCAAGAGACTATAATGGAGTCAAACAGGAAATAAAACATCATTCGCAACTTGAAATTTGAAAACTTCATACTTTCACCTTTAAACGTACCCCCATATATCTTGAAAATACAGCCGTTCCAAAAGCTCAGGCTTTGGGGCAAAAGTGGTATAAAAACTCACTCCACCGATAGGAAAAACAAGGGGTCAACAACGTACGTATGTAACGCGTGCGGCAATCGATTCTGAAAAGCAAATCACATTGCAAAGAGGATCATATATGAAACTGACTAAAATTTAGGTACATATGTATAAAAATGCAGTATATTTAAATTTAACATTTCCTTCATTTCGAATTTGATACTCCACACCGCGTGAGTAAAAATAAGGGAAACTCTTGGATCGAAGAAATAATATCATTTGTGTCAAAAGAAATTGCGATTGCGAGTCGTGAAGTGAGATTTTACTTGGGGGTTGTGAAATTCTCTATAAAAAACGAGCTTGAGGTAGTATAATAAATTCTCGTTTCACTTAAAAACGATTAAGTTGTGAGTGAGAACTGTGAATAAAAATGAACTAGGTTTTATTTCACTTTTCACTGTTGGAACGAAATTAAAAATTCATACCTTCACCTAGGTATTATATGAATAATATAAAAAGCAGGATGAATAAAAATGTAAATTGAAAGACTTGTTTTGCTAATGAAATGAAGGGTTGTGAATTATGGTGAAAAACAAACGTCGCGCTGCCTGTAGTAGCTCAGCCTAATATTTTTGTTACGCTGTTATTGCTATTTATTTTTTATTTTTTTTTTTTATTTTTATGTCCTGTATTTTTTTTTTTTTTTCCAGGTATATATATATAACTAATAAGCCCTGAATACTCCCGGGAAATTTACTCTGGGGGGTGTTACAGTTAGAATTTTTTGAAACTCTAATTGGCGTGTATTTAAAAAAAAAAACTCGCGAGCTTAGGTATACGTAACATGCATATCCACTCAAAAAAAAAAACCAGAAGAGTATTGTAATTTATTACCATTCTTGGTATACCTAGTATTTCTGGATTGGTGATTTGCGATCCTGACCATGATAGGGGAGGAAATATAACCAGCTTTAGGTATAACGTTTGTGAGCTATCACTTATTAATGATTCGTAAAGATGCAGTAAAAATTAAACGAAATTTACTAGACGATACCGATTTATATAAAATTCAAATTCAAATGCCAATTGTGAAATTTTGTAATTGTGGAACATATTATCGAGAATCGAAATTTAGATTCATGATATAGTAGGTATACATTGCAGTTTCTCTCTGAATCAAAAAGTTGAAACAGGAAAAGAGTGCTTCAAATCGTTACGGTAGCAGGTTTCGATAAACAGAATAATCGAAAAAAAGACATCTACCGTAGAATCGCGCGTGGGTTGGTATAATAATAATGATTTATAACTTGTTGAAAAAAAAAAAACAAAAAAAAAACAAAAAAAAACAAAGAGAAATCAGAACTTTGAATAAAATAAATAGTCTTAATGAGCAAAATATATACTCGAAACGCGTAAAGTTAGCATTATAGTTATAGCTATATATTATACATATGTGTTATAGGCTGTGAATTTCGATGAATTTCCGACCGTTGTTAAATATGTGTTTCATACGCACCGAGAAATAATAATCCCGGAGATATAATAAATTGATAAGCTAAAATTTCATACGGTCATTTCATGGGTCAAATTTCATCAAGCTGCTATAATACTCTAACGCTGTTCAACGACTCGTATATAATATTGTTCCGAAAATTATTGGAATGATTAATTTTGCGTATTAATTAGCGCAGAACAAAGCATGAATACATACATATGCATAATAGGTATACGTGATGCGAGTTGATCTGTCGGAGGTGAGGATCTGGACCGCATGTGCGCTTCAGCCTCTCATAACATTTTTATAAGATTTTTTTATACAATGGTATACAAAGAACCTCGCAAAGAACACTTATTTCTTACGAAGAACTTTAGTCGAATAAATGATCGTTATATAAGAATTTTTTCGTATCTTTAAGATACCGCACATGCAGAGAATATATCTCACCTGATCTGACTCCGAATTTTTTTTTTTTTTTTTTTTTCTTTTTCTTTCTTTTTTCTATTCTCTTTCTTGTAAAGCTGTCATAAAATGTGCCGAAAAAATTCTTTACAAATTGTTGCGAATGAAAGAAAAGAAAAAAAAAAAAAAAAAAATTATAATAAGAAGCTAATATTTCATAAGCATATTTCTATTATTGAGATAACATACGCAGACTACGCCTATACCTATTTCTAAAATATCCATCGAAAAGGGATGAAAGAAAATTACTTCGGCTGTTCGAATCGTATATGAGTTTCTATATTATGAACTTCAGTTTGAAAGAGAAAGATTAAGCCAGCTATGTATACTTGCATCAACCGATGTGGAAATAAATCACATCAGTTTTGATCCACTACGAGAATTCGTATCAATATAGTAATACGTTAGAAAATTTGATAACACAGGTTTTTCAAATAGTTATAATTTATATCCACAACAAAGCTTTCGTATAGGATATTGCAGATAAAACCTAATACGTATACATACTTAGATACTTTAATTATTATAATAGCAGTACAATGCGAGTTTGTGACATGTCTGTGAGTACATTAACGTAAAATCTACCATAACGCAATGCCAAATGTAAAAAAAAAAAACTAGGAAAGACTATAAGGCGATTTTAAAGATATCGTAAAATGCAGTCAAAAAATAGAAATTCAGCAACGTAAAAAAAATTTTCAAGAAAAACCTACGAGACTCTCACATATGAAAATCTGATTTTAATGTTTTAATTGTTTGTATCTATAATGAATATTTTAGACAAAGTTGCGATGAAAGCTATAAAAATTATTTAAATTATGTGCGCCGTGAGTGCCAGCAATCATACACACATTATTGTATTGCATGCTGCCTATTCACCTGATCGCAGGCGGTTTATTTAAAAATATGAATATTTTTGTTCGTTTCTTTTTGTTGCTGTAATATTGACAAAAATTAGTGTAAAAAATTATCAACGAACCCTGTACAAAATATTTAATATACAATTTCTCCTTTGGCTGTTATATTTCATTTTTGATAAATGAGAATTCCGTTTGTTATTTTCTGATATATGTATTCGAATTTAGGACTTTTCAATCTTCTATTTTTATCGACAAATCAATTGTTTCAAGGATTCATCTCTATCTTTGTTGCAATAAAATAATAATACCTTTATCTGCCTTTACAAAAGAATGACTTTTACTGATCAGAACAGTTGAGTAATTATCTCATTGAATTATTTAACTTTTGATTTGCCGCCGTAAGTAACAACATCTGATACATGCGTCATGCAAATGCGTATAGCCGTATGAGCCGTGAACCAACTTGTGCTCAACATTTAATACAGCAGACGTCAATCCTCCTATTGTTTGATCAATAAGTATATAACTAAGCAAATTTACAATGATATCAAGAATAATCCAAAGTAAACCAGTTCTGAGGGCTGTAATCGAAGCTACATCAAACATAACAAGTCACAGATTTTCAAAAAGGGTATCAACTTTGAAAAAAACTTGTATATTTCAAGGTTATGTTTCACATTCTCGAGAAAGAAGTTCAAATACTAGTTATAAAATCTCAGAATTAAAATCCGTAAACGCATATTATTCCTCAAATACAACAACGAATTATAAACCCGAACTGTAAGTAAAAAAAAAACAAAAACTATATTCCCACGTACTCAATACCTGTTTCTATTACAACAACCTAACCTAAATTTAATCCGAAATTTAAAGCCTAATCGACCGTAAAAACTAAAAATATTACACACAATGTATAAAATTCTCATTACTTGAATCAATTGAAGAAATGATGATCTAAAACTTATCCAAATTAATCAAATAAATCAAATATGCATATTAGCCCTTTAAATCTTCAGTTCACGTATCACATGGGGCCTTAGAATCATAACTATTATAGGGAACTCAATTCTGTGCAGTTTGAGAAAATAAGCACCGATACTTTGGAATCATTGACGGATTACTTTGACGAGTTGGTAGAGAAGGCTGGTCATTTGGAAGAAGCTGATGTATCCTACGGGGTGAGTTTTGTCTTACATTTGTTCTTCGCCATGAAATGCCAATTGATTTCTTTTATTTTTTTTTTTTTAAATAGAAAAAATAGTTTACTAGAGTTGAAATTTTCAGGACGGTGTACTGACGATAAAGTTTGGAAAACGGGATGGTACATATGTGATAAATCGACAAACACCTAACAAACAGATCTGGCTTTCATCTCCAAAATCTGGTCCAAAACGTTATGATTTTTTGGATGGAAAGTGGATATACAAACACGACGGAAAAACTTTACACGATTTATTGAACAGGGAAATACCAGCAATTATCAGAAGCCAGGCATCTTTTGAAAAATGTTCTTACAGTGGAATGGAACAATATTCTGATAGAGGGCCAAATTCCCTTCCCGATTAATCCTTGGTGTTTAAATTTTTGGAAATAGGCTTTTTATTGTTGTCAAAAACTGATATTTGAACAAATTTAATTGCAGCTTGCAATTTTCCTTTGAATTGAAAAAATGATTAGTTATATGTAAATTCTTGAGAGGTAACTGATTAAACACTTCTACAAATTGAATCAGTGTCTTTTCTTTTGTTGAATGATTCTAAAACTAATTTTTTTATCATTTATTAATACGCAAGAACCCTACCCCTCAAATACTCAACAAAATTCTAATCGTAATTCATCCCGTTCCAATACTCCGACTATAAGTTAAAGATGGAGATTATGGAAGATGGAAATTTAGTTGATAGAGTTCGAATATTACTACAAAGAGATATGAAGTATTATGAGGTAAAAAATAGTGAAAATCCTGATTTACTGCTTTATCTAGATAGACTAGAATTTGTTTGGCTGAATTTTCACTCAAACTGGTAATAAATAATAAATGAGAAAACCTTACGAGGAGTAAATTTAAACGTATGTGCTAGGAGAAGCAGACCGTACTACGCGAGCCTATATGCATAGGGATAAGTGGTGGAAAGCTGGACTTTCCACGACACGCCTCTTTTGCTTCTACTAAAATAGTGGCTTGGTGGGAGGCGGAATTTACTACAACATTTAAAGAGTCGTCAGGACTGAGCTCTACTAGTATGGAAGAAAATGCTGCAGCTAATTGCGAAGGGGTTGTTAAGCATTCAGAACCCTCAGAGTTTGTTGATATGATAGTTGATACGTCTGAACAACTGTTAGGTAAATTAAAAATTTTAAGAAATTCAATGAAAGCTAAACTTTAACTATATCTTCGAGACTTGAAAGCTTTCACTAAATATTCTTGCGTTACCAAAGCTTTACACAATAACTTTTGTGCATTTCAGAACACTTGCATACCCTGACTCAGGAAGCTTTAGATCATGCTGATCTAACTGTTCTAACAGCTACACTAGGTGCTGCGGCTTTAGTTAGAAACTGTTTATGGAGTTATAATAAAAAGACTAAAACATCTGTTCCGCCGCAAGCATGGTAATATTTTGTAGAAAAATTAGGATAAAAAATAAGCCAATATAATCATAAAGGTCTTATTTCTCACAATGCATATTCCGGTTTTATCTATAGCAGCAAACTACATAAATGCTTTAAATCGTATCAAGAAATAGCCGAAGCTCTAGCTGAAAGACTACTCGATTTACATTGCCGTCTTATTTCATTGTATATATTAAACGAAGTTGATTCCTTTGATTGGCAATGTGCTCAACCATTTTTTGAAAAAGAACGCTGTTCTTTTGTGATTCATATGTGGTGGCTTTACATGCAAGGTACGCAAAACCTTAATTGCAGATCTGTTATCCCTCTGCCTTTGAGCTCTTTTAAAAAAAAGCATTTTCTTAGGAACTAGAGAAGACTTGTGGAACACAGTACCCCCAAAAATGGCCCAACGTATTTTCTCAGGGATGCTTGACGAATCCTTGACCATAATTACTGCGCGTTTTGTTCATGTAATAATAGAAAATGTTGTAAAAATTCTTCTTCGATCTTGTCAGTTATTAAAAATTCAATACTCTTTCTCAGGGTCGCCCTAGTCTTTCTCGTTGTGAACAGTTCTGGGCAGATGTATTCAACGTTCTATGTTGCACGGCAAACTTGTCGCTATCTACATTTGTAAGCGGAAGTGAGATGGTCGGTTTAAATATAAACAGATTATCCATCATTTCAAGAGACATACACGCCAAGTGTGGAGAGCTACTAGTTTCCCTACTGCTGAGAGGAACTCCTTTAAACATTCTATTTCAGGTAGACAATAAATCGAGACTTAATATATCTCCGCAGGTTTGTATGAGATATTTTATAAACCCTTCTACCAATCCAGGTTCTTCGCGATGGTCTCGAAGATTTAGACATGTTGTTACCACGTCAAGGCCCAGCGCCATGGCTCATCATAAGTACCCCACATCTTCTACCATCTTCATCGGAAAATATTGATAACTTAATGCTACTTCCCGATGGTCCAGCTATTGCTCTTGAAATAAAAATACTCAGAGCACAGCCACAGCCTGATTGGTGCCAGTTGATGAAAGTATGTACAAATATCAATGCATTTTCTTGTTCGAGACTATAACTATTGATGAAATATTATAGAATATTGAATGAGATGAAAACAGTCCCTGAATAGTCGCTTTAAATATTTTTATAGACGTTATTGATGAGAAAATGTAAAATATCATCGCTACTATTTGAAGAATTCATGAAACAGAGTATCGGCTATAAATCTGACGACAGTTTCACCAGAAAAGAGAAGAGTAAAGTCGACGAAGAAGAGCAGGAAGGTTGTGGAGGTTTTTTATGCTCTGGGCATGATTGTTCTCGCCCTCCTTCCACCCCAGCTTTATGGTCATATAGTCTTACCTATATTTCAATAATTGCTGATATGGATGCAAATAGTGTTATTGTTCCCGCTCTACTACAAGACCCTAATTGGTCCAAATGCCTTGATAGAGAGCAGGTAATAATACACGATCAACATGAAGCGACAATAAACTCAAAAACGACTGAATCAAATAGCAATTATTAATATTTCAGGTCTGGAATCAGATCAGACCACCCTGGCTGCATGCTCTTCTCACACCACTCTATCCCATGATGGAACCTATTGTCACTACTCTACTTGACGCAATTAGGGTAAACAGTTGTAGATAATATTGAACATGATAACTTGAATGATATTCTATTCCAATATCATTGAATTCAATTTCATTTAATAGACCGGAGCGAGCATTTACCAAACAATGTCATTGGCACTGGCTTGCTTCAGTGAACAGTATATCTGCGCACCAGCAGGACTATTGCGAACAGCTTTGAGAATAAATGACAATATTCCTGCCCACTGTCACCCGATAGGTGGTTCAGTACTTCTGCAAATTATGTGCGCTGCTCTTTATACTAATTTTTTGAAAGTCAAAGCTGATGCTAACGCAAACTCTTCGCTATCTATTCCGTTGAATGAACCCCTGCAACCTATCGCTGGTGGTCTAGATAGAAACGATACTATTTCATTGGCTATAGCTCTGGGTGAAGCAATCTGCAGCATTGACGAGGATGATAAACATACATTACAAATTGATTCGCTACTAGATTTGATTAATGAGAGGTGAGAATCAAATTCTGGTACTATAATCCAATGAAGTTACATAGAATTAAAATCGAAGAAATGATAAGACATTAATAAGCTCGTTTTAACCATCTGACTCTTCTACCAAACTCAAATAATCAATAATATCTAATGTTCGATATTTTTACTTATTTCATTTCAGAGTAGAATCTGACGACCTAAGTTGGCGCGGAGTAGATGCTGAGGGCTTGCCAAGTGTGGCTGAAGCTTATGCTGACGAGCTTTTATTTACTCCCGAAGGACGGCTTGCAATAAAAGTATATCAAGAATATTAGTTAAATCAGCCTCTAGCAAACGAAAATAAAAAATTTTGAGAAATAAAATTTTACCGATCAATATTCATCAACTGGGATCTGAAAAAGATTTTCAAAGAGCTAAATTCGGATCTCCAATCTTACTACTATAACAATTTTCAGGTAATACATGAGTATGTAGTGCATGGATCAGATTGGATATTATGTTGTTTAGGAGTTGAGGAATTAGAGACAATGGCTAGGCCCCCGAAACACCTTTCCAGTTCTCTAAAAACATCGCCTACGACAAAACCGCTTTTACATATAATGTTTCACATTGGATGTAAGGCGTTTGATCAGGTAAAAAAAATGTGTCTAAGTTTCATCGTAAGATTTTAGATAATTTCCAGTATAATAATAATTTTATTACAGCTCCTGATTGATTATACGCAAGCCGATTGGTTGAGAATATTGAAAATACCTCAAGCAATGACTATCGAGAGAGTTCGAAGTCAGATTTTAAAAAGACCAGAGTTTAAAGATATGGCGAATCTACCACCGGGAGACAAAGAAGCTACAGAAGCTCTGAAACTTTTTTGTAGCACAAGAAAAGCTAGTAGATTAATTTAACAATTTTTTCATCTTAAATTAATTAATACGAAAAATCGCGCAAAATTTTACCAAATTCGAATATTATAATAGGCACGCGATTAATTGTAAGACTAGAGCATATAAAACAAAAATGTTTATAAACGATTGAATTATTTACATAATATTGTAAATTTATGTATAATTATGAAAGTTTTCGCGAAATGATAGACATAGTATGTGAAATTTAAATTTGACAAATAAATTTACCCAGTAATCAAATGAGATCAAACTTAATCAGCTTTTTCTTCTTTCTGCTTGCGATTAAGGCGGTAAAAATAATGCATATAACTTGCTAACGCTTCAACATCTTGGATCGTCACTGCGTTAAACAAAGAAGCACGAATGCCACCCACCGATCTGAAAAAAAATAAATTCTCATCATATCTTATTTGCTCTGAATAAATTTTGTACATTCCATTCTATTCATATATATATGTACTCGAAATGATACCCAGAAAATAAATCTATAATAAATCTAGAAAAAAATACTGACCTATGTCCCTTCAGTTGAAGCATTCCACGCGCTGATGCTCCGGTCAGAAAAGCTTTTTCCAAGTCTTCGTCACCCCCGCCAATTCTGAATGGAAGATTCATTCGGCTACGTGCATCGTCCTTAATTGCACAGTTGTAAAAACCGTTTGATGCTTCGATTATCTCATAGATAGCTTTGCTCTTTTGTATTGCCAGCTTCTCCATACCCTCAACTCCACCATTTTCTTTAATCCAGTCAAAAACTCTACCGACTACGTATATCCTGAAATAAATATGATAAATATCAATAAATGTTAACATTTCATGAACATATTATGCAGTCGTATGCAGTAAGGAACATTCATCTCATTGTTATTACAAATTTGATTAGCTGCGATAACGTTTTCTCACATTGCGAAAAAAAACCACTTACTGAAATGTTGGCGGTGTATTGTGGACAGAATTATCCTTCGCCATAACAGAAAAGTCCAAAACCGTAGGACACATCGGATGAGGATGTCCAAGAACATCGTTGCGGACTATTACTAAAGTAACACCAGCGGGACCGATGTTTTTCTGTGCTCCGGCAAATATAACTGCAAACTTTAGGAAGAGAGGAATGATTATTCATCTCAATTTCTAATTTATTCTTATACAAAAAGATTGGATGAAAAATATTCTGCGGACTTAACGAGGGTTTAAATTTACCTTTTTAATGTCAATCGGACGTGACAAGATATTTGAGGACATATCAGCTACAAGCGGAACATCACCAACTTCTGGGACATAGTCAAATTCGACGCCTATAAAATGGGAATAAAAAAATTACTGATTCTGATACCTAAAAGAGTTTACTTTAATTTAATGTGAAAGAAATGAAATCAGGTTTATTCTCACCATGAACAGTCTCGTTGGAACAATAATAAACGTAAGAAGCTTTTGGATCTAAATTCCAAGTCGAAGGATCTGGAATTTCTGTATACTGAGTAGTTTTTGGAAGTACTAAGTTGACTTTACCATATTTCAAAGCTTCTTTAGCAGCCTTTGCAGACCAAGAGCCTGAAATAATATTTTCAACATTCAAATAATATGATCCCAATATTAGATATTGCAAAGAACAGTTTTATTCACCGGTAACAATATAGTCGGCTGTTCCCGATGTGTTTAGAAGGTTGAGAGGCACAGCTGCAAACATACCGGTTCCACCTCCTTGTAGAAACAATACCTGATAGTTATCAGGTATTTTCCTGTAAGGATAAACCAATAGTTTGAATTTAATAGCTATTTTCAGCGCAGTTCATTTTCCTAGGTACAGTCCAGCATTAGAATTTTCAGTTATCAATGTTTATCTCAGAAGCCGTTGAAGTAATGAGAGACAAAAAAATATAATAAACTGAGTTTTTAATTAACGTCTCAATATATCACTAGCAGATAAATTATGCTTTTGAATTCGATGTTATCTTTGCTGATAAAACAACATATTATTTAACTTTTACGAGTATAGAAGAACGATTAATCTTTCTATCAAATTATTGCAAGGCCAGCATGTGAATTTTGGCTATGGCTTTGCCTTATATCATGTCGTATGAGTGATAACCTTTGCAGTATTAACCAGACTAAATGGGAACTCGGAGATTAGAACACTGGTGGAATCCCAGATCGGAAGACATTGCTGATAAGTTTTTTTTTTTTAGACGATGACTATGAGGTAGCGAACAGCGCCACCATAGACTCATATCATATCATTGCTTGACCAAAACTGGTTATAGGTCATTTAACCGACTCTTATTAAAAGATATAAACATTCGATCAGTAATCGAACGAGTGTTCAGTGCTACTAGCTGTTCAATTGAAGCAATATTTAGGATCCAAGTAATTGAACGATCCAGTTCTAACTGGTCATTGCTGTAAATTCCGGCTGCCAGACACTCGGACAAATCATGATAGACTAAGACACATGAATATTTGTTTTTTTTACTTTCCCAACACGACACTCAACAGATTACAATTTACAGCCAAGCTCAGACAGTGCCGATAAGTCTGTTGATTTGTACAGAAATTCTAATAACTATTAACGACTAATCAAGGTATAACGGATTATCTGATCTGTTAAACCACTGATACGCAGATGTTTACAATAATGAATGATCGCAAGAGCTCTATATATCACTGAGCGGTTTTCAGTTGCGTTAAATTCTACTGATATAACGCAACATCTGCAGAAACATGTTGTTTCATTATATCTATCTTCCAGCTATATTGATCTCATTTTGCAACCACAAAGGCTTACAGTTGTATCAGATTTAGAAAAAATCGTTCCACATTACGTGATCAAACTTACTCAACAACATAACAATAATATTGTTGAAAATTCTATAAAACTTTAAATGACTATGATAGACTCTTATCAATAACTTTTGGTACAATTATTTTTCAACGATTGATTCAATCTAAAGTCTACATTCTTTCGTCACATTGATTAAATAAAATTTCTTTGATATCGAACAACAGAAATGAATTCGAGTAATACCTGCATTTTATATAATAATAATAATAATAATTCAAGTTTGATATACGTTTATTATAGATAAAATTCAAATTAAACTGAAAGAGAAAGTGCAGCTGCGTACACATCGTTCAGAAAAGTTTCTCCAGCATATGTATTTCCTGCGGTTATTATATTTATTGTAATATATTTAACTACGGTTTTGTAGTTTACACTTACAAAAGATCCTTTATGCTGGCTTGGGCATCTTCGAGAACTTTTTTGAAATCTGCAGATCTATGACTGAGCTCGAGTATGCTAATTTTAGTATCGCCATAACTGAGGAGTTCGTCTTGAACATCTTTTAGTACCTATAGAAAAAAATCCAAAAGTATATAGTATTACATATACATTCGCTGACGTTGCTAATCTCTACCTCTACTGTAAATGAGCATAAGTCAGCTCCAGAACTTTGGTCTGATAAGATATTAGCTGGCAACACTATTCGGCATTCTAAATCAGCTCGGTTTTTAATCATTATACTGCTAACCAGGTTTATACGATTATTTAACATTATTGAAATAAAAATTTGAATAAAACATTAAGTCTATATTTACAAGCCATAGGTTTGACTATTATAATGATTTGCATATTCATGTAATATGTATTGCACTGAGACCTTGAAATTTAGAAAGAGAAAAATTTTGTCAATTATTATTACAATTTTTACCTCATTTTTCTTTTCTTTCATATATATTATAACATTTTTTACAAGCATGAATGAAAATAAAAATATTGAAAAATGTTCTTGCTATTTGAAATAGTAATGTAATCGCTGGCTACCTCTTCTCTTTCTTTAAAGTCAGGTCAGCTACTATACCATACAATTTTAAAGTCTGATCAGGTGTTTGCGAAAACTGTATATCATGTATAAAATTATTTACTGACTTGCTGACTGACTATATTATATTCTCGTACTTTTGTGTATGTTTGAATAGCAGTCTCCACTTTTGAATCTCGGATACTAATTCGGTATTAGAGATATTACAGATTTTCGGATAAATAAGTATGTGTAAATATTCGAATAGAGAAGTTTTGAACATTCATATGATTTTTAATTGGACATACTTATCTGTAGAGTTTTGAAACAACGCTTATTCCACCACTCCGAATAATTTATAGTCAGATAATATGTAAATCGATGTGTGCACTACTTTGCAGCAATTCCAATGATTTCAATATTTCGTATTAATAATATGTTAGTAAAATTATATTTTTTTTTTTTAACAAGAAATTCAGATTCTCAAGAGACTAATAATAATAATAAATGACGAATAGTAGTTTCGATAATGAAAAGAAAAGAAAAAAAAAAAAACTAGGAAATTTTTTTTTAAGTAGGTAAAAGTAAAAAAATGGGAATAAATAGAAATTCAAATAATATTATGAAAACGTAGTATTTGTAAAATATATGACAAATTATACCTTTTGCGGAAGTTTCGCCGGTCCCGCACCGAAGTTTATTACACCAGTAGAATTTGCCGTGTCCGTCATCGTTGGTTGCTGTAGCTGAACTGACTGTGACCTATGTGTATCGGTATGTATCGGATATTCACTGAGTTGAGATAAGGTTAGTATATTGCATTTACGTCAGTTATCTTAAACGCTGGTGTGACTTTCTGTCTGGGGGGTCTAATAGCTTGATCAAGAAAAATTACACTGACGGACTCCCTCGAAGAAGATTAATTAATATATTTTGATAAGCCGTGTAGATAAGATATATTCGTATATTTGTATGTATGAATAAAAGTTATATATATATATATATGCAAATAGATCTACCGCGCGAATCTGACGTATCAATCACGATGTAATATTATCTTTTATACACTCTTACAATTATTCATATGTATGCGCGATCGAGTTGATTATGTTTGACAATAAATGACCGTTCTTTGTGTTTGATAAAAAAAAATCTTGTAACCCACTGCTACCTACGATCACTTTCAATTTATTATCTTTTTATCTTCGCAATCCAGTTTTAAGCGAGAAAAAAAAAATACCATCCACCTCGCGCCATGACTTGATGAAACTCGACAGCTGATTGGCTGACGATAAAACTTGTAAAACTTGTTTATAAAAGTCAATCGTTCTGTTCTGCATAACGTAATATCATATTAATACCTAGGTATACTTCGTCGATATATTTATACATTACGTATTTATATATATAACTACAACCGGATCGACGGACTTGAAAACATGTTTTTATAATCGCGAATAGTAAAAACTCGCGATACATACTGAAAAATTAACGACCTGAAGTTAGCTGTTAGATTTGAATAATTCGGGGTCACAAGCGCAGCTACTGCGCAGACTCGTGCGCAACAATTGATGACAAATTTTAAAACTGATAATCAAAAATCTTTATTTTTAATCTACGATCAAAGTAGAAATAATGTTTAATTTCTGATAAGACTATGATTTTTGGGAACTAGAATGTACCAGAATTTTTTAATTATTAAGTTATAAGAAAATTGTACACTTACGGTGCTCCTTAATTTGATCATTTTGAAATTTGAATATGACCGAATCAAGAACCGCCTTATTGTTCACGCTAGATGAGTTTATGCCTCTTGAATGATTTTCAAATACTGTAAATAGGTTGTTATTCTATGTTATGTTGTTTTATCTGTAAATAAAAAAAAATAAATAAAAAAAAAAATCAAAGAGATAACAAAATATAGATACTTTATTAAACAATACATATATTATTATCTATAATATTGCACAAGTAATCAGACTTTGACGTTTCAATGAATACAGAGATAAGATGAACCTTAGCTTGACCGATATATCAAATAACGATACCTTTCATTCATAGAAATGAACAAAATTTTAAACAAATCTTTAAAAATCATGAATAATAATAGTTTCGATATCTTTTATTCCTCGCAACTTTTTATCTCATCCGAAACTATTAAATAGTTGATAATAAAGAGACCGTAGCTGACTTTAATTACAGTCTATCTCTAATTTTTTTGGTCCATATTTTCACAGCCTGTAGTACAATATTCGCATTTTTTTAAGGACATATTAAGTTTCTGCACAAGGCATATCCTACAGATCAAGACCGTTTCCTCAACTTCATTATCAAATTGGTCAATTCTTTTCTCTTGCGATTTACATCTACTTCCACAAACCACTTTTCCAATGATTTTATTGGTAGATTATAGTCCGTGATAGGATCCTGAAAGGAAATATTAACTTTCAAATTAAACAGAAAAAAAATATCTCTTTAGATAATACATTTTTCGAAAATAATTACCTAATATCTTCGATACAATTATATTAGTGTCGTTATTTTCGTACTCATAGATTAAAGACTTACTTTCTTTATTTTATAATCTATCATCATGTCTTAAAGACGTAACATTAACTTACGCTGAAAAAGCATTCCACATATTGAAGCAAGTAGATACCACAGTCACTGTAATTCTGTTGTTGTGGAACCTTGGGACGTCCACCTTTCATATTTTCGTCTGAAAATATTAATTCTGTTCCTATTTTGACCGTGTGTTCACAGGTCAGATAATCGTGCAAATTGGCTATAACAGATCTAACATTGCTGCCTGATCCGGCCAAAGAATCAAAGATCAGTATACAGGGGCTGAAAAAAATTAGAAGGGCTTATATCAGTAGGAAACACTGGATGTTCATGATACGATCTGAGAACAATTACAATACTTTTTTCGAAATACATGAGAAATAATTAACTAAAGGAATACTACTCACAGTCTCTTTGATGCTATCTGCTCATCTTGATTAGCACTCACTTGTAGCTTCATCTCTTTTGGCCTTCTCATATTGTATCTAGTCTGTTTTTCGTCAGATGATTTTCCCACGAGATTTGGGAAACAGATAATAGCTACGAACCAATGCGCGCTGAAAAATTAATCAAAAATATAATGAATTTTTTAAATAATCTACACTTACATCAGCCAATGTGAAATAGACAACTTTTTTCTAGGTATACAAGGAAGGTTCAAATAATCGTAAAACTTCGATAATTATACGTACTGTTGATTAATTGGAATAATAATGAAGTCTTTCTGGAAAATATTCACATTTTTTGTCCACTTTTGTACATTGGCATGACGTTGTCTAGCTGGTGATGTCTGTGCGTTTTTATCAGCAGCTGGACTTGTTAATCTTTTGTAAAAATGTGTACTAAAAGTGTGAGTTTTATCTCGATCTTTCTGAGATAAAACTTCGTGCGTTAAATATCGCAAGTAAAAGTCAATTATAATGTCATTTAGGAAATGTGTTTCACGCAAACAACCATAATCTTGACCGGTTATTGGGATTCCACCTCTAGCTGGTGGCGGAGGGTAAACCAGTAGTCTGTAAAAATCAAATTTGTTTTTTTTTTTTTCTACTATGAGTTTCAGATAAGAATTAAAGCCTCATAATTGAATAAAAATGACCAAAGTAAGAGAAATATGCTTCTACACATACATGTGTATGTGTATTCTATTGAATTCCTCTCATCAATCTCATAGTGAATAAAAGGCAGCTACTCTACTTACATTTCATTCTCGTCAAATCCAGGATTGTGAACTGTTGATCTTAATTCTTTGGAGTTTTTCACCAAACCTTTGGATTGTTTAAGAGCAAGTTTAATTTTTCTATTCACAATACTATCAGGTCTTGGTCCCGATTCATCTAATATTTGTATAAAACTCTGAGCTTCTTCAAGATTGTGTTTAATCTCATCTTTCACAATACTGTTAACTTTCGGTCTAGTTTTTTCTGATATTCGTTTAGTACTCTGAGCCCTTTTGACACGTGTTTTAACTTCATTTTCTACAGTATTGTTAGCTTCATCTTTTACAGTATTGTTAATAACTTCATCTTTCACAGTATTCTTAACTGTTGATGAAACTCGTTTCGATTTTTTAATCAATTTTTCTATTCGAGGCTTGATCTGTGAAGCAATCAATAAATACAATAATATATAAATCATGTATAATTTCTTATTTCTAATAGATGTCGGACTAACAAAAAATTCTACCCCAACTTACATTACTAGGTGATGATATCAAGAGCATATTTTCAGCGTCCGTGCTGTTAAGTTCTTCGAGTTGTTTGTTCTTCCGTGAAAATAAAGTTCTTAAAACTGATATAGATTCCTCGCTGATTTTCTCGAGGAGAAAAATTAGCCGTCTCTGTGTGTCGTCTAGAAATATGAAAATAATTGTTAAATTGTTAATAATAATATATCGAGATGTACTGATGTATGTATGCACAGATTTTCAGTTTGTTACTTTCGCTCGATGGATGATAATAAATCCCTTTTGGATCGTGCATATTCAAAGATTTACGAATCTTATCGACTGCGTTTAACTTTATATAGAAAAACAGTACAGGTATGGGTTCTGCAAAGTGAGGGGCCACTCTGACGATATCATCAAATTCTATTTTCAGTAGAACGAAATTATTGCCTGTATAACAAGAACAACAATTATTTTACACAAATAAAAATCAAAGAAATATTCCAACTGGTATATTAATTCCAATTCAAATAATCTATGAAGTACACTCGCCATCTTCAATAAGCGGTGCTCTTAGAGTCATTCCACCACGTGATATAATCACTCTTTCTTCAGGTGTATAAACGTGTGATCCTATCATAATCATGCTACAAATAAGAGACGTGTATGGGGCTTCGATTGAGCTATCAATTAGCATGGTCTGAACCTTCTTCACTTCTCCGTCATCTGTAAATAAAACTTCATGAATAGGGTAGAAGTACCGTTTTTGGTCAATCCAGATTTGAGTTAATCCATAGAACATTCTAAAATTACTATAAATTAATCGAATTTTCCAATCTTTACGATCACATAGATATAATTTATAATTTACGTTACAGTATTTTTAGAATATTTTTCATACTAATTTATACCCTATGTATACAATAGGTATAGTTTCCTCATCTAGGCAAAGGAATCGAAAAACTTTTACTCTTTTCCAATCAGAGGCAACGAACATTGAGATGTTGTGTATACCTTTGATACTTTCTTCATGGTCAGCATAAAGTTCACTAAGATTATCAACTACGTTATTATTCGTAATAATTGATTCTTTGTTGCTAATTATTATTTTCTTTTCAATCTTATTCTGGGTATTTTTGACATCGGTTATCATTGAGCTATTATTTTTTATTCCAGATTTTTTTTTCGTTCTCTCAACTTCTCTCTGGTCTTCTTCATCAGATGAAATTCCAAAGATGCGTTCTGAACAAAAACAAAAAAAAAAAAAAAAGATTCCATTACTAGCTAGTCGATCAGAAATATTATAAATCTAGAAACTATTACTAAAATCGATTTCTTTCGATGCATAAATTCCACTTTTTTTTTTTTTTTTTTTTTTTTTTTTTTTACTCAAAGAATTTTGTCTAACAACAAGAATATAATTTTTCAAATTAATATCAAATTAATTTCGAGTCAATTTCATATTTTAATTTACCAAAATTTTCAGAAACTCCTTTTTTGCTCGTATCTCGATTTCGTCTCCTTCTTGTTTTAGAAGGTCCCGATTGTTCTCCCTCTAATTTTAACATCTCCTTTTGTTTTTCATTTCCCTTCTCATCTTCCTAGAGAAATAGTATATTACTCACCTAGGGAGGGAAAGTAGGCTAACCCAAACTGCGTGTGAGATTGACACCCGAGCCGAAGGCGAGGGTGACAAAAACGCAGTTTGGGATGGCCTTTTTCACTCCCGTGTGAGGTATACTATTTTTCACCACCCCCTGCATCGGAAAGAACGACTTCCCGCTCACGCAAGGGAGCGAAAGTCGTACTTTCCGTGCAGGTGTGGTGAAAAATAATTCAATTTAATAATAATTTATTGACATGATTAACAGAGGATAACAATATAACTACTAGAATACTATATATGAGACAAAATTTCTCTTCATCAAATCATAGTTTTGTCTTATAATTACATCTACTATTAATAATTTATCCAAATATCTAATAAATTTATACCTTTTTTTCATTCATTTCAAAATTGGCGCAGTTTTCACCCAGCGAGCTATAAAATGCGTAATTATGTGAATAGTACAACACTTATCGATTACCACGAAGATAAAATCGTCGTCCACTTTTATCTACCGAACTTAGAGTCACTGCTATCTAGAGATAATTATTTCTGAACAGATATCAGGTTTCATTATTTTTCTATTCTTTTTTATAATAAAAATATTATAATATAATACTACATATTATTATTTTCATTTTTATTTTACTATAATATAGGTATGCTAAATATAATGACAAACCTGAAAAAACCTGACGAACTATCTGTCTTTGTTGTAGTACTACCATCATTAGAAAGTAAAACAGAGTTGACAACGTAGTTAAATTCTGTCAGTGGGTCTGTTATCAAACAAATACTTGAACCCTCAGACATTGGTATTCGTGCCTAAAAAAAAAAGTACATATTCAACTTCTGATTATCTTCAGATTGACGAATTATATTCTTTTGTCTAAAGTCTAATGTTTTATTACTTTATTAGGTTTGAAGTATGATGGTCTTATTTTATTAGCATATTATTATTATTACCGCATCTAGTAGATCCTGTACCGTGCAATTATCATGGGGTTGATTAAATTTAATTAATTTCTGTTTACCATCAGAACAAATCCATAGCAATTTTATTATCTCTACGTCTATCTGATCTTTAACGATACACGAACGAGGATCATCGATTATTTTGTGTGGAATTTGAACAGATCTTCTTTCTGTTTCTGGTCCTTCAAGACCAGGCTTCGAAACAACTTCCATTTAGTTTTATTTGATTTTATTAATGTTCGGTTATGTTCACATACTATCAGTCGACGCGGCTCACACCTTCACTCAAAGTTCAAACTCGCATATCTTACAAACTTGAGGAAAAACACACTCGAGGAATCGAATAACCTCGAATACGATGTAAACGAATTCAAAATACGACGTAGGCCTTGTCATGTGTTGTGATCTATCACGCAAATATCGAATTATATGAGTTGTACATTGCTTCGCTGTCGGTAAGTCAGACATCGATGAATCTATATTATCGACCCAGTTTTGTTTGAATTACTTTCAAAGTGTTTAAAGTTTAAACGCACGATTACTGTCAGTGAAAAATTGCGATAATTTTTATAATCGGATAACGTTTATTTATAGTAATCAAGTAAGATAAGTGAATAAAGATCGTGCAGAGACTATTTCCAGTTTTCTCTATTCTCTACGTGTGATTCGATCGATATAGTAATTTCATCTAAAAAAAAAAAAATTGTGTCATTCAATTTTTAACGAAATAAATCATTGAAGACAAATAACTCAGATTTGGCTAATCGGTAAGTTATTACGCGCATGCAGTCGTTTAATCTTACATAATGCTATAATATGACCTTGCGCCTCTATCGAATAATGTATCTACAATAAATTATACATTATATATACAAAATGACTCATAAATAATGTATAACGAGTGTGGACTAGTGGTGGTAGTATAGTAGTAGAGCAACATATGTAAGAATAATCAAAATATAAAGCCTATAATGAGAGTTCGGATAGATAAAAGTCAAGCTTTTGAATTATCTCTTATTGGCTCTAATAACTTCTCGCGATTAAGTTTTTGCTTTATTTTTTTTTATTTTTATTTTTATTTTTTTTCATAGATATAGATATACATATGTATGTATATTTAGTCTTAACCCATCTTAACCGTTACCACGTCGTGACGTCAGCGAAACAGCTGATACCGATGATAATATGTAGATACAATATTCATACACATATCTATAATACATATGTGTATAATCCGGCATCACGCGACTTAATTAATGCGTTACAGATAGATAATCGATATAACGTGTGATAAGCATTGAAATATAACCGTAATCATTGAACATTATTCGCTGTATAAGCTTTTGAGCTGCATGGAGATGCATTTAGACAGGATCTAAAAGAACATATATAATTTATCACTGTTATTAAAAAAAAAAAAAAAAAAAAATATCTAAAATTGCACGACAAACTAGCGTGATAGATAATATGATACATCAGATACATATTATATTATATCCAATAAAGAATCTTTACACTTATTGCTGATTTATTAGATACTATATTGATAGTCAAGGTTAAGACGTGCATCGTCTGTTACTAACCGATGTATATAGTCTAACCTTTCTATAAATGAGTGCTATGAGTAGGAAATTGTTTTCTGTAAGTAAAAAAGAAGAAGAAAAAAAACGCATTTTCATATTTCGTTAGTTTTATTTTCTTTCATCTGATATACAGAGTGTAATATCATGTGAGATATATGCAGCTTTTATAATTCTTTCAAAGTGTTACACAAACTTGTGTTTACTTTTAGGGTTATGTGGATTTAATTAATAAAGAATTGCATCATTCCCCGTATCGTATATATATATATATATATGTATAGTGATAAGCCAACTAGAGTCTTTATGGGTTTAGTAAATTAAATATTGCAATGGTTTAAACGTGGAGATAAAACAATAGCATCTCTTGTTTCTATAAAGACTTCGAAAGTGCTCCAGCAGCTTTTCACATACACATTACAATTTACACATGTAATGTATTGTAGCTCTTTATTTATCGACCGTAACGAATACCGTTTAGAAAAAGAGGGCGCTGTAATAACTCAACACACTACGGTGCCGGTAGAAGTGGTAGTGACCTTCCGTGTCCTCAGACTTCAGTCTGACACTAACCACGGAAGAGTAACACCGTAGTTCACGCATTCTCCAATTATTTAACGTTCATCCGAACCTCAAAATCCAAGGTACGATAATATCGACATTAATTATTGACACGCGACGATTTTAAACTAAATCGTGCTTATAAACCGGAAACTTTTTACTGGCACACGTTCTATTACGTATGGATACAAATAGGCGTCGACTGAGACGATGTGATATACGTTCTTCCAGGCAGACAAGTTTTTTTCCTATACTATAATACCCATACAATAAATTTAGCAAATTCTTTTGCAACAAAGAGCTGGGACCAATCGCACAGATTGTCTGTTAGAAATTTCGTCCAAAGCCTGAAAGAATTTCAAATTTTCATTTTCATTTATTAGTCGGATTTATTACTATTCTATGTGTTTTTTCAGTTCAGTGAGTTCAGTTTACTGTCTAAGTTTTGACAATATACTATTTCATTTCTCCGATATTGCCTCAATAAAACGACTGTTTCTGTTTTTTTTTTTTTTTTTTTTTCTCCCGTTCTAATTGAATGACGCATGCGCGCAGGTGCTGATCTTCGTGTCGTTATTTCAGAGAATAATAAGATTATTATAAACGGTAGAAATTCACAACTCGATCGCTTCGTCACATTTATGAATCGCGTGATATTCATGCGCAGACATTATTAAATCCATTCATAAACGCTGATCGATAAAATAACCGGTGAATTTTATTCAAAAAACATATGAAGCATTCCGCATTACTTCAGCCACAAAAAAAAAAAAAAAAAAAAAAAAAAAAAAAAAAAAAAAAAAAAAAAAAATGACGTGGAATGTCACCATAAATATTTATGTTCGTTTGAAATTCTTAATTGTCAAATTCTGTCGCGGTTATTAACATATTAATTAATGTATTTGTCGTAAGATGAAGAAAAAAAAAAAATCTGGTCTGTTAGGTTTTAATATTCGTTGACACTTGACAGATCTAATTATACCAGAATACACATAAACATAGACATAATGAAAACGAAAATATGAATCTAATAATTTTATTAAAAATATAGAAAGAATACCTAGTGCTAATCATGTGCCACTTATCACAGTTTCGTATTAGTTTCGTACTGTTCAATGACCTTAACTACTTATCGTGAAGGTCAAAAATTGGCACTAAAATAAATTATCAACTCTAAACTCTAATTTTTTGCTTTCTCTTCTCGGATTAGGTATTAGTATTATTTTTAATTAATAATTGAAGTATTTTTCGTACGATATATATAGTACTTAATATTTATATGTATGTATGCTTGACATGAAAATCTTGACTTCCGTTATTATAATTATTATCCTCTTTCTTTATTCCTTTATTACTTAATATTATGTACATGAAACCCATAACATATTACTGCGTGATCTTTGATATACATAAAGATAAATTGATGATACATGATGTATAAGTATAAGTACCGACCTAGTCGTAAAATGGTTCATTTACAGTTTACACTATACTACCGCGTGATTTTTAAATTTCGAGAACTGATGACAACAGGGTCTTATCAAAACTCGGGGAAGCCTCACTCCTTTCTATCATTATTATTTACATGTATATTAGACCGGTTCAAAAAAATCGACTATTCTTTTTTTTTTTTCAATTTTCGCATTGAAATACTTTCAGAGGGGTGAAAAAAGATGCCTGTTAAAAGCGGAGCTCTTAATATTAAGATTTAGAAGTCGCTAAATCGCGGATTTCTATTTTCCATTTAAATAGCATAAGGAATTTTATTTTTTTTTTCTTCAGAATTTCGTAGCTCACAAACCAATGAACAAATCCAAATGACTCATACATATTTTCACAGGAAATTAAACACTCTACAAAAAGCTTCTCTTATCATTTTTTGATAAATTGACTCCTTCCAAAGTTATTCAAGCTCAAATTTCAATTTATAATCGAGTAGACTATTTTTTTTTTTTTTTTTTTGTGATTTTTTTTTTTCCACAATGATAGATACATTTTTTAGAGTGTTCAATCCCCTAACAAAATATGTAAGAGTCATTTGGATTTGTTCAACTAATGCCATAAGGTCGTAAGCGCCAAAAAATTATTTTTTTTGCGGATATGCCCAAACGATGTTATATGGCACGAAAAAGATTTTGCCACCAAAAACACGAAACTTTTTTTTTTTGGCGCTTACGCCCTTATGGCATTAGTGACGCGATATAGTATGTAGATTAATCAGAGAAACTATAATTATGTGTAAATTCTTGCATAATAATTAATAAAGTTTATAAAAATCTATTCTTCACATGGTATAATTAAATGAAAATTTATGAACAACAATATACTTCCTGCGGTTTGGATCAGTTTCGTATTGATATATGCCCTACTGATAACTCACGAGTATAATATTTATAAAATAGTCTTGAAATAAATAAACGTATGAATTCATGTATTAAGTATATCACTTAATATCGTATAATTTATCGGTAGTAAAAGTTAAACGTTTAACACGATGAATTAATTGCTGAGAAATTTTTACGTCCATAATATTATTAACATGATTTTGTTAACCCCGTTAACACCGATCAACTATATTTCATACTATTTACAATGCTTCATATCTGTATCGTTATAGTTCAGACCAATTGAATTATCTTATATCGTATACCAGCCGGGTTAATAGCATATAATATAAGTATTATATATAATGCATACCGAGCGTGAAAAAATTGTTGAAATTATATATATAGATAGAATTTTAATTTTGAAAAAATTAGCGAAAATTAAAAAAAAAAAAAAAAAAAAAATGTTTATACCTAGTAGAGTATATTTTCCCAACCGTTTGTAATTTTGTCAAAAATTGCATCGCGCTATTTTATTTCGCAATTGCTCAATGAACGAAGAAGTGCAGTGCAGTCGCGATCTACGTGTTCTTATCAGTGAAATACTTCGTATAAAGGGCGAAACAAGACCTCGGTTGTAACTGGACGAAGTAATCGTTGCAGGGTATACATTATACAGCCTGAAAGATCTATTGTTATAGTGTTTTATTCCTGTACAATTTACAAGCAACCGCAGAAGATTAGTCACGTATAAGTCTCTTCCTGTACCATTACACTACGTATATTACGAGCCGGTGAAATCCAGTAAATAATTATTCAACATCTACATTATTACGCAGACTTTGCATACCGTATGAAAAAAAAAAAAAAAAAAAAAAAATGAGCCTTAAACAGGATCAGGCGAAATTTTACATATTTACTATACATATATCTATGTATCATATACCTATATAGGCTCTTACATGCAAATTTAGGTCAGTTTACGTTGGCAACTGGTCTACGCGAATGCCATTGCCTTGCGATTAAATTTAAATTAGAAACAATTTTCAAGATCACACGTGTCGATTTTTAGCCAATTGTCACGCTTATTGGTCATTCCGTTAATTTAAGATTTATAACAATTATTATTCTATATTCGTCGTTCTTTTTTTCTTCCTTATTTATTTTTATTATTATTATTATTATTATTTTTTTTTTTTTTTTTTTTTACAAAATAAGGCACAAGTCGGATCGATGCCAAAAATTTGTATTTCACGTATGCTGCACGTGACCGTCACTCACTCTGCGATGGTGAGAAAAATGAAAAATGAAAAAACAAAATACGATGTGGCGCGTCAATATATTATTTTCATTTCTTACAATATAATTATTCACTGATTATAATTATCTAACGATAATTTAAACACTCGCAATAAATGAACTTGAATAAAAATAGAAGAAAAGAAAGAAGAAATAAAAATAAAAATAGAATCTAAAAGGAGGGTCATGGATTTTGGCCAAAACAATTTTTAACATTTAAAAAGAAAATCGGCTATACGTTTATATATAAAATCAGGATTATCATATCAGTATACGAAAATAAAGTGATGATAGATTATTCAGATGCGAATCATGAATTATTATTATTATTATTAATATTTTCTAATGAATAAGAAAATTTGACAAACCACGTGGGAGAGCTACTGATCGTGCAGAGCGAAACAACGCAACGGCCAGATTTCGGTGATGCTGGTCAGTTATTTTTGCCTCCCGAGGACCAGCTACTGAGCTGAAGAGGTAATACCTACCTATATCGTATCCTAATCGACGACGACGAAGAACGGACGAAACAAAACGAAACGATACGAAACGAAACGAAACGGTACCGACCCTCCTTTGACCATCGATGTATCTCATCTTGTACAAGAAAACCTTGCGGTCGTACGCATTCGCGCAACTCTCGTTCATCAGATCCATTCGAAATACACCGTTTCATAAACGCGCAGCTTTAATTAAAATATCTGAAAATAATTTTCCCTACGCTGAAAAATTTCAGCCGAATAAAGATACGGTATTAGTATTACGTTTTAAATTAATTCGTGCTTCTACTTTGTTCACGCAGCCCGCCGATATGGTCTGGATTACCAACGACGATAAGGTATATTATATTCCCCAATGTCAATTGATCTCTATATGATCATCGAAATGCTTTTTTTATAATTTCTATCAATTAAATATTACTCGTAGATTAGTAGCTGCAAAGAAGAAGAAGAAGTAACAAAAAAAAAAAAAAAATTGAAAAAATTTCAAAAATAAATAAAAAAAAACATCGCATGACAGAAATAATTACACCTTACGTTGTATATAGAATTTTCATTTTCAAATTTTTCCATGCCTGTGTTACCTATATAGCGTATACTAGTTCTTTTTATATACACATATTCGCACTTCCCACATTGTATTTTTTTTTTTTCAACATCATTTAGTCGTCCTCGCTTATTATATACCTATATATATGCTCGTTCATATATCCATACGAGTTGAGTTGTCTTATTATTTGATTTACGTAATCATCCCATCTACCATGCGTACTTATATTTGTATACGAATTGAATTACAACCCGTTTTGTAACAATTAGTATGAATTTCGTTATAGATATATGATAATATTGGCCCATAGATCGCCAAGGGTGTATGCGGATTTATGTATTGTGAGATAGACCAACAGCTGAGTTGATGTTTGTATAAATTTCTATTATGTAATTATTGCAACTGCACCACCAGCAGCAGCAGTAACAGCGGTGATAAAAGGCATTAGCCTTGGGCGCTGCTCCAATTAGATCAAAAAAAAAAAAAAAAAAATAATAATAATAATTAATGTATTAGATAATTATATATGTATTGTTATAATCTTACACAGAAAGAAAGGTTGACTTGATTCAATATCATTTTTGCGGTCTAAAAAATGAAAATCGAAATTTTTTCGGATCAAAACAAAATTTTTCTCGAATCAAGAAAATTTGGTAAAATTTTGATTTGATCCGGGAAAATTTCGGTCTTTTTTTTTTTTTTTTTTTTTGTGAATTGATTAAAATCGTGGTATTTTTTCCAAAATATATATATATTGTTAAATCATACAATAAAAAAAGAAATATATTCATGTCTCTTTTAATGCATGAATTTATTTTATATTATTTTCTTATACCTACATATTATGCTTTTGCACGATATTCATATTATATATGCTTGCCGCTTGGAAATATTTTAATCCTCTCGGCACTGTAGGATAAGAATATATACTATATTTATGTTCGATGCGAAAACAGTGTTTAATATCTATAAATAAACACTACCTTGCTTTAAAAAAAAAAAATATAAAAAAAAAAAGTGCGGAAAATTTAAAAGCCAAGTTTTGCAAAAGTATTATGTATAAATAATACTTATATTCACGTATTTAACACACACTGTGGTTGAATATTAATATTAATATTAATAATAATAATAATCAAAAAGTTATATATATTATCCTCAACAGTCATCATCTCCGCATGCAATCGTATGAAAATAATGCTTCGGAAGATGCAGTGAACGAGTTATCGTCCGGCCCATAAGCATATTATAGTGTAAAAAAAAAAAAAAAAAAAAAAAATCGCACCGCTTGTTTGTCAATAGCATTAAGTTTTTATGTTATAGAATGTAGATTGTATGGTACCCCGGCTGCGCACTCTCGCTATATATTTAATACATATTATTATATATATACTATGTAGATATAAAACACGAGATAATGAGCCATGGCATTTAATTTTTTTTTTTTTTTATTTATTTATTTATTTTTTTAATTATTTTAGCTATAGCGTAGATAATTAAATTATACCGATTATTAAATATAAATAAATAAAAACTAATTATTTTTCTTCCACATATATTATGTATAGATGGCCGGAAAGCCAAACACAACCGCGTTGAACGCGCAAAGTCATTTGGATCACATGTGTGCGCTTGACATCGAACCTCATGCATCGTTCACACGTTTATCCGGAATTATTTGCACCATCGGACCGGCTTCAAGATCCGTTGAAACACTCGAGAAAATGATTGATACAGGAATGAATATTGCTCGTATGAATTTCTCTCATGGATCACACGAATATCATGCCGAAACTATAGCTAATGTCAGACAAGCACAGAAGAATATTTCCCAACGTAACAACTGCAGCGTTCCAGTTGCTATAGCTCTTGATACCAAAGGTCCCGAAATTCGTACAGGACTTTTGGAGGGTGTGAGTATTGTTTAAGTAATATTTTCATTTTTTTTGTACATTTTGTGTAATTATTTTTCACAGATTTTTCACGATATTATATTTTCTCGTTATTATACAGAATTTTTAACTTTTTGCCTATCGAAAGACAAATTTTCTCAAAATTTCGAAAAAGTTGAAAAAAAAATTTTTTTTTTTTTATAATTTATACAAATTTTTTTTCTATACACTTTTTTTTCTTCAACTAGTTTCGAAAATATATAAAAACTTATGATAATATGCATTATTCTGTTTATTGCAGATGATAGTATTTCTTATTTATTTGATTTTTCTCTTCAGGGTGGTTCTGCGGAAGTAGAACTTGAAAAAGGCCAAACATTCAAGTTTACAACCGACAAAGCGTACTCAGAAAAGGGTAATGCACAGATTGTATGGGTAGACTATGAAAACATCTCAAAAGTTGTTAAAGTTGGAAACCGCATCTTTGTTGACGACGGTTTAATCTCTCTCATCGCTACCCAAGTTGGCAAGTATAATATTTCTAAATTGAAAAAAAAAAAATTGATCTGAACTTCGAAGGCCTTTGGAAGATTTAAAATTTAAATACTATAATTTTTTTTTTTAATCACATTTCATAATTTTCTTTTCTTTTCACATAAAACGATGATTACGAGAATTGAATTCGGTTCTAAAGATCCTGCAAAAGTCATGAGATCATAAATATCAATTTTTATTTTTATTGCCACCCTGAATTGATATAACAAAATTTAGACGAATTTTTTTTTTATCTAATTTCAATCCATTTCTTCAGCGGCAAACCAAGTCACCTGCACCGTTGAAAATGGAGGCAGTCTTGGCTCCCGTAAAGGAGTAAACTTGCCCGGAGTACCCGTCGACTTGCCAGCAGTATCTGAAAAAGATAAGAAAGATCTTCAGTTCGGTGTTGACCAAGGAGTAGACATGATCTTTGCATCGTTTATCCGAGACGGATCAGCGCTTACAGAAATTCGTGCGATTCTTGGCGAAGCAGGAAAGAACATTAAGATCATTTCAAAGATTGAGAACCAACAAGGAATGGCCAACCTTGACCAGATTATCGAGGCTTCTGACGGTATTATGGTTGCTCGTGGAGATCTTGGAATCGAAATTCCACCAGAAAAAGTATTCCTAGCACAAAAGAGCATGATCAGCAGATGCAACAAGCAGGGAAAACCCGTCATCTGCGCTACCCAGATGCTCGAATCTATGATCAAAAAGCCCAGAGCTACTCGTGCCGAAACTTCTGATGTTGCAAATGCTATTCTGGACGGAGCTGACTGTGTCATGCTCTCAGGTAACGGATAAGCTCCACTTTTCATATTTTGGAACTTGTAATATCCTTCTCGCACAACTTTCACACCAAATTATGTTGAGCTAATAAAAATACGATCAGAAACTACTCTGAAACCTTAAAGATCTTCTCAAATAGTTGAAGAAAGCTTATAAAGTCTTGCTGCGAAGCCTCGCCATGTTTTTTCCACTAATTGATTTTATTGATTGAGTTCAGAGATGTGATACGATGTCTTGGTTTTCAGGAGAGACAGCAAAGGGTGAATATCCTCTGGAGTGTGTCCGTACTATGGCAAACATTTGCAAAGAGGCTGAAGCTGCAATCTGGCATAATCAGATCTTTGCTGATCTTTGTAGACAAGTATTACCGCCAATCGACGCTACTCATGCCGTAGCAATTGCTTCCGTTGAAGCATCCATCAAGTGTTTAGCTTCGGCAATCATCGTTATCACCACTTCGGGACGATCCGCACATCTCGTTTCTAAATACAGACCAAGATGCCCCATCATTACGGTCACTAGGTTCGAGCAAGTCGCTCGTCAGGCTCATTTGTATCGTGGTATTCTGCCGCTTCATTACTCAGGTATAGTTTTCTAATTCTATACCATGAAATGTGTTAATATTCAGCTATTTTAATCTTTCTTCGCATGCTTTCTTGCAGAGGGTCCTCTCAATGATTGGATAAAGGATGTTGATGCCCGTGTGCAGTATGGTATCAATTTTGGCAAAGGTCATGGGTTCATCCAGACTGGGGATAGCGTCGTTGTTATTACTGGATGGAAACAGGGATCTGGTTTCACGAATACTCTTCGTGTTGTGTATGTAGAACCGGAATTTATTCGTAAAAAAACTATTTGTTCAATTGAAAGCGACTCAGATTCCTATGAAGACATCACTGTTTGATAACATCCTTGTCCTGGAATATCCCACTTTGTCTTCGTTGTTTATGCATTTGTTCGTTCCTGCTGCAATTTATTTAACTCAAGACTAAAGATAATCATTACTTGTTGTTTATAGCTAATTTTCACTTATACATTAACCATTCATCTTCTAGTTCGGTAGTTTTAACAGATTATCTTCTATGACGTTGTATAATAATTGATAAGCTATTTTTTTATTACTCCAAAAGTATTTGTCTCCAATGATTAATCATAAAAAAAGAAACCACGAAACGGAAGCATTATTCTTTAAAAAAAGGATTGTCAAGTTTAACACAGAAGCAGCGGAGGCAGTTTCAAATCTTTGGCAGCCACTGAAACCACAGAAATATCGAGATTCCAGAAGTCCTTGGCCACTACATCTTCGGATTTCCTATCTCCTTTCCGATGTCTTCGCCCCCTAATTAGATATTGCTCGCTTCTCTATCTTCTTATTTCAGCTAGTATTTCTTCCTTTTCTTTATGCATTACAGGAATGTGGAGTAAGCATTTGATCAACTCAGTGCTGGTCGCGAGGTATGCTGCAGCTACCGCGATAGACTTTGTAGCCTGGATCATCAATCCGCCTCGGGAAGTTTGTTACCACAATAGCGTGTATTTGTTTGTCCACATGATAAGTGTAAAACTGTAATCATCGTACGAAAAATACCTGTTGCGGCTGCTGCTGCTGCTGCTATTACTACCACTACTACTTTTATTACTACTGATGTTTATTTCCTATATGCTAGATTCGGTAGTAAGTTCGTACCATTGTGGAAACTATAAAAGTAACATGCGCCTAGATTATATGTAATGAACTATGAACATAGAACTCATATTATAATAATTATAGTCTATGAATAAATTATTACAATGAATCTAAGACATCGCATGAAATCAAACTATCGCGTGATATCCTTATCAGAAAATAGTCGATTCAGACTAGCGTTATCTTATTTATTAAGGCTGTACTGAGCCAAGTTTCAGATTCCTATTTCCCAAAGTACTTTGATTTTTAATTTCCTTCATTTACAAACTCACATTCCCTAATTAAAAAACTATTCATTATATACAGTTAAAAAAGTACTTTTCACCAAGACTCTTCACAGTCTTCAGATTTATTGGGAATATTTCCTGGAGAGGCATAAACGATTCTTATACAATTAGTAAAACCTGCTCCTTGACGCCATCCACTAACTATCACAACTGCGTTTCCAACTTGGACAAATTTCTCATGACGTAAATGATTCATTGCATGTTGTATTCTAGAATCCATATCTATACTCCAATCTGGATAAGGTGGATCTACGAAATAAACGTTAGTCGCATAAGTCATGAATCAAGTTAAATATTCTATATATTTATAGCCAAATAATATCCACAGGAAAACTCACTTCTGTAATGAATCGGGTGTATTCCAAAGTAGACTTGTAACCACCGAGCCACAATGCCGTACCTAGTAACAGCCACGATGGGACAACGCGGACGATAAATTGACAACATCATTGCAGAACGTCCGGTTGTTGTTGTAACTATTATCGCAGCTGCATTACATTTCATCGATGTTTCAACAGCAGAAACAGCAATGGAATGGGTCGGATCGAGGGGTATTAAAGACTGTTAACAGATGAATTGATGCAAGGATTTGTATTTTAATTCCAGAAGAAACAAGAATGCAATTTGAGTGGAATTTTAAGGAGACTAACTTTGTAACTGAGCTCATCGAAGCTCTGCCTCTGCCACCGAGCACACTCTGCTTCTCTACAGGCAATATCAATGTTCTTAACAATCTTCACAGTATCCTCAACACTCAAGGCTCCGGTTGCCAAACATATAGAATCAACACCGTCAAGGACTGCGCGAGAAATGTCGTTCATGTCTAAGTGCGATGGCTCTGTTCCTTTTACGCGAACAACTATCATGACTGGTTTTCCTACCTATCGTTATGATTCAATGATCAATTAGACTACACAATGCGATAGAATAGACTTTCTATAAGAAAAACATCTAAGAAATAAGAAAAATCGTGGTATAATTCTAGAGGCAAAATTATCCAATGGGGAAATCTCATCTCACCCTGTTACACTTTGAAATTATACATTTCTGTGCCAAGAATACTTTCTCGGGTCTGATATCCACCTCGATACCAGCTCTGTCTATCACGATTCCATCTGCTACCTTTAGGATATCATCAAACGCCTCTAGACCTTGATTGGAAGAAATCTTAGCTAGTATACAAATGGGCCGGGTCCCTGATAGAGAAAGAAACGTTGCATTGATCGTTGAAGTAGATACTCTGAATATATGCTTGTATCTCTAAGGATTTCTAAGGAATCATTATTACCGGCTTGCTTTACTCTGTCTTTAATAGCGCATAACATTCGCCCGTCTCTCACATGAGAGACTATTAAAAGATCACATTCAAAATCTAGTGCTGAGCTTATGTCATTGTCGTCTTGCTGAGATACTTGAGGTAGTTGGGGAACTCCGTCGATCAATTGTACTAGCTTCTCATCTCTTATAATTCCATCTTTTATTACTGTGCATGTCACAGAGCACTCCGCTGTGATATAATAGTGCTTATGTAATGACTATAGTAAGTCCTCGATCCTTATTTATCAGAATTGAAAGATTACGAACCTAAGCAAGCTACTTCTAAGATAACTGCGCCACGATCGATACAAATCTTATCACCGATCTGACAAACGCGAGGAAGATCTGGATAAGATACCCAAAAACATTTGTCAGAACCAGCTCGTTTCATGCTGTCCGCTACCATCAATTTCACTGAATTTCCTTCTTTCAATTCTGCATAGCCCTGTAGCAATTTGAATCGGTGCTTTTCTGTAGATTTCTGTATTGAAATTAACTGACTTAATTTACCATTGAGTTTTCTACGCCGTTGAAAATTCCTGTGCGAATTTCAGGCCCGCGTAAATCCATGGCAACTCCTAAGGGAAAAACTTCGCGCTTGCATCGATGAATTCTGTTACCAGCTTCTCTTATCGATTGTATAGTTACAGCATGCCATTTATCTTCCTTGTGGGACATGTTTAGTCTCACCATCTCAGCTCCGGCCAAAACTATGTCAGTTATTCCCATCGGATGGGAGTTTGTCTCACCTGATGTAAGACAAATGTACAAATTTAAATTGTACAAATAATAGCAATGATTGTTAATTTGTTGTCAAGATTTACCTAGCGTTACCATTATTCCTGTCAGTCTAGCTAGCTTTGGGTCACTGTTTATATTCAAATTCATTTCATGGTCTATTCGAGTCTTTTGATAAGCTGCGCCGAGCTGATTTTCGGGAATTAATTGATCTTCCAATCGCATCATCTACATGTTCAGAAGTTATTAGTAGAATAATGGATGAATCTTGTTAGAATTGATAGAAATAAACATCTCGAAGCGCCAGGTAATTGATTGTAACTTAGATTCACCCATGGCATGTGTTTGCAAGGACTCTTTGATTTGAGAGCTGAGTTCTTATCGGTCGAACACATTGTGAGAAGTTTTTTAAATGTACTTTCGTTTTTGTCTTACTTTGTCAAATTTGAGCAAAAACAGAATTTTTAGAAAGGGAAATTTAGTGTAAGGTCTGAAAATTTTTAATCAAAATCAAAATGTAGAAAATTTTGTGTACGTCAAATTAATTATTATTCACAATTCCATTGTTTTATTTAATTGGCATCGCCATACGGGATTGAACTCTGACTATACTTTGAATTTGATTTGAATTCAATAGAGAAAATTCTTTATTTTTAATCTAATTTTCCTAGTTTAATGCTAACTAAAATTATTACTTATAGTATATTACGTGTAGGTATAGACTAGGTTTTTGAGGCGAGTAATTTACACCGGTGGATAGAATAGTTTAGATAAAAAATATTTTATTACATGTAAGTTAGGTACGATACAAAATCACTGACCTATTCAATAGAAATTAGTATACAAAAATACTGTGAAACAATCTTTTGAATATATATACTAATAAGTAATAAAAAATATAGAACTATAGAAAGAAAACTTAAAATAGGAATGGAAATGCACAGATTATATTGAGCTGAAGTTAAATTTTAACAATTTACTTATTAAGTTCAACAAATCTTAACGATTAAACTTAAACAAAAGTTTAACATTCTTAGTCTGTATCTGAATCATCTATATAAACAGGTACATTTCTGGCCGACTGACTTCTCGAAAAATGATTTGCTATCGTGGGCTGCTTCATAGACTGCGTACGCTGAAAAGTACCGTATCGGCCTGAATATAAGTCGAGGTCTTTGGTAACCGATTTCACCCACAAAAACCGTACTAGATTTATTTTCGGGCTCGAACTATATTCGGGCAGATCCCCCCAAAGTCCCGAATGTAAGTTGAGCCAGAATATAGGTCGTGTACGGTTTTTGAGAGTAAAATTGGTGACCAAAAACCTCGACTTATATTCAGGCCAATACGGTATACATAATACTTGTTGTTAAAACATTGAATACTCGAAATCTGTTAATTTATATTAATTTTAATTCAAAGTTCAGAATATCTTGAGTCTAAGATACACAGACGTGTTCATATAATTCCTGAAAACAATTTCATACATATTTCCTGATAGATAAAATCGCGAACAATTTAACTCACAGTACTAACAGGCGCCGGCTGTTTTCCTGCCCTTGTAGTCTTTGCTGGTGTAATATCGAGGGCAGTCTTGCTAGTGGATGCACTTGCGGTAGCCTTTGCTCTTCCCCTACCCTGAGCACCGCCTCTAACACCCCTAGCTCGTCTACCTCTTCCTCTGCCTCTTGCAGGACTTTCTTCATTACTTTTGTCTTGATCATCGCTTATATTCAAATCTTCGTCGTCGGAAATTACAGTAAAATCACGAGCCCCGCGGGGTGCAGAGTTCAGGAAAAGGCGAGCCTGTTTGGTAAATAAATATTATCGATATAGAAGAGGCTAGTCAATCATGTGATATCCCTATAGCTGAAAACTTTCAGTGAACCAAAAAGAGAAGAGATACCTGGTCTTCTTCGTTCTCTCCTTTCCCTTCCCTTTCAGTTTGGTATTCATCAATTGCTATCCCTATCTGTTCAGGATCTGTTAACTCTTTGTTAATAATGTACTCGAGAGCAAGCTTCATTTGGTGTCTGTAAAAAATAAAAATAGAGTCTCATGTATTTTTGTACCGTGCAAAAATGCAGCAGGATTACCTAATTTTATTTCTAAACTTACTCAATCATATCCTCAAAAGCGGTTTTATTCCCTTTGTCTACGAATTGGGACAGAGCTTCGTTAAGACCGGCTACGGACAGAACAGTTAATTTATTTTTGTTCTTTTCCTGTGAAAAATACTTTTTTATCCCTCCTTGGACAGTCTTGTTCCATTCGGGCTCATCCTAAAAGAGATTCAAAATTTAGGCATAAATTCTTGGATTTGAATTTTATATGCAGTTATTCTATGCGTACGTAGAACAGTTTAGATTTACCTCGTCGTATCCCAAAGCTTCTTCCATAATAGCATCGTCGTCATCTTCCATGTCTGCAAATTTGTCTTTTTTTATTGTAGTAAGTTTTTGTTTTCGGAGAAGAATAATATCCCCTGGATTAGCGACTTGATCCACGTATTTCTGATCCAATCTAAAAGAAAAATTATATGTTTACCATTTTGAAATATCATAAAAGATAAACAAAGTCTAAAACAGAGCATCCCGCAGTCTTATTTCACCTGAAGGCCTCAAACTTTTGCTCATCATCACTGTAAGCTACGCGAAGTCGTAGTAAGGGCAGCTGAGGCTGAAGCGGATCTCCTAGATTGTAAAAAAAAAAAAAAAAAAACTTGAAATGATTAATACCAGTTCAATACAATCTTTACCTTAATTAGAAAACTAATTCGCTCACCAGTTAACTGATCAGCTGCTTGAGGCATCATCACATTCTCTATATGATTATCTATATATTTTTCAATCGAGTCCGATAGTTTCTTCAACGAATTTGTTTTTATATCTTTATTTCCGGTCAGGTTTATATTATCAAATACAAAGGGCCTCACAGTCTTTAATTTCAATTTCTGTAGCTTGAAGCTGGTTTTATAGACGTGTAAAATTCCTACGAATTTTTCGACAGATTCGCCTTGGCACAGCGAAGTTGCAACCGGACTACCTGATGTTATATTACAATCAATCAATCAATCAATTAAACATGAATAATAATAATCAAAGATAATAATAACAAAAAAAAAAACTTCTCTTCTACCACCACACCTGGCTGACAAACACGAAAGTTTTTCTTTCCGCTAGGCTCTGGATCGATACGACATTCGTGCTCGTGTCCCCATAATACAAAGTCCAAAAAATTGGGCAAATTTTCTTCTGGTATAAACGAATTGTCAGAATGCTTTGCCCGGTTTTGATGAAGCACAAATATATTGAAGCAATCTTCTATCTCATTAGAACGCAGCATATCAACCTAAATTCAATAACGTTGATTATAGATTTAGAAAAAAAAAAAAAAAAATATCAGATTACAAAAATTGCAGAAAATTGCAGAAAATTGTCTAAAAATACATAAGCTGAAGAGAAAAAAAAAAAAAAAATGGAAAAACATCGTAATATCTCACTTTTCCATCCCTCAGAAGCCTCGATAGTCTTTGATCTTTTATGTAGCTCAGACCGTACAGAGCTAGATGGGTACATCCTTTTTTGAATAATAGAGGAAGTACCTTGACCTCGCTCAAGTTTGTCCATTTACCAAAATAGTTTATCAATCCAGTAACAGATAGTAAATCCAAACTTCCCACCTGGCCAGCGCCTGTTCAGATTTTAATATGAAAAAATAGAGAAAATACTGAAATAAGTTCAATCTTGTTTACCTGTTCCTATTATTATTAGTTATTAAATATTTTTCAAGCTCACCACTTGGATCGTCGTGATTTCCATGAATGGAAAATACAGGTATTTCAACATTCAAATTTGGATCTTCAAAGTTAACTGACTTGTTTGAACAGTGTTTAAAAACGACCTTAGGATCGGTTAAGAATTGGAATTTGTTGGGTCTAAATGTAAAAAAGTTTTTTTTTATAACAGATTAGTTAGTGTGATAATATATTTTTCATCTTTAAAACTTTATAAATAATTAAAATTATAAAATAATTAAGCGATGAAAAAAAAATTTTAAGAAATAAAATACCTTGTGCCTAGGCAGTATTTTCGCAATAGATCAATACATTTCATGACTGTTGATTGAGACGGTTTATTATCGTGAAATAAATCGCCACCAAGTAATATGAAATCTACATTATGCTGTTTTCCGTATTTTAAAATTTCTTCAAATGTCGTGAAACTGTCTTCTCCTGAAAATCGGGAATACTACTACAATCGTAATTCGAATATCGTTGACAGACGTTGGTTTAAAAAAATATATTAATATTAAAGCGTGTAATAATAATAATAATTAGAAATGAATCTTCAACATAAACTTTTCAAGATATAAGAAATAATAATATGTATTAAATCGTATTCAAACCTCTGATAGATTTTTCCTCATAACCAAGATGACAGTCAGTTGCAATTAAGATTTTAAATGAATCTTCATCGGGTATAGTATCCTGCTGATTATCTTCATCAGACATTTTTTAAATCCTTGATATTTGTACTTTATTTAAAAGTTATTTAAATATCGTGACTTTAAATAAATTACTATTTATAATAGTATATTAGATAAAATTTGAGAGCAGAATGAACACTTCACGAATAACACCTGTTGCGCGGGAATCGAATGAATCGTATTCATCGAATTATCGATAATTCAAATCGAATGATTCGAGCGATCGATACAACATCTCGATTGTTAGTTCGTCGAAAATCTCGCCAGGGTGATGTTCCGTAATTTTTTTATTCTGCTTCTCTCTATCGCTCTTTTTTTTTTTTTTTTTTTTTTTATCGCGTAAAGACACGTCGGTGGCGTCATCTGGTAAACTTATACGATAATTGCTCTGCTGCTGCTGCTGCTGCTGCTGCTGCTGCTGCTAGGAGGTTCGCTGCTCTGCTCGCCATATTTGTTGTTGTCGTTGATGGGGGTAGGCGAGCAAAATTTAGTCTGTTTAATACCAGGTATATAATCGTGATTAAATATTGAAAATAAATCTTGACCGCTATAGTGTGTTTAATAAATAATACACTATATAGAATCGTTTAATAATAAACAACCAAAAATGTGTCTTAAATAAATAAATAAATAAATAAATAAACAGTAGCTCAGCTGCTGTCTTGTCTCTTTATTATAAAAAAGAGTGGTGCGCGCACGCGTGCGTGTGTGTGTGTGTGTGTGTTTTTGGTTGCGTGCTCGTGCGCCCGTGCCCTATAGTCGTATGTGTGTATATCTGTGTTCAACGGGTGTGTAGTGAATTTGTGACACCGTGACTTGTTGGGGGTGTGTGAGAGGTAAGAAAAGGGTTGTTTAATTAGTAACTTAATCAAGGGAAAACTGAATGAATTATGAAGACATAGACCCAGTACGAAATTTACTTTATTATTATTATTATTATATCAGCCTATTGTTAGGTTATCTAAAGATTCCGATAAAGACGCCTAAACTCGGGTTAAATAAAAGAACACAGATCGTCGGACTCTGAGGGTATTTATTTTTCGTTGACACAAAAAAAAAAAAAAAAAATAATAAAAATAAAAATAAATAAAAAATAAAAATAGAAAATATGTACTTTTCTTCGTGAAATTTTTTTTTTTTTTTTTTTTGCTCCATACGATACGATATAGGTATGCCTTTGTCACATAGCGAATTAAACCTTGATTTTTATATCGTATAAATATCACCTAGAATATTCACCCTCCATTCAAGAGCCTCCCGCAGTTTCGTGTTTTGTGCTTCTCGTCAGGTTCTCTCTCTCTTCTCTCTCTCTCTCTCTCTCTCTTTCTACCTTCCATTTTGATAACAGTTTTATATTTATATACATGAACACGAAAATTTTCACCATTATTTTCTTTCTTTCCTATTTTTCATATTATTTAACTCATTTGATTGTGATACCAGTGTTAGTTAACGTCACTAGTTTAATATCGATGAAAATATATAATATATCATCGTACAATAACAAGACGTGATTATTTTATCTTCTCAATTTTTCGTATAAACTAAAGTATAGAGATGTTGAAAGTTAAAAAATCAATGCATAGGTACCTACTATATACTTTATGCAGAGATTTTGACGGATGACGTTTTATCAGCTGTTCATTCTTTGTATACGGTATACAAACAAAGGAGACTTCCGACGTCATCTGCTATTTCATTTCATTTCATTTCATTTCATATCATTTTTATTATTAACCAGATTTAAATATCTCTATAAATATTTATTTTCAACTATTATCTCCTAATAATTCGTCGCTCGAGACTCGATAGCAACAATATATATACGCGGCTCCGAAAGCCTTTGTCTTACTCGGAGGACATTTAATTCGTATAATAGAGTAGCGGAATATGTCAATTCTAGAATAATAACAATACAGAGATTATTCTTGTTTCATTATACAGTTTTCGAAGTTATTTAGATTAACGATTAATTATTTTGAAAAATTCATTTATTTTTAATTAACAATTATCACAACTTTTTATTTATTTATTTATTTATTTATTTATTTTTTTTTTTTTTTTGTAAACTCTAAATTTGATCAAAAATTCAAATAATAACGGTTCAATAAAAAAAAAAAAAAAAAAAAAAAAAAATGCTATTACACATTTTTTTTTTCTTACTAACAAAAGAAAGAGCTAATGTTTGTTATTAGTTTAGCATGACATTGGCTAGCTTTGAAACAAGACAAAGGAAGGATATGCACAATGTTTTGAAAAAATATTCAGTTTATTTCAATTCAATGTCAGGATACAAGCTCGATATTATAACGTATAATAACAAAATTATTTTCAACTATTTATAGCCAATTCAGCACTTTCATTACACTGCATAAGATACGTGCGTATGTATACATACTAAAGTGCAGCATTATTATTTAAGCAGCAATCTCTGGTCTAGATTTTCAAACTTTTATTTTTATCGTATATATATATCAATATTTGAAAAAGTTATTAATTTACTGAAGTAATTTTATAAATTAATTTTTTTTTTTTTTTTTTTTTTTTTTGTATACGATTTACAAATAGTATGTATGTATTTCAAATAATAAATTCGATAAGTTTTGAATAGTTATAGATAAAAATTATTGAAATGATAAAAAAGTTGTTTTTTAAAATAATATTGATGAAATCTAATTTTGGCTTTATTTTTAATCTATACTGTCTATATAGCCCAACGCTGATTATACTATTATTATAAAAATAGAAATCTACAACAGAACAAAAAAAAAAAAAAGAAAAAAAAAAAAAAAAAAAAATCGCTATATCTTATACATATATATATATTATATAGAAGAATGAAACAAGTTTTCTTTTTTTCTTTTCATTTCTTTCGTATAGAAAAGAAGAAGACGGGCGGAAAGAACCCCTTCGAGATGCGTAAGATAAATTGATAATCATCAAATCTTAAAGGTGGGCGTAGTGGGGACGACGAAACTGGCGTCGGTCGTGTTATTAGTTAAGGAGGTGCGGGGGGGGTTTTATATTTGACGGGTCAATTGCGTGTCTTCAAGTATAATCAGCAAAAAAAAAAAACCGAGGGGATCTTCGATAATCCAAAAAAGTCTTGCGCTCAGTTCGCTTGACAATTAAAACTGGCGGGCAACCTGGCTCGATCCCCCGTTGTGGTGGGTGGTAGTGGCGGAGGTGCTGGAACTGGAGCTGGCGGTGGAGGAGGAGGAGGAGGAGGTGGAGGGGGCGGAGGCGGTGGAGGCGGCGGAGCCGGGGGTGAAGATGGAGGACCGGGAGGGCCGATTCTCGATTGGGAAGAAACGGATCGTTTTTCTTTCGAAGATTCGGACCGTTTCGAAGAGGATTCACTTTGCAGTTGGAGTAGCGAGCCCGAGTCACTTTGTAACAATTGGAGAGGATGGCGAAGACCAACAGTTGGATTTGGAAGTTCGAAAAAATCAGGGGACGGTGAGTGATTTTTGATACATTTTTCAAACTCTTTATTGTGTTTCTTCTTTTTTTTTTTTTTTTTTTTTTTTGTTTTTTAATTTATTTCATTTCTTTTTATTTTTTCCTCTATATTATCCGCAAGGGCAGAAAAAAAAAAAAAAATATTACAACAATAAAAACTGATTACTCAACTTTCTAGAACTTAATCCATACACAGGTAACTATACAGATAATTTTTATCAATTTTCAAATTATGATAAAGAAATAGACGATTCGATTCTCAATCAATGATATTTCATATATATCTATACGTATATATATATATATATATATATATAAATATATATATTGTATAACATTTTTTTTTTTTTTCAATAATCGACCAAAAACTTTGTAGTATATAGGTACCTTATAAATATGTATTATATATTATAAATATACTATTATATGACGCGATCTATTGCTCAATATGAAATATTTTTATGAGCGGCGAACCTTGGTATTAACTGGGTCATCATATATCGAAGAGTGTCGTAAGGGTTCTTGAAAAGAAAAAAAAAAAAAAAAAAAAAAAAAAAAAAGGAATAGAACAGAGAATTTTTATTCTCTTTTTTTTTTTTTTTTTTTTTTTTTTTACGATCGCCGCAGCAGTTATCAGTTCAAAATAAATATATATACGAAATACCATATACTAAAGGGTGAGAAAAAGTTTGTATAATATGAGAAAGAAAGAGTTACGAGACAGTAAAAAAAAGAAAGAAAAAAAAAAAAAAACGAAGTTATAGGAATAAAAGATAATGGGTTGTTTTTTTTTTTTTTGCTCTTTTCTTTTTATCTGCGCGAAGATTTATCAAAAGTTGAAAGCGGATTATTTTTTTCTTCTATCTTGACAAGAATATTCTTGAAAGAGTTAATCGAACCGCAAAGAATGATATAAAAAGAAAGAATAAAAAAAAAAAAGCAAGAAAGAAAAAAAAAAAAAAAAAAAAAAAAAAAAAAAGAATGTTAGGGCGAAGTTTAAATCGAGTGTATTTTATACGCGCGCAATCGTGAGGCAATAAAACGTGCTTGAACTAACTCAGTATCTTTTTCCATTATCATTGTCGTTTCTTCATTCAACGAATCTTCTCATTCTGCAGCTATATTTATAGTAAGATATACCTACATAGGTGTCTTATATATAGAACTTCGTTATCTCGTAATCAGATTCTTCAGCAGCTGACAGAGATATACCTATATATATAATTATGTAAAAATATACGCGTTACCATATCAATCACATCGTATATATACAATATATATATTAGACCGGTTCAAAAAAATCGACTATTCTTTTTTTTTTCAATTTTCGCATTGAAATACTTTCGGGGGGGGGGGGGGGGGGGGGGGGGGGGGGGGGGGGGGGGAAGGATGCCTGTTAAAAGCGAGCTCTCAATTTTAAGATTTAGAGGTCGCTCATCGCGGATTTCTATTTTCCATTTGAATACCATAGGAAATTTTTTTTTTTTTTTTTAATAATTTTGTAGCTCACAAACAAATGAACAAATCCAAATGACTCAAACATATTTTCATAGGAAATTAAACACTCTACAAAAAACTTCTGTTATCAGTTTTCGATAAATTGACTCCTTCCAAAGTTATTCAAGCTCAAATTGCAGTTTATAGTTGAGTAAACTATTTTTTTTTTTTTTTTGTGATTTTTTTTTTTCCACAATGATAGATACATTTTTTAGAGTGTTCAATCCCCTATCAAAATATGTAAGAGTCATTTGGATTTGTTCATTGGTTTGTGAGCTACGAAATTCTGAAGAAAAAACAAAAATAAAATTCCTATGCCATTTAAATGAAAAATAGAAATCCGCGATGAGCGACCTCTAAATCTTAATATTAAGAGCTCGCTTTTAACAAGCATCTTCCCCCCCCCCCCCCCCCCCCCCCCGAAAGTATTTCAATGCGAAAATTGAAAAAAAAAGAATAGTCGATTTTTTTGAACCGGTCTAATATACATGCGATATTAATCATTGATGATCTTCTTTCTTTATGTTATTTGAAAAAGATCGCACCGATATATATATTTCGTCCTCGAGTTGAAAAGGATTTTTAGAATTTATATACTAAGAAAACGAAAGTATATATAAATGAAAGAAAAAAAGTTTAATCTTTTTTATTAGCGATTATTCGTCTCGAGAATTTCTCTCTTCACAGCTCTCTTTATTCGTATACACCTAATACTATATCATGCCGGTTTCTGTACGTAAGCTTTTCTTCCACTTTCGTCGCGTGTCCATACTAGTACTATTATTCCAAATAACGTAAAGACTTGGATAACTGCGTGTCCGTGCATGGAAGCGTGACTAGACTCGAGGCATCTGGGTTTCAATTAGACTAATGCACCGTAAACGGACGTACGGCGAGAAACGCTGGCGACAGATTTTAATTACTTGATAGCCAGCCCGACGCCGCGCGTTCTCTGGCTTATATATACGTATAGGTATTATATACGTTTAGCTTCCTGCTCTCGTAGGTACATCGTTTACACTCGGAAGTGACGTGCGGCCATCACCGAAGGCTACACCTTTTATAATATACACACATACGACTCTATACGACTGATATATATTTTATTAAAAAAAAACAAAAAAAAAAATGAAAGAAAAGAAAATTGAGAGAATTTTCCTTCATTTATTTTAATTAACTCGCTAAACTAATTCTCGCCTCGCCAAGTCAGAGCATAACGAATAAAACTGGTTAAAGTCGCCCTAAGGCAAGTCTCCGCTTTTCGCTAGACCGATTCCTTTGTTTCAATTTGACGTAGGGTATACCTATATGTATATTGTATGCATACTAGCTGTATACGCGCGGTTGTTATGTGATCCTAGTATCTGCCCCTTAGACACAACCGTATATATACGAATGTTTGTATTATCATACTATGTATGTCGAAATGTGTCTCGCTACGTAATTCCAATTTTTTTTTTTTTTTTTTTTTATCAAAGTGCATGAGAAATTTTTACGCGAATATTCTAATTCAAAAATAATATCAAATATAATGACAACAACGCGATTATGCAGTCTCCTCATTTTTCACAAATAGGGACCAAATTCAAATGCATACAAACGATATTATTGAAACCCGCGGATGATAATCACATCGGTGTACATAGATCTGATCATTTCTAAAAATATCATCTTTTTCTACCCTGTACACATATATCGCGTCACTAATGCCATAAGGTCGTAAGCGCAAAAAAAAAAAAAAAAAAAAAAAAAAAAAAAATTCGTGTTTTTGGTGGCAAAATCTTTTTCATGCAATATAACATTATTTGGGCATATCCGCAAAAAAAATAATTTTTTGGCGTTCACGACCTTATGGCATTGGTGACGCGATATGTTATACTATTGTCGAGAATTTAAAGAGTCAATGTATCGCTACGCTACTAGTGCTAAGCGAAGATTCGATTTATTAGTATTTAGTCTGCAATTTTCTCATATGTTTATTAAAAAAAAAAAAAAACTATAGCGCAATTAAATATCAAAGATTCGATTTTTCATTTTTTTTTTTTTTTTTTTTTAAACTACCTCGTCTTTTTTTCTTTGGTTTCTATACAGATTCTTAACCACTCTCTCTCTCTCTCTCTCTCTCTCGGTCTTTCTACCCACAATATGCGCATGGGTATTTATTTATACGTTTAGTGTACGAACACGTAGAAACATATCATTCGTGTGTTACGTTAGTTCATATGCATGTATATAATATAACCTACGTCAGACCACGGCTGCAACCGTTGCGTTGCAAGAGACCAGCGACCGGCGTTGATGGTTGTAACGAAAAGTTAGGGAGGGGGATAACCGGGACAAAGGGCGGCCGCTGACTTCGGTCGATGCGACTCGTTGCGCCTGGGCTGTCGTCGGCCTGCGGCCCGTAGAAATATTCTCCGATATTTTTCATACGTGTAGGTATATAAATTTTAAACGTTCAACATTTTGTCGAAAATATTTTGCTTCTTTTTTTATCTTTTTTTTTTTTTATTATTATTATTATTATTATTATTATTATTATTGACAATTTTTAAAGCCAGAATTATTCTTCACCATTCTAAAATCTTCTATAGAGCGTTGATGAAAAGATTCTGTACATGCACATTTATATATTTTTTATTTCATTTTATTTTATACCTAAAAAAAAAAAAAACCGCTTATAGACAAAAAAAAAAAAAAATTAACGCAAGAATATACATCATAGAGTTCTAACATATGACTGATGCGAGAACTAGAGAGAAGATGATGGAATGAGTCACCTTTTAAATACTCTTCAGTCATCACTCGTATAGTTTTCAAGTCATCGCGCATATAGTAATGTTATGCGAAATATATATACTTGATATTATGTTAGTTTCTCATGTTTAATACTCAGGTTAGTCAGTCGTGACTCGTTATTTACTCGCTCATCGATCCTCTTTCTTGCATTGCATTGCTCCTTTCTTCAGCTTGCGGTAAGCAAGGACAAGGGACAAAGGGCTTCTAGAGATTTCTATATATACGTATACGCTGCGCGACTTCTCTGACTTATAGCAATAATCAATCAATATATACGCAAGAAGAAAAGGAAAAAAAAATAAAAAATGTATTATACCTACTATATAATTTATCATTCGTTTATTAAAAATGATCTATACTATATACAGTGATATGATATATTTTTCGCAAAGATTGTTACGCACGCGGCTACTATATTATACTACCTACTATACTTGAATCGTCAGTCAGGCACGTTGCTTTACCCCTGCCTCCCTAGAGTTATTCATTATACCTAGTATAGTATCTAATATAGGTTCTCTGTTTCAAGGCAGATAATCGTAACGTGATTTCGACGTCGAGAACAGTGACCATATCCGATAATAATACGATATACTATATTTAGACGCTCTTTATATGGAGCTGAAGCGTAACGATTATTACAAAGAAATTATTTTATGGGAAATTAGGTACATAGGATGAAATATCGTATAAATATATTTTCATCATATATTGATTTGACTCTATTATCGATTTATAACTAGAAATCATGACAATACGTTACACTTAGTATTCCTAAATTCTACAATTTATTTTCGTTTCCATATAAAATTGTTCTCCGCATCTGAAGTGATGTTTTCATTGTTGTTGTTGTTGTTGTTGTTTCTCTTCTTGGTCTAAAGAAGCAATGCCCGAGGTTAATCGTCGGATGGACAACGACCCTATACCTACCTCTTCTCTCTTCTATATACACGAGAAACCGATGCGATGCATCCTCCCGTGGTAACGATATACGTATCGCGCAAGCCCGTAGGCTTCCACTTCTCCGCGTACCATGCCTTCGTTCGCCCCACCGTATCTGTTTCTACTTTCCAGTAGTCCTTAGTGGTTCAGGGTCGGCCGTCGCTCTTTCCTGCAGCACGACCACCACCACCACCACCACCACCATCCAGCAAGCAGCAACAGCAGCGAGACTCACAACAAAGGCGACAGACTTACTGCCTCTGCCAGACTGTTCAGAGTCGGAACTATCGACGCACGTACTACGTACAATACATACGCATACATACATACATACATACCTACTGATATGCAAGGATGTATTTTTGTCGTTTGCGGTTTACCGCACGACTCATGCTGCACATTTTCCGATAATTATATACGTATACGTGTATAATAGGTACGCGCGCGTATGGTTAAAGGCGTCGTTTCTTTCTTCCTGTATTATTTCGTACAGATCCTTCTGCTGATTTTGGTTTTCGTTTTTTCTTCTTCTGTTTCTCTTCCTTTTAGGTACAGTAATTATTCTTTCAGCCAAATAACTGACTTTAAAATATTATATTCCTGCACCAGTACTTATATTCGGATTATTTATATACCATTTATTTTTTTTTTATTTTTTTTTATTTTTTTTTGCACGGTAACTATTCACGCGCATTTCTACTCCCGCAGTACAAAGAGACTAGTGTTCTTATTATATTAACGTCTAATAGTACCTACTTGCTTCGTCCGGCAGCCCGCATCTCTTCGGGGTATAATAATAAATCATTATAACTTAAAACTTATTCGAACTTTACTATATAATAAATATATATCTATCTATTATATACCATTCGCAGATAAATTTACACAACGTTTATTATAATTATGGTTTATTCTATCTATAGGTATATAGTTATTAAAAATCTATCTATAAAGAGAGAAGAAAAAAAAAAATATATATATATATATATATATATTATAAAAAAATAAGGGGAAATAGTAACAAGTTTTTAATTTCACGCGTTTTCATTTTTCCTCGTGAAATAATATACAATGAAGGAATATATATTATGTAGACGTTTTTTTTTTTTTTTTTTTTTTTTCCAATCCATTACACATAATATGTATAGTCAGGCCATTGTTAAACGTGTGTTCTAAATCTTACACCTCTTTGAAGATTGAAATCGGGAAAAAAAAAAAAAGAAAAAAAAAAAAAAAAAAAATGTAAGTCGGAATCAATCGATTTAGAACTTTATAGCATCGGTGCGGGCCGCGGCGCTCTTTTGCTTGACGGAGTGAGCTAATGGGTATAGAGGCAGCTTACTCTCTTGTGGCTCGACTCTTTTTCCGTTAGAATGAATTCGACCTGACGTAAGACATTATTTGTGAAGATTTTATACTTTTCAATAATATACATCAGTTTAATATTTATACGAAATTTTTTGAATTTTATTTACCAAAATCTATATTACATTACATGTAATATATATATAGAAATTTTTATACCTACATAATTAAATTTGGAAAATAATCATTCATAATCTTTAAACTCAATTAATTCACATGGTAGCTCATTGACCCTGCATATAACGTCGGTTATATGAACAAAATCGGTGAAATAATAAAACTATAGTAAATATGATTATATTCAATAAAAAAAAAAAGATTTTTTATTGAATATAATATTTTTATTCGAAAATGTATTAATTAAATAAAGAAGAGAAATAAAATAAAATTTAAGTCAAGATATCTGCAGCTGAGAGGGTGCGAGCTAAATTCGAGATACGGGCGGGTCTTCAATTGAGACGCATCCTTCTCTCTCACACTTTATGTGTACGCGGGAGGAGGAGAACAACCCTGCCTGAGTTACCATGGCAACCGTATCGAACCAATGCCCGGTGCCACGCGATATGTTAAACGATCCACAGTTAGGGAATTTTATCCGGGACCATTAACGAGGAACTGCCAACTGAACTGAACTGGGCTGGGCTAGGCAGACAATTTCTACGATAATGATTAGAGGGGTAGACCAAGACACAAATTAGGCTCTCAGAATCCAGGGAGAAACTCTATTTTCACTCTAATCAAATTTCTTAGCAATATTAATGAAAGAGAGAAAGAAAAATAAGATGTGAACTAAAATTCTTAAATAATTAAAAATTAAAAAATTAAATAATTTTGTGGTCCAAAAATGAAGACCGAAATTTTCTCGTATCAAATCAAAAATTTTTCTCGAACCAAGGAAAATTTTCCAAAATTACACGTACAGAAAGAAAGAAGATCATTTTGCGGTCAAAAAACTATGAAGACCGAAATTTTCTCGTATCAAATCAAAATTTTTTTCTCGAACCAAGGAAAATTTTTCAAAATTTTCCTTGGTTCGAGAAAAAAATTTTGATTTGATACGAGAAAATTTCGGTCTTCATAGTTTTTTGACCGCAAAATGATCTTCTTTCTTTCTGTACGTGTAAGACAAACTCAGCGAAAGTAATATTATACTATAATATGATACGTAGTATACGTATAGTTTGGGTCGACGAACGGGGAACGGGCTAACTACTATAGAGATGAACGACTAGATACGAGTACGACAGAGAGAGAGAGAGAGAGAGAGAGAGAGAGAGAGAGACGAAGAGTAATAACAAAGGGTCGAGAGCGGGAGTGAAGAAGGTTCGGAGGTCGTCGGCCGGATAGCTACAAGGATCTCAACAAACCCAGGAGAGGATTTGTTTACTCTCGAGTTTTCGCGCAGCTCTAGAAAGCCGATCGTCGATTTCCAATTTCTATAGCCAAACACGACATAGATTTTCTTTATCCTTTATCTTCTTTTCTTTTATTTATACAAATTCTGAAAATTTATTAGAATGTATAGATTTTAGAAAAATAATAGAAAAAAAAAAAAAAAAAAAATAGGTAAAAATAAAATACACGCGTGGTTCTCACTTTCTAATTACTTTATTACTTGTATATATATATTTACCTAATCAGTCTCTGTACTTTATAGAGCGTTAATTTTACATCGTATATCGTCAAGCTACTACTAGATAGATAGATAGATAGATAGATAGATAGAGAGAGAGATTAAGAAAATAAGATAACACACTGTCTGCAGGGACAGATGTATGTGACCGGACAGGAAACAGTTGTTATTTCCATAGACAACGATCAGTTTCACTTTGGAAAGGATTCTTCAGTTTCTCCTATACCAGTATATATATATATATATATACATATATACTATATTTATGTATAATAAAATCGCACCGCGTGTTCTTATAGACGCTGTAAAATTATATACTACATACTACATACTTTCAAATTTACTCGCTCGATGAAATATCTCGGATCTCGAATATAAGTAGGTACATAACTGGAGATAATAAATTGATATCATTGCTTCTTGCGCGTATATCGCGTCACTAATGCCATAAGGTCGTAAGCGCAAAAAAAAAAAAATAAATAAATAAAAAAAATAAAATAATCGTGTTTTTGGTGGCAAAATCTTTTTCGTGCGATATAACATCGTTTGGGCATATACGCAAAAAAAATAATTTTTTTGCGCTTACGACCTTATGGCATTAGTGACGCGATATATAAATAGCTCAATATTATATTACTCTCAATCCTTCAATCCCTCAAAGATCTTTGAATTAATTCTTCACATCCGTCTTATCGCTTCCTATCGTTTAAGTTTATTCTTTTGATTAACGTGAATTAATATATTATGGTACTTGTACCTATTTTTTAATTTAATTTAATTTTTTTTTTTTTTTTTCGTTAAATTCCAGAGGGACAAACGGTACCGACGTTGTGCGAATTATCGGCAAGATGCGTCGCTTCGCATATTCCCTTCGAACTTGTCGAGCACGTGTATCCACCGGTACCAGAACAACTTCAACTCAGGATAGCGTTTTGGAGTTTTCCCGACAACGAAGAGGATATCCGCCTCTATTCGTGTCTCGCAAATGGAAGTGCCGACGAATTTCAACGCGGAGACTATCTCTTCCGTACCAGAAGCGTCAAGGAGCCACTTCAAATCGGTAAGTGATAATCCTCACCCTTTTTTTTTTTTTTTTTTACCTCTACAGTCTTTCGGTAAAGAGGCTCGTGAAATTTAAATAAATAATTTTTAATTTATAAAAAAAAAAAAAAAAAAAAAAAAAAAAAAAATCAAAAATCAAAAATTGTGTTCATAAATTTTGAAAATTATTTGATTTTTTAATTTAATTATTTAAAATTAGGAATGTTGTGTGTTTATTCGTCATTTGGTATATTATCACGTATTATTATTTTTATGAATATCTTGCGAGCTTGTACGATTATTCAAGTTTTATTAAGTTTCGTTTTTTCTTTTTTTAATTTTTTTTTTTTTTTTGCCATTTGCTTTTTGCTTTTTGCCTTTAGGAGAAACTAAACAGTAATAAAAATTTATTTTCGTAAGTATAAACGCGCTTCTGGCTACAGGCTATATTGCAGCTCAGTTCTCGATTGGATCACGTAACTGTTTTATTACTTACCGCTCTCAATGCTCATAAAAAAAAAAAAAAAGCTATCTTGTAGTTTTGTGATTCACAAACTTTGGAAAGACTTTTCATTGCCGAGGGCCCTTCATGGCTTTTGGTAGTATATAGATATCGATGCGTCTGCGATACGTAACTTCATTGAATAGAGTCATTTTAGTACATCGATGCTTTCCAATTTATCGTCAATATTATCTCATATACTTAAACGATTTTCTCTTACATATTATGTTCTTTTTTTTTTTTTTTCTTATTCTTTATCTAGGTATATCTGGAAATTTCAATTTTGTAATAACTGTAACTTAAAAAATTTTTTTTTTTCTAATACACATTTTAAATAACATAATTTTTCTAATAATAATTTACTAGTTTATTAAAAAAGAATTTTTTTAGTTCGCACATATATTTCCCTAATTTGAATAGCATTCATTTAAATTAAAAAAAAAAAAAAAAAAATTAAATATATAATCAATGATCAGATTTCAATCAAAAATGAAATTGGGTCTTTTTTAATTTTTCAGCACTTTTCTTTCAACCCTTATTTATAAAAAAAAAAAAAAAAAAAAAAAAAAAAAAAAAAAAAAAACTTCAAACATTCCAATTTATTGATTTATTTTTATTTTTATTTTTATTTTTCATCAAAATTGAATTTATTCCAACTTTCCTATCGCGCTTAACTATACACAACGCTAAAATAGGTCTTTAATTATCTCTCATCGCACCCCATATCTGCGGGTAATTTGTCGATTGACCTTTTGTAGAGATTCAATGGGTAACTCGACCTCTGTCATCGCCTAGCCCAGCCTTTAATTTTCCTTGCCACTGACAGATTGACACAGTAATTGATACTTGACCTCGACTATCCCAGCAGTTGTTTAGAATCGCGTTCCATTAACTTATGAACGGTTTAAAACAATGCTTTGTCAATTTATCTTATACCTTTTGCAACAACACCACCACTCCTGTATCATATAAACTTAAAAGAACATCGCGTCGCATCGCATCATCTCATTCTTTCCTCGAACCAATATAATATGCTTTTTTTTTTCTATATACAAGCCAAGTTTATCAACTCTCATAATTTTTCTAGGCTTTCATCTGAGTGCCAGCGTCAGTGCTCCTATGGGAGCAAACGTTCATAATTTACCAACTGTTATTGGCGCTCGTGCCCAGTACAATGTAGCTGTGACTTTCGATCGTCGTCGTATAACGTCATGCAATTGCACTTGTTCTTCTACAGCATACTGGTGTTCGCATGTAGTAGCTGTTTGCCTCCACAGAATACATCTGGTAAGTTTAACGGTATGATTTTTTTTTTTGTCAATCTTTGGCACAACTGAGGATGAAAATGTTCCTTATTATACTTTCCTTCAGCCAACGCAAGTATGTCTGAGAGCACCGGTGAGCGAATCTCTGTCAAGACTACATCGTGAACAACTACAGAAATTTGCTCAATATCTTATCAGCGAACTGCCCCAACAAATACTTCCGACTGCTCAGCGTCTTTTAGATGAACTTTTATCGGCCCAACCGAGCGCCATAAACAGTTATTGCGGTGCCCCAGATCCTACCGCTGGAGCATCTGCTCATGATCAAACATCTTGGTACTTGGATGAAAAAACGTTACACGATAATATCAAAAAAATTCTCATCAAATTCTGTGTGCCTGCTCCAATAGTTTTTAGGTAAGTTACCTGATAACGTGGCTTTGTTTTACTATCGGTTTTTGCTTCGAAAACTACTAACTTTAAACATTTTACAGTGACGTAAATTATCTAAGCACTACAGCGCCTCCGGCGGCTGCTGAATGGTCATCTTTATTGAGACCTTTGCGAGGTCGTGAGCCAGAGGGTATGTGGAATCTGCTTTCAATAGTCAGAGAAATGTTTAAAAGAACAGATCGCAACGCTATTCCTCTTCTTGAAATAATAACCGAGGAGTGTATGGCTTGTGAACAAATTCTTGTGTGGTGGTTTAACACAAAAGTTGCATTATCAAATGGAACTGGACACGGAGGCGGTAAACATGGCAATATGAACAGCAATGCTTCGCAACACGCATGCTCATCATTATGTGATGAAATTGTCGTTCTCTGGAGGCTAGCGGCTTTAAATCCTGGACTCTCTCCGTCCGAGAGAGAAATGCTTCATGGCCAATTCACGGCATGGCATATGAAGATAATTGACAAGGTTGAATTTCTTTATTTGATTCCGTAGTTGTTTTTGTTGAAATGAATAGTTGTTTCCTTTTTTTTTTATACAACAATCTAATAAACTGTATAATTAATGAAAACCGACCTATTTTCAGATAACAAAAAGTCGCGGTAGCTCAGTGTCGCATAACTCACATAATAGAAATAATAGTAGCATTCAGAATTCGCTGAGAACAGATCTGGAGGTATTTACAGGATTTAAACCAGCACTAGAAGCTTGTTATCTGGACTGGGAGGAATACACACTTCCTGGTATAACTTATACCGCTGGAAGTAATCCAATGTACCACTGTCCATTCACGTGCTTTAGACATGCGGGTGATGCGAGGACAGAAGTTAATCAAGTTAGTTATAAAACATGAAATAGTACTAGTCCCTCTGTAACTTTGAACTCGTTAATTCATCGCCTCTCTATGATCAAACAATGTCTTTAAACCCCGAGAACTTCTATTTTATACGCCTTGTATAACTGATTCAACAAACTGCCCAGGATCACATTGAACGAATCGTTTTCATTAAAGGTGAATTCAAGTCCTGCAGTTTTAAATTGTCAACCACCAACGTCTCACCACCATGGTCGAAGGCCGCTAAGTTTAGGACTTGTAGAATTTAGCTACATGGATAGACGTCGTTTAAATCCAAGAGAATTTCCTGGATTATGCTCCAGGAATGCAGGAGACGGAAACAGAAGCAGCGTTAGCTCGGAGGGGTTCTGCGAGAATTATACCGACATGCCTGACACTCCAGAACCACAGGCGGTTCTTGTCAGACGTGGTTGCGCTCAGTTAAATAACTGCGGAGACACAGATTCACAGGTGGGAATCAAAGTATTACACATTAGATTTAAATGAAAGTTTATTTTTTAGATCAAATTTTAATCTTATCTTTTTTACAGGAGGGTGGTGGCAGCGAATCTTCATCTAGTAGTAACGCCAGTCTGAACCACGCTCAAAGTTTGGATAAGCACCGCTCAAACGCGTCGTCAGAGACGCACAGTGATAGTAGTGATAGTAGTAACAGTAAAACAGTTGAAACAAATCGTAGGCCAAGTTTAGTTGAATTTTGCGAACCAGTTGCGAGTACTTCACACGCGGTTGTTGTAGCTAAACAAATTAATGTGAAAAGTGCGCAGGATTCAGATATAGAAAAAGATCCATCCAGGAGACCATCAAAGGACGAAAGTTTGTCTTCTAGCAGCGATAGTCCTTCGGGAGATGAATATAACGTTTATTATTACGACCCTAAAACACCAGTTGTTAATGGCGTAGGACCGAGCAACATTAAAGACTCGAAGAGTGAAACTCTTCCCATAACTTCAGCCAACACTAGTACAGTACTGGGTAATTTGAAGAAGACCGAAGATCCTTGGGACATACTTTTTGCCAGAGCTGAGGGACTCCATGCGCATGGACATGCGAGAGAAGCGTGTACTCTTGGCGTTCAACTCGCTGAAGAATTATTAGCTAATCCTCCTGATCTAATGATCGAAGTACCGCCTATGCCAGTCAAAGGGAAGAGGAAAAAGGTAAACTTTGGTGGATTCGAGATAGTGGAACAAAGTAGGGAATCAATAATTGGATTTAAAGATAAAGTTAATCGAATTATTCCAAGATCTTTTATGAACTAATCTCTTTCTCAATATTTCAGCAACAAATCAATCCTGCCTCGCACCAACTCACCTGCTTGGCATCGGCAACATTAGCTAAATGCGGTTTTCTATGTACAGTACTAGCTGAAAATTCTGAACATCACAACCTGGCGTTTAGAGTCGGATTGTTCGGACTCGAAATGGCCAGACCACCGGCCAGCACTAAACCTCTAGAAGTAATTGACTCCAAATTTTATTGACTCTTATATATTTAGGGTGAAAAATCTGTTGAATTTATTGACTAAACAATTTTTTTTTTTTTTTTTGTGTAAATCAGGTAAAACTTGCACATCAAGAAAGCGAATTGGTAGGCTTACTCAAAAGGATACCGTTGTGTCCTTCCGAATTGGCAATGGTCAGACAAAGAGCAGAGCAGTTAAGAGACGGAGTATTACGCTCAAGAGGCCATGCTTTACTACCAATTATGCTGGCTAGCTTCATCTTTGATGCACTCAACATGTCAAGTACTGTTACATTTATTTATTCATTTCTGAGGAAAGAGATTTCAAAAAATGTGGGTTTTTTAATTTTTAAAAGATATGTATGGTAGATATGAATTCACAATAATACTTCTTAGCTTCTTACCTTATACAAAATTACTATGATATTTACGTGTGTGAAAAATATTCACAAATATGCTAAAAGTAAACTTAATAATAAGAGTATTTAATTTAGTTGCAAAAGCATGTTTGGTTTTTTTTAATTCTGTAGCAGTTAGTACGATACGTTAATGAATCTAATGTATTTTTTGTAAAATATTTCAGGAATTGAGTCCTACGCCGTGATTTGTAATTGATAATTACACACTATGTAGCAAACTCAGTTGTTAGATATTGAAATTCAATTCATCTTTTCAGACCTAAAAGTGTTGATATTTTTCTTTTGTAAATAATTATTAAATAAGTTCGGAATGATTCGCAGGACTGAAACTGCCCACAGACGTAGACGAGAACCTTGGGTTTGACGCAGCAGTAGCAGCTCTTGGATTGAAGGCAAATGTCAGCGAGGCAGATCATCCCCTATTGTGTGAAGGAACTCGACGGCAAAGGTAAGATTCCATCATTCTGTTTAGTTTATCATTTTTAACTTAAAGTTTCAAATTATGATTGTAAAATTAAACTATATCTACAAACTCTAATTTTAATATTCTTTGCCTTTACAGAGGGGATTTGGCCATCACTCTCTTGGTACACTACAAGGATACACCGATGAAAGTAGCTCGTATAATGGACAAGTTGTTGGATCGGGACGTACATCAGTTGATCAAATCGCCAATACTCAGCAGTTATTACAGCTCAAATCCTCCGACAAAGAGTCAGGTGAATAAATTTAACGATGATGTCTCGAAATTCGAAATTATAAAAAGGTATCCTAATCTTTACAATATTTATTTAAGATGGCTGGATTCCGGTGCGAGGAAGCTCGTGCTTCACCTCTAGCTGGAATAGAAACAACTGCTAATGGAGATGGGACTCTAGGAGCAAATAGCAGACCTCATAGCAGTACCAGCGCAGAACTTGAAGGCGGTATGAACACTCTAACACTTCAACCACAAACAGCACAGCAACAAGCACCAGCCAGGACTAAAGAAACTAGGTGAATTTTTCACGTTATTTATTCGCAAAATAAATCTAATGAAGAAAATAATTTCTTTAATAAGCTTTTTAATTATAAATAGTATACTCAAAATTAAAACCGACTGTTATTTTCAGATTCAAAGGAAAAAGGGCGTATCCATCAATTCCCAATCAACCTTCAGAAGCCGGAGCACACTTTATGTGCGAGCTTGCTAAAACTGTTTTAGCAAAAGCTGGTGGCAATAGTTCGACCTCATTATTTACTCAAGCTTCTACAAGCCAGAATCATCACGGACCACACAGGGCTCTTCACATGTGTGCTTTCCAACTTGGACTCTACGCTCTTGGTCTCCACAATTGCGTTAGTCCAAATTGGCTGAGTCGCACATACTCGAGCCACGTATCTTGGATAACTGGTCAAGCAATGGAAATCGGCGCTCCAGCTATATGGTTCCTTATCGATAGCTGGGAGGGTCATTTAACTCCTCCAGAAGCTGTAAGCATAGCAGATAAGTCTTCCAGAGGAAGTGATCCGAATATGGTCAGAGCTGCTGCTGAATTAGCTTTGTCATGTTTACCGCACGCGCATGCTCTCAATCCAAACGAGATACAGAGGGCTATTTTGCAGGTAATTCGATTCGAAAATCGTTCATTTTTATTAAATAATTACATTTATTCATTACACAGATTCATAATGATTGAATTTCTTGTTACAGTGCAAAGAGCAGAGCGATCTTATGCTCGAAAAAGCCTGTATCACAGTAGAAAATACTGCTAAGGGTGGCGGAGTTTATCCAGAAGTATTGTTCCAGGTAGCCAAATATTGGTATGAATTATACCTAAGGGTAAGTCGTTGAATAGTTTTCTCTACTACTTTTGAAGACCTAATGAAGCAATCTAGATACAAAACAATTTCACACTTTCAGCATACTCCCGGCGGCGAACAGCAGGAGGAAATTCCTCACGATCCGTTACAACTGGATCCAAACGGAGCTCTTTTAGTCGAATCTGGACCTCCTATGGATTTAGTTACTGGTCAAGTAATACCAGGACCAGCACAGGCAGTTGTGGTGACAAGCACTCAGCCGCCACCACCTCAGCCTTATCCTAACGCACATCCATCCATCACGACACCTGCTCCGTTAGGTATAATTAAATATAAAGTGTTTTTTTTTTTTTTTTTTTTATAGATATTTTGGGTAATTTTTGATGTTTGAAAATCTTCTGGATAATTAAATCTCATCTTTTTATCTCAAGGAGTCGGGACGCCGTATACAGTTACTCCGTACAGCTTTGTGCACCGTTTTCACCATCACCTTCCGGCCTTTGGTGGGCCAATGCCTCAGCACAGAGTTGCGCTGCCTCCACCACCGTCTCACATGCAAATGTTTCATCCTTTGTTCCCTCCCCACCCTGGACATCCTCAACATCCTCGTAATCCGGCTTCTGGAACCCAGCAGCCTCTTTTACCTCAATACTACGCCCCGCCACCTGTGACTACTGTTAATGTTCAAGCACCTCCGGGAACTCATCATATGTTTACAATGCAACAACCGATGCCTGTTAACGTGAGTTCAGACCGAATTGTGAATTAGTATTACCCCACGTTTTTCATAGCCGGTAATATAGTAATGGAATAGAAAATAGTAGAGTTTTCTGATCATTGAATAGTTTATTTTGTAGAAATTTATCATATCTGTTAAAACTTCAACTGAACAATTAAAGTTAAAATCTATTTAAAAAGGTGTTATACTTTGGCCAGGTTCAGTCTGGAGTCGCGGGACCACTTCCTGGTCAAAATGGTCTACCTGGTCCAACTTTGGTCCAAGCTCAACCTATCATATCAACTGTTAGAGCCCAATCACAGGTAATTTAATAAAAATTTTAATCAATTGTCGTCAAAGGTTGGCAAAAATTATACAGAAAATCATTTGAATTTGTAAAGAAATTCATTTTACTAATTTTTATTGATGAAAAATAAATTCATTTAACTTTGTTTTTTTTTATATCAGAACTTGAAACTTCTTTCGCAATGAATTTCCAAGCATATTTTCATTATTCTTTTATTATTCTTCAGGTCCACAGGCAAAGTCAACCATTCAGTCCACAACAGCTACGAGCATTAGTTGCTGCTTATAGGGTAGGTATGTTGGCTCTTGAAACTTTGGCACGAAGAGTACACGACGACAGACCGCAGGCAAAGTATGCGCGCAATCCACCATACGGAGAAGATGTAAAATGGTTGCTCAGAGTCTCAAAACGTCTTGGTAATCAATACCTTCATCAACTCTGCATTTGCACAGTAAACAGCATTGTCAGTCCCTTCGTTCTTCACGATGTTGCACTTGAAGCAGCTCACTATCTTGCTAGGAGTAATCCAACCCTGGTATTACAGCATTTGAGATCAGCGCTTGCTCCGCTTGTGCACAAGTGTCAGCAAATGTGAGTATATCGGGTCTTATGGATTTTGTAAATCAATATTCTCCCAAACTTTGGACATTGGTTCATATGATCATATGATCATTGAACATTGAACATTGAAATATTTATCTATTTGTTGAATAATCTTGAAAAACAATTTGTTCAACTTTAGGTATATTCAGTGTATGCATCAAAAGTTATATCACTTGGCAGCGGGGGATTACGAGGATTTTGTAAGTGTTGTATGTGCGGCGAGGGCTGCATTCCAGATCACACCCGAGGGACATACTCAATTCAAGGAATGGCTACAGTCCATTAGAAGGTGATAAGTCATTCTTTTCAATGAAGGAGGATAATTGAATAATAATTTTGGAGTCATATTGTCTAATTGTTATTATTTATTTTTCACATAGATCAAAATCTTGTAAGAAAGATCTGTGGGCACAGATCAACGCAGCACTACAGCAGAATGGTAAATGACACAGAGCAGAGCCAGGTGTGACGTGGCTCACCCATCACTCTCATCCCCGAACAGCAGCGGTTTTACTTCAACATCCACACACTCATCTTTGCCACTCTCATTCTCAAAGCATAGTATGCGTGCACGGATTAACTACTCTTAACAAATTCACCTGGGACAAAGTTTCGGTTCCCTGTATTATCGAGGAACCCTGTCACCCTCATGGTATGATAACAGGTCTGCCATTGCAGCAAGAAAATTGTGCAAATTCAACTATTCCGGATACAGATCCCAGGGATGAGCAGTTCAGTTGATTATTTTAAGCTTATATGGTTGAATTAGTAGAACACTAGAAGCGGGTTTTGAATGAGATCTATGAGTAACTTTATTTAATATTTATACAACTTTGGGTGACAGGAGTTCCAATTATTATGAGAAGGTAAATTAGTATTGGATTAAAGAAAAAAAAAAAAAGAAAAGAAAAAAAAAATTAAAAAAAAGAAACCGTGAGTAAACTGGATTTCGAACAACTTGAACTGAATTTCAATTTAATAAAAAAAAAGGCTTCGAGTCAAGCAGGTCTCGTATCTGTATTTTTTGATTTAAGTAAATATTTAACTGCTTAATCCAATTATTGTGGATATCAAGCAATTACCTTCTCAAAAGTAAATATCTTATAGATATATAAAACTGTCGTGAAATTTAATTCATTCTATAATGCATATGTAGCATGAAATTAATTAATTACAAAGGTCACTGAGTTATCAGTGGAATTATTTAAAAATAAAGAAAAAGAAGACGAGAAAAAGAAAAAAAAAAAAAAAAGAAAATTGAAAAAATAATGAAGAAACACGTTATAACGTTTTAGTTGATTAATATTTGACACTTGGATGTATCCTTATTAATATAAATGAAAATTGAAAAGTATAAATATTTAAATAGAGTACCGACGAACATTTCTCAATGTCCATTACTCAATGTAGTAACAATTGCGATAATTAAATTCACGATAATTTGCATTCTACGCGTCAAACTAAGGATGCTATTTAAGTATTTAGAGCTCTCTAAACGAACGAGCGTTAGTATTTTTTTATTTATAAAGTAAATCACATCTTCAAGATAACGTCATAGATGTTTTTACTTTGTAACCGCATAAAAAAAAAAAAAAAAAAAAAAGAAGAAGAAAAGGAAAAAAGAAAAAAAAAAGAGAATACAGCATACTAAAAAGTTGATACATAATACTTTGATATTAAATATGTGTTTCTAAAACACTTCCGGAGATATTCATTCGTCTCTTCAAGCCCCGTGTATTTCAATTCAAATCATTTCTTACTTGTTTGAAACAATTAGGCTTAAAGAAGATGAGATGAGTGAAAAAAGAAAAAAGAAAAAAGAAATAAGTAAAAAGTAAAAGAAAAAAAAAAAAAAAAATACTATGATAAGTTTTAAACATTTACCCATCCATGATTGACCATAGCAAGAAGAGCATTAAAAGCGCAACCTCAAAGTGTTGTGACTGGGTAACGAAACCGATCCGGAATATTGTTATTCAACCAATGAGAAAAAGAAGAGAAAAAATAAAAAATAAAAAATAAAAAAATAAATAAAAATAGAAGCCTGAAGCCACGCATCTTTCACGAAGAAAAATCATCAAATGAAAATCATTTATTTTAGTTAGAATATCTTTAGCTTCAATTAGGTAGGAAATTTTATTTCGAATATAGATAGGATGAATTCTTGTGTCTTGTTTTATTTTTGTAAACAAGTAAAATTTTTTAATATTAATAGCATCTATTTATATAATAATATGATAGCATCCACATATATAGACGATATTTACTTAATATCCAAATTTTTAAGGACTAAAAATTTCGTTCGTTTTTTCCTTACGGCAATCATATTTTTCATTTACGATTACCACATATTATATTACTTATGAAGTATAATAAAACACATATTATACACATTTATAGCATGTTCGTTTGTCACTACCGACAATCCATAAACAAAATGATCTCTGTAATTTTTAAATTAAAGTAATTTGAAATATGAATAAAAAAACAAAGTGAAATCAAAGGTGAATCATTTTTGATATAGTCATTGAACCTCATCTCCTTTCTACCTTCCTCAACGCCTTGTAAATTCGCGGTCAGCATGAGATTCGGTGATATAGAGAATTCAAACCAATTTCCACAGAATTTTCGCGGTAAAAGTATTTCGCCCACAAAATTAGCATTTTTTTTACTTTGAAGATCGCTAATAATTTCATTATAACGAAGCCACGTATGCATGCCTATATCTATACACACTATTCCTTTTCCCCTCCAAAAATTTAAGCACACCTCCTCGGGTCAGATGTTCTCCTGATACCAGGAGTATTTTTCGACTTAAAATTTTTAAAACTGCGGAATAGCTAGTATACATAAATCATATAGGGACGTGCATGAAGCAGCGTATGCATGCCTATATCGATACACTACTCTTTTCCCCCTCCAAAAATTTCGGAACACCTCCTCGGGTCAGATGTTCTCCTGATACCAGGAGTATTTTTCGAGTTAAAATTTTTAAAACTGCGGAATAGCTAGTATACATAAATCATATAGGGACGTGCATGAAGCAGCGTATGCATGCATATATCCATACACTACTCTTTCCCCCCACCAGAAATTTTGGAACACTTCCTCGGGTCAGATGTTCTCCTGATACCAGGAATATTTTTCGACTTAAAATTTTTAAAACTGCGGAATAGCTAGTATACATAAATCATATAGGGACGTGCATGAAGCAGCGTATGCATGCATATATCCATACACTACTCTTTTCCCCCTCCAAAAATTTAAGCACACCTCCTCGGGTCAGATGTTCTCCTGGTACCAGGAGTATTTTTCGACTTAAAATTTTTTAAACTGCGGAATAGCTAGTATACATAAATCATATAGGGACGTGCGTGAAGCAGCGTATGCATGCATATATCCATACACTACTCTTTTCCCCCTCCAAAAATTTAAGCACACCTCCTCCGGTCAGATGTTCTCCTGATACCAGGAGTATTTTTCGAGTTAAAATTTTCAAAATTGTCAAAATAGCTAGCATACATAAACTATAGGCACGTGCATGAAGCAAGGTATGCATGCCTATATCGATACACTACTCTTTCCCCCCACCAAAAATTTCGGAACACCTCCTCGGGTCAGATGTTCTCCTGATACCAGGAGTATTTTTCGAGTTAAAATTTAAAAAACTGCGGAAATAGCTAGTATACATGAATCATATAGGGACGTGCATGAAGCAGCGTATGCATGCCTATATACATACACTACTCTTTCCCCCCACCAGAAATTTTGGAACACCTCCTCGGGTCAGATGTTCTCCTGATACCAGGAGTATTTTTCGAGTTAAAATTAAAAAAACTGCGGAAATAGCTAGTATACATGAATCATATAGGGACGTGCATGAAGCAGCGTATGCATGCCTATATACATACACTACTCTTTTCCCCCTCCAAAAATTTCGGAACACCTCCTCGGGTCAGATGTTCTCCTGATACCAGGAGTATTTTTCGAGTTAAAATTTAAAAAACTGCGGAAATAGCTAGTATACATGAATCATATAGGGACGTGCATGAAGCAGCGTATGCATGCCTATATACATACACTACTCTTTCCCCCCACCAGAAATTTTGGAACACCTCCTCGGGTCAGATGTTCTCCTGATACCAGGAATATTTTTCGACTTAAAATTTTTAAAACTGCGGAATAGCTAGTATACATAAATCATATAGGGACGTGCATGAAGCAGCGTATGCATGCATATATCCATACACTACTCTTTTCCCCCTCCAAAAATTTAAGCACACCTCCTCGGGTCAGATGTTCTCCTGATACCAGGAGTATTTTTCGAGTTAAAATTTTTAAAACTGCGGAATAGCTAGTATACATCAATCATATAGGGACGTGCATGAAGCAGCGTATGCATGCATATATCCATACACTACTCTTTCCCCCCACCAGAAATTTTGGAACACCTCCTCGGGTCAGATGTTCTCCTGATACCAGGAGTATTTTTCGAGTTAAAATTTTTAAAACTGCGGAATAGCTAGTATACATAAATCATATAGGGACGTGCATGAAGCAGCGTATGCATGTGTATATCCATACACTACTCTCTTCCCCGACCAAAAATTTCAGCACACCTCCTTAGGTCAGATGTTCTCCTCATACCAGGCCTTTTTTTAGAGGTAAAATAATTTTTGGTCAAAAAATGCTCCTGGTATCAGGAGAGCATCTGACCCGAGGAGGTGTGCCGAAATTTTGGCGGGCAAAGGGATAGGTGTATTAATAGATACAGGTACGCATATGTATCTTCATGCACGTCTTTATATAAATCAATTATCAGCGATTTTCTGATTTAGAGAAATTCTGAGTCGAAAACTACTCCTGGTGTCAGGAGAGCATCTGACCCGAGGAGGTGTACTAAAATTTTTGGCAGGAAGAGTCAAGTGGAAAATAACGAAGCAATCGATTATCAGTAAATGTGGTAATTTATTGATACGATAATTAATACAATATTACAAATTGTAAAAATTGTGTACTATTCATAATTGTTTCTCAAAAATAAATATGTTATACATTGCGATTGATCGAGTCTCTATTTGCTTACTGGTATACAAGTTTTCATAATCTAAATCGCATTCGTAGGGCAATGATATACTAGCTAATGTAACTAATTTTACAATGATCGAATTATGTAAAAATCCTTTCGTTGCAATTGGAACGGATTTCTTGCTGGACGGAGATGTTTGGACTTTGAGGCAGGATTTCTAACTGTAACAAAAGGATGTGTATTATAATATCACTATCATATGATAAATTTGTCTAAAACCTATACAAGAAAAATCTTTTTTCGACTCTTCCGCGTTTGGAAATGGAAAGGGTCACTGACCCCATGGCCATGACAGGTGCCACTACTATAATATCAGTATTCCTATTATACTTGCCGACTAGTCTCGACTCTCGCTAACGGGACGACAAATGGTATCGCCATCTCGCAGTCGATATGACGAACTACTTTTGCCGCAAAAGTCGGGCCGCCTCAAGGTCATGCAACCCGCATGTCATTCTTGTGATTTCTAACTTGAAATTCCCTATTTGCCCCGCAAGACTACTCCATCTATTCGACCGCGAGATGGCGATACCATTTATTTCTCCGATACAGGAAGTCGTGACCCCAACATCTTGGCGCGAATTACTTTTGCCACAAAAATTGTGCGGGAATCAATTTGAATTCTCTGTACCAGCGAGCTTACTGATAACCGCTGTGGAATTACTAGTTATAACAATGAAAATTTATGAGAATGTTTATAAAATTATACCCTACTAACAGGGATTACATAAGCACACTAAAAAAAAAAAAAATCACGTTTAAAAAAAGGAAAACTTGATGAAACAACTTATTGGCGAACAATTATCATTAGGAACAATTATCAACAGATTCACCATTCGCCAGAATGGGAGGAATGATAGATCTATCGAAATACATGTACCTGTATCTCTAAAGTTTCTGAAATCGAAAGACATTGAATCATTTGCGGAATAATTCCGAAAATAATTATAAACTACTGTAGTTAGTCAACTAGAGGTTGATTATTAATACTTCTGTATAAATAATAAAATCGTGTATAATATTAAAAATATTATGATTACATCAGGTATTGGGGGGAGCAGGCTGAAATAGTATTTAAATTTCAAATAAATTATGTACAGAAATGTTTTATTCTTAAATTATGCACAAATTGCAATCAATACAAATTTATCTGAAACAAGCAAGTTGGGGGATATCTCAGTTTTTTTTTTTTTTTTCTTATAAGATGTTTTATCGGCTACCGTAACAACAGTCGGATATTATGGTAGCACTTTAGTTTTAGTGTCAATCTGCTGCATCAGATTGCAGTGCGTTTTTTTTTTTTTTTTTTTGTTTTTATGTATTTATTTTTTATTTTATTTTTTGCAAAATCCATGAGACACGTCCGATTAGTTGTTGTCATATCCGGAAGAAATTGGACAACTGTTTTAAATTGATTAACAATTTTAAACGGCTGACCATATCTATATCATAGCTTAGTATAATAAAGCTAGTTTATTTGTTCAGACATCCACATTTTGACTAAGTAGTATTATAGTAATAAAAGTATGCGCTAAGTCTGCACTTTCAGCTAGATATTATAAAACACGTATCTTAATCATTTCTTCTTTTGCATTTCATACATAGATATTACTAAGTATATGCTTACGTAGGTACTTTCTTTTATAAATCAATGTGTGAAACAATGCAGAAACGAACTGTGTACCAAATTCTATTACTTGATATAATATGCTTATATTGTAGTAAAAATAAAGGACTAAATTATTAAGTGTAAAGGGAAATAAAACCAACCCCTTTGTGCACACCTGTTTGTTTGTTTTTTTTTTTTTTTTTTTTCTTTTTTTACCTTTTACTTATTTGTTTTTTTTTTTTTTTTTTTTTTTCGTTTTTTTGTTTTCTTTTTTCTCTTTAAACTGAACAACATCTCTTAGCATTTTTTTTTTTTTTCAAGATATTAATTAGCACTCAGCATTGAAACATAAAAATCTAGTATTTGTTAAGTAACTATACTGACAATTATAAAAACAAACAACTCAATCTTGGAAGTAAATAAACAGGACATCTCATTGGGATCACAGCTGAAACGCTAATCATAATATGCTGTCACCTTTTCTTCAGAATCGAATAATAAAACATTATTTTACCACATGGATATTCAAAATTTCATTTCACCAAATCTTAGATTGAAAATACTGAATCTCTTTATATACTTCATAGGTATCATGTCGATATTACAAACGCAATGCATTGAGAATTATTATTATTGTTATTATTATTTTTTTATATATATATCTTTACCAGTTTGTTTAAAATCAAAGAAAAGTAAAGAGGCAAATGGTAGAACAGGCTTGTAAATGTCAATTTCTTTAGGCAACAGCATTATTTACAATGGAGTAAAACTGGCTTTGTACGAATTAATTAACTCATAGAAAATTTTCAAGACAATGATTGATAAGATGGTTGAATATTTATCAAATATCATTGTAGTGCGGAGTCATTTTCGAGTTTTTTTTTTTTTTTTTTTTTTTTTGTTTTTGCCCTTGTCTTTCTATCTACAAACGAAATCACTGTTATGTTTTTCGTACCAGGGAAACTACTATCAATCGTTATGTTTCAATAATAGCTGTTGATAGTTGAATATACTTTTGATAGAAAAAAAGAACGAAAAAAAAAAGAAAAAAAAAAAAAAAAAAAAAACTTGCATCTGCATCGTTGTAAAATCGTTTTCATTGAGCAATATATATATATCAATATATTATGCTTTTTCTTTTTCACGATATTTAACGTGATAAACGAAGCGCAGCATTCCAAACTTTTTTCTGTTTTTTTTTCAATATTTACCTCAAAATTCTTCGATTTCTTACGAATACAAATAGTTTATTTGTTGAAGATAAAACGATGAACAAGCGTAGCATAAGAGTAAAGCCATATAAAAAGAAGAAAAGAAAAAAAAAAAAGTAATAACAATCTTCAAACATTATGAATTTAAATTATTATTATTATTTTTTTTTTTCTTTTTTTATTTATTCTATTGACTTTAATGAAACATTAAACTTTAATCTACGAGAAAAAAAAAACAAAAAAAAAAAAAAAACTATAAATTGAACTGTATTGGGAAATGGTTAAAAAGTCAGGATATAATGATTAGGGTCAAACACTTTATATCTATCTCCTGAATTAATAACAAAATAAAATCTCAAATTTAATGATTAAATCGCCATATCAATCTGCCAGATGTATTAGTAATTGAGTAAGATTATTATTCTCTCTATCGACAGTCCCGTATACCGTGATTAATGATTACTCGTGGCTAAATAATTTAAAATTACATATTTCGTGTACATCAGGAGCGTATTAGGTGAGAAAAGAATTGATTGTTCAAGAAAAAAAAATAAATAAATAAATAAAAAAAAAAAAAATAAAAAATAAAAAGGATAATCAAGGTAAGTCACGTGACTATGCCATTTATAAAACGTAATTATTCACGTACAAAACTCATTCTAGACAGCAAATGTAAATGCGACGTAATTTTCAGAATGAATTTGAAAAACCGTGCGTGTAATGAACAAAAACTCAATCGTAAAATAAACATAATAATAATAATAATAATAATAATAATAATAATAATAAGTAAAAAAAACCAAAAAGAAAAAAAAACAAGGAGAAAATAAAATAAAAGAAAGATAGGATGTACCATAAATATGAAATTCACGTGCCGAATTTCACGCGGTATTACTCACAGTATTTAATATTATAATAAAGCATCGAATGAACGTAATATAAATCGTAACGTGATGTGAACTGGTAATAATCATTCATATGGACAAAGAGAGAGAGAGAGAGAGAGTGAAAGAAAAAAAAAAAAAGATTATGTTGAATAGGTAATTGACGAACGATTACCAAGAAGCCATTTCTTAGGGTAATTGGAAAAAATTCGTAAATGACTGGAAGTATTATTGAATAATACATCCAGTGGTAGTGTCTTGGATCTTGATATAAAAATGAGGCACAGTTTTTCACGATCACCGTCATTAATTTTGTTGTTTTTTTTTTTTTTTTCCCGTTTATTTTATTTTATTTATTTTTTTTTTGCTTCTACTATCTCCCAATGATGAGAGTGTCCATATATCAATTATGATAGTATTGTTTTTTTTTTTTTTTTTTTTTTTTTTTTTTTCCTTTACTATCATTAAACTAAACCATGCATGGATATTAATAAGTATCCTTAAATTTTTTTTTTTTTCATTTTTTTTTTTTTTTTTTTTTTTTTTTCATAAGGAGAATGACATTTTCTTAAACGATAGTCATATTTCTTATCGGTAGCAAACAGTCTTAACAACGAGCATAGATTAATCACGTCGCTTTCCATAATCATGTAGTCCTTTTGGGTGTATGCATCATGTAATGTACTGGTCTTTGTAGCTCTCTTTAGATACAGGCTGGATCCATTGTATTATAGATAGTTTAGCCACTAGTACCGTTAACCAGAGCCTCTTTCGGCTTGTTGTTTGGAGCAGTGCGGGAATGACGAGGTCGGGGTTCTCTCTGGCTCTTAGGCCCCTGGGAGTTTGAGTTTGAAACAATCACGTCGTTTGCAGGAGTTCCCTCCTTGCTTGTCAGAGTTGACTGATCACTTGGCCCTGCGTTGCTGCCTGAAGATATATATTAAAGAAAATTGTTAACACCGTCGGGTATTCTCGTCTGGTATATAAATCAATGACAAAAATTACCATCCACAGTCATATTATTGGATGTGTAATAATTTTGGAACATTGCACAGTTGTATTTTAGGTGTAATTTAACTGCCAAAAAGAAAAAGAAAAAGAAAAAGAAAAAAAAAAAAAAAAAGAACTCCCAACTATCGTGAATTTAATGAGAAATTAGAACTTTTCTTTTTTTTTTTTTTTTCTATAAACTACGTAAACACTATCAAATCTACATCCGGGGTTGTGCGAGTGTATTCTCCTGTCCTTTTTACAAGAGTGACAAAAGCGTAGTAGGAGGTATCTGAAATTTGTGCAAAATTTCTACTTATGGAATATCGAAAATACTAGCAGGCACAAATAGTCTAAACATTAACTGTACATCATCTTGATGTATGACGAAGCGGTCGATGATGCACAACAAGGATTACCTTTCTGATTATTTGATGGCGTAGTGCTGCGCTGTCGAGAACGTCTAGGTTTCCTTCTTCTCATGCCTCTTGATCCTCCCTCCACGCTTGATACTGATTCTATACACATACAAACCATTGTGACCATCTCCCTTTTAGAAAATTATTTTATCACAATAAGTTGTGTCAAAACCTTTAGTAAGTTTTTTTATAAAAAGAAAAGAAAAGAAAAGAAAAAAAAAAACGATTATATAAATTAATAATTTCCAGAATAGTTAAAAGAAAAAAAAAAAAAAAAAAATAATAAAAAAGCGTCATTTTTAATTTTCTTCTTTTTTTAAAATTATTTAGCTGCGTAAGTTAGTAGCGTGCGCCGTGTTACCAGAAATCTATAAACGATGTTAGATGGTCACAAGTGTTTGCCCCACAACCCATGCTGTTTTCGCAAATGTAATTCAACATCAAATTGCCTATTATTTACAACCAGATGCTAAACGACGTTGATTAATAAGTTAAAATATGTTCTACTCCTTACCTCTATCGATGCTAGAAACGTCTTGACTGTCGAGAACAGTATCTTCATCATCAGTCATTCGGCGACGATCGTCTCTACGATCTCGACGTTGAGACGGAGGTCTTCCTTGTCTCCCGCCTACATACCCTGAATTTCCAGATCCACCTTGACCCTGGTGACCTCCCCTCATAGACGAATCTCTCATACGATCCTCGCTACCATCTAAAGTATCGCGACGAGATCCTGCAAATATTTTCAACATTTTATTTAGGATATAAAATTTAGACTTTATAGATTTTCTCATCTTTACATAGAAAACAATAATCGCTAAGCAATTACATAGGTATAAGCCAGGTAATGTCTCGGGAGTGGGAAGAGATCGGATCTTCGGTATAATCTTACTTGTTTTTTTTCTCTGATGTTCAATGACGGTGATAAATTGTTGATAGGAACTTGAGGTCAAACAAGAATATGATGTTAAATTGATAGAGAAGCGGGACGTAATACGTATAACCAGAATTTCTAACTTAAAGTTATAATAATGCTGCATACTTATTTGAGCAGATACTGAATAACGAATAAAGTCAGAGAAACAATATGGAATTATAAGTTTCATCTGTCCCATAGAATTTGTGTTTCAGATATTTAGTGGAAAGTCATTCTATCATTCTATATCTGTACATACTGTATTAGATATTAAAAATAAGTCCATGTATTGCTGTCTAAGTCTGGATTAAGTTGCGAATAAATAATATTTTATTTTCATGCAATAAGTTTAACACAACGAAAATACTATTTACTTACTATAAAACATTTAGAAGATATATAAAATGCTGCGGAAAATAATCATATAATAGATCTCTGCTTCGTTTGATATAATTGCACAAAGTTTTCAACTACCAAAATGGTTCTCGAATGCAAAGTTGTTCATATTCATTCGGGCGAAAAATATTTAAAAAAAAATACAGAGTGAACCACATCGATATTCACATTCTGATTGAAGCTCGTCTTACTGATAAAGTGTTTGCGATGTTGAAAAGTGTGTTAATTGAAAAGATAAACAAAACTATGGAAAATTAATATTGCATTATTAGATTAATGCAGTGTTAAACAAAAAAATGATTAGACTACTTTGCAGCAACACGTCCTCTTTCTCTTATTGATCCACCACCTCTAGATTCACGTTTGTGAGCATGCTCTACATTGTTGATGTAATCGGTAATAGTGTTACCAGTGTTGTGTCTGATTGAAGCCCTACCCCTCCCGCGTCCTCGGGATGGACCACCTCTGTTTGGACGGCCACCCCCACCTTCTTCAGGACCAGATCCCATGCCTCGTCTTTGAGAAGGGAAGCTGGGCATAGGTCCACCAGTTGTGGAACCATGCATACTCCGCAACTGTTGGTCTATTTCTAGTTTTTCTTGTCGAAGTTGTTCCACTTCCTGCAAATAAATATTTGAGAACAAAATTAATACAGAATTTTATGCGTATACTTATTATTTATACACTGTTAAGAAAATCAACAGCATCGATGAGATATTCCTTTGAAACAAAATTTTATTTCAAATGAAGCCTGGAGAAAATTTGGTGAAATTTTTACATCTAAGAATCATACCTTTAGATGTGCCAAATGATACTCCAGCAGGACTTTAGCATTAGCTATGCTTTCAACGGTGCCAACAAACACAAAGGGAACTTGTCCCTCTTCGCGAGGGATTGTGGGTTGAGGCTCATTGTCACCCTCGATTTTAACCCGTACCTAAAACGTAACAGATCAAAACATAATGTCACAAGTATAGTTATAGGAAATAGTATTGTCCCAAATGTTTTAGTCAAGTATTCTTCTCTACATAGAATGATGGTGTTTATCAAAGACGTTGGCTGTTGCATACATAACGACAATGCTCACAGATGAATAAATCTGAGGGAACTAGAATGTACTTAAATCCAAAACCTTTTACATTCAACTTTTTTTGTTTTCGAATACTCAGTTTCTAGTCGATATCGACTCTTCTAATATTCACGTAAGGATTTGTCCTGCACTGTGTATTTATTAATACATGAATTTCGAGATCTCATCAGCTATTAAAACATGGATAAAAGAGATTGTATTTTTAATGTTAAAATTGATGTTACTCTATTGTTTACCAACAGTTTTTTTGTGATTATTGTATCTTTATAATGATATAACATTAATTTATATACAAGTCCATAAATCAAGCACGAAGAACAGAAAAAGAAAATGTATTTGTAAAGTAATCCAAGCTTTGTATAAATTGAATCATAAAATTGCTAAATTATGATAACATTTTTTAATAATGTTTGGTGTTCAACGAATCTTTTAATGTTTTGATCGCAATGAGACTAATAAAACATCTCACGAATATTGACTATCCAAATAAATAGCTATAAGAAAAGTAATTTATAAATTTATATTTCAATAAATTGAAATTTTATCACCTTTGACAATTTACTACTTACCATTGATCAGCAAATGTCTGCCTTTGATACTTTTTAATAATAATGAAAAAAGAAGACGAAAAATGAGAAAATATTTGGAAGATAATTCTGAATAATTATCTCTTCAGAGTAAAAGTTTATATGAAGGGTCTTGGAAGATATCCTTACGTGAAATAGTACGAAAATATAAAAAAAACATTTTCATATGCCATTCATCAGATGCTGAAGAATTGTTCATTTTGATATACATAGTATATTGATAATTTTATCTAGTTCTGGTTATAGACTGTGTGTAGACCTGTAATATAATATTTGAAAACGTTTTTTTTTTCTTCTGTATGTATACAAAAATGAAATAAATAAACGCCCCAAGAAAAGTGTAAAAAAAAAAAAAAAAAAAAAAAAAAGAAATCATACTGATTCTGAATGCATATAAAATTAATTTTGTAGTATTACTGAGCTAAAGCCAAACTTTAATTATCATACAATAAAATATGGTATGAAATATCGAATGTATTTAAAAATTGCTACTATACAGTCATATGCCGCTTAGTTAGGTACGAAATGATCGACTCTTGTAGTAGGAAAAAGAAGGATTTTCTCATCAAATACGTAAATGGAGTCTAAGAACGTAATTAAGTTGATATTTTAACTTAAGACTCAATGAGAATTGAATATTACATGGTTTTCCAATAATTGTAATCACGACCAACTTTATGTGAATGAATATTTGATTGAAATTATTTGTTGCAATCGGTTAATGGAAAGAAAAAAAAAGAAAAAAAAAAAAAAACAAGTTTAATTAATTGAGATTGCCGCAAGTAGGCATCAGATGATAAAATTAATATTAAATGTATGTAATGAAAGGAGAATTTTCATATGATTAAAAAATTTGCTGTTATGTGTGATATATGAATCGCTTGAATCAACCTAAGTATCTTGCAACAGTAGGCACATTTCAATGGAGTATTGAATTTTCAAAAAAATAAATAGCTTCAACAACGCCATAAATAATTAATCTTTTCATAGTTAATTTAATAAAAAATAAAGCTGGCCCAAGTGGTTCATGTAACATTCACATATGATCTGTTCTGAAGGAGGTGGAAGCTTCAATTGGATGAGGTTGAGATGAGACAAAGACACAAACAGTGTAAGATAATATACTTACTCTATCAGTATGTACATTCCCACTCGAGCCAGATGTTATCTACCGAGAACAAACAATGCAAGTATATCACGCATAACATCACCCCCTATATCTAGAATTTGTGCTCATATGACAATTTGGCTACGTAAATTCATTTGATTTTTTTTTTTTTAAACAAACATATCAGTTTAGAATTTGCGTGTCGAATGATTTAATTTAACGAAAATGGTGGTATATGCCTTTTTTTTTTTTTTTTTGACAAAACAAATTTCCTTGCAAATTTTGCAGCAAGCTATGCAATGTGATAATTAAATTTATTAAACAATCTTGTCATTTGACCACAATACAGTTTCATGATATACCCCGAACTGAACAACATTTTGACAAATTATCATTACTAAAATAACATAAAACATTGTAACAGGATATTTCCAATCATTTAACGCACATAAATGATTCCACATTCAGAATAATTCGTGTCTTATATTAGACTACTTCGCGCTATTACGAATTTTCGTATAATCTTGTGCTTTTTGTTTACTCCAAAAGTCAATCTGATTCATAAGACATGCCACGGATATATAAATTAGATTAATAATAATCATTTCATGAAATGAAATATATTGAGGATAATATATGTGAAAAAGCAAATTTAAATCATCACGTAGCAGTATCTCATAAAAGCAAGCTTTTGAAGCTAGTTGCCTATCCGAGCAGTTAGTGTAAAGGGAAAGGTGGTATTCGTCATAAAATGTGGCATCAGAAGCAACTCCATAATTAATGAATACTTCATGGGTTGGGGTTTTATACGTTTAATTCGAGCAAGTATATAATTAACACAAATTTCACTTCTTTTATAAGCCATAACTATTTCATCTAATTATTATTCTTTTCATGCACAGCTATTTTTCTTATTACGATATTGTTTTTTCTATTTTTTTTTTTTTTTCTTTTAAGAATCGCAATTCTTTCAGTAAAATTAACTTCATTGTCGCAATGAATATTTCTAAGCCAACATTTCATTGAATAGAAAGGAAATTTAAACTCAAACAAAGGATTTGTGGAGTAGGATTTTGCGTATTCCAAATTTTGGCCAAGCAATATTTAGATACAAATAAAACTGAAGTTTCAGAAAAATTTAACAGTTCTAATCTAAGCATAGAAAAAAATAATAGTAATCCTAACGGCTGTATTATGATACAATTTGCTGCTTGAATCTTGGTTCTTGTCTCTTGCTCATCAATTCCTCGTTCATTTTTTATCAATATTTGGACTAGCTGCTTGCAACAGGAAAAGCGATGAACAATAATTACTTATATAATGAACTTTAGATGTAATAAAATTTTTTTTTTTTTATTCAAGATAAGAATGACTATTGGAGAATAGTAACAGGCATACTTTTTTGAACATTAAAATATTTAATTTCTTAAAAATCACAAAGCACAAATCAATTTGAAGTAATTTCAAGGTGATGTAAGAATTTATATTCAAGTTATAAGCAAAGAATGAAATAAAAATGCAATTATTTAGCTAGCTTGTTTTGATTAAGCTGAAGTGTAAACATTCAATGATCTAAAACTATCGGAAAATATTATTTTGCAAGACTCCATGATTTGTACAGAAATTTACAAACTGAAGAGCAGTACTGCGCATGTTTGATGTTTGAGTTTATACTTTATTTCACTTACCTGTGAACTTATCCAATATTATCTGGAGAATAACTAACTTATCTAATGATAGAATTACGAAGAATAAAAATCAATTAGAAAAAAAAAAAAAAAAAAAAGAATAATAATAATTATTCAAAGTAAAATAAAAAATCTATATTATAGTAAAATGTGAATAATTTCCAGTTAATTAAAAACAGCTTTATATATGGCAATCAGTTTGAGTGTCAAATACAATTTAATTAACTTACCTTACAAGTACGAAGTTAAGTATCTAATTATCTTAGGAAATATAGGCATTGGCTTATAACAGTGTTACAAATTTGCTGCTGCGCTTCCAATAAGTTTTATGGAATTAAACATTAAGCTGATGCCACATTTTAGTAATGAAAAAAATGTAATGAAAACGGATAAAAAAATTAAATAAAAAAATAAAAATAGCGAAATATATTAGGTAGTAGCGAGTGTAATACTTAGAGAAGATATTTGGATTAGTGATGATGAACAACCGTTGTTCTCTACTGATATTACAATTATTTATTAGATATGAACTTGAATAAGCTGTATATCTATCCACTTGCATAATAAATTTATCCAAATCATTTGTATCTAAACGTTTTCGAATTTTATATAATATAAACTTAATGCTAGATTCGAAATGAAAATCAATTTTACTTCTAATTGAAAATCTGAGTCTGGCGATAAATATTTAATAAAGTAAGAAGCATGTCAGTAGACTTTGGAGTGATGTAAATTATACAACACTCAATAATTCGTGTAGTAATTCAATTTCTGCATAATATATATTACGTAGAATCAAATGCATGCGATAAATGTAAATATCATTTGTCATATAACACAGACTAACGAAATTTCGTATAGTAAATTATTTTCACAGCGTAAGCACGATCCAACATATTATAATGGAAAGTATAAGAATAAAATAATAAGAAAATTTGTCAAAATATTCTAAAATTCATAAGATGGAATGAATAACTAAATTTCGCTCTTTTAATTCAAGAGAATATCCGGTCAGATATTTATACACGTGAATTTGAAAAGGCACCATGACTTTTATTAGCTATAAAAATATTGTCAATAAAGACAAAAATTCAACTATAATTTCGTTTTTCAAAAAAAAAAAAAAAATTAAACAAATTGCACTAATAAGAAAATATCAAAGTTTCGATTTATTATTATGAACAGGAAAAAGTATGGAAAATCTTTTTCATTATTTAATAGATTCAATACCATTTTATAAAAAAAATCTATTCGTACTTAGTACCCTTTCAGTGTGTATGAAAAAAAAAAAAAAATAAATATCAGAATTCCATCCTATTTATTATAGCTTCATTGTTATACCTATATGCACGTGCGAGTTAGAAAAATATTAAAAGAAGTAATGATATTCTGCTTACCACACCGCTTTTGTCGACGATTTCCTGTATGATACGACCGTTTTTCCCGATAACTTTCCCCACAAGAACACGCGGTACTTGTATAGATTCCTCGCTGTATTCCAACATAGAACGTGCTTTCTTCACAGCTTCGTGTGTCTGTAAATTAGATTTTTATTGCAACAGTTGTAGTAGAGAGGTCGAATTCTATTATTGTTTAAAACATGAAAGCCAACTATAATTTGAAGAATATAAGTAATTTAAATTATTACTGTAACTTTGAAATTAATCAGATCTGCTTACCTCTCCATATATTTTGAAAGTACAAGAGTTTTCTTCCAATTCTATGTTGGTAATTCCGTCAACTTTTCTTGCCTGTTGTATATTAGCGCCATGAGCTCCTATAGCAAGTCCCATTAAGTCTTCCCTGACGTTGAATTCGTCTGTGTATCTGAAAATTAAAGGATAAGTTAAGTATGAGTGTATCGACGTAGTCTGAAACTGTAAAAAAAAAAAAAAATATATATATATATATATATATATATATTTCAAGGACCTAGTTAAGTCGTAGGAATAAATTTCGGAATTTAAGTTATTAATTGAAATGTAGATTGAAAAATACCAAGTGTCTGTCGAATAGTAGAAATTATTTTTAACAATAAGTTGGTGAAAGTGTAGAATTTGTTTTGAAAATTTGATAGTGGTAAATCACTTTAATACCAATGAGAAATAATAATAATAATAAGTTTGTGTAACATATTAGTAATACATTTTTCAGATAGTAATAAAATTCTGTTCAGTTAATTCTAATATTCGTGCAAAACAACAGTCAACACAATACAGGTATATGTAAGTTTGAGAGTGAGGTAATAAATAAAAAAAAAAAAAAAAAAAAAAAAAAAATGCATAAAAACATTAGGAAATACACATCAACATCAAGACTACCATGCAATTTAGATCTTTCATATAGAAACAGAAAATTCAATTGAACAATATTAGAACAAAAAAAAAAAAAAATATATATAATAAATAAAAATAAATCGTACCCTGCCTGAATAAAAATTCGTGGACAAAATATATTAGTTATAATATATGAGTAATAACTAAGAGGAGTCGTCCCAAGATTTCCTAGCTATTAGAAATATTGAATTATGAATTATAATCATTCATACCATTTTCATTAACACTTGTTATTTGATTGCTATGCGCATCAAAGTCTTCGATAACTTTAAGACTTTAAAAATATTAACTCAAATATAGAATGAATTAAATATCTTTTCTTTTTTTTTTTGCAGCGCTTTTATATACCACGCATGTAATTCTGATGAAATATTTGATTGATATAATCACTAATGAAAGAAGAAGTAGAGAGAAAAAAAAAAAAAAAAAAGAAATTTGAAGGTGTCATCGCTCATTGAAATTATTTGTAATATATAACAATAATAAATGCTAATATCAAACTACTTGTCAGATTCTGTAATTTTTAATATAAATACGAACAGGTAAATACAGTTTACATCATTTGTGCAATAGGGGCAGCAGCGTTGAAACCGAGATGATTAATATATAATACATGACTATAAAAAGATGATAAATAAAATGAAAAACAAATGTCTGTAAGGATGCAGGAAATTTTTTCTATTCAAACTTTGGCTGAGTTTACGCCATATATCAGTGTTTCTCAAACATTGGCAGGTATGATGAATCAGATTTGTTGTTTCATTATTATTCTTTGCTTATATATAAATAAAGAATATAAATCTACTAAAAAAGTAGAATTAAAATGAGGAAAAACTAAAGAGTGCCAGTTCGGCGTTTGCTAAATATATATATATATAATATATATATAATATATATATACCAGCAGAAAATGTAGTTCATTCAATCACGTAAGAAATAAACAGCATCTAGATAACAAACTAAAAACATTGTTTGCGTTTGTGCGTGTATGTTAAAGCGTATGAATGTAATGACTGATCTACACGTCGTTTCATGCACATCGATAAAGTAATCTTTTCTTTTAAATTTTCATTTGATTCTTTCAAAGTCCTTGATGCAGTGATTTAACATGTTATAAAATAATCTAACTTATTTCTAAGCCACGCCACTTGTGATCTCACCTTGAATTTGTTCTCACTCCTGCCTCAAAGTTTGAGACACGCTGATATATAAAGTTTGTAGATCTAAATTTGCTGAAATGAGAAAGAAACCCTGATGTAACTCAATGGAAATAATGAACGAAGATGACCCTATTCTTAAATTTGTACCATATTGTCTGTCTGTCTGCTCCTAACTAGAAAGAATTTTGACTCTCCTCTTACAATATTGAATATATTGTTTAAATGCAATCTTAATTTTTTTTCTTCCTATATTTGTATCAGTAATAAAATTTTGACGAATCATAATAAATTAATGAACAGGTGAAATGATATCCTGAATTATAAATGAGTGAAATGCTTATTGGCTGCTAAAAAGAAAGCACAAGTAAACGATGTTATATATAATACATGTTTGGTGATAAGAATGTTCAAAGAGTACTGGTGATAAAAACTATAATCAGCAAGCCGGATGAGCCAGTGAAGTGTTTTTTATATGCAATAAAGAATTTTTAGAATTATACTATTTCCTGACTTATCATTTCTGTGTGGTAATAACAGTGAAGGTATCATGCCAGAGTCTACAGCGCATGCTTATTTAAGAATATAATTATAATTATATGCTGTCTTGGATAATAATCGAGTGAGGATAATCAATTTCTAAACTGTGGCAATTAAAGAAGATCCATAACTTTTCCTAATAGTTTCTACGATGGAATATTTCTAACGATGAGAGATGTGTTTAGATTTTGATATCTCAGTATGGAATGTGTTGTGTTTACTTTCAAGGAAATATCAATTCCATAACTAACAAGATTTGACTAATTACTTACGAATTAAGTTTCTTGAAATTATCTACCATCACCGGGTTTCTAACAGATTACAGAATCTTTTAATGAAGTAATAATAGAATCCCATTCAGTGGAAAATCAACACTGACTAAACATCATAAAAAGCTGCGAAAGGTGTATCGATATTCATAGATAAAAATTTAACTAGTTTAAAAAGCGCATATATATGTATTTTATACCGGTACAATACACAATGTGAAATTATTGTTAATTTCTTCACAGAAAAGATCCGACGATGATGAAAACTGAAAATGTATTTTCAACAAGTGAGACACTAGATCGAGGCTGGATTATCAATTATACAAATTACATGAGTGGTCGATAAAAGGCTGATCTGTTAGTTAATAAACCTTACGCACTTCTGTTAGACCTAAAATTATTTTGTAACTTGTACAAATCTTGACTGCCGTTCGCTTTACAATATTTAATATCAGTGCGTGTGCGCACACATTTTTTTACTGTTAAAAAATGGTGCAACTTTTTTTTTTTTGATATTATTTGTTACAAGTGTAGCTTGGTTTGTTATCTTCCTATGAAATGAAATAATAAATATTATATTGATTAGTAAATATGATATTAAAAAAAAAATAATTTTCTGTTTCATAAATCATTGAGGAAACTTGGAGATTATTTTCAACAAAATTTAATTAAGTACTCCATCCTATTTGCATTTCGTAGATACATAACATACATAATGTATGTATGTTAGATCGTTAGTATAGAGAAAAATTGCGTCTTTACATGCTGGTAAAATAAATAAAATACAATATATATTGGTTGGAAAAAACTGCGCCGACAACTAAAAAATTTTTTTATAAATATAAATAAAATCTATGATACGAATTGTTGATTTTCTCAAGTAATTTTTCTCAAGTGATGATTTCACAATGTGATAAAACGAGGATGTTCTATACGACACCAGTTAGTATTCGTATTAATTACTAATGACAAGTTATTTTATTTTATTTTTTTTTTCAATTCTAAATGAAATTTTTCAACTGTTAATGTTAATCGTTAACTGCAAGCAACAGACAGGATGGCAGGGAGGATCAGTGCGCAGACAGGGTAGTTGGAGAGTGTTTCAAAATTTTTTTAAACCGTTAATACGATCGAAAAATATTATTTTATGGAAATACTCACCCTCCACTGGTTTGGAGTTTCGTTGATTCGAGTTGGCGGGCTGCCTCTTCCGTTCTCTTCAATAACAAGACCTATAAATAAAAGAAAGAAGAATTTATATGATGGATAAATTAATAGAATAAGAAAACAATACAATTTTTCTCTCTCTTCATTCTTTGCTTTCGTTTGACGGGATAAGTTTGTTAGTTGTTTTTTTTTTTTTATTTTTTTATATTTGTTTTCGAACTGGGAAAACCCACCTTCTGTGATAAGTTGCGGAAATGCATCTCCTGTAGCATGGCACTATGACGGCGTGTATTTTCACTACGGGAGATGGCCAGCAATACTCCCCTATCAGGCACGTATCGGCACACAGCAGCTCCTATCGCCTTTTGAAATTCCTTATGTGCATTGTCCATTTTTGCACTGCGATGTAAAGAAAACCTAATTAAGGTCAACTTACAACTTGCAAGTTTATTGAGTTCATTACGTTATAATTTAAAATGAAAGCTTAGTTAAAACTGTTTCGTGGAAAACGAGATAATGTTATGAATCATCATTTCCTTGAAATTCATTTAAAATATTTAAATGAATATTTAAGGAAATTGTAGTACATAGCAATTAATGTTAATTTATCAAGGAACATAATTGTATGAAAATAAACGTTAACAACAAGTTTTATAAAAATTTAAAGACTCACAATTCCCGCAACTCTTCAGGTACGTCGATCTCAATTTTATGGAAGGTGGTCTTGTCGATTGGTGGATTGGGATTCTTCGGCCTAAGTCGTTCACTGTTCACTATTTCTGTGTATGTGTTCTCCCATCCTAGATACTCAACAACTAGGAATCCTCCCTTCATCATCTGCAAATTAATTTCCTAATCAATTGGTCAGCAAAATTTTGTAGTATTTTTTAAAACGTTTGTCATAATACTTTTAATTTCAAATTTAATTAAAAGTTCATCAATAGTTTTACAGAACTGAAAATGAAAATAAAAATAAAAATATCTATATCTATATTATATAATCTGCTGCGTTATCGATCGCGAGTAGAATATCATTCGCTACATTATTGTTGAAAGAAAATCAATTGTTTTCATCAAAATCTTAATTGTTAGATGAAATTTTCCCTGATTCAGACCTGAATAATGGCTTTCCACCATCCGCACGCTTCTTGGTCATTGGCTCTAGAAAAAACTTCAATTTCTTGATGTTCCACAAAATCAGGTTTAGGGCCATCTTTGGGAGGTAGGCGTACTTGAGCAAAAGGAAACTTTGATTCAGGCTGCCAGCTGTAACAGATAATTCGTTTCTTAAAAAGTTAAATAATTAAAATGAATAAACCAATACGACGTTAATGATCGTCAAATCAAAATTACTTTTAAATTGAAAAAAAAAGAAAAAAAAAATAAAAACTTTTCAATCTCGCGTGTCTCGCACCTTAAAAAACCAAGCGAGTCTTTTTTCCTTTGTTAATATTTCACTTCGTATATCATCAATATTTATAGATTAATATCTAGCTATATTTATTAACAAATTTCAATTAGATAATCTAATGATTGCAGACTATTTTTGGGATTGCTTATCAAGTGCCAAACTATTAGTCTCAAATAGAAACGAGTCCTTTTTCAACTAACGACGCCGCTATATATTCTACGTATGTAAATTTTACTGGTATTCAATGCAGCCAAAAATTATAAAATTGCATTGCAGACCTTGAGAGGGTTAGCCGCTAAGTTAATGTAATTATATTTAGTCGCGATTTGTGCAAAAATTTTTGCACAAAATTCTATTTATACTACATGCAGGTGAATAAAATTCTGTTATTAATTGGTGATGCGCGTATATTTTACCTTACAAAATTAAAACTAACCTAAAAAAAATCTATTAACAATAATGAATATGATTCAAGTTCAGAAAGTGAGAATATTTTCGAAAAATTTCAACAATTTTGTACATCGTTTTGTTTTTGTCGTATAACAAATCTGAACTATTGTTGAAAAAATTTTTGTGAAAATATATATTTATGAATTCTATTTCTGTGCGAGAGAGAGAGAGAGAGAGAGAGAGATTTATCAGATTCTTTATTCAAGTGGCAAAAAAGTTGTGAAAAATAATAATAATAATAATAATGAAAAAAAAAAATAAATAAATGAAATAAATACGTTTTTTTATAATATGACAATGAGATATTTGTTCAAGGCACAAAATTTTAAGTTTGATTTCGAATTTTTGTTTTCACAATAATTTAGCGTTAGAATTTAATTAATTTATAGAAAAAATAGTGAGTTGTTAATATTTATCATTGTTTGTGAACTATGTGATATTATCTGAGTTGTAAAAATAAAATGTGTTGTTTGATGAATGAATTGTAAAATTAATCTCTGATAATTGAATAGTTGATCTTGAGTCGAGAGAAATAGTGGTGAAACAGAGAAAAAAAAAAAAGAAGATAAAGGAAAAAGAAAAAGAAAAAGAAAAAGAAAAAGGAAGTAAGGAAGAAAGAGAAAAAGAAAACGAAAAAGAATCTAAATTCTAGTATAATTATGTATTTGCTTAATGTAATGTTGAATATAGACGGTATGATCGGTATGAGTTAAAAACGAGAAAATAAGCGAAATAAACTTACTCATTTTCAAAGGCTACCAGAACCTCATCATCAAAGACATCAGTGACAAAGGCCTGTAATAAAGAAAAAAAAAAAAAAAAATGTATTTATTGGTAGCCAGGAAGAACGAAGTGGCGAAGTTTCGTATAGAAAATGTCTGTACGATCGGCGATCTATCTTTGTCGTATTATATGTATTATTACGCGTCGATAAATGGGGTATAAAAAAATGTGTTCGATGGTTGATTAGTTGGGTATAATAAGTCCGTAATTTGGTTGAATAAAACACATGCGAAAATCACGCCCTGTCAGATGAGACATGGCGTCGTAGGAAGCCGCGTTACTTCGGTGATATTTAAAGCTTGGATTATCGCAAAGTACAAGCATCCAAGGGCTGAAATGATCACTATAATAAGCCAGGGGATATCCGTCACTCGTATATATAACATAATCGTTATATTTTCATATACTTTTCACAGAACAAACCTTATAATATGCTCCGTTTTCGCCGCATACTTCAACTGCGAGATCCTCCATCTTGCTTTTGTGTGACGGATCCTTTGGAACAGGCATGGTGGGAAGTGGGCATGGGGTTCGAGACTACGTTACCAACAACCAATCAGAAATAAGCGAATCAAAATCGTTCATTATTATTGGTCAAATTTACTACAATACGCGACTGTCATGGGTCCATGAACAAGTAAGCAAGCAAGCAAGGCAAGATAGGCATTTCTGTTATAGAACAAGAGTAGTTAATGAAACTAGTACTGTTCATTAAAATCAAATGGTTGACCGTATGAATTTTTAAATTATATTAAATATGTCGGGAAGTAGTGATTCGGAAGAATTTTTCGACGCTGAAGACGACACATCGCATCGTAGTTCACGGTAATTTACATCATATGATATATTATTATAAAAAAAAAAAAAAATAAAAAATAAAAAAAAAAAAACCAATGGTGGGGGTGGGGCAACACTGTCAAACTCCTTACCTACATACATGAATATTTATTTAACAATTACAATTATTCACACAGTCGTAAAATTAAACTTATATAAATAATTAATAATATATTTATTATTTTACTTTTTTTTTTATTATTATCCTATACGTCACGTATTACGAAACGTCATCTAGCCATTATGATGATTCACTTGTTTTATTTTTTTTTTCTATTTTTTATTTTTTTTTTATTTCAATACTTTACCCACTTAAATTCTTATTAAGATCAACCTACAATGCTATCATCGTCATTACTTCTCATATTGTATTTTTTACTTTACATATTATTTTCTCAACTTTACTTTAATAAAGAAAATTTACAATCCATTTAACAAAATTTAGATAAAAACCATTATTCTTATCAAAATTGCTATCAAACTGTTGTCACCTTGTTGTTATTTCATTAAATCATAAGTTCTTCTTACCTTACCTTACCTTAGTAGTAGCTGTAACTATATAATATGATAGAAAACAAAATTTTACCTAAATTGTATCAAAATCTAATCATTAATTATAGTAATTAATCAAATTTTTAAGAGCTTTGAAAAATTATACAGATAAGATATAATAGACATAACAAACTTGAGGCTGTTTATTTTTATTTTATCTACCTATGTGAATAAACGTTGAAAAAATTTCAAGAAAAAAAAAAAAAAAAAAAAAAAATTGATTTATTCTCCCAATTTTTTTCAACATCATACCATACACATTGCTTCAGATATTTTAGTTATAGCCAGAATATGTTAAAACAAGTCGTTAATTCATTTTTTTTTTTTTTTTTTTTTCCTTTAATTTTATGTCCAGGAAATCTCGATCTCGAGATACAACAGCCGTTGATTTACAATCGGCAAATATATCTAACGGAAGTAAACAGTCTCCTGAGAACATCGACGACGACGTATTTGTAAAACCCGCAGATCCCAAGCCTATAGATGATTATAAAAATCATGGAGACGGAGAGCGTAAACAAAATTTGGACAAACCAGTATGTATATAATTTACTCAATTATTATGTTATATATGTATTATATTATATATATTATACATCATTATCAAACATAGAAGCTTTTTCAATTTTTTTATATATATAAATATATATATATATATATTTATTTATTATACATTTCATTTAGTAAACTGCGGTGGTGTACCGGTAAACTTCCCTGCCAGTAATCCTATGTACAAATTTTCAAAAAGAAAAGAAAAAAAAAAAAAAAAAAAAAAAAAGAAATATACTTTTTAGACAGAGTGTAACTAACAGGAATTGTTCTATATGTATTTAATTTCTTTCAGATAAATAGGCATGAATTAGTAGAAAATTATTTATTTATTTTTTTCTTTTAAGTCAAAGATTAAAATTATCTGAGGCAATGATTGAAAAGAATTTTCTTACAATAATCTAAGTAGATCAACACTGAAAAGTTGAGTGTGTTTAGTTAGGTCAGTATAAATATCTTCATCCGTTAATGGTTTGCAAAGTATTGTTATATATAGAATGACAATGACAATTGAATAGAGGCGAGAGAAGAGAGATGGTCAGGATTATACAATAATCTAAACTATTTTTATATCAATTTTGATATCTTATCATCTGGGTTACGGTAACTTAAAATACAATCAAGTGAACAGTCAAGTTTTTAAACCAAGTAGTCGGATCGGTTATAGATTTGTTGAGAAAATTTGATAAAGAAAGATTTATGTGGGTAACACAGAGTTGTAATAAGAATGAAATTTGTTTGTTTTTAATAGGAGGAGGACTGGAAAAGTAGTGGTGTGGACAAAATTATTGGCAGGCGTCGATTTCGCGAACTAAGGCAACGCATGCAAACCGAGGATGATGATATTCCAATAAATAATTCACCTCCCGATAGCCAGACCTCCTCTATAGAAGGAGTATATCCCGCACCATCCAAAGCCTCTCATCCGTTTAAAATAATAGAACACGATACTCTTAGCTTACAAAGTATGACTTCTTTAGGACGGGTCGGTAGAATTTTGGCCGGTGTATCAGATAATTCCTCGGGAGTAGTTCCATTAAATTTACCTCAATGTCCCGTAGCTCCAATTGTATACGAGACACAAATACCCTCGTCAGTTAGCATTCCGAATAAAGAGGAGGACTCTGCCTCCGGTAAGGTATCACAATCCTCTAGTATTCTCACTTTGTCCGGTGACAATCTTAACGATAACGAATCCACTATTAACGATAGGGAAGACTATCCTCCATCCTCACAAGGTAATATGCCTGTAATGTTACAAGAACCTGACGTTATTGCCAGTACCAAGAATAATGGAAAACCTATCGAGATCGTACAAGATTTGACCCCTCCTTCAATGCCTGTTGCACCACCACGTCGCAAAAAGAAATCAAAACCTCAGACACCTTCAGATCTTACTGTAAGATATTTTCAATCTTTTGATCGTGTCTTTCACCTCCTTAAAACATACTGTAATCACTCATTCAATCACTATTTGCATACATTTACAATTAATAAATCACTTTTCAATTAACTTCACACTTTGCCAAATCTGATTCCACACTAATCCTTTGATTATTTAACAGCTCCGTAGTGCACGACACAGTTTTCTGTCATAAACTCATCTGATCTAATCAAGTGATGATCTGATTCTAGCCACCTGTAATTGAAAATCTTGTACCTGCTTCGCCACTGCCTAGTCCAGCGAGTACCATCGAATCAATTACCAGAGAGTTTGAACATTCTCTGGACATTCGGTCAGCTACTAAAGGACAATATGTCGTCAAACCTCAGGTATGTGTGTACCAAGATTGAGTAGTAGCTTGGATACCGTCTAAACTCTCTTATCTATGTTTGGAAATTTTGCTTTTGTTTAGGACGAGGATAAATCAAAAGCTGAGGGACCATCCGCCGAAGAATTGGCTAGAGTTGAACGAATGAAGGCTGAAATTATGAGCATAAGATCTAGCGAAATGTCTAACAGTCCGCTGGGATCTATTTCAAGTAATAGTATAGGACGCTGTTCTTTGGGTCCGCATCGTCTAACTGGTTTCGGCGCTCAGGGTTCTAGAGAAAGACGCAAATCCGCCGGTGACCAAGATATGATTAAACAACTGAACATGGTTGTCAGGACGAGAACCGATTCAGGGAAACGACTCACAGATATGGTAGGCTCTCGAGTTTTCCAATTAACATCGAGACTCGAATGTTTGGGAGATAATTGTGGCTTTTTAAGCCAAGGGAAGTGGAATTTCCCTATTTTGATGATTAAAAATGATATTATTTTTCAGGAGATACTAGAGCAAGTATCCGTACTGAACTTAGACACTGGAGAGAGGGTTCCGCTAAGCGTTGCAGAAGACAAACTGCCGCAATGTATGGATCCGTTGTCTTTGCAAATAATGAGAATAACATCGGAGTATATAAGCAGCGTTAATTTGGAAAAGGAAAAAGAAAGCGATGAGGAAAGCGTGGATAGTAAGATGTCCAGTATACCTCCCGACGAAGATGTAGCAGTGGGAAGAGTCCGCAAAAGAACGCAGAAGCTCAAACGGTTTTTGGGATCTACGGTAAAGAAGACAATGGACAAGGCGAAGTCTATCGCTCAAGAAGTATCCCACGCCAGACACAAAGAAGATATCATGGATATAGTAGACGACGTTTATCCCGGAGAACAGCAATACATTAAATTAAAAGCCTCCAATAGTCACAAGGGTCCTTATGAATTCGACAATATACAACACGTCCAAGATCTCAGCGGCGAACACGTCGGCCCAGTTTGGTGTATGAAATTCTCTGCTTGCGGTAGACTTTTAGCTACCGCAGGTCAAGACCGAGTCTTGAGAATTTGGGTGTTGAGAGATGCGTTTGCATACTTTCAAGACATGCGGACGAAATATAACGCCGAAAAAGTCAGCCCTACCCCGTCGCAAGAATCATTAGTTTCCCAGCAGTCTGTTGATGATCCTAATATCTTGGCTAGTATGAATAGCGACTCTGAAGGAGCGAAGAGTCCGTTCATGCCAAAACCTTTCTGCACATACACAGGGCACACCTCTGATCTCCTGGACGTTTCATGGTCGAAAAATTACTTTGTCCTTTCTTCGTCGATGGATAAAACTGTCCGGCTTTGGCACATATCGAGAAAAGAATGTCTATGCTGTTTCCAACACATTGATTTTGTCACTGCTATTGTATTCCATCCTAAAGACGATAGATACTTTCTCTCAGGTTCTTTGGATGGTAAATTACGCCTGTGGAATATACCCGACAAGAAAGTAGCGGTCTGGAATGAAGTAGATGGTCAAACGAAGCTGATAACTGCGGCAAACTTTTGTCAGAATGGAAAGTTCGCCGTGGTTGGATCTTACGACGGTAGATGTATATTCTACAACACCGATCAGCTAAAATATCACACACAAATTCACGTCAGATCTACCAGAGGTAAAAATTCAACTGGTAGAAAGATCAGCGGCATAGAACCAATGCCTGGCGAAGATAAGATATTGGTAACTTCAAACGACAGTAGAATTCGACTATATGATTTAAGGGACTTAAATCTTTCCTGCAAATATAAGGGATATGTTAATGTTAGCAGTCAGATAAAGGCCAGCTTTAGTCCAGACGGACAATACATAGTTAGCGGATCTGAGAACCAGTGCATTTACATATGGAAAACTCATCACGATTATTCGAAATTTTCAAGCGTAAGACGAGATCGTAATGATTTTTGGGAAGGTATTAAAGCTCACAATGCTGTTGTAACTTGTGCTGTATTTGCACCAAATCCAGATATTATTATAAAACAAATTGAAACACGAGAGCAATGGGAAGGGGGAATTGATTCTAAGGGAATGATGGACGGTGCAGGTTCAGCCCCTGTGGATCCTGTTGTAGAACAACGAACTAAAGGATGCGGTGGTCACGTATTAGTTAGCGCTGATTTTAACGGATACATTAAAGTCTTTCTTAACAAAACAAAACCAAAGCACAGCTCGTTGCCGGCATCTGCGTTAGCATAACGTAAATTAATAATAAATAAATTATTTAAAAAAAAGGAATCTGATCGTTAATCGCTTTTTCTGTATTATGTACAAAAAATCTATTCTAACTAACTGCAGGCGTTGTTCATATTTCATTTAAGAAATTGACTAAACTGTTCTCCAGATTAAATAATGATTCAAATTAACATCATTTTTATTTAAACGATAACATATATATAGATATGGGCAGGAAAAATCTTGTTAATTCTAGAACAAGTATCCTTAGTTTTCCTTATTTATTATAAACGAGAAAATAATCATGTTATTAATATTATGAGTCGACTGACGGAAAGCGCACACTACAGTGAAAGACTACTCCTTTTTTATTTTTATTTTTTTCACACGTAGCGATTTTTTGTGAGAAAACTCTAACAATTATTTGGGCTTCTTTTATCTTATCACATTTTTGTGAATTTTTTTTCTCAAAAAAAATCAAATGAAATGAATAATCTGTAACATATACGATAATATGCAACAGTATTTTCAGCGCACTTTGTAAATATATATTTGAAATTCTACCACTTGAAAATTAGTGAGTCCCAATTTAATTTTTTTTTTTTTTTTTTTTCAATTTATTAGATCATGTATTTTGTTATTTTGTTATTTATTTTATTTTTTTCTAATTCCCTCAAATGCTTGAGCAATGAATTAACAAGGTTTTCCAATGTAAGACTTTTTTGTATGAAAAATGCACCATACTGTTTCGCACTAAATCACGTTTGAATACAGTGATGGTTCTTCTGTGCCATAATATATACATATAATAAGCAGGCAGCAGCCTTTTAATATTTCATGTTTTTTTTTTTTTTTTTTCTTTTTTTTCCCCCTGCTGAATTATGCTTTGTTGTGATCTGTAATCATTTTGCATGGTAGATTGTTATAAAAATCTAAAAAAAAAAAAACAATTTTTATTCGCCATTAATGAACTCTAATTATTATTGTTGTTGTTGTTATTATTATTATTATTATTATTATTATTATTATTATTATTTCTATTGATATTATTATTATTATTATCATCATCTTGCCTCGTAGTTTTAGTTTAAATTTATAATAAGATATGCGAATTGTAATATAAACTAATTAACTAGCTTTTCTTTGTTGCTTTTCATCTGTCCGAAGCATCCGACTTGCTACATAGTATATAAAATTCTGTAAAAACAATATATTTTTATTACACTACACACTCACACACATCAGAGATCAGAGTGTAAATGTTATTAGGAAGAGCTGTTCATAAGTTGAAAAATTGAAATATTGAAAAAAATTAATAAATAAATAAATAAATAAAAATAAAAACAAAATTAAAGCGTGCGTGTCTATAATTGACGAATTGTCACGTGTGCAATGTATAAAATAGCGTAATCAATACATAGGTATAGTATGCATAAAGAAAAATTATAAAACAAAAAAAATTAATAATAATAATAATAATAATAATAATAATAATATTAATACCTAATAATACCTAATAATAATAGAGATTTAAAGAAGATTTCTTATCGTCTAGATGTGTATTATTAAGAAAATTAACGGAACACCAACTCGAAGTTATAGATATAGATATAATTTCGGAAAGTTAGAGCTTATAGCACTTTTGGGTAATATACAGCTTAAGGATATTATAGTAGAAGTATTAACAATTTGGTGCGTATTTGTTATTATAACGTTTATGCGAAAATTATTATTGAAGCAGAAAAAAAAAAAAAAAAAATATATATATATATGTATATAGTATATACATATATACACTATATACTCCTATACTATATACTCCTATATATGAAAACAAATCTAGAAGATCAATATATATAGGGTATGAGAAAGATCGATATTGGATATGTTGATCTAAAAAGCTCGATGCCATTGAATATCAGCCGTGTTAATTTTAATACTAAAAATAAATTCCGACGATATTTAAAGCTGTGCCTTTGAAATATACATATTAGAAATTTTTTTTTTTTTTTTTTTTTTTTAATTTTAATTTTTTTTTTTTTCTTTCTTTCTCTTATAGAACGAACCGTTAGTCAGCTGAATTCTGTTAAATAGGCAAATATTGTTTCGGGGAAAAGCACATAAAAGAATACTGCCTACCAGTTACAGCTTGAAAATTATCCATCTTATTTCAGGTTTATAGATAAATATGGGAAATTCCACGCCGACTTGACCAATGATTTCCCCACACCATTTTCAATCTGGTTCAAAATATTTTCTACAATTATTGTCCCAACTCCAAAACGGCCTGCTGAATTTTTTCCAATTTTTTGATCGACCTGTTATTTTTTTTATGAATTTTCCAACTACCCAAATATTTCCACCTTTTACAAAAATCTCAAAAAAATTCTGAAAAATCTTATGATTCACTTACGAACATTACGCTACTAATCCCATGATGGTGCGATTTTTTTTCTTTTATTTTCACCGTTCTTAACATTTTTATGAAGTTTTTTTTTATCAAGGTTTATATTGAAAATGTTAAAAAAAAAAAAAAAATAGAAGAAAAATTTGCACCATCGTGGACTTAGTAGCGTGATATTCGTAGTGGAACATGAGATTTTTGAGAATTTTTTTAGATTTTTAAAAAGTATCGATCTATTTGGTAAATTAAAAATTCGTAAAAAAAAAAAAAAAAAAAAACTGGTCGATCAAAAAATCTGAAAAAATTCAGGGGACCGTTTCAGTACTTGGACAATAATTGTAGAAATGTTTTTGAAGCAAATCGAAAGTAGTGAGGAAAATTCATTGGTCAAGTTGGCGTGGAATTCCCTATATATACGTTATTATATCTGTATTTTGTATATAAAAAACGAAAAAATGAAAAAATGAAGAAGAAGAAGAAGAAGAAGAAAAAAAAAAAAAAAAAGAATGGTTCCACTTACGATTATTATGCGTACGATGTATTGGCTGTATCGAAGCTGATAAGATGCGAGTCCTAAGTGAGAATGTATGAGAAAAAAGAAAAAAAGAAAAAGAGAGAAAAAAAAAAAAAGAAAAAATGTTTAAGTCAGCACAATTGCATAAAACAAATAAAGAAATAAATTTCTTACTATACACCATCTCTTTCTACGTTATATTTCGACAGGATCCTGTGGTGATGAGATGACCAACTTACCGAGAAATTTTATCTTTCACTTGAGACAGTACCCACGATTCACGCATCTTTTTTGATGGTGTTTATAGGTAACCGAGACGGTATCTCATAGCAGTTTTGACGGTGCTTTAAACTAATTTGTCGTATAAGTTATGGATTTAGTCCAATTAGAAACATTTAAATGCAACACAAATCTGTAGAAAAAAAAAAGAAAAAAAAAAAAAAAGAAAAGAAAACAGTGAACATATATTACATATACGTCGTTAGAAATGCCAGGGCTGATGTTTATGACATCCATAAATAGGCAATTCGTGTGAGAATATTAATTCGTCAGTTAAAATCTTTTTCGTATATTATATATATATATAAAACTGACGTCGGAGCTTATAAATAAATATATATTAGTTCTACATATTTTAGTTTTCTTTATATTATTATAAATATTAGAAAGAAAAAAAAAAAAAAAAATGAAAATTTCGAACTTTTTTTTTTTTTTTTTTGTGATAATATATAATTATACTATATGCTATATTATTCCCTGACGATATTAAAATTTCATTCAATTCTCATTTCTTGCTATTTTTTAATCTTACAATATAACTGCGGGACTATTGTCACTGAAATAAGATCGATAAGAGAATGAGAAAAATATGGTGTATTATAAATTTTATAAAGGTATATATGACATGCACATATTATACTAGCTGGCCAGAATTAAAAAAAAAAAAAAAAAAAGAAAATAAAAGGTAAAAAAAAAAATGAGAAACTATAATAAAAAAAAAAGGCCCCTTTATAAATATATATGAGAAGAATAAAATTGTTACCAGGCGTAGGCCTTATTCTGTTTTTGTATAAAAAATAATTGAATAAGAATAATTTGATATAATAAGGGCTTATGACGAATTAAGTACAAATATTTTTTATGTAATGTATGTACTACTACACGATTAATTTTATATCACAGGTATATGTATATATATGTATACATCTTATGATCGTATGAAAAAATTATTGAATTTTAAACAAAATAGATTGTATACTTTATATAAGGTATTAAAAAAAAAAAAAAAAAAAAAAAATCAAGAGTCTGCAAGTTTTGAAAATGATTCAACGGTAGTATAATATACGAACGAGCTTGTGAAAGAAAATAAATGTTGTATATTTTGTTGTACCTACTACATATTATACAGCGTGATGTAGTAATGAATTTGATTTTTTTTTTTAATTCGAAGAAACGATTTTTTGAGACTTTTTACACACAACTATATTTAAGTAAGGAGCTAGGCATATATATATATATATATGTATAGGATACCTATATATGTGATTTCGATGCTCTGATTATACTTTACGATTATCGTACGTATACAATACGTACGGCTGTATGTTATAAATAAGGGCAATTACTGAGGATCGAGAACAGTTTTCGTTGAACGATCGATCAGTAACGCGTTTTTCGTTAGTTAGTTTTTTACTCATTTTTATTTTCTGCCCTCTTTGATGCACCGAGAAAGGAAGATATCGCCCTGCATTCAGTAACGGTTCATGCCACATTCTTTCTTACAACTTGGGCCCACCACCTGACGTGCCGTTAACGAGAAATATTTATTATAAATTTCTCGCTTTGTTATTGCTAGAGTAATCACGGTAATATCACACCCGAGGCGTCTCGTATTTTCTGATAAATTCTATACTATATACTGAATTTGACCTCCCTTTGAAATCTTTCACCGATTATCGTATAATAAACATAACGAATTAAATTTTTTTTTTATGTATAATATCTACATGATGAATCGGTGATTGGCTGAAGTTAATTCACCTGACGATTATAAAATGTAAATCTTGATATTAGAGCGATAAATATAGAACATTTATTTCTTTCGCATAGCAAGTTCGAAGTATGTATACTACCTACATCGATGATCTATACATGTTTTGTCACATAGAATAAAATTCTTTATATATATATATATATATATATAATAACTTCTATGTAACTATGTTTTAGTTTAGTGAAAAACGTATGCTGTGCTTAATATAATGTAACTGGAATTGTAAAAAACCAACAATCACTGTATAATATTGTAAATAGTTAATTACTGGTATAATTGATTGAAATTTCCCAATTCGCTCGTATATAGATATACTATATACATAGACAATATATTTGTATAGGTAAAAAAAAAAAAAAAAAAAATGCGTTTTTTTTTCTCTTTTTTTTTTTTTTTTGTTAGGAGGGAGAAATATAATTGTACAGCGATTCAATCATTGCTTTTTTTTCTAGTAGAGCTGCAGCGTTGTAATATCAAATTTTTGACAATGCTTTGATGATTAGGATATATATATAGTTGGGTCAGTAAATTTACTATTTCAGTAGAATATATATATAAAAAAAAAAAAAAAAAAAAAACTAAAAAACTAAAAAATGTTTAAATATATCGGTATACCGAAAATGCTGTACATATTAATAAAGCCAATGTTAAAACATATGCGTGTTACTTTTATTCAAGTACCTTATAATATAGTACCCATAAGAATGGGTAACCATATAATAAAAATCGAGTGCCGGTATACTCAGTGCTCGATACTCCATTACTCCCCGATCATTCCAAAGTTTTCAACAACTGGGCATATCGATATATTTTTTTCGCATTAGTTTTAATTTCACAGAAAAATCGGTAAGACAAAACAAAACAAAAAAAAAAAAATGATAATTTAATTGAAAGAAAAAAGAAAAACGTTTTTGAAATTACAGATAAATGTTGAAAACACGAATTAGAAAAAAAAAAAAAAAAAAAAAAAAACCGAGGCAAAACGCCCCCTGAAAAGTGCAGGTTCTTCTTAGTAAATGGAGAAAAAAAGCCCGCACAGTATCGATTTGATTAGATTTTTTGTTACGGGGGTTGGCAAAAAACCGAAATTTCTCGTGACACCAAAATCAGAGACCCGCATATGTGCAGAAAAGTGTTCCGGATAAGTGAGAATACCCCGCATACAACGCCGGATTTCAGCTTAGGCCCGCGAGGCCCGGGCCTAGGGGCACCGGTATAAATGGGGCGCCACGCAGTGAAGGAAGTTTTTTTTCAATCGAACTAATTGAGACAAACACGAACAAGAAGTTGAATTTGCAAAGGATGATGATAATTGATAATATAGGAGCACCAGAGTTTTATAGTAAAATCTACAGCAATGAATAGCAAAATTTCGAATAGCCAAAAATTCGCACTCGTAAGATGTACAGCTCAGCTGGTAAGAGCAAACAATTGACGTAGATTTTCTTTGTTGTTGTTCAACAAATCCCTTGAATTTTAGAAAAAACAAACCATGATACATATGAGGCCTTCCACGTCAACTGGGCCACTCTTTCAGTTGGGTTCTCCGAATTTCACGAGAATGTTATAGTATCCTCAGAAGCCTAAGAAACATGTGAGAAACACTTGTAAATGTCAAGAGTCAAAATGTCGCAGAGGTACGCTTTATTTCCGAAATTGATCATTTTTCACAATTTTTCTTTTCGAATAATTATGTCGCAGTGGAACGGTAGGGAACAAATTGGTAGATACCTACCAAGATGTATTCTGAAGGATTTCTTTCGTACTTTCACATAAAAATTACTGTTTCATTCCAAACGGAGCGCAACATCGTGAAATTGCGGTTCTAAATTTCAATCACATTTTTGAAATTTCGGCCAGATTAAAAAATTTTGAAAAATTCCTAAAAATCATCTGATTCCTTCAACTTTGTCCCCCAAAAGAAAATTATGGGCCGACACTGGGTTCTGAGTTGAAATCTCGTTTTTATTTTTCTACCTTATGACAATTTACCAGACCCTTGTTTGATTATCTGGAGATCAGAGGAAATTTTTTTTTTTTTTTTAAATCCCAGTCTCCTTTTCATCCTTGGATCTTCTTCGGAAAAAGATTTTCCAAAGTATCCAAACTAACACGTTTCAATGCAATTTGTACATCGCTTACTGGAACGAATGAATTGAAAAGCAAAATTATGGAAAATGATCAATTCCGGAAATAAAGCGTAGCTCTGCGACATTTTCACTATATTGACATTGACAAGTGCTTCCAACATGTTTCTTGGACCTTCCGAAAATACCATGAAGTTTTCATGAAATCCAAAAGACTAAACTAAAAAAGTGGCCCAGCTGACGCGGAGAGCCCCATATTCAGTGACATTTGAAAGGACTAGCCGGAGAACCATGTTACCTTATGGATAACCTTGCCTTTTAAGCTATTCGATCACGATCCGGGTGATTTCACTACAACTTATGACCATCGAAGTAATTATAGAAATGTGACAAGGGGGCGCCATGAAGTTACGGGCCTAGGAGGGAAAATTGTGTAAATCCGGCGTTGCCCGCATATGAAATTTCCCTCAAATATTCGTTTCTCATTATTGAATAATAATCAATTTAATAAACTATCAACTCAAATTACCATAAGCGTTTGATTAAATTTCTTTATTGCTCCTAGTTAAGATATAAAAAATGATAATTTATTTAATGTCGATGGTTATTTATTATTACTTATATTTATTTATTCATTTATTCATTCATTCATTCATTCATATACTTAATTTCGGCGACGACCTTCGCGGTATGGTTTATTAATACCCAAGAGATATTTAATATCTAGCGGAGATTGGGCAAAAAAAAAATAAAATAAAATAAAATAAAAATAAAAAAACTAATTCTGATTATAGAAAAAGTCAATATAATATATTGTTGCCTGGAAAATGAAACTGGCAAATTACCAACAAATATATATATGTACATACTTTTACCCAACGCCTGCATACTTAAACATACCTATATATACGTGCAAACTCACGATCTCGAGTTAAAGTCAGTGGTAATTGCTGTACTGTACCGACTACGCGAGTAGACATAACCGGATATGATCAGCCGGCCCGTCTGACAAGTATAGTATGTATAGCGCCGTAGTTGAAAGTAGTAACTGACAGACGGTGGTCAGCCAGCGTGAGGTCTCAACTCCTGAAGTAATTATCTTTGTTCTCTATAGACTGCGTACAAGAGAATTTCTTTGGATAGATCTTCGCTAAATGTTTTCGACAAAAAGAGTACCAGTACTACATCCAATATCTCAATAGGTTTCTTTATATACCACTAAATTTTCTCTTCTTGCAATAAAACTTTAAACACAATTTTCAGACAGCTCATGCGGAGCGTGAAATTATTCTACTGAACTGAATTACGTGTTTATACAATTTTTTTTTTTTTTTTTTTCTTTCATGTTTTTCTTACTATAATAGGTACCATAAAACAATAACTGGTCAAAGTAGGTATGGGTTCTGACTTCTGAAATGAAGAATAAAAAGAATTGGTTTTAGTTCAATTATGAACTCCTCATATGATTTTAGGTACTTCGCATATAGTTTTATTGCAGTTTGCAAATTAAGTAAAAAAAAAAAAAACTTTCACATCCAATTTTGTAAAAAATGGATTGTGAGATTTTTTTAGATTTACTATGCACGCAGCGGTGTTTTTAAAAGGCAAAGCGATTCCTATACATATACCTATGTATACATGCACAGGTATATATACGTAAGCAATAAAATAAAGCCAGGGTATTCAGGACCGGATTAAGTAGTCGCGATACCTAAGGCTACTATGCAAAAAAGGCCGGATGTAAAGATTCAATAGATAAAATTTAAAAAGCGGCGACGGAAAAATAAACTAAATTCAGGCAACTCTTTGTAGATTACAATTGAATGTTCACAGTATAATTTAAGAAAAATTACATCCTATTTGGAAAGATTGAATTTTGAGAATTGCCGCAAATTTCGAGGGCCTAAGGCTATAGCCTTATGGTTAATTCGGGCTTGTCTATTACTTCTCAGCTAGAAGTAAGAAGCAATGCTTATGTTACTTCTGAGCCAGAAGCAAAGAATCAAATTTTGCTTCTGTACTTCTGAGCCAGAAGCAAATTTTTCTTCTGTTACTTCTGAGCCAGAATCAAATTTTGCTTCTGTTACTTCTGAGCCAGAAGCAAGGAATCAAATTTTGCTTCTGTTACTTCTAAGCCAGAAGCAAGGAATCAAATTTTGCTTCTGTACTTCTGAGCCGCAAATTTCGAGGGCCTAAGGCCCTTATTAGCCCTATGGTTAATCCGGGCCTGAGAGTATTGTATCGGGCATTGAGAGTACGCGCGTTCCGTTCTCTTCCTGGCGCACAGTACTCTGCATCTTTAATTAGCCATACGATTCTCTCATTGTAAAAAAAAAAGGAGCTACTAAAATAAGTTTGAGAAACTTTTTGCCTAAAAATAATCCTCGTGAATTGAGTCCTAAGAAGCAGCAGAGAATAGCAATGCTGTAAGATGATATATCATCGGAATAGTATTCATACATATACGTTTTATAAAAACACGATCCCCGTGGTTCATTGTACTACTCATGATACACAAACTGCATTCCACTTTTTTGAATCATCATTTTACAATTTTAGCGTATAAAAAAATAATCTTTCAACCAATCCGCGGCAAAATCTTCACAGAATTAAGTAGCTCACGCGCATTATAAAATATACACTTGTGCGTCAATATCACATTCTACATTCAAGCAGATGGATTATTGTAGATAAATATACACATATATATGTATGTATACCATAATTGGTGTGAATGCATATATTGCTATATTAAACTAGACCCGTTTATAGTCGTGAGCCACATAAATATTTCGCAGTATGATATCCCCTCAAAGATATAACATAAATATATATATATATTATGTATATGGCTAAAAGTTATTCTTTACAAGTGCAGATGTAACACAACATTGTCTTGTAGATACACGTATGTCCCTCATACCTGCATATAAAATACACCTTGCTGACACACTTGTTAGCAATAAGCATTCAAGCAATATGACACGCCTCATTACAGGAATACCTATATATACATATGTATATATGCAGTCGCAAATATCTCCTGTTCATCATTACTGTAATAGAAATATATAGAAATATATTGAGGGTCTGACGTTTAAAGCATTATAATTAGAACCGTAATTTACTTGGCTTAATGTTATCTGTCATTTTTTTTTTTTTTTTTTTTTTATTTCTTAACAATTGTCGTATTCATCTTCAACGATATGTATTGCGTTTGTTGTAAACAAAATTTCTATTCATTTTTTGTCACTAATTAAAATTTATTTTTAAACATATTATATTAGTCTTGTTTTCAATAACTCATTTCTTTCCATTAAATGTTCTCTACGATAATTTATCACTGACGTGAGACTTCTCTGCCGCGTATATATATATATATATATACACCTATATACAACGATCAAATAATAATAATCTTAGCAGCATATTTTTTTTCTATTCGAATATCAAGTTTATATATATATAAATATATGTAAAAAAAAAAAAAAAAAAAAAAAAAAAAAAAAAAAAAATACAGGAACAAAATAAAAGGAATAAATAAATATCAACCATGAAAGATTTTAGGAAAATTTCTTTCCGTTAAAATGATGACTAGGAATTTATCGGGGACGGTGATTACCACCATATTGACTATACCTTATAGTCATTCCTATGAGTCGTGTATAGGTAAAATAGATGCCATACTAGGTCAATAGACCGGCTCTCCGTACTAAATCCTAGTCAGGCGTGCGCTACTTTTTAATCCGCAATTTGAATCGGCAATTCTGTCCAAATAAAATATCCATAGGTATATATATAGTATATATATATATATATATATATATATATTTGTATGCGGTAAATCAATATAAATTTAGTTATACCTACATACGAACGTGCAAAACTTGTCTCATTTTAGAAAATATAATCTTTTCCTGAGAAACATTCAGACTTTGGCTAACATATTTCGATCGATGTATATACCTATGTCTAATAAATTAAGTTAAAACGTTATCAATCTAACGAGTTCGATGAACCATTAATTGAAATATTTCTATACGCGATGTCATCTGCGGCAATAAAAATCTGTACAAATTTTCGACTCGTCTATATGTCGGTCGCATATATAACATATATAACATATCACTCTACAGCAATGCTAATATTACGAATTGGACACAGTCTGCAGTGTAAAGGAAAGATCACTGTGCGATTCGCGGCGCAAATTGATATGTATAAGAAAAAAATAAAAAATAAAAATAAAGAAGATAATATGGCAACCTTTCTAACGATATTTTATAGATGCTAAATTCTTTCCCCTCCATTTCTTTCTGCGTCTGTATACGCGTAAACACACATATGCAATATGTATATATCTACACACGTTTTACATAGTGCTAAAATAGTTTTAGCGGTTCGTACTAGAAGAAAAAAAAAAAAAAAAAAAAAGAAAAAAAATTTTAGAATTGGTACACGCGGCGAACCGCTCAAACGAGTTCGAAACACGCGATGATGTATACATATTTTATCGAGAGAATTTATACTGATCCGAATAAAGCTGGTTATGACTTTGAATAATAATTATGAAAGAATAAGAAATAAAAAAATTGATTTTTAAAAATATATTATGCAGAAAATTTATCTTTCGACAAAATAGAGTCCCAAAGATCTGCTAACGTATCTCACACACTATACCCGCGTCGATCTTATCGCTAGACAGACCGACGCGGACTCTGCTTTCTTCGGCAATATTGGCCCGCACAGCATCTTATACAGTCTCGACAAATAAACGCTCATTTGTGATCAGGATGATAAAAATTTCATTTTTCTTGGATTGTCTAGTTTTTATTTTTGTTATCTTTTTGATTTCGAAAATGTATACCTACTGCAATTATTGAATCTGTAGAAAATCTACGATAATATATGAAAGCTATATGGAAAAGTATACGAAAAGGAAAAAGAGAGAAAAAAAAAAAAAAAAATAATTGTTCTTTCCATTTAGATCTTTGGTTTTTGTGTAAAACTATGAAAGATAGGCGTCACCCGGCGTTTCCCTGGCCGTAGGAAACCCCTGGAGGCGTTAGACGGCGTAGAAGAGGAGCAGACACTAGGAGAGACGAGGTATACACGAACGGTACGTAGAAGCGGTGTCTTGGTGAATAAGGAGATATCCGAAGCTCGTACTCGCGGTTGTGCCAGAGGAACCTATATAACTGTACCACCGTGTCTGGGTCAGGAGGCGGATCACGACGTTGTAGTAGATATAGTCTGTATATCGGACAGGTGTATCCCATTCTTCGTTCGCGCGCCCTCGCGTCTTCGCGTCTTCGCGTCTTCGCGCCGTAACGTAACACCTGTTCGCCCTCATCCCCAAGTTAGTTTTATACTCGATTATAATACCGAAGCTGGAATATCTCGCCGGTAAAATTTCATCAAATATAGAATACAATATAGAATACAATAAAGTACACGTATATATAATAATAAACTTATAGTGAATGTGTTCCTGTGTTCATTTCAAGAACCGTGATCACTGTGATTAAGTGCATCTTTACTGTGTGACAATCCTGCTCACACGTGTCCAGGCCAAACCGCTGCTACTACTCTTATTCAACTTTTTATTTCACCAAGTACGTTAAAAGGTATTTTTTTAAATGTTATAGGAACATCGAGCTTAAAATTAAGATCTTTTCAATGATAGTGTATACAGAAATGATTAGAACAATAAGTGAAAAAAATAGGAAGAAAAATAGAATAAAAGATGCGAATGAGATAAAGTTGGAGAAATGAAGAAATAATCTGTATTATTAAATGCTGTGATTGAATCTTGGACATCTTATAGTAATCTTCGAGCACGTGGCGCGTTTTGTCGAGTTAGCTGGACCAGGATGCGGTCAATTTGTCTCGTCTCGTTAGTCTCTTTGATATTTATCTTTCCCTTTTTGTTGACTATTTTTAACTTGTTTATAGTCGCAGCCGGTTTGTTCTTGTAAAAATTGTTGATAGATGGTTTGGCTTGAATCTTGCGAAGCATGCTAAATCAAACAAACGTGGTTTGAGTTAATGAGTTACTCGTGAGTAATCTTGTGTGACGAATTAATCAAGGTTTTTAGTCCAAAGACGCGTTAGATATATAAAATAATTAATATTATACATTATACACGTTTCATATAGAAACGCGTGACCGTAGAATATGCAATTTCTTTCTTCTTCTTCTTCTTCTTCTTCTTCTTCTTCTTCTTCTTCTTCTTCTTCTTCTTCTTCAAGAAGTCGACGTATGAATAAAAAAAAAAGAGTAAAAACTAAAACTATAATAAGCTATCGAAATATTGTAGTCAGACGTGGAATAGGTATATATAACATAGTATAACGTATGTAACATATAAAGTCGAATTATTGGAGCGCAACGTGATGCTTACTTAACAAGTTGTAGAAAATCGTAAGGTATGATTATCCGGTTACCTGGTAGACGCCGCTAGATTATAGGATAGGCGTGTCTGTACTGGGTAATCTCGTCGAGGCACTTTCATTTTAGCAAAATAAAACAGATTACCTCTTATTTTTTTGTCACAAACAATCCTGTTCAATTTGCTCCCCAGAATTGTAAGATTCACATTTTCTCACCGGTATACGCTGCTATATAGTTATAATAATGCTATAATAATATGTGTTCATTATTTTTAAATAAAATCAAAACGAACGTATAGGCATAATAAATTTTTGACTATAGTAAGTAAACGAGCGAAATGAAAATTTTCCAGATGTTTTTAGAATGTCTCGTATTATCTTAAATACAGCATAAATACAGCTTGACAAATTAATATTAGGACGGAGATAGTTTTGATAGATTAATCGATGACACTATAGAGATTATGAAAATTAGTTACCTTTGCATAGATTTAAACGTGAGATGAAATGGAAATTAGGAAAGATCTTGACGGTGTCTATTGAGTTTGTCTTTGAATTATAGAACCTGGTCACGATCGTAAAAAGAAAAGTATCCGACCCTTTTACAAACGTGGTGCAGCGTAAAGCTAAAGGTTAGAGCTTTTTGGTGTCACTGTTTACTGTGACACATATATATATATATTCCCGTTCGATCTGTACGACGGAATTGTGTAAATGCCCAACCCGTTATGTTTTACCGTCTTTAGTTGGCCAAAATATCTTAAAGGTGATAAATAATCAGTAGCTCCCGCTTCTTCTAGCATTGGAAGATCTGTTCAAAGAAACATATCACGATTCGTTTAACCGATCGATCAGGATACTTGCGTTTCAAATTTACTACAATTGCATACGAATTTTAATTGTCCTACTGGGGCTAGTATTTCTGTTTTTTTGTTTTTGTTTGTTACACATATAAAATACCTAGAATTTTGGTTTCTATTTCGTTCAGTTTGAACAGAGAAATAAAAGACTTCGTTTTTACTTAGATAATTAGATTATAGATTGAAAGAGAGATAATAAATTTGAGGTAATATGAAATTGATGAGAAGTTGAGTTGAGTTGAGTTGAGTTATAGTCATCGAGGCCCTCCAAGATAAGTCGTCCAATTTTTGTCGTGTCTTATAAGAAAGTGGGACACGGTCGATCGGCATACCTTCGCGAAGCGAATAAATCGCGAATAATATTTGGTTATTATCAAACGAGAGAGAGAGAAAGAGAAAGAGAAAGAGAAAGAGAAAGAGGGAGAGGGAGAGGGAGAGGAAGAGAAAGAAAGGAATAAATAAAGAAATAAAGAAATAAAGAAAGATAAAAAGGAAGTGCCTACAGCAGAGGAGATATTTTGCCCGTGGCATGACAGTTACGTATATCAAGAGCACTGTGTGCTGATATGGTAGCACTGGTATATACAAGTACATCGAGATAGAAAAAACATCGCATTTCCACGAGCATCAATGCTAACTAAGGCTGCAGAAGAGACATTCATTGAGTCAAAGACTGCAGCAGTACAGCCTCGCACGGTTGTTACTTCATCAATGAAACCGTTATATGTATTTGACATTGGGCTCTCGGTCACACATCTTATGGTCCTACTTTTTCCAAAACCGGCATCGTGCATGATGTTTAAACCATTCTCATCATATCGTATGTATATAGTATACTACCTGCGTACCGCCTCCGTTTCGAATAACTGAATCCAACCGTTAAGAATATCAGATTCAAATCGTATAAATATTAGTCATATATTATCCCAATCGGAATCGCGGACTGATAAAATCATCCGATTAGTTAGATCTCATAGTTGAAAATGATTGAAAAATTATAAATTTACAAAGACTGTTCTTCTTTGTCTTCCTCTTCATACTTATCGAAAAATAAAATGATAATCTAGGGCTGAAGTTCTATTTGACATTATATATACCTATGATTGTGTTGTGTCTTGGTTTCCTCCGGGGGGAACCGCGATAGCCCGGGGGTTCGTTCGAGTTTATATTCTCTTTCTCCACGATGGAATCCTGCCAAGTTGGTTGAGGATAACGCAGTGGTTGTAACGCCGGAGGATATTTAGCGTCTTTGTATGTATTACCATTTACCATATAGCGATTCGAATTTTGTACATTTAGTCGCCGAGAAGAAGAAGAAGAAGAAGAAGAAGAAGAAGAAGAAGTAGTATAGGCGAGGAATTGGAAGGTAGCCGAATTGCCAATTTGGCCGAAGGTATGCCCGTCGTATAAAGCGGATCCGCGAATGCTAACCGCTCAGCTAACTTTGCCTACTTTCCTACTTATACATTTCCTCTATCTTATGTATAATCATTTTTACTACCAAGCAGCAGCAGCAGCAGCAGCAGCAATAGCACGTGTTCGAAGATTAATTTAAATTTGATTTTTATCGATCAGGAATAATCTGCGCGAATTTGTTTGAGCAAAGAGGTATTATATCCTTCTATAAGAAACTATATTTGCATAAGTTTATTCACACAATCAACACCTGCACATAAATTTTTTTGTTTTTGGGTCATGGAATGACGAATGAGTCTAAATATGAGTTCGTCTGTATAATTGATGAACCGCGGCGAAGGGCCTCTTTTCGACAATGTTTAAACTCGCGATTTTCGTGTAAGGTACTTGCGAATCACGATTAACCGCGCATCTTTTACTGACCTTAATTAGCTTTCAGCTAATTATCGCAATTACCACGTTTAATACGGATGAGTGATTTAAAGAATATACTTTGCTCGTCTTGTACCATTCAGATTTCGATTTTCAATGCACAACATCAATATTATCGATAAAAATAAAGACAATCATTTATAAAAAGAGAATACGCTTATATATCCGCAAATAACTTTCAACTTTATCGAATATCCGCGTGATTTAGATAGTCTAGTTTTTTTTTTTTTTTTTTTTTTTTTTTTATCCAACGCCTTCCGCGCATGAGATAAAATCTCGGATCTTAAATCTTGAATCTTAAATCTCTTTCTAAACTCATAGCAAACTGGCTACTCACGTCTCGTGACGGAGGAGACCGGCCAGTGGACCAGTGGGTCACCAGAGTCATATCGAGTGCTAGCGTTCCTCGTGTTTAGAAGGCATTGTAAATACAGAGTGGGGTTACCGGTTGGCCTTTGAGCCACGTGAATGCCCCAAGCGTGGAAGAGGTCATTGAACATCTCACCATATTCCGAATATACTTATATATACTTGGATAAACTGTAATAAATACGATAAAAAGATTGAATCAAGAATTTCAACTTTCAAAATTGAGATCGCTATTAGAGTTATGATTTATTTATAAAATAGATATATAAGTATACCGAGAGTAATTTCAAGCAATTCAAATACGTGTACCCCCCATGTATAGGTAATGCGCAATGCCACTATAAATTCCTTTATTTTTCTCCTATTTTTTTTTTTTTTTTTTTTTTTTTTTTGCTATTTCTTCTCCAAGTCAATCGGAGCCATGATTTTAATATTAATAATAATCGGAGCTGCCTAATCTTGTAACGGCACTTCTCATCTCCGATTGATAATAAGGAGAAGATAAAAGGTGGGACGCGACGCCGAACCGGCTAAGAGTTGTTCTCGACGCCCATGTAGATGGGCGAGTAAGTAACTCAAGCAAATACATACGTCGAGTTGTTGACGTAACGAGGTGTGTGGATAGGTATATTTATGGGGCAAATGCTTGCATATTCAGGGAACACTGTACTGTACTGCTTTTTTTTTTTTTTTTTTTTTTCTCTTTCCTTTTTTTTTCATTTATTATTCGAACGTTCCCATATGCAAATTACAGCTGCCTCTCCGTTCCTGAATATCAATGAAATAGTTACACTTGTTATTTAAAACTTAAAGAATTCACTTAACGACCGACTACGGTTTGGAATGCCGAAATCATTTCATTCAATGTTCGAGATTTGAACCAGTTTTCCGTTGTTTTTTTTCTTCCTTGTTTTGTATCACAGTTTTATCTACATTCCACATAAAATTGAGTTCATAAAACTCAATTTCATGTATATTTATAAAAAAAATTCATTAAATAATATTTCAATGATGCGTCGAGGAGCTGTGACGATTCTTTATTGAGACCCAGTTGAGAAGGAATGTGATGTCGAATTCGAAGGAGTGGCCGGATATAGTTTGAAATTTGTGCACAGAACGCGGACCGCCGCGGTGATGATTGGTTAAGTCGTTAACCCAAATTCACAAATCAACTTGAAAATAATTATATTTCCGAAACGACAAGTGAGAGCTAACGGTGCGTTCTAGTCGCCTAACGATCATGAATAAACTTGAGATTTATATTCCATCGAGGAAACGAGCACGTGAAAGAAGACGAAGAAGAAAAAGAAAGAAAGAAAGAAAGAAAAAAAAAAAAAAAAAAAAGAAACAAGTGTGAGAAACCATCTCTCCTGTAGCACTGCCTCAATATCTTTCGTAGATCATCAAACCTTTCATATAGAAGATTAATAGAACAGGTGTTACTTTAAACCGTAAAAACTGTATACTGTCTTCTAATGTGCGATTGCGAAATGTCTTTTAATAACTCTTATAATAATTATAGTCAGCGATCCTTTAGTTAATAAAATCGTCGAAGAGTCAGTACACTTTTAATTGTTAGTCATACTTTATAATTTTTTTATAACTGCAGAGCCGAAACGACCGCGACGTCGGCGAGTTCTAATGATCATTTCATTTAAACTGACGTACGGTAAATAGCTAATTAAAAGCCAATTTGAATATTATAATCAAATTTGCATTACTCTTCAAGGTCCAACTGCGGATGTTGTCCCATAATTGAAATACTATCTCATAAAAGGCTCAAAGTCGATGTAACGAGTTTTTTTTTTTTTTTTTTTTTTTTTTTCAAATACCATCTTCTATATATAAATCACAAAAAATTAGGATCAGTTTATGAATGTAGGTGAAATACTCTGAGGAATTACGTTTTCAATTATAGCAAAGTGGTTTGTCGGCTTATACTAATAATTATAAGACTTTGTAAACTTACGAGATTTATGTTACAGGATCTTTACTAGAGCTACTATTTGGCCAAAATCTTCACACCATGCGGTTACACATACACCTGGTTCTAGCCTGTCTTCTCTTTAAAGGGGTGAGTATTTTGACCGTTTATATTTTATTTCAACACCGAATACCTGCGGTCTTGGAAATAGTGAAGAAAGTTTCATTCACCCCGAGGGATTCTTTATAGAGTTTTGAATAACACGCAGATTTCGCACGGAGTTGAAAATAAAGTCAGCATCAATCGTTCTGCAAATTCTTTCATGTACCATTGCATTAGCTTAAAAAATTGTGCGAACCTAATCTTTCGTGATAAAATATCACACAATTAGATCAACGTTTGTGTCCATGGGTGCATAATAGTAGATACATAGTTCGGAATGCAGACTGTCGGACATTAGCAGTCTAGATTTGTTGGGCGTTCAGAAACCTGACTGCGGTTTTATTCCGCCGTTGGTTCGTAGAAATGGCTACTTACTTAGAGAAGCTTGAATCCAATTGAAGGTAACCGATCACTAACTGTCGTCTGTGGCACAGCCCCAGGACGTGACATTGTGGTATGTGCTGTTAGGTGCAACTTAGATCCAGTTTGATGCATTCGAGACGTACTGGCAAGTTCTCGAATCGTTTTAGTTTTATAGAGCATGCGGTCAAAGGCCATTCGGTCCACCGCCCAACCTAATCATAAAATTGATGTCAATTCAAGAAAATGTAAAGTTATCATTTGACTAAAAAACCGCGTAGGTAGAAACATCCATTCTCAATCTGTCGATAGAAGACAGGAAGTGACGTAGACAGATCCTGAGCAAAAGGGGCCTACTTTTGTTATTCTTGAGTAATTTTCTATAAGGCGTTCAACACAGCTGTATAGTCATTAATCATTGTAACTCGTACGATAAAGGTTTCTAAGACAGACGATTTCTCTGGGCGATAAATTTCATTTCAAATCAACGTTTACGAGTTTCTATAAAACAAAGTTTGGAACAGAATACACACTAATATCATAATAAATTCTCAATCACCCTGCAGTAGTATATATATATATATATATAGTTGTAGTAAACAACGTAGACACGTCAGACGTTCGGAATAGACTGCTCTCTGTACAGTACTTACCTTTCCCACTGACACTATCAATTGCTGTAGGTGTAAAGCTGTTTTCCATTCACCATTATCGTTTCTCTCTTAATCGTAACGTCGTACTCAGAGTTCCTCCTCAATGGAAGTTACACAAACTTGTTATACACTCGTGCGTATAGTATGTTACAATCCTATACATATATATATATATATATACAGTATATATGACTATATTTGTATATCAGCTCTTACCTCAAGTCCAACACTCGGCAGTTGAGATATTATCATGCCCTTTATAGTGTTACATCCCCGAGTATTACATTTCATAGTATATCTGCATATACAATCGATTTAACATGACACAACAATAAAAACATGTTTCAATAACAATTTACAGTATAATTACACACTCGCATCTCCGTGCATCTGAACGATGACTTCAGTAGTGAAATAATAATGCATCGATCATGGTATGAACAGCTGAACACTAGTGCAGACTTTTGCGTATCTTAAAGCTTGAAGAAAGTAACAACGGGATGGCAGATTGACTGACCATTGATTAAATTTTTTTATTTATTTATTTTTTTTTGTTGCCCTTGATTGCTAATCTATATTAATCTCCATCCTGTACCGCAGTGTACCTATAACAGTCTCGATAATAGATGTGAGTATCATAACTGCAACCTTTGGACGAAAGGAAATAAATTTTTTTTTGAAATGGTACAAAGGGCCGAGGATTACGCGGGGCGAGATTTATAACAAGTTCATGTAACCCAGATATCGTGTTATATACTTATATCCAAGAGGCTATATAGTATTGCCGTTATTCAGTTGTCTGACCCAGTGCTAAGGGCTACGGGTTTCCTCCTTGGAGTCAGGCCATGCCGGTTGGTCGGATGGTCGGTACCTCCTTATTCAACCTTGTCTGCTCGCGGGCTGGTGCAGGAAGAAAGAAGACCACTGTGTGTGGGCATCGTGCTTCACCTTCACGTTTGTTATTAAATTAGAGCCGGTTTTGGGTGAGCGGTTTTACACGGTGCAGGACTTTGCTATAGGAGTAACAGCGGGTCCTTTGATTCTGATCGTGTGCTCGTTCCTGGGCCTTAAGTATAAATCGCACGATCTTTAATTGGGTTAGAGGAACGACTCGAGCTCGAAGAGATGGAACGAGACGGAGTGAGCGATGCTGGCCGATTGACCTGTGCCTCAAAGTCGTTGTGGCGATGATGGTGGTGGTCGTTCGTTCGTTCATTCGTTCATTCGGTCGGTCGGTCCGTTATGCCTGAGGGTCATGTGTGACGTGTCAGCGATGCTCCTGTTTTGTACCTATCCCTACTCCGGCTCACCCTCGATCTCAAGAATTCCCTCCGCACTATAGTGTCCCCCATTACCATTAGCACCGCGGGCATTAACTTCTTTATACAAACCTCATTTCTCGATCTTTGAATCACCCTGTACAGTTAATCAGGAAAATAACTCCTCCAGATTAGTTGAAGCTAATGAGGGTCTTCAGTTTTCTCATTATTATTCATTTATTATCTTTCAGTTGGCCGGCTCCGAGGACGTAGAAGTGATACAAGCGATCCCAGGAGAAGACAATCGGAATGATAAATCGGCTATGGATCGTCAAGACACAGAGATCAGCAACTCCGACCAGCTGGCTCTCGAAACAGCCGCTGAAAATAGCGCCGGAGGGAATCATTACAACCCCGGACCACTACGGAGTCATCCGGGTCGCGGTGGACTTGGCTTACCCAATTCCCGGCCTCATCATAACGTAGCTTATCATGGTCCTCCGCCTCCGTTACCGTCAAAGGGACAGCCCGAGGCACAAGACAAAATTTACTCTCCCGCAGCCGGTCCAGGCGGAGATTCATGGCCAGTCGCTACTCCAGACATGCCAAAGATCATATCGTTGGATGTAAAGTGCGAAAAGAGTCTAATGAAGGTCTATCTCGGCTTCGATCAACCCTTCTATGGGATAGTGTTCAGCAAGGGTCATTACAGCAATGTAAACTGCGTCCACTTGCCCGCAGGTCTAGGAAGGACATCCGCAAACTTTGACATAAGTATTCACGCCTGTGGAACGGCAGGAAATACGGAAAACGGATTGTACGGTTACGGCGCGGAGTCTGGGTCAGGAACTTACTTCGAGAACATAATAGTTGTTCAGTACGATCCCCAAGTTCAAGAGGTCTGGGATCAGGCGAGAAAACTGAGATGCACTTGGCACGATCAGTACGAAAAATCCGTAACATTTAGACCCTTTCCAGTCGACATGTTGGACGTTGTGCGGACCGATTTTGCTGGTGATAATGTCGGCTGTTGGATGCAAATACAAGTGGGAAAGGGTCCTTGGGCTTCCGAAGTTTCGGGGCTGGTGAAAATCGGACAAACCATGACTATGGTTTTGGCGATTAAAGATGATGATTCAAAGTTCGATATGTTGGTACGCAACTGCATGGCACACGACGGAAAGAGAGCGCCGATTCAACTCGTCGATCAGAAGGGATGCATAACGAGACCAAAACTTATGTCGCGGTTCACGAAGATCAAGAACTTTGGTGCCAGTGCCTCGGTGCTTTCTTACGCCCACTTCCAAGCCTTCAAGTTCCCGGATTCCATGGAAGTACACTTCCAATGCACTATTCAAATTTGTAGATATCAATGCCCGGACCAATGTTCCGAGTCAAATTTGCTCGACTCGCAATCAGGCTATCTGGAAAACCATCAAGTCATTCATCCTGATTCTGGGTACGGTCCGCCGCCCTTACACCCGCTTCCTTTGGAGGCATATCTCCAAGCTACAGCTGGACGACCGAGAGATGAGCGTAGGAGAAGGTCTAGGGAGGTTGCAGTGAACCCTGAGAAAGAGGTCGGCGTCAACAGGATCATCCGCGTTGTTTCTACCGGAGATTTAACATTCGCCATCGACGAATCCAGCAACGATTCTGTCGTTGGACCCACCATGATTTTTCCGGCCAAAGATCACGCTGCTAATTCGAGTCTGATATGCATGACAACGCCTGGCTTTGCAATCACGCTTATTGTCCTGCTCGCTATTTTGCTCATTTCTTTTGTACTCACTGCGTACGTCTGTCTCCGTTTAAGACCATTCGGTAAGCCGAACAAAGACATCGCTGGACCATATAGCAGTACTAATACTGTGCCAAAAAAATCATCAAAAACATGCTGCTTTTCTTAGACCTGTATTTCTCTTCATTTCTTTGGTTTCACCTGGCGTCTGGTCTCCCTCGTAGATTTTATAATTAAATAATTATCACAACTAAACGGTTTTATATCTCTCAACACTTAATTACCATGATGAAATTTGGAGATTATTGGAATTCATGATTTAGACAAGATAAACTTTTTTTTTTTTTTTTTTATACTTTGGTGCGAAATTAAGGCTGCAGATTCGTCGCTTGATGATTTTTTTTTTTTTTTTTTCTTAATTATTTTCTCAGCTAGTGCGACCACCGTTTTGTTATAGTTATATTATATTTTATTAAATTAATATATTTATCTCGACGAGTTACATCAAATTCAATTTTTAATTTTGTCTATTTATATTTTTGGCGATGCATTATACAAAAAAAAAAAAAACAATTTCAATGTAGAGTAAATAACTCAATATGCTATAACGAAGCGTAATTCGTTGTACTTTAATTTCAAAGGTAAAGAGAAACGAAAGTCTATTGATGCTGTTGCAGTTTATTGCAACTATACTATAGCTTTTTAGCTCAAATATCATCTCGTCGTCTGGGTTGTTGGACTATGATGTTTAGTCATTACGTTTAATATTTATTAAATTATTTATTTATTTATGTAAGTTAAATATAGGATATGTGACCGGGTAAATGGTTAGGCTAACGTTATATATCGTTGGGAGGTTCTGTTGCATACGGTTCCACATATTCACGATGCAAAATTTGATAATATCGTTCTGGAAGGCGAAAAAACTATAAGCTAAAAAAAAAAAAAAAAAAAAATCAATAGAAATGAAATAAAATCACCAGCGCAAAAGTGAAACGAAATAAAAAAATTTCTAATCATTCACTGCAACAAAAAAAAAAAAAAAAAAAAAAAAAAAATCAAATATATAATATATTTATAATATTATACCAATATATGATATGAATTCCCAAGCAACGTAATTTCTTTTACTGCGTCGTGTTTAACTTTGAATGCTATAGAACCTCAACGAAAAGTTGTGCTCCAACAAAGTACGCTTAGTATCTTACATTAAGTTATTTAATTTATATTAGTATTTATTTATTTAAGTATCATAAATCTTTCCATCATTTTTGAATTTATTTATTATATTATTATTATTATTTTTTTTTTTTTCTTTTCTTTTCGTTAATAATAATAATATTGTCCGATATTGAGTATAAAATCGCCTTCAGTCTCCGCGATGCCACTGTACTTTATATTTGCAATTTGAAATTAATCAAACAAGAATTACGTATCATTTTTTTTTTTTTTTTGAAATTTTTTTACCAAATTAATTACAATTTTTTGTACTTTAATTTTTATTTATTTTTTTTTTATCATTATTATGTATACGATTATACGTACGCGGCTAAGAGAAAAAAGAAAAGATCATTATTTTACCACAGTGTGTTCTGCTAACGTTTGCTAGATAGAACTATATATAATATCATTATAAAAATAGTTGTGTAGTTTGTTGAAACAACTTATAGTGTTGAAAATAACAATGAATAAAATAAATATATATATTAGCTAATATTATAAAGCTGAAAAATTTTCTCCCGATTTAATGAATTTATCAATATTAATAATATAATAGAGTAAAAATAATATTAATAATATTAATAATATTATTAATAAAATAAATAATAATACCGAACAAAAATACCTGTATACAACTGGCAATGAAATATTTAATATAAAAATATATACAAAAAATGTATATTTTTCATGTATGTCATAGCATATTTAATGACAGACAATATTATTACCTGTGCTCGTTGTAATATTATAATATCGATAGTATAAGCAATGATTTTATTTTATTTATTGTACGTCATATTCATCCTTCCCGAAAAAAACGAGAAGTGGGATTAGTTCTGTGGGAATTTGGATTTATGACAAATTCATTATTTGAAAATAAATATATGAATAAATTTGAAAAAAAAAATAAATAAATAAAAAAAATAACAAAAAAATTGGCCATTATAGTATGCGAGGGATTGATAATTTTCTCACGATAAACTGGAGAATATAATAAATATAATGAAATACAATAAAGAATTGAATATAATATATATAGTTCGTACGTTGTTGTTGTTAATTTTTTTTTTTTTTTATAATATATTTTATGCATATATATATATATATATATATATATATACCTATAATATAGATATATATAAATATATTAAATATATATACGAATTTATGAATAGGCTTTTACATACACATATTTATTATGTATAAATTTATATACTGTACATGAAATTTTTTTTTTTTTTTTTTTTTCCTTTTTTTCGTACAATTATATATTCCATCGGTTAAAATGAAACACGACATTTTATGTCACCTTTCAGGCTTTAATATTTATAGACAATTAAGGAGTTAGAACCAATCGTACAATTCACATGCCAAAACCATTCAATATAACAATTTATTGTACGATTAGAATATCTATACTGGAATAGGGCGTTGTATTCTGAATTTTATATAATCTCACTTACGAATTGTAATCGTATTCAAGGGATTAGGATTCAAGGAAAAATAGAAAAAAAAAAAAAGGAAAAACAAACCCTGACCTCGCCCTGTTCCGCATTTTAGTGTCTATAATATTTGGAAGTATCATAGATATATTTTACACCTTAGCGTGATTATTTTTTTTTTTTTTTTTTTTTTTTTAAATTTATTTTATTTTATTTTTACCTTTTCCCTTTTTGTTTTAGGGATAGTAAATAGCATTTCATAATAAACTCTGAGAGAAAACAAGATGATGAGTAGAAAACGAGTAAAAAAAAAAAATATACCATGGAATTGTTATAAAAATTTATCACAATATTTATACAGTGACCTATAATGAGTGTTTAATGGCAGATAATAAAATGATTTTTCTTTATTATTTTTTTTTTTTTATACAATTTAATACGAACTAGTAAAAGTTCATTTATTTTTGTTTTCATACAAAATTTCATTGAATAAATGTACTTCTGATGTATAATTATTTGGATATAATAACTATTAAATTGTTTAGGGGAAAAAATGTGAAACAATAATGCATTTGTTGTGAATATTTAAATATTTATAAACTGCAAAAAAAAAAAAAAAAAAAAAAGAAAAAAATAAACTCTGTACTAATAAAAGCATATATGAATGAAATTGTATGTAGTATTTATAATTTAAATTATCTATCAGAGATATTCTATAGATCTATAGATTATAAATGTCACCTGACACAATCACTGCCTAATACTTTGTCTTGTATGTGTATTTTTTTTTTTTTTTTTCTTTTTTTTTTTCTTCCATTGAATATTTGAAACTTATTTAAGCCTAGCTATAAATGAAATTCAAGAATAATATTTTAAGTAATACACATTGAAAAGAAAAAAAAAAAAAAAAAAAGAAAAGAATTTCGTATCGCCGGTAAATAATAATTATACTATTTGAAACGCAGCATCTCATTACGTGTTTTAAAATATTTTTATAAATCTAGTTTTTTAATTCTCAAAATATATAGTAGGCCCTTGAAGACATTGTTAGTAACTTTATTGGACAATGATAATAATAATAACAATGATCATAATTTGTCTTCTTAATTTTTAATTTCAATTTTTTAATTTTTTTTTTTTATTTTAAGTTTACTTTAGTTTTTTTTTTTTTTTTCTTTTCACTCAAAAATAATGCAACGATGTATAAAAAAAGAAAACAAAAAAGGAATGAAAAAAAAAAAAGAAGTATAATAGGTTCACTTATGTAGCGAACAATCATCCTAAGATTTTATTGGCACTTGTCCCTTAAATTTTCTGTAATTCGATTCTGTTTTTCAGAATTTGAAAAAACCCTGATAAATATTTTTTTACCTAGCAAGATCCGCACGCCTTATCAATATATTATATATATATATATATATATATATATATATATATATATATATATATATATATATATATATATATATATATATAATTTATACATATATAATATATATATAATATAGTATATAGTATATATATATGGAAACATTTTGCATCCAATAATATATATATATATATATATTCACTATCATTAATTAAACAGCTTATCAAAATTCCTCGATCGGATTTACCAACGAGCGAGGACGTACAAGCAGAAATATATAATACACACGGCTTTTCACACAAAATTAATAATCAACTTTTTATTCTTATTCTTATTATTCTTATTATTATTCTCCTAATTTTCATTCTCCTTTTTCCAAATGTGAGCAATCGAATGTTACAACGGACTCTAAACACTTTATTTATTTTTTCTTCATATTTTCAATAATGTACGCGTTATAATAGCAAAGAATAAATAAATCATTTCAATCAGATGTAGAATTTACACCGTACATACAATGTTTAGTCCGGCGATAGTATCTTATTCACTCTTCAATAACTCGATTATATTAATAAATGATTTTAGAAATGCTTATCAATCAATGTCTGGTTTGATTCTGCGCAAGTGTTGAGTTTAAACTAATAAGTGAATATGTATTCCTTAAAGTGTTGCTTTTATCTTTTATCAATTTTATTTTCACTATTAAGTATGTACTTCTTTGAAGTTTTCAAACTTTTGTATTTATATATATAATTATTATTATTTTCTTTCTTCTATGACATTATATTATATTAATAAATATTCTGTGTGTATAATAATTATGTACTTATCATTTGATTATTACAAATAACAGTTTTATAAATATGACCTGAAATTTAATAACATTAAATTATACACATATTATGTATTGTAATTTTAATATCGGTTATTAAGTATAGCCAGCACTTTTAACACGTTATCGTATTCATTTTAAAAATGATCAAATAAAAAAACCTGTCGTTATTTTGCTATTAAGAAAACAAATACTACATATTATAATATAATGTTAATGAATTGCATTCAATGTACATACAGAAATATTCATTCAATAATTGAATTTATTTAAACAAGATTCAGGCTTATTAATAAATTCAAGTTTGATTTAATATCTCCGTTGCTATTGATAATATAGTATGTATAAATTCCATTATATTATTTATGCAACTTTTATTCATTTCAGTTATATGCATAAAAACTTTTATCTATAATAATAAATAATATACTCATTGATCTCCCTTATCCCATATTCATACGCTGCAATTAGTCTGATACAATTTTATGTCTCAGAATATAGAAGATAGATAACTCAATATATGAGTATTTCATCATTGACATTGGTATCATAGTTTGATAAAACATCCACAGTTCCAACACGTAGATATAAATGGCGTTCAACATGTTCTGGTAGTAATTTATGTACGCCCAAAGGCATGTACAAGGTATTAAGCACAACTATAAACATATTTTCATAATTTCCCTTAACATTGAGCCTCGTCTTCCTTGATATGGATCTTATCTGTATTCTCACAGAAACTATGCCCTTGAGGATACCGCGATATCATTGGGCAAGACTTTTCCTCTATAATAAAGTTCATTTTTGTTGCAATTGGCACCAGCTCTTTCTCCATAACAAAACTAGTTTTTGTTGCTATCGGAACAGGCTTTTTCTCCGTAACGTTATCGAATTTTGTTGCAATTATGGGGACAGGCTTTTCTTCCGCAACAGAATCAAATTTTGTTGCGATGGGGGCAGGTTTTTCCTCCGTAACATAATCGAATTTTGTTGCGACGAGGACAGGTTTTTCCTCCGTAACATTATTGAATTTAGTTGCGATGAGAACAGGTTTCTCTTCTATAACATCGTCGAATTTAGTTGCGATGGTTACAGGCTTCTCCTCCGTAGGTAGGATACAAGTGGTTTTTGTAACAACGGAGCAAGGTGTTTCCTCTTCGACAACACGGGTATTTCCTGTTGTGATAGGGCAAGGTTCTTCTATCACAGGCAGCCTTTTTTCTCGTTCAAAACTCGAACCGTTGTGAAAAAACGTGCTGCGTAGAGTGGCAACGTTTACTCTCTCTCGTTGATGTTCTTCTGTTGTACCATCGGCGTTAGAATCATTGTTGCCGGATCTACAGGAGCAGAGTAGTTAGTTGAGTAAACGACAAGAACTTTTCTAGTAGTCTACAAACTGTGGAGAAAAATTACAAGATTCAATTATGATTCAATTTCATCGATAAAATTTACCAACTGGAGGAAAAGAAATGAATAAAAAAAAAGTACCAAAATGGTACATCGAGCTCAAAATTCATGAAACACTGGCATTTTCATTCGTCGAAAACAATTCTGCGGACTTTCGAAAAGTCCAGGAACCAAGGTTGTTACCTTGGAATAGAAGTTTTAGAAGCTATTTCGATTTCCTGTTCGTGATCTCTGTTTCGTTTACGTCTACCAGGTCCTCGATTAGCTGTGTTACAGCCACTGCTAGGACCCGCTTCTTGATCAGCTTCAATAAAGCTGACATGATCATCGAAACGAACACGTTCCGAGCCGCCGTCTTCACCACAGGTAGTCCAGCTGCTAGAATCACTAGGTTGACGATCAAGGATGGGCCTGCGTCGAGCGCGTTTAGCTAAACCTGAAGCCAGTTCCTCCAATGAACTTAGAGAAGCAGCTTGTCCGGCTGAATCTATGTGTCCATCTGTTGTGGCTCCGGCTTCGGGCTCACCTTCCGTGCTGCGTGTTCCATTAGTCGCAACAGTGTCGACCTAAATGTAATAAAACCATAAGAAAATGAGGCCACTTCTTTGTGCCGAATATTTTTCAACAGACCAAAGGTCTTAACGAAAATTTACACACCTTAAAATTCAGTACTGAACCAGCTAGTGCTCTGGTTGAAGCTGCTCCGTCGTCCGGTGCAATGGAAGCGTTTACAGATTTTTCTGATAGACTGGTAGCCGCAGATGCTGTTTCGCTACTGAGGCTGAATCTTTGAGTTGATGCTACATCGGCCTGAACTTCAAGCCTGTAAATTAAGAAATGATATCAAATGAATAGAAAAAGTAAAATTGATGAAAATTGTATAAACTTCAATTATTTTAGAAATTTATCTCCTTTCTTCATACTTTTGGGTAAACAATTTTCTGTTTTTCAATAACTATTGATGATAAATATTGTTTTCAATTAGATAAATAGCTTCAATAAAATCATTTCAAATCAATCAGTTTTTATACCTTTGCCCTCCTGGCAAGAGAGTTGATGCTATACTAGCGGCAAGACTGGCACCAGCTGATACTATGTAGTTGTATGTTGCGACTTCTTGATCATTTAATTGGCTACCGCTCCCCAGAGACAAAGATGCTTCTCCTATAGAAGGATTAGCACCTCTGTGACTTGCTGCATCGATCGATGAAGCGTCTAGATTAAATGCATAGATTATTAATTTTTGAATAGTGAGTGTGATAATGATGAATTATTCAAACTGTAAAATTGAATACTCTTTGATTTGACAATCAATTATCCAAAGTCTTACACACCTCCGGTATTTTTGTTCCCAAATGCTCCCATCAGCTCGTTTTCATCGTCAAAATCAAAACGGACACCTGCACCATTGGTTGAAACACCGCAACCACCGCTTCGACATAGAGATACGGGGACAACTCCATAGACGTAAAATAGAAGGATAGGAACTCCGATACCGACTGCTAATCCAGCTAACACTGGAGATACTAAGACCTAGGAATATTGAAAATTGTAAATCATTTTTATTTCATCAATTTATCAGTTTTTCAAATTGATTCTGCATATGTTTCAATTGCATAATCTATGTGTGTAGTCTAGAAGGTTCCTGAAAAGTCCAATTCTTGGAGAAAGAAATGAATGAATTTAGATTTAAAAAAAAATTGCAATGAATGAAGCAGAAGCATTTTTATTCGTTTTGGAATGTCTTGTAATTTTATTCTACAATATAAAATAACGTGAAATTTGTTCCTTAGGATTTGAATCTGAAATGCGTGTAAAAAACACGAGCTTAGTTTAATCTTATCGTTTTATATGAAATAATGAGGGGGGGGGGGGGGTCTTATACTTAATTAGCGATATACACGCGAAAGGAAGGTATTTTTTTAAAGATAAATCTCTGAATTTTAAAGATCGTGTATCATATCGTTTAATTATTATCTATTAATGAAAAGTAACAAATTTCAGTAGATATGGATAATAGAAAAAAAAAAAAAAAAAAAAAATTGCGATCGTAATTTTTGTCGATCGTATTTTAATAAATTCCTAATTCCTAATTCTCAACTTGGTGAAAATAAATTCTAAATCAAATTCTAATGTCATTATTTTTCGGTCCATTTTTTTTTTTTTTTTTTTTTTTTTTGGTAACGGATACGATGCAGGATGCGACGCCGAAGAGACGCGTCGACGGAGTAAAAGAGGAGGAATATTGATTGAGAAGAGGAGTGCGCGAGTAGACCCGCCCATGACGACGCGTCGGAGTTTCCACCAGGGTGAATATATATATAGTTATATATATACATATATAAAGTAGGAAAATATATATATATACACCCTAGTAGTGTATATATATATGTATATACCAACGGTGGTAGTCTCTGGGTGCGTGTTATCACCGCGTTTAAGCCAAAAACCTCCTACAAGCATTGTTACTCTTGACTGAAGAAGAACGTCTCATGCACTTTATCTAAACGCGTATATTATAATCCGCGGTAAAGATTTCTCACACAGTATATCTTAATAAACGTATTATATGATAGTTAAATATTGATAAATTGGTAAATAAATAAATAAATAAATAAATAAAATAAATAAATAATAAATTCGTTGAGTCGTGAAGATTGTATTATATCAGAAAATTAATTGAGACATGTAAATCCATCTCATTATCTATATATACAGATTCTGGTACTTATCATCTCATCAAAGTATCACACCGCATCTACGCGCATATCTTATACACATATACATAATAGGGAAATGTGTGAGTGGAAATATCGTCGTTGAATAAATTAAAAAAAAAAAAAAAAAAAATAAAATCTAATAATATAATGTTCGCGTAAAATTTAATTTTTTTAATAATTTCAATTTAATAAACTATTTGATATACTACGAAGATAATTAATATACAGTCAAGATAAGACATTGTTTTCTAAGGGAGAGACAATCGGGATGTCGGATAGCGATGATACGGACGGTTCAGCCGGGGAGTGGCCAGTCACCAAGGAGTGGCTTGAAGAATTACTTATGGTTTATCACGGCGAAGGGTCTCAGGTTTCAGTAGATGATTTTACTGTAAGACCAGGATGTGCCGCTGGGGATAGCGTCCTTAGCGATATACTCGCTGTTTCGGTTGAGTACCGTTCTAAGCCGGAAAACTCACGATGTGAGTTGAGTGTTATTGTTAAACTCCTGCCTCAGGACCCTTTCAGTCGTTTCTTCGTAACCGAAGCTCAGTTCGATCTTCGCGAGATCAAATTTTACACACAGGTAATTATATAGAGTTCAATATCTTCGCGGGGAATACCCGCGTCTCTCTCCATTCATCATTCATTTTTTTTTTCTTTGGTAAAATAACATTTCTACGCAAAAAATTGCAATTATTATTTCGCAATTTCAATTACGATGTTCAGAGATTTTTTTTTTTTTTTTTTTTTTTTTTTTTTTTACCCAATTTTCAGGTATACCTTATTCTTCCTCGAGAGTTTAATTCTTGCGAATAAGGAACAAAAAAAAAAAATTCTTTAAAAAAAAAAAAGGAATTTTCATTTTTGTTCAATTCTTTTTTTTTTCAGTTCTTTTACTAAGAAATGAAATTTTTTCCAAAATTTTGCAAAAATAAAATTTTTCCAAAATTTTGAAAAAATAAAATTTTTCGAAAATTTTGAAAAAAAAAAATTTTTTTATTTTTTTTACCAAAAATTTTAGGTTCTTTAATTCTGAAAATTTCAAATTTGAGAAGAAAGAACCGTAGAAATTTTCTCGACAAATTGAGCAAATTATGAAACCCAACTTTTGGAATTTCCAAAATCGCAAGCTTCGTGAAAAAAAAAAAAAAAAAAAAACTTCCAAAAATCTTTGCTCATTAATAAAGCAAATAAAATTGATAATTCCAGGTAGTTCCTGAGCTAGAAGCGTTCCAGAAGCGTCAGTTAAGCGGTGGAAACAGCGGTGCATCGGAGCTCCCAGATTTGCCAATACCAGCGTGTGTCCACGCGCACTATAGTCCAGCAGGAGGAAGCGAGGAGAGTCCAGAGCCTCCGGAGTCATTTTTGGTATTAGAAAATCTGAGACCACGAGGTTTTGAGGGAGCGGAATTTTCCCGTGGATTAACACTGAGACAGGCAGAAGCTGCGCTAACTGCTGTTGCCCGTCTCCACGCATTATCGCTAGCGATTAAAGTGAAGGAAGGAAGATCTCTGTCCGAAAGATACACTTTCTTATTTCAAACAGCTCGAGCTACGGATTCCTACCAGCAACTTGTCGAACGAGGATTACCTCAGCTAGCTAGATTCCTAGAGAGAAGACCTGGTCTTGAAGCTGTTCTAGCAGCACTTTTAGCGCTACGTCCTAGAACCAAGGAAATAATCGCGGCACTTTTAGCACCCGAAGGTCCATTGGCTTTGATAACTCACACAGACTTTTGGTGCAATAATTTACTTTTCCGAGACACAGAGGAGGGAGTATGCGAATGCGCGATATTAGACTGGCAAATGGTCACTTATAGCAGACCAACAAACGACGTAGCTTTGCTGTTAGTTAGTTCGGTTCCAACTGAGCTAAGACGCAGACATACAGAGTCGCTTTTGGATAGATACTGGGATGTTTTAAACAGCAATTGCAGCAGTCTAGGTTTAGATATTCAGAAAGATTTGGAATATAATAGAGAAGATTTGAGCCGAGATTATAGACGGTCACTGCTTCTGGCTCTTTTGCTATGCATTGGGTCTGTCGACGTAGCTTTAGGCGATCCGCTAACTGAACAACGGCTTATAGATGTCTTAGAAGACCTTCATAACGACGGTATACTATCGGGAGAATCTATTGAACTAACTACATCGGTTCAGTGATCGTAGACTGAGTTTAGAATCGTATTATTTAAAATCTGTCCATTTTTGTGTTCCGCAAAGTGATCGGTAACAGTGGGGTCGTTAATAAAGCAGTAAGAAGATAGAGATGTGTGGCAGGCGGTTTCATTTGGTTTTCATAAAATCAGCAATTCAATATACAGCTGAGATATAGTTTTGCGGCTTTTATGCTTGTGATGAGACAAATTGACGATATATTTATCGCGTAGTTTATCTAAGCTAGAAATAATGTAATCAAAATGAAAGCATCGGTGAGTTTCGTGCCTGGGAGCTTCCAAAGTCCACAGTTTTTTAATAATATTAATAATAATAATAATAATTACAATAATAATAATATTAATAATAATAAAATACCATTAGAATTGATAAGTCCATTCGATATATCATATTCTTTGATAGTAATCTCAAAGTAGGTCAGATCTAGATCGTATTTAAAGAGTTCAATTAAACTGTAACTAACTTTGATTTAGGACACATCATGCAAGTATCAAAGCCTGAATTCCATTGTAAACTGTGACGCTGAAAGGATATGAGTTTAAAAAATTCCGATAAATGATTTACTGCTTTTTGTGGCTTTCGCATATTGAATGTCTGTTACGATCGCTCATCGCGCACATTTCTACTGATATAATTGTGTGATATTAAGTTTAATAAATATCTCAAAGCATGCTAAACTATTAAAGTTACATTCTATTCGTATCATTTTTTATTATTTCATAATAAATAGTTTCTTAGCGCTCAGTAATCATTTTTGAAATCTTACCCTGTTTAAAGTATCTATACATCAAATCGCACAAAGAAATAAATAATTTGGAGATACACATATTAGTACCAATTTTGACCGCTTTGTTGTTTAAGCAATAGAAATTTTCAATTGCGCGCTTAGCTTGATACAAAACTTATCGTAGGGTAACGTGAGTAACAAAGTGATTCAGAGAAAAAAAATAAAATACCAGTTGTAAAATAAGAAAACAGGAAATAAATTAACGTTAGAAAATACAGAATTGAGATTTCTGTTGATTTATTAGATAAGTATAGAACGATCATTTCAGAATATCATCAAAAGAATTGGAATGTTGAAAAATTCAGATAAGAATTCTACCTGTATTGGTAATAAAATTGATGAAAAATCTAATCATCTAATCATTAGGAATAGCGTCGTTCTACTTACTATCTGTATATTGTAAGAAATAAGAAATCTGTTTATAACGCAGCACTCGAAATCCTTTTACTCTATTCGTTAATATTAATTACAATGAAATGTCAATGTTAGCACCTATTTTGCAATAAAGAATTGAAAAATAACGAAGTTTAAGATATGTACTAACGTTAAGACTTAGGATGTATTTATTTAGCATGTGGTCATAAAACACGGTGATAAAAAAAATAATTGTTCCTTCGACTGTAGAATAAAAACAATGCGAAATTTTCGTACCCTAAACTGTATACACACATGTATACACAAATCCAGATTCAACACAGACACAGAGGAAATAAGCCAAAAAAAAAGATATGACTCACCGACGCAGTGACTCCTCCTGCAATGAAGGCATTTCTTTTGTGTTTGTTAGCGTTCTCGTACCTCGTGTACAGCTTCCTTCCCACCCACACAGGAATCCCTGGAATCAAGAGAATATCAATGAGTTATCAGAGTGAGTATAAAAGATAAACGTTTTGTCCCGTTAGATGAATAAGTTCACTGGAAAATATAGTTTTCATAGCTTTTAGCAATAGATGATAAATTTAGAACATGAAATCTTCATTTTTTTTTTCTTCACTCTAAAGCGATGAAAACTTTTCTTGATATATAACGATGCTTAAAATATAATAATTCACTCTTATATTTTAGATAATTTTAGATAATAATTTCATCACTATTCTATATTTTGATGAAAAAAAACCATCGCGCTTCTGTATGCAGTTACCTATAATCATAGCAGGAACCGCAATACCGGCTACAAGGCCAATACCAACGGGAGCTCCGACCAGAGTTCCAAGTTGCCAGAGAATTTTCTTTTTCCTAGACCACGGTTTTTTTCCCCAAAAAGTACATCCTGATGGGCTAGAATTGGAAAAAAATAAGATTGTTTAATCCCAAAGTTGCTGCGCGAAGTCTGAAAGGACTTTTCTAACAACGGAAGAGGATCTTTTACCTCAGATAATGAAGATCGCTGATTTCTTTCATACACAACCAGCAGAACTCAGCGCCACAAACCGCACAGGTCATATGATTACAGCTGCCATCATCCATCTTAACAATCAGCACTTGACACCTGGGACATGGCTTGATGTCGTCCCCTGATATGATAAATAATAAATAAAGATTTTAAACACTGTGTGAAAATTGTTTGATCTAGTAAATTTATAAAATATATTTCAATTTTTATTTACTATGTTGAGAGTCACTCTGGCTAAAGCTGAGAGACGAACTACGGTCGTAATATTGAGATCTTTGAGCCCTTGCAGCGTCACAAGTTTGATTAGGATGCCACCTAGCTTTGCAGTGATAGCAAAAATATGAGTCGCATCTAGGCCTTTCGCATCTTAATTTAGGACACGATGCACAGCCAGTGGCAATAACGGCAAAGCTACAATCTGGAGCGGGACACCACCTCGTGTCTGGTTCAACAGCGAGAACTCGACGCACCATGAAGTCTTCGTATTTTTCAAACTGCGTTTGATCGTTTAAAATCATTCTTATATCTGGGGGAGAGAATAAATGATGTTCGATTGAGTTATTGGCTGCTAATTTTGAGGCATCAAGAAATTATTTAAAAAATTGCTGTAAAATACACTTTGAAACTTGTTACTCATTTTTATCATTTACCATTAGGATGCAAAAGTTCTGAGCATTCTGGGCAGGCAATATTGACCCTTGATTCAGAGATCTCAACTTTAAGATACTGTTGATAACAGTCGTAGCAGCTTCTGTGATCGCACGATTGTACAACAGGGAAAGACTCTGAAGAAAGTTCAGCTAGACATAGCGGGCATTCGATTAATCCATTATCGCAGCTCTGAAATTAGCAATAAATATATAGATTAATAAATAGAGAGAACACCAATTCTTTGTTTCAGATCAAAAGTGCATTTGAAAGTTAATTTTAAAAGTTTTTTTCATTCTATTTTTAACGATTTTCACAACATTTTTGGAGCTTAGAATCAAAGAATGGTTCAACAACTGGCAAAACCCGGATTATTTTACAGCTCTTTTCTGTTACAGATTCATCAGCTTGTTATAATAAAGTGAAAAGCTCGTTTTTCTCTAAATATTTATATAAAAATGCCAAAATGATGTAAAGTCATGGGCTGTTTAGTGCGAATCATAAAAGAATCCTGAAAAACTGGTAAATCTATTAAAAAAATCAACATTTGATGATTAATTGGTAAATTCAATAATGCTGGTTTGAAAAAATTAAACATACCGTTCCGGCGTTAGCAGGGGTAGAGTTTTTACCCGTAGGATGTTGCATGTCTATAGTATGTGACTGGCTAGTGAGACTGGTTCCGCGGGCTTCTCCCTTTTCCACATCAGCGTTTTTTCCATCGACGGTATCTTTGCCTGAGAAAAAAATAAAAAAAAAAATAAAAAATCAGGTCAATAATGATAATAAGGTGAAAGTAATAATTTTTTTTAAAGTTAAATCAAGTTTTAACACAAACCTTTCGACGTTCGATTGCTCAAACTAGTTGCGCGAGCAAAACGTCTTCCGAGTAGAGGACTGGAGTACAAAAGTCTTCGCAGAGAAAATCGGGGCAAAAATCTTCGAGTCCTAGATCCGACTCCGTTACAGCCTCCTCCATTTTCAACTTCTTTACGCATGATTTATTTTTCTTCTTATTGTTATAATTCCATAATAATTAGCTTGAAAAAAGTGTGTGTAAATTTACTAGTTTGGATCACCACCTGCATAATAAACACACAATATCATTAATTTTTACTTTGTGCTAATTATTGTGATACAAAGAAAGAAAGAAAGAAAGAAAAAAAAAAAAAAACAGAACTCTATGTATAAATTTTTTTTGTCCAAAATTCTTATCAATGTGAAAGTTTATTAAGAATTTAAAACCCTTTGTTTTTAAAATATCAATCGGAATTATTTATACAGCAGAAGCAACAGCAGCGAGCAGAGAAATTTATCTACAAGATTTCTACAAACATTTAAATGAATAGATATCTTGTCCCTCTTTTTAAGGAAATATAAAATCTTCATTAACAACCGGTTATGCAAAACTTGAGTAGTAATTTAAGCAGAGACAATATCACCTCTAAATATCCTCCAAATGTGAGAAAATAATCTTCTCTTTTTTTTTTTTTTTTTTTTTACTCCTTTTTATTTATTAATTTTTTTTTTTATTTTCTCCTAATTTAAGGAATGTATTATAATATATTGTACTCTTCTTTTTAAACAGTATAATATTAGAAATTGAATAGGCGATGAATTCAGATTTATCAGATTTCTAATATCGTAAATAAAGTGAAAATAAGTAATGGATTTCATTCTTGTTCAACAAGGTATTATTATAGGTAGGGTATGTTTTTCTTTGACTTCAGAATGGATGTAATGAGATTATAAAATCCATCGGTATTATTGAAAGCGGAAATACCTATTCTAGAAAAAAAAAAAAAAAAAAAGAGAGAGAGAAAAAAAAAAGAAAAGAGAAAGAAAGAAAACCTAATTCTCGTGATGTTAAATACTAGAAGCATCTGTTTGTTCCAAGAATGCATATAATATGAGTCATCAGATATTGAAATCGCCATGTCATATTTAATTCTTACGGAAAAAAAATATTTTCAATCAGTTAATTTTGTTCGACGTATAATTTATAATTAAAATGTATGAGCATTATTAAGGTTTTCCAATAACTCACGTATGTATCTAACGTACGTACGATTGGGTATTTCGCAAGTATCTCTACATGTACGTATACACGTACGTGACACGATCTTCAAGCAAATGGAACTTACCTACGTAACTGATACGCTTGTGTTGGTCAGTGACTCTGACGTCAAGTTTTCACCTTAAATAAATCCCTATTTCTTACACAGATATTTATAGAATTTATTGAATAGGTAAAGCGCGACTTAGTTAACTTGTTGGATAAAAGAAAAGTTTTAAATTTTACGAATCCCCTCGATATTCAATGAATTTTGTTGGTTAAGATCTCCCTCGCCTGTCACAACAGCTGAGTGCTTTCCCCACGAACTGAATAACACTCGTATAGATACGAAACTCACATCCTTCTATGTATTCACACGCCTCGTCTAACTAATATAACTGGTCACAGTTAGATATTGAATTATACATGTGACGCATGTATTATTCATGTTTATGGAACTCTTTCTTTCTTTACACAATTAGTTTACGATCGACAAGCTAGATTATAAAATTTGAATATCAAGTCTCGGGCCTCTTTTCTTCTACTTCGTTTTTTGTTCGCGTAAACTGTAGGTATATTATATATATATATAAAAAAAACAAAAAAAAAAAAAGAAAAGGTTTCAAAAACACCGCAGTACTTTTTTTGAAGATATTATATCGCGTTATAAGACAAATAACAATACAAATTTCCTAAATATAGTTAAACAAATGTATAAATAAACACATAAATAAGACGTTAGTTTCATTCTGCTCAATGTTCGATTTTATTCAATATTATAAATAGTTTTTGACTGGTTATCGAGTTATCTAAAAAAATTCAAAATAAATGATAAAAAAATTTCTCAAAAATTGATTAGTAAAAATTATTCCGACATTCGTGAATATGTTTTCTTTAAATCGTTGCAAGATCGAACGACGATATAGTGAATAAAAATTCGTTTTACATTATCGTAGAAATATTATAATATACTGCGAATGAATGAATATAGTATAAGTTATAAAATCTGTGAATTTAAAAATTCTACCAGTCTTTTTGTTTTCTTTGTAAATTATCGTCAATTTTCGAATCATAAAACAAAAAAAATCTAGCTAGTCGCGATTCATCACATGCCACTACTTGCCGTTGTGCCAAAGCGCATGCGCGCAGTACCTGAAAAATTCGACTGTCGACGCGACATTCGGTGTTGCGCTGCGTCGTACGAGTCGATTTTCTCTGCACTCGCTATATAGTCATCGTTGTGTGTGTGTGTGTGTGTGTTTTGGTGGGGGGATCCGTTAAGGGATCGAGAGCCCCTGGCAGTGCCCGCCGCAACGGCCGCCTAGTCAGAACTCAGTGTGTGCCTCGAAGTGAGGATGACAGTGGTTAGAATCGTGATGCGGTACGGCGTCGTGATCAGCTGATCGACTGCCGGGACTACAACCCCGTAACCCCCTCGCCCTTATTTTCTGAATAAAAATATTCTCACGTTTCTTGCCCTGATATAATATCGTGTTGCACTTATGCTTTTCTTATTGTTAAATAGTTTTCACCGTTTTACCCCGTTTTACTAATTTTAACTCCCCTAGTTTAATTAATAGCCTGACCGTGATTACTTTGCGTACTTTTATATCATTATTACTTACATCCTGGGTATACGTATGCATTATTAATATATTGTGTGCTAAATCTGTGTCTGTGTTATTCGACGTGTCCGACCCTTTTATGTGGTGCGTCTACTGCTGCTGCTACTGCTACTGTTGCTGATTTACCGCTGATTTTCATGCGCGTGTGAGATTTAAATAATTAATGTGTCAGCCATGCCTGTGCGGAAGTACAGAAGGGATACTAGTGAAGTTAGCTGCTGTCTAAAATATGTTATCTTTGGATTTAACGTCATGTTTTGGGTAAGTTAATCGACATTTCCCGCCATTAATATTACGGTTTAATTATATTGCTGTACTATTTCATTGTGTGTCTATGTCTCTCTCTCTCTCTCTCTCTCTCTCTCTCTCTCTCTCTGTTTCCGCGTGTCGTAGGTGGTTGACTTTCACTTGTTTCTCGTGGGTAGTTATTAGTTATGGAGTAGTTTAATAAAGCATCGATATACGTAAGTACACGTTATACCTACACAGAAAGAAAGGTTAACTTGATTCAAGACAATTTTGCGGTCCAAAAATGAAGACCGAAATTTTCTCGGATCAAATCAAAAATTTTTTTCTCGAACCAAGAAAATTTTCCAAATTTTCTTGGTTCGAGTAAAAATTTTTGATTTGATCCGAGAAAATTTCGGTCTTCATTTTTGGACCGCAAAATTGTCTTGAATCAAGTTAACCTTTCTTTCTGTGTATAATATATTATGTGATATTTATACGTTTAATTGAACAAACTAAATTAATAATTATCGATTTAAATTATAGAAAAATTATATATCATGATATAATAAATTGATGAATTATCTTCCTCGTTTATCGACGAAATTCCATTACGTTTTTATTTTATTTTTTTTTTCTTTTTTTGTTTTTTCTTAATTTTTTCATTTTCTGTATTATATATCATAGATGCTTAAAGAATAGCGGGTAGAATCCGAGGAATTTTTAATATAAGAAACGGTGCTGAATACTAAGACGCTACGCGACACGACGTTCAATTTCATTTCATTCCATTCCAATACTCGCGACGACACCTGAAGCTAATAATAAAATTAAAGGGATTATTTCTACGGTCACCCTTTTTATTCCTTCTCCTCTTTTTTTTTTTTCATCCCTTTGTTCTCTCGCACTGAGAATAACTGAATTAAAAAAAAAAAAAAAAAAAAAAAAAATTATAATCTGCTATTTCGCGAACCACTGCATCATGACGACAACACTTTAGGTTTTGTTATGACCTCTGCGCTGCACAAACCCATCTGACTTATCTCGTTCGTGGTTTTACCGGTAGAATCTCTACGATATTTTATTATACGAAACGAATCCGTTCACCACGCTGCTTTCTACATCGCTGACTTTACCCGGACGACGAGTTTGGCCTTGCAAGAAACTGCGAGGCGACACAATGCTCAAAGTTTTCAAGATTGGCAAAAAAAAAAAAAAATAAAATAACTGTGCTATAGCAACTTGTTCCGCGACTTTTTCTTATGTTTCTATATTTCATATTATATTATTTCTTTTTCATATTGCACATAATAGCATAAAGAATTTCTTTTAAACTTATATTGAGTAAAGTTTTGTTCGATAAAATGAAATTATAAACACATTTGTAGGTTATACATATATAATAATACTTATCATTTATTATATACGTTAATAAAGACAATGATTTGTTAACTAAAGCATAGACACAATCTATAATGTAAACTGATGTAAGATTTATAGTAGGTATACAATATAGATAGTAGATACTGTTTCTTGACTAAAACATACCCTACTCTCCGGATGTCATCTCCTCGGCCCTTGCTGCTGTATATCTACTACCTATACATATACTTCTACCTCGACGAGCGTAATATCTTATTAACTATAATAGTTACTCGCGAGTTGTGACAAACCGGTTTACAGTCTAGCGCACTTCTGAGTGCTTTGGTACTGAGAGAGATAGAGAGATAGAGAGATAGAGAGATAGAGAGAGAGAGAGAGCAGAAAGGAGAGAGGAGAGAAGAGAGAAGAGAGAAAGAGCAAGCATCTCGGAAAGCAGCTTCTGTTCGGTAGTTTCGCGCTTCGAGTATAAGACTGTCAAAATATCATTGACAAATGGCTTTTTTCTTTATCGGAGAAAACCGTCCATTTCTTCTCTTACTTAACTTCGCCTTACCTTACCTTAACTTACCTTGTCTTTATTTTTATTTTTATTTTTCTTTTCCTTTTCCTTTTCTTGCCAACGTTTTCGTGCAGTCTGTTTCCGAGGTGAATTTTCTTTCGTTTTAAAGAAAAATAATGAAATGAATAAAACAATGAAAAATTATTTCTGTGTTCTAGTTCGCGTTTATTTATAGATTGTGAAAAATAAGAAAAAAAAAAAAAAAAAAAAAAACTGGCATAGTTTGCACGTACTTAAGATTCAACTATGAGATATACACATATGTATTATATATATATATATATATATATGTATGTATATATATATTCTCGACAACGGTTTCTCCCCACAGATGGTCTTATAAAGGGGTAAATAACGAGAGAGAGAGATTCTGAGCACGCGAGCGAGCGAGCGAGCGAGCAAGCAAGCGTGTTCATTCCTTTTGTCTAAAAGTTTGTGCGCTCCATTCATTATCACGTTTCTGACTGTCCATTGTTTAACACGTCGTCTAAGTACGACGACTGTAAACTTTGCTTTCTCAACACAAAATGACGAGTAACACTACTTCCTCCCTCCGACGAGTTGTATTTTTTTTTTTTTTTCTTTTTTTTTTTTTGTAAACTTTCAATATGTGTACAAATATTACCGAACAATATTTTCGGTTACATGTAAAATTCAAGTGACTATTTTTTTTTTATCAAATAACAAAAAGTGTGAAAAAAAAAAAAAAAAAAAAAAAAAAAAAAATTGTAATCGAAAAAATATTTTATAGTTTTTTTTTTTGTTTTTCATTTTTGGTCGAAAAAATTATTACCTTTAGTTGATCTCTAATAAGGTTTAATAGGCGACATGTCGCACATATAGTACGACGCGTCGTGTGGACTGAATTCGGTCCACTGTATCGAAATCAGGAGTTAAGTATCTTCTGCAAACAATCGAATGCTGCACCGGATCGGACTGCATCCCGAACGTGCTTGTATGTTCGTATGTACTATGGAGTCGAGTAGCTACGGGTATCCATAGTCCCTACCTACCTACAGCTACTAGTACTACGTTTCCGAATGCAAATTGAAATTCAACCGCTTAAATTAAACCAACCCGTTCAGTTACAGAGAGAGGATTTACAGGCAGACAGCTTCGAGCCTAAAACATACAGCCCTGACCCCCCCTCGTCCCCTATACACCATATTGTATCCCGTTTGCCTACTCGATCTATTTCTCGCTCTCCCTCTATCCCTCTTTCCCTCTCTCTCTTTCTCTCTCCCTCTCTCGCTCTCTTCTTTCTCTATTTCTATCTAGTGCCGTAATCTATTACGTGCGATTGGAGCAGGCTGATTCTGACTGGATGGCCACAACAGATTAATTCAATTTGGTTTATCGTATATAATATGATACGCTCGGTGTTACTATATAGGCAGTCAGAGTCGGCGACTTTTGTGTGAAAGGTAACGTGGAGATGTCCACAGTCGAAATATTTCGAGTGTGGGATTCCACACTCGAAATTCTCTCGACTAATTGTAAAATAGAATTTTGCCATTACGGAGAATATAAATTTTCTTTTGATCCCAAAAAAATTTGGAGTTGCCCCCAAACATATCGATGAATTTATATCTAAAAACCCTGTCAGAGGTTCAACGTTCACAATGAATAGATGAACAACGAAAAAAAATTATCACACTCATCCCCCCCCCCCCCCCCCCCCCCCCCGCACTCGAAATTATCAGAAGTCGCCGGCGCTGCCCATCGGTGCCTCTTTTGACCCATCGGTGCCTCTTTTGACCTATCGGTGCATCTTTTGACCCCTCGGTGCATCTTTTGACTTCTCGGTGCCTCTTTTGACCTCTCGGTGCATCTTTTGACCCATCGGTGCCTCTTTTGAGCCATCAATATAGGCTTTATTTTTATACGCTGCAGTTATTTCATTGTTATGTAATTTATTAATTATAGACATAAATATATATATCTGATAATTAGTTTATTTTCTATAGTCTAATATTTAATGACTCTTCTTCCTATTTTTGTCCATATTCCAAATTTATACAGCTGCAGCTCTTTAACTATTTATTTAAGTCGGAAATTTTGGAGAGATTGTATAACAACACGAATGCCGCCGATCTTTATCGTTATAAATTATTTGAAGACTATCCGACTATATTTCGATGTCTTAACCACCCGAAGCTCGATCTATCTTGACTCGGGTACTATAGCCGGTTAAACGCGGCGGTATAACCTCGATAAATAGCTAAGTTACGATACTAGAGGCACGGCTTAATCTTCTGAGAATCTCAGCCGATTCCTTCATCCCACGTAGATAAGTAGATATAGGTAGAAATCGGACTTGATTGTACATAGGTATACATACATATATGTGGGTTCGAAATTTACGCAGAATAGGTAGATATAACATAAGGAGGAAACAGAAAAAAAAAAAAAAAAATTTAAATGTTTTTTTTTTATAACTTAAAACTTCATTTTTTATCAAATTTTTTAATGAATTTAAAATCAGCAGTTATTAAGTAATTAAGATTTTTTTCAAAATTTAATCAATCACATAATTGTAATAAATCGTGAGAATCGAAAGAAAAAAAAAAAAAAAAAAACGTCTCGTAAAAATGCTGAAGCTAAAAGTCTCGCTGCGGTCTGAAATGAAGTGAGTTTGAGGGGGTTGAGAAGCGCAGGTACCGAATATTGATGAAAACGTAGGGTTTTTCCACAAAGTTTGCACAAGTTTTAAATGAAGTCTCAAACGGGAAACGAGGGGAATAATTAGCCCCTGATTTATGGCTTGAAAAGGGTCCGTTTTCATATATATAACGCTTTGGGTATAATAAAATAATTCATTATTTTCAACGAATATTATACTTATGATTATACATACACATATAATATAACTACAGGTTATATATATTTGATTAATTATTGAGATTCAATTTTTGAAATTATCTCAATGATTATTATTATTATTATTATTATTATTATATGAATAAATATTTTAATTTTTTGGCTCTGCAGTTTGACGGACGAATTAAAGCAGAAGATCACTTTAGTCTTACCGTTTTAATTATTTGTACGATTAGAGTTTTCATATTCGTTCGTCGCGGCTATATTATATATATACACCTATCCACATATGCCTCGTGAATTATGATTATAGAACTTTTTTAATTCCTTATTACCGTATGCAAATTATGAATTACACTGATTGCTGTGCTCCACAAGAGAAACGAAACGAAACAAAATTCCATACAGATAGTAAAAAAAAAAAAAAAAAAATTGTCTGCTGAATCTGCGGAAATAAATTTCTCGTATATTCTCACCCTATACTATAATAATCGAGATCGATTAAATAAAAAAGTTAAAAAAAAAAGAAACAAAAAAAAAAAAAAAAGAAATAACTGATTCGAATTCTTCTTTTTTGTTTCTATTTGTTTCTTTATTTTTTTATTTTTTTTCTTTCTTCTCGGTTTTTCGACACACTGGTGATAGGTGCCCACATCAGGGGAAGGGCGTCAGAGTACGATGACCCGGGTGTCCCGTCGAGTCGCGTAGTCATGAGTCAGAATGTCGCGTGTGTGTCGTCGATTGTCCCGTGTTTTCTGTGTTGCGTGTTTCGTACTCGGTCTACGCCCGTAATCCTTATGGTTAAACCGGAAAACGTCATAAAATACATTTTAATGTACCCACCACACTAACCGCGTGGCAAACCTGCACGGGCTAGAATACCTTTAAATATTATCTAGATACATGCACATATAGGTATGCCTACCTATCCTCGTAGCACCTTTATTATAAATTCAGTTTTTTCTCACCTTCAAAAATTTCTACAATATACATAAGTACATATAATATTACTATAAAAAATTATTCATTTAGGTAATAAAAATGTAGAGGTAGGTAGGTATGGGATATTATAGTATCAAATAATTAAAAAAAAAAAAAAACACAAAAAATTAAACAAAAAAGAAAAGAACATTGATTCTATATCATTTTTTTTACTTTTCAATAATTAAAGACAAGAAAAAGATGAATGAATAAATAAATTTACAACGATGGGAATTAGTAAAAGAAGAAGAAAGAAGAAGATATAGTATAAGATAAAAATATGATAAAACTCTTGCATGTACACCTGCCATCAGTTATACGAGAGAAATAGCGAGAGGGTGAGAGACAGGGAGAGAGAGAGAGAGAGAATGAGAATGGTAATATTTTGAAAATAAACCAAGCCCGTAAGCCAAGGGTGAAAAAAAAAAAAAAAAAAAAAAAACGCAGAAAAACCTTCGGGGTAAAAAATTGACGCAACTTTCCAGGGGCGAAAAAAAAAAAGTAAGAAAAGAAGAAAGAAAAAAAGAAAATTTCTTTCCTCTATTTTTTAGAGACCCTACCAGGTATCAACCATCCTCTTCCCACGGGGAAGACGCGCCGTCGTATAACCCTATGGGAATCCTCGACACTCTCAACCCCCCCCTAACTCCCCCATCCCTAGTTCTTCCACCTCCACCTCCACCTTCGCAAACCCCCACATTCTCTTCAGGTTTCTCGACGCACGTGACGGGGATCCGAGTCCCGAGACAAATCACCCGGACGGGCTGCACGTGTCGCTTTTTGGCCACGCCTAACTGCTAATTCACTCCATATTCATGCGTATACCCCATAGAACTCATATATACACGAAATGAACAAATTTTATTACATCGCGTCACTAATGCCATAAGGTCGTAAGCGCCAAAAAATTATTTTTTTTTTTTTGCGGATATGCCCAAACGATGTTATATCGCATGAAAAAGATTTTGCCACCAAAAAGACAAAAATTTTTTTTTTTGGCCGTTACGACCTTATGGCATTAGTGACGCGACATGCGTATATACGCAGGTGGTCAGTTTTTCATTTACTTCAATTTTTTTTTTTTTTTTTTGTCGTTCGTATTTTTCTTTTCTGTTTTCTCAAAGTAGAAAATATCTTTCAATGCGGTCTTCTTGTATAGCAGATGGTCGAATGGGTAACGCATCTAGTTTGGTATTAAAATTCGACTTTATGAAACTTTGACACATAGACATCTATTGAAGGAAGAAAGGAAGGAAGGGTCGAGTTTCCTTTTACATTAAATATACATATATATCTCTATGTATATTGTATATATATAGGTATAAATACGTTTCGTAGAGGAATATATATACACAGTTAAAGGACGGAATGAAAATAGAAATATATACTACAGTATATACTGTTGGGTTAAAGAGACAAGTAGCGGAAAATTATTCGCTCGCGAATTTTGGTTTACTTGGGTTGAACAGAATCAGGATTTGTATATACCTATATACTATAGGGTTGAACGACGCCGCGACCCTTTCAACGACAAATTTTCATGTGCGTATATAACAGTTGCGGAATATTCATTTTATTTCAAGTCTATGAATATGGATACTAAAATAACAACGACGCATTCGCTCTCGTTTTCCCATTTACGACTATATAGGTACCTACCTACTAGTTCGCGGATTTATACACAGAAAAAAAGATTAACTTGAACAAAGAAAATTATTCTTGATTAAAGATAATTATTTCGCGGATCCAAAAATGAAGACCGAAATTTTCTCGAACCAAGAAAATTTTCCAAATTTATTCAAGATAATTTTGCGGTACAAAAATGAAGACCGAAATTTTCTCGGATAAAATAAAAAATTTTCTCGAATAAAGAAAATTTTCCAAAATTTTCTTTATTCGAGAAAATTTTTTATTTTATCCGAGAAAATTTCGGTCTTCATTTTTGTACCGCAAAATTATCTTGAATAAATTTGGAAAATTTTCTTGGTTCGAGAAAATTTTTTTTATTTTATCCGAGAAAATTTCGATCTTCATTTTTGGACCGCGAAATAATTAAATCACGAAATTCTACGCGTAATATATGAACGTGCAGCATTTAAGCTGTGCAATTATTACCAGATATGATAATGATGATGGTTGGTGTTGTGTATATTCGCGGTCGAACCAACATCCGCCGAGGTCCTATTTGCGGGGTAAACTGGTAAAATGGTTTGTATAGTATATACATGTATATACGAACCCGTGAATAATGTAGCTTTGGGATAAGTGTGGCCGAGCGTACCCCAGGGACTTTTCGTGGCCGGACATCACTATTCCTCATTACCACCCCGTTCCTGTTTTCATTTCTCAGAATTCCGACCCGCAACTATAACACAGTACCATCCAGCTAACCCATTCATATTCATAAGCCCTCGGTATAACCCCATTTATTTCATCCTATGTTGAGTTATTTGTTGTTTTAGGCGCCTAGACATAGTCCCAGCTATTCCTATATAACAACATTATGTTATATCTCCTTGATACAACGAATCGTACAGTGCTACAGTCTCAGCTAATTATTCACCATAATTATATCGGATACCCAAAATTTCTAAAATTAAATTTACTGCCTAAAATGCCTTCAATATGATTTCCCCCTTGCAGATACGGTATATTAAATTTTAACTAAAGAGAAATAAGTGTTTTCAAAATATATAATAGTTTATTAATATCTCGCGGTAACCGTTCGTCTGATTTGGATTGATTAATTTTTTTTACACCGGTACCTATACGTCTATTGAGGCATCGATACTAATTTTCTCAAATATTATAACACGTTTCGAAAATAAAATGCGAGATGGGTAGCAGTTTGAAATTTCATTGCAGCTTATAACTAGATGTAATTATGGTATAATCGAATTTACTTTAAGAATTCGGTTTCACATTTGATATTATAGGCAGGATTTTTAATCATAGAAAAGATTAAAATGTACCTACTAAATTTCCTTGAGAGAATAGGTAGGTATATAGAATAGGTAGAATAATTAAAGTTTCATTTTGGCCGCGTAAGCGGAAATAACATATATATACCGTTTATAAGAAAGCATATTATTCCCTTTTCCGATAGTTTAGCGAACAATTCGATTTATATACCAGATACAAGAAACATATATATATAATATATATATACATAGATTGAGGAAATAAAATCCGATATCGTATCTCGGAAAGTATAGTCTCGAATTAAATTAAAAAAAAAAAAAAAACAAAGTAGGTATAATAGTGAAATAGAAGCGTATTATACGCGGGTTCGGAAAGCTGAAGTAAAACGGAGTGATACTTTTTGTTTAAAAAGAATAGTAAGACTGAAAAAGTTGAAGGAATAATTGTATATAGGTATACGCAAGTCTCGAGTATTTTATTCCCTATAATCGAAGGAATTTAGGTGCAGAATTGACCTTTTCGCTAAATAATAATAATAATAATAAAAATAATGATAATAATAATCGTTGAATGTTAAATAGACCGTCAATATAAGGTTCGCGTTGATTCTGCATCCCCCCCCCCCGGCGCTCCGTTTTTTTTTTTTTTTCTCTCTTCCATACCTTATTCTTTTACAGACTCGCAATTGACCTAAATAAAGAAAAGTACTTTATTTTTAAAACGTTCTTTTCTCCGCTTCAGACCCTAAATGGCTTTATACTCGGCCCTACGCCTCGACGATTACTACAGTACCACGTAATTTTCTTTGCTCTCAAAGAAAACTGCCAACACTGAAACTGAGAACACGAGTAGGAGGTATATGTACGAGTATTAAAACGTTAGTCGTGAAAAAAAAAAAAAAAAAAATCAAAAAAACAAAAAAAAAAAAAAAAAAACAATTTCACTCTTTAATGTAGGTATATATTTATTTAACGAATTTATTGGCGGGTATCGTGCGGTTAAACGTGTAACCTGCGTATACAGTTTATATATATATTATATATATATATATATATATATTAGGGTGTTTCATTTTTAGGCAATATTTTTTTTTTCGATGGCATACCAGAGAATCTTATACTTTATAAAAAATAAAAAATTTTGCCGCCTGGTAAAAGGTTTTAGGTCTAATAGTGGCTTAGCTCATTCAAAAATTCGATTTCCCACCTAAATAACACAGGAAAAATTTTTTTTTTTTTGTTTAATTGAATTTTTCGTTGTTAAAAATTTTTTTTTCGAAAAAACCTTCGTATAGTATTTGAAGGAAATTAAATTCTCTACAAAAATGTCTCTGTGGTCGAAGACCGTACAATCAGTAGTTTCGGAGTTATAGCGAAAATTGTTCATGTTTGACGCGCTATAACTCCGAAACTACTGGTTGTACGGTCTTCGACCACAGAGACATTTTTGTAGAGAATTTAATTTCCTTCAAATACTATACGAAGGTTTTTTCGAAAAAAAAATTTTTAACAACGAAAAATTCAATTAAACAAAAAAAAAAAAATTTTCCTGTGTTATTTAGGTGGGAAATCGAATTTTTGAATGAGCTAAGCCACTATTAGACCTAAAACCTTTTACCAGGCGGCAAAATTTTTTATTTTTTATAAAGTATAAGATTCTCTGGTATGCCATCGAAAAAAAAATATTGCCTAAAACTGAAACACCCTAATATATATATATATATATATATATATATATATATATATATATACCATGTATATAACTTGGAGGAGTCAAGCGCTGGTCAATAAAATGAGGAGGGTAAAGGAGAGAAGATGTCGACGTCACGAGACGACGACTCTAGAAAAGAGAGTGCCTGCAGGATGGAAAAGTGGTCCAAAAATATCGTTTGAAGGTATTATTATAACGATATATATCAATTCACGCAACATAATTCGTTCATTAGTACAGACAATGAATATTAATCAAATTTTTTTTTTCGTCTTCTTTTTTTTTTTTTTTTCGATTAATTCTATCTTTTTGAGAACTTTTTCCTTTTTCAAAAATTTTATCCAAATATACAAATATTTCGAGACAGATATTCTGTAGAATATTTTCTTCGTTGATATAGGGGCATATATATATATAGGTATACACAGAAAGAAAGGTTGACCTGATTCAAGATAATTTTGCGGTCCAAAAATGAAGACCGAAATTTTCTCGGATCAAATGAAAATTTTTTGCGAGCCGCAAGAAAATTTTACCAAATTTTCTTACTTTGAGAAAAATTTTTATTTGATCCGAGAAAATTTCGGTCTTCATTTTTGGACCGTAAAAATTATCTTGAATGAAGAATAATTTTCTTGGCTCAAGTTGACCTTTTTTTTCTGTGTACCCACTTACATATAGAATATATAGAATATGTATATTATATAACGGTTGAAATTCGCTGTTTGTCATTCATCGGTCATCGTCACCCTCCTCGCTTGTCATTCTACTTCTCCTTCTCCTCCTACTCGATCCCAGGTTTTTCCTTTTGGTCAACGGGGGACGCAGGTTGAGCTAAAGATAAGAAGGATTTCGGTAGATCCCTGACCGGTTCAGGTAACCTCTTGGAATATTGGCTCGCATATTTGGTACAGCATCCAACCAACCGGCTCTCCCCGAGGTCGGGATAGAACATCTCATTTTGTAGTCAGGTCAGGACGGTAGTCTCGTAGCGTCGACGGAATGAAAACTATTCGCGGGTAACGATCTCAAAATCCTTGTGCGTCTAGTGTGCGAGCTGTGTTCCCCGCGTCTCTTCAGCGTCAAATTATTTCTCTATTTATTTATTTATTTATTTATTTGAAAATTAATATAATATATTAATTAAATTTTCTAACGTAACGTATTATGGTTTCACGTTTTCTATACTGTTTCAGTAGAATTTGAAAAACGAAATTCTTTTCTTTCTCTCCCTATATCCTTATATATATATATATTCTTTGTCTATAAAGGCTTGCGGGCCTTCGGTATATACTGAGTCTTTTTATTGCCCTCCGATCAATTCCGCACTCTCACAGCGCGGTGGGACAAGGGTATAATGTCGTCGATACAAGTACCTACCATCGCTACGATCCCAATCTCCGAAAGTCCTTTTAGCTTTTATTCTAGATTTATTTAAACGTGCGAGACAAAATGAATACCTACTACCTCCTACGCGCGGTTTAAGGTACGTAGTACACACCCACTATATACCTTCAAAATCTATATATCTGATAGTACGTAGTTCGAATCCGGATTTTCTTTAGCATATATAGGTACCTTTCCCAGAAATCCATAGAGTATGGGTATACGAAATAATAATTATTATGTCAACATAATATATTATATACCTACGTGTAGTATATATTACAAATATGAGATCAAAGTCACATATATAGTATAGAGATTATTTCTGCGAGCAAAGAGCCGCTGAGAAATCGAGATAACAATTCATTAATTCAAGTAAATATAATATAATGGAATTAGAAATTATTATTTAATTATATTATAGTATGTGTATTACTTCAAAGGATTATTATATATTATACGTAATTAAATATATTCTATATTATTACTATATAAGCCACATTTATAACATAACTTTCTATAAATAAATAAATAAATAAATAAATAAATAAATAAATCACATTTCACTTTGAAATATGTTTCATCGTATTAGCTTTTGTTCAACTGAATGAATGGAAGGCTTGACGCGGTTGAAATTACTCCGAAACAAAGTGACAGAAAAAGGGCTAACCCGAGAGGGAAATATACCCAGCAATAAGGTGCTTTACGAATCCCTCAGGGTCCGGTTTAGGACTTTCATTCTAAAAGGACTAGGTTTCACTGATCATTTCGTGAAAATTTCTGTCTTTCTTTTACATTTATTTTATTTTATAACACGATTTTCCATTCAACTTATAGCTACACTCTTTTTTCTCTTTCCTTACATCATCTTTAAATTTATCTTATAAAATTGCCTAAATAATTATATTTTATTTTTATTTAAAAAAATTTATTAATCGTTCATATATTTTATTTATTTCAACTATTTTGGCTCCTATCAACGACTCTCTCTCTCTCTCTCTCTCTCTCTCTCTCTCTCTCTCTCTCTCTCTCTCCGTATGCATGTACTTCACTCACTCACACACACACACGTGTACAATATACATTCACATATTTGCTGCATGCACGTCTCACGCCAAGCATGAAGGCCTTGGCTAGAGACACTGACCCGTGACTTTGTGCTCTCGAAGCGACGCCCGACGTCGTACAATCCAGTCCTCGATCCTCGTCCGCGTCCTGTTGCCATACATGCCACGGGTACCTTTTTCCCGTTTATTCTTTCAGATTTTAAACATTTAAACCCAGAGGCTGAAATTCTGCGATAACATATAGTGTATAATATACTATACGTGTGTTTCTATGTTCTTCACCGTTTTTTTTTCTTTCTTTTTTTAAATTATATTTCGAATTTTATTTGGCCACGTATACATATATTTTATGGTATTTACAGTATGACATCGTTATCAAATTTTCTTTATCATTCTTTATCAACGAATATACCTACACTTGATAAAATTCTTATTAATTACTTATAAATATATGTATATTAACCATATACGTGCGTAATATAAATATTGCAAAAAAATTTTTATTTACCCCGTACAGATTTGACTCAGGGAATTAATACGTTCAATCAAGAACCTGAATGGTGACGTAAGCGTAAGTGATCTGTAGAGAGAGACTCAATCTCGCGTCACTGTGCAGCTACGGAAATTTATATCTCTTTGCTTTAGCTAGTATAGGTATATATATATATATGACTCGAGAAGACGAGACGCGATTCGATAGGATCAAGTTGTAGTATAAACTATGACAACGAAATTCTATCGACAAATATTTGGCTTTCAATTTGTTTCAGGATCAAATTGATTAAAAGTTCATTCAATAGATTCTATAGTAGTAAAAAATAAAACAGAACGATTAACCATTTTTTTTTTTTTTTTTTTTTTTGCTAACGAATAGATGGATTGAATTGTTTGAAATTCTTGATCCAGGCAATATAGTATATCGAAAAACAAAAAAATAGTCGGTCTATATAATTGAAATCTTACTATATTTAATTAAGATGTTGAGAAAAAAAAAGTCTGAATTTCAAACAATTGTAAAGCGAGATATACAATTCTACTATAATTGGACAGATGCAGGGCGGTATACCCACTCTTCTTAGAGTCGTTCAATTGACCCTATTAACTATCGCGATCTAGTACTTAACTTAGCGTTTTGTAATATACCATCATCATCTCTTGTACGCGTCGTCTACTCATTAAAAATATTATATATTATCATGTTTTTTATAGTTTTAACACGATCCAAGTCCTCGTACTTGAGTCTTGACAACGTTGCTACAGTCCCCAAGGACTTCGTCGTATGAAATCTTATCTATGTATGATAAACTGATGTGACTGCAGGTCCAACGTCGTTGGGGTTTTTTTAAAAACTTGATATAATAAAGTGAGACTCGTTTCGTCGTAAGAAACAGTTTCAACAATTTATTTTATAGCCAATAAATTATTATCGGAATGAAGAAAAAATTTGCAAAATTACGGTAATTTTTATATCCTTGCTGGTATATCGTACGTCTTACAATTTATTGCTCTATAGTTACCTGTTGAATATATTTATGTACAAGTTTATATCTATATGCCATAGAGCTGTATAGACAATCACAGGGAAAAATCGACGTGCAGCAAAGCTTGGGACTGAATAGCCAGAAATCGACACTCGTCTAGTCACGTAGGTATTTTCTCTCTCCTATATACTCGAAAATGTTTAATCATTCGCCAACTGCAACGAGGGGACTACTGGCTACCCTGTGCGGTATTCAAGTATCTCTACAAAATCTGACCAACAAACGTGATTTTACGCACTGCAGGTGAACCGATTAGCAATTATGCTCATAGTAGTATATACTCATTGATCACGAACAATCCGAGGCTACGTTAATAGTGCTTAGAAATATTTTTAATTATTATCAAAATATTACTGTGTATATAGTGAAAACCGATCATTATTGAAAATTTCAATAAATAGATCGTAAAATAAATTCGTAATTAGTTTTATTTTTATTTTTTTATTGATAAACTGATAAATCGCGTCAATTCAATTCTGAATGAAATTATTATAGTTTAGATAATATTCATATGCGCGACTCGAGAGATGAGTGAAACTGTATTTTAAGCAGACTGTGATCAAAGCCCGATAAGCGATAACAGTTATCATTGAAATTTTGCAAATTTTGGCACATAAATATGTATAAGCATATAATATAATATAATATAATATCATATAATATAATATAATACATGTATTCATATATACAATTGAATTTCGTTACGATTTATGGACGATATTGGGCCTACATCTATGCCTTTGGAACAGCCAACCCTTCCTTCCTTCCTTCCTTCCTTCCGTCCTTTCTTCATTCCTTACTGCGATTTGCAACAGTTGTGGCCTTCGGCAAAGTTCAGGCCATTTAGAGCAGGTGGTACTGAAAACTAGAAACTCTCTCTCTCTCTCTCTGTCTCTCTCTTTCTCTTTCCTACCCCATAATTCAGGTGACCTTATTCGTGCTACCCTTTAGCTCTTAGCTTCCTTTTTTCAATCTTATTCTTGGCCAAATCTTCGATGCACTTTTTTCTTAAATTAGCTAAATGCGCTAAATGTTTTCATCAGTTTACGTAACAACACGGAGAAAATTTTATAGGAGAGATTCCCATACTACGTATAGTTGCGGTGGGATATACTTGTAATATGGCGATCGTTCCTATACTGTATACCAAACATCACCACGAATATAGGAATGTCTTTCTTATTTTCATGGAAAATTAAGTAAAAGTATCGGAACCATCGCCATATTACAAGTATATCCCACCGCAACTATACGTAGTATGGGAATCTCTCCTATAAAATTTTCTCCGTGAAGCAGTATACATATAGATATTTTTATTCTGATAAAAATTGGTTCAGTTAATGAAAATAATAACTTTACACTGCAGTATAATAGGTGTGTATAATTTTGTTTTCTTTATTCATGAAAATATAATGATCAATTCAATTTTCGACACAATTTTTGACACTGTAAAATTGATTCGTTACACAATCGAGCAAATATTTAGTCGCTAACTGAATTTTTTTTTTTTTTTTTTTTTTTTTTTCTTTTTCGTCGCAAAATATCCCTAATTTTATTGTTATTTCGTATACTATCGTTTATACAGTTTAACATTTGACGTAAATTTATACTACAATCTCGGAGTTTTATTAATTCATTTGAAATATCTCGCTCGCAAAATACATCGTCAAATATAATATAAGAAAACAGCCTTTATACACTCGGGGGAAATATATCGTCAACCTAGTTTTCTGACGTATGTTGGTGACAGTGACAGTGACAGTGACAGTTACAGTATTTGTACAGCCTTATAGCTTGTCGCTCATATTTTTAACGCTCCAAAAAGATTTATATTTATTAGTTTTTAAAACTCACTGCGTCTTCTTTCGTCGCGAATTTATTATGCCGTATATGGCGTATGAGATAGCGAAATATATATGTGCATACATTAATTACAAAATATTGATTATTCGTCAATAATATAATCTATTCAAGTTAATTTACACAATTTTAACCATGGCTTTCGAGGAAGCATAATCATATTTGTTAGACGGAAATCAAGACATGGCCGAAGTAGTAGGTATAAGGTACACGATAGTACAATGCCTCGACCTTTATCGATCATTAGTTTTCTTTTATTTCTTAAAGCAGAGAGTATAGAGATGCTGTTGCTGTTGCTGTTGCTGTTGCTTCCGCGATACAAAAACGATAGAATTTATTTATTTTCAAGGATTGTGGGCGAGTCCTGTTATAGGCACTCTTATCTCTTTCTTTCTCTTATAGTACCTCCTCTCATGTATAGCTTTGGCATATTTTGCCTCTGGGCAAATTCTTGAATACATACGTGTTCTACGTGAGTTGAAATCTTCGATAGATTATACAGTGAACAGTTATACCGTCATTATACAGGCTCTGTTCACACCGAAACGCTCTTCGAAATTTGAAAGAAAAATAAAATAAAAATTATCAACGAACGAATAGAACGAAACTTCGAACATTTTTGCATGAAATTTTTCTTTTTTTTTCTTGGTCGTAACTGTATTTAATACGAATTCGCCAATTTTATCTATCTATTCGAAACAATAACTTAGGACATTTTTTACAAAAAAAAAAAAAAACAATTATCATAATCTGATAAGTATAATAAATTGAAGGTTTTAATTAAACTCGACTATTAGAAAGTATCGACAGATACTTTTGTTCTACTTCAAATCTTGATTGCATACGATTTTATACTGGTTTAAATGAAGAAGAAGAGAAGAAAAAAAAAAAAAAAAAAAAAAAAATCCCGGATTTTCCCAATTAATAAATCTCTCTGAAGCCACTCCTTCGCTAATTAAATTCAATGATTTTTCTCTCAGGTAGGGTGTTACTCCGGCGTGAAATAAATTTTCGCAGCTTTATTATATATCCTCTTTAATGTTTTTTTTTTTTTATTTTTTTTTTTATTTTTTTTCCCCGTTCCGTCATTGGACCAAAGAGATGAAAGAAGAATAATTTAATAAAATTAATGAAACATATAAAATACATAAAAGAAATCGTACAAACAGCTTCGACCCTAACACGATGTAATAAATTGGGGTCATGGTCTAAACTTTTAACCTCGAGAACGAGTAGCAAAGTTTGATCTGATCTCTCGTGATGTACTCACCTTCTACCTACTTTGTACCTACGTACTATAACTATACTTAAATATAACGAGGTTGATCACTATGCGGATATGAACGCTTCTACGTCGTACGTTTTAATAAATATTCGTCATGCGGTTATACGTATATATTTATAATATAATGTATATAAGTAATTTTTATTTATCCTTATACAACCATTTTTATTTCAATATATATACTTAATATATTATACGAAACTCACGTCCGTTCAGATACGGGAAAAACTTGTATGTATACATTAGGGTGTGCCAAAAAAAAAAAAAAAAAACAAATTCAAACGCACATCAACATTCTCGTAGAGCATCTCAAATAGAATATCTCAGCCAAATATGAGCTCTTAATATTGATATTTAGAACTGCCTATTTTAGTTACGAATTTTAGTTACTGAAATAGGCAGTTCTAAATATCATTATTAAGAGCTCATATTTGGCTGAGATATTCTATTTGAGATGCTCTATCGAAATTTTGATGCGCGGTTGAAAAGAAAATTGTTTTTCCCAGAGTCATATGTCTCCATGACGCTATGACTCAATGTTTAAAGGCGAATATCTCTTAATCGGTGAGAGTTAGGAAAATTTTATCTCAGTACTTTTTTATAGAGCGTGAAATTTCCTATAAGAATTTGTCTTCAAATAGTTTCTAAATCAAGCCGCTTACGAGAAAAAACAATTCAAAAATTTTCCGATCTTTTTTTACATGTTATTCAAATCAAAAATGGGAAAATTGAGTTAGGTAGTTCTAAATATCAATATTAAGAGCTCGTATTTAGCTGACATATTCTGTTTAAAATGCTCTATCGGAATCTTGATGTGCGTTTGAATTTTTTTTTTTTTTTTTTTTTGCACACCAAATTAGTATACATACAATAAAACTGTAACTTATCCCGAATATACGAATTTGAAATATGTATTAGAAATTTTATTTTCGACGAGTATAAATTTGCTACAAATATATTTACCATCGATGATTTTTTATCATTTTTAGAAGCTAACTGGTCAATCAATTATTATATGCGATCTCATGATCACTTTAGTAGGTAGGTACTGTTTTTAGTTCACTGATCTATAAACTAAAACTGTTTGTTCTTGGTGAAGGGATTCTATGACTGAGATATTATACTATAGGTATAAGATACAAGCTGCTTCTGTCACTACGCTATGAGAGGTTCAAAATCAAAGCCACTTCAAAGCTACGCCTCGAGCGTGTACTTACATCTTCCCATACCAACGTGTCTTAGCTACTTCTTTGAAGTACAACTACTGCCTTCATTTCACTAGTTTAACGTAGATGTAACCGCATAGGGAAACGTGGACCACCTACTTCTCAGTTTGTATATATTAGAACAGTTAATAATGAGCTTCTATTTACCAAGTTTTTAAAATTAATTACATCGTCAATAATTATTGACGAAAATTTGTAGGGATTTAGTACAGCGATTTATTGCGATTGATTCAGAATTTCAATTTATTTCGTTATTATTTTTCTATATTGCGGTAGTGTGATAGATTTAATTACACTTTGATATTTTGTACTATTTCGAATATTAATCGACAAAGGATAATTAAATATATTTATATAACTCGATTTAACATAATCGTGAGGGGAATTAGTTTCATGAGAAGAAACTTGGTATACAATATTATAAAACCGCATGCAATACGTAAGATAAAAAGAGGAAAATCAAGCACAGAAACGAGGAAAAAAACACACCTATACTATATATCCCACGGGAAACTATAAAATGCAAGCATACCTACTCCGTTATTCTTACAACTTGGAGAGAAAACTTAAATAAATCATGTTTTATCTTCTCTACATATATGGAATCGTTAATATTCTTTCTTATTTCATTATTTCGCATTATATTATACATTTTTCCAAATTTATATTCACTTTTTTTTTTTTGCATCAAGGTTCTTAATGTGGTGAAAAAAAATAAAAAAAAAAAACAAGTTTAAAAAAAAAAAAGGACAAAAAAATCAGCTTTTTTTTTTATTACAATCGATTAAACGTACGGTATATAAGCTCTGATTTATTCCCTGAAGATTCATTGAGGACAGATAAAACACAAGGTCGTTGCTCGCGTTGGTTTCTGGCTCGCTTTAACGCGGAAGATAAGAGCCAAGACAAACAGGTGAGACGGGGATTCCCCTGTCACCACCACTATACACATATAAAGGGTACCTACTACAGAATGTACTTTGACGTGGTTCACCACTAACTCGGCCACGCGGTGAACCGGTAAAATGGGCTTATAGGTCCGAATATCGATCCCAGTATTTTATCTCCCTCTCTCTCCTCTTTCTCTTTCTCTTCCTCTCGCTCTTGCTCTTTATCTCTGTCTCTTTTAGTCGCGATCCTTGTCTCTAGCCTGGCGTTTTTCACGATTTCACTATGTCACGATGTCATATGTCACAGAGGGAGCTTAATAAGTTTTTGACATCGGATGGACGCCAAGGTTGTAGGTCGTAGAAAAGAAGAGAGAAAGAGAGACGAAGAAAGAGAGAGAGTTGAAGGTTGTTTGTTTGTTTTTCAACTCATTAACGGCTTACGGTTTTCATCGTGTAATGTAAATATGTAAACTTTTGCTACGGGTAAATCGTTAGCGAAAACCAAACAGTTTCTAAACTGACGTATACAGCACGGGGTTAACACAAGTCTATGGAGAAAAAAAAAAAAAATAAAAATTTCACAATTCTACGATACCTCCCGATAAAGGCAGTCTTTTGCCTCAAAGAAGTTCTTTCAGAAAACACATAAATACAACATTTTTACTCAAGTATTTCTGAATCTGTGCACAGAGATGTATAAGACTCTTATAAAAATACTCGGTTTTTTTTTTCTTTCATTTTTTTTTTTTTTTTTATGTGAAATGAGAATAAAATTGCAAAAAATTGTCCCAACAGTAGTACGAAAAATAAATGTATAGTATATATATATATTTTTTTTTTCATACCAGGGATCGAATAACCTTTTCAATTTTTTTTTTTTTTTTTTTTTTCATTTTTGCTATTAATCATTCGCTTCAAACAGAATCCGATTCCCTTTAGACAGCTTGTAGTACACCTTCACCTCGATTCCGATTTGTCGTTCACGTGAAAGTAACTTTTTTTTTTTCTTATCAAACCAGGATTGAATTTCATTAAGGATTAGCAACGAAACGTATATATATATTTATATATGCATTAGACTGTGTCAAAAAAAAAAAAAAAAACGACATCTTCTTTTTGTTCGGGCCCTTTCGAAAATAGTTAGTGCTTAACATAAAGAAAATTGTCCCCAAAGCTCAGCTATGTAGCTTGAACACAGAATTAGCGCATTTGAAAATAAGATTTCCCATGTATTTCAAATGGCAAAATTTGTTTATCCTAGTTTTATTTTCATAACTCTCTTTATTCAACTGATAAGAATAAAGTAGATATACGGTTTTGTAGAGAATTTTATGATCTACAAAAATAGTCCTTTGGCCCAAGTTGCTCGATTGAACCGTTAACGAGTTACAGTGGTTTAAAAGTCATAATATGTATATTTGATTACTACTTACTTTTCGACAAATTAATTAAAAATTTTTTTTTCATGCATTTTCTCAGAAATTTTTTTTTCCTTCAAAACCGTATATTCACTTTATTCTTATCAGTTGAATAAAGAGAATTATAGAAATAAAACTAAGATAAACAAATTTTTCCATTTGAAATACATGGGAAATCTTATTTTCAAATGCGCTAATTCTGTGTTCGAGCTACATAGCTAAGCTTTGGGGACAATTTTCTTTATATTAAGCACTAACTATTTTCGAAAGGGCCCGAACAAAAAGAAGATGTCGTTTTTTTTTTTTTGACACAGTCTAATATGCATGTATGACTGAATAACCCATATATTTGTACTATTTCTTTTTACAGAGAAGTAATTTTTCTGACGAATTTTTAAAACTTAGTATAATTAGTCGCAACGAAATATCTTTTTATTAATAATTAATAGGCTTATGGTATGACCGCGTGTTATAAAAGGTGGGAAATATCTCCCTTTTTTTTTTGTTAGTCGTAACTTCATTCCATCGTTCGTTAATTTCGTCTACGGAAATTTAAAATTAATTCACAATTTAGGGGGCGGTACGTTTTAATTAAGATTCCCATTTTCACCCTTGGCTCGCACTTTCGTAGTACCTCGGTTGCAATGTTGTTAAAACCGTGTTTTCGCCGGAGATGAGAACAAGTCGATATGAACTAAAAACGCCACAATATTCTTATCTCGGATCTTACCGCGTTACTTTTAAAGGGCGAATAAAAGTCGCAGCTGCTATTACGTTACTTTAGTTAAACTGAAATTATTTCAACAAAAATTTCAAGTTTAAAACTTCAGCCAATATATTATAGCGGAGACCACATCTTAGATTTAATATTTTTATATTTATTCAGGAAAGGGAGAAGAACGGTTCAACTCTACGTATCCATTCCTTTGCTTTAGACAGTTGAATGGTTCCGTAGTCGCTATCCTTTCTCAAGATTCAAGTACGGACGAGATATTGTTCGATAGAAATGACCGGAGATGAGTAGGATATGATGTGGAAGAAAGGAGCTTCTCATTTCTACTATATCCGATCAAATGTAGTCGAAAAACTCTCTTCAAACTTTTATACGCGAGGGTTTGGTACCTATATACGATAAATTATAATAGTATTATTAGAATAGTTGGAAAAAAAAAAAAAAAAAAAAAAAAAAAACAGAACTTGTATTTTTTTGGGGAAGAAAATGTTTAATCGACATTTTTGGAGACACGTCATTCATTAACAACGTTTACGTGTCTGCTGGGATATAGTCTATAATTTATATGCTGAATAGATAAATGAAATAGTAAATAACCAGAGTTGGGTAGAAATACATTATTAATTAATTGCTAAGCCAGAAATTTAATTATTGTATAGTGGCTGGGTACCATGATAGAATTTATACTCCAATAATTCCACATGTATGTTGCTCAGTTGTAATCAAAACAGGCAATTAATTATCCAATACTTGATAGAGATATTGTAGAATTATTCACGCGTAACAATTTTAAGGTGTCGAATCGAATTGGATAATCATTACGCCGGAGAAATAGTTAGTCTGAAGACCGAATTATCCTGAATAGTTTTGATTTCGATTAAAGAAGAGCGGATGATCAAAGAATTTGAGAAAAAAAGTATATTTTGTTAATAATATTCATCAACATTCTTACCCTGGCGAAATTTTCCAATTCAATGGAAAAGCACGAGTAAGATACGCAACATCACCTCCAGCCTGAAACAGACAAGCTTTACTTTAACGGCGCTAAATTAATGATGATTATCCGTATGTTGTCGCTATAGATTATATAGAATCGCTAATACATTATGGTATTAAATATTTGGACTATAAATTGAGTCTGTTCAATATTTTACTGGCAATATTTGCTTCGTGATACTCCGACCTTTATTCAAATTCAAAATTAGCTTAAACGATTCTAGTTCGTATAGATTTAAGATCGGTGACGATCTTCTCGTATGCTTTTCTCGATATGTATACCTAGGGAAGATCGGAGAGAAGTGGAAACCTCAGCTGAAGATTTTTGTGAAAAAATATATTCCAATGAAAAATTGAATCCCGACTAATGATCGTTTTCATGTATGTAACGAAAAGTTACTGAATAGGGGCCCTGGTCAGTGAAACAACTCGAAATCTTTATTGAAAGTTGTTTAATTTTTTTAGCGTTTATAATAATTCTATAATCATCGGTTATCATATTCAAAAGTAATCACATGGGACAAACAATAATACTTAGATTGTGCTTCAAGCGTTTTCATATCGTGACTTGACGCATGCTCCGTATTTCTTCAGCACATCATATCCTATATGCCAAGTAAACGAAATTTGTACTGGGCGTTCTGTAAGAAAGTTATACACAAAATTTTCTTTATAAATAGCTCTGAATCAGATTTTATAATTCGGGTAATGAAGAAGTAATCCCAATTGTATTATACGTGTAAATGAATTTTTCTATTCTACTACATACCAGAGGATCATGACGTCCTTCGTAAGCATCAACCAACATCATTTTTATTACTTGTATCGGCAAATCGTTAGTATCGTAATTTTCGTGTGCAATATTCAAGAGTTTCCATAATCCCGCGATGTTGTAAGGATTTCTTCGCAATTTTATGCGTAGTTTTTTGTCCATTTTAATAGGAGAGTACTTTTCTGAGGGATAAACGAAAGGTTTTTCGCACCTTGTACAAGTGCGAGTAGCCTCCCGAAATCGATCAGATCCAATGGTCTTCTCTTGGAAACGAATTTCCAGTCCTAGGTAGTTGAATAATATCTGTAACATATTATTCATAGATATTAATTATAGAGACCTCCAATATTACAATCGGAGTTAAATCATTGTTTATTATTTTTTAACTTTACTTGATCTCCGGGTTTTATCTTTTGCGATGCACGTAACACGACTGTGCCATTATTCTCATGATATGCAATAGTATTATTGAAACATGCGTGACCTGCCAGGCCAAGTAATGGATAAGTAGCATGTGCTCTGCTGATTGTATCTCCAAAGTATGGTATCTGTAATTTCATAGAGCATCAAGTTTTTTCCTTTGCAACATACGAGCCAAATGCTATCGTAATGAATATTATAAAATAAAAATAATTGTGTCTTATATAAAAAAATTTAAAAACAATGAAATGATATGTACCATTTCAAAAAAAGCTACACAAGTCTCTTAAAATTACTGATCAAAATCAAATACCTATACGTTAAATTTGGATGAAAAAAATCATGGTTTTTCTCGTCAAGGTTGAAATGCATTTTCATACTATGAATTTTGGTAATTGTGACTTAACTCTATGTACCAATTGTACTTACAGATATATGACTCAATTCGTACGGAGTTCTCAATGAAAGGAATAATTTTGCTACATCTAGAATGTCAGCATCAGTTTTGAAAAAATCAGTATAATTTCTAAGTAAAATTGCTACGTAAGTCTCTTCGAAGAAGGATCCAGGATCACATGGAAATTTTTCACCATATAACATGGTACTCAGAAATCCCCTTCTGGTATTTCCAACGAATGCTTCTCTAGAATATCCAAGTTCTTCAGGATCTAAATAAGAATTTTAATAACTTCAGTACCAATCAGTCTTCTAATCAACAGCAAATCCAAAATTCATATAATGTGTTTCACCTACTCGAACTCTGTTCAATTTCTTTGACTTCCTGAAGTACTGCATGCAAATTGGTTCCTTGTTCAGTCAAAATGTTGAGACATCTCAGTACATCGAGCATTATTTGTGTATTTAAAGGTACAGCAGCCATCAGGGTAGCTTGTATCCTGCATTCAACGCGGTGATACTTCTCATAAGCTTCCACGCGGCATTTCTCAGAGCAATAAACATTTATGTTACAATTATCGCATGGAATCAGACACAATGATTCTTTAAAGCAATGGTAACAATATTCCGGATCTTTGTACTGTTCTAACACCACCGTGTACGGTTTTTCAATCACCAAAAGATTGCCTGGTTGAAATGACATATTAGCAACAAGTTTTCGTTCTTTTACAGAACTATACACTATATCAATTCCTTGACTGGCTCCTGGCAGCTTAGCATTCTCCCCATGAGCAAATTCCAAATCACCAGCTGGCCTGGTCTTCTTCTTCGCAGATTTACCCATCTTTATATTAGAAAGAGCAGCTTCTTTACGTGAAATTACTTTGACTCGTAAATCATCTGGATATGGGAGATTCAAAGCTCTGTCTATATCCAATACACATTCTTCATATTCTTTTAAATGATACAAAGCAGCTGATCTATTCCCGTACGCCAATGCAGCACATTTAGAATAAGGAGGTGCTTCTCTAATACTACAAGTATACAGTATCGCAGCAATTTTATAACTGCCGACCTGGAATTTTCCGTTTCCTATATAAACGAAAGAGGATTGATTAAAATTCTATGGAAAACGATCGATGCTTGTCAAAATTTCTTAATAATAAAGTAGCTTCAAATAAATACCTTCGATGCGCATTAGTTCAGATTTAGTTTCGCATTTTTCTGATTTTTCTAACAATGGAGGGAAATCTGCGAACGTGGCAATATAATCTTCAAATGTTCGCCCATCTCTGCTTGATTGTCTTTGTTTTATTTTCTCAACGAACTGGTTTAGGTATAAGCCAAAATTCATAGTCACACCCGGAATATCCATAACTAACTTGTCTTGGTATGAGTCACGGTCCATAGTCACACCGGGAATACAATATCAAAATACAAAATTTTTATTACCGTGAGACTAACTGTGTTCGTTATTCTCAAAGATTCAAATGCAACTAAACCGCTATTCCCAGCTACGTATTCCTTTCCATATGCGGCATGCGCTTTGATAATCCGGGGATTCCCCTCAATAAGTAAGATCTATACACAATAGTATAAGAAATATCGTATGGGTAGCGCCTTGATCGTGGACAAGTTGGATCGCAAGAGAACCAGGCTTACGCGTTTTTCCCTAGGTCGTCCGTTCAGCAGAATAACGGGATGGGATGCGAGATCGGCGCTTAGTTTTAGAGAAGAAGGTTGTTTTTCTCTGTTCTTCGATATCTGATTCGATTCTGAAAGCAATGAAATTTCCAAATTAACGAATATTCGATCAAATTGAATCGATATATTGATATGTATTATTATTGCGTCCGGTTCTGAGTAACGGTTTGATCAGCGTCACGGTATACGTTAGACAAACAACTACTGATTAGTATACCAACAGAATTAAGATATATGTTTGAAAGATCGACTCGCAAATATTTAGCATTGAATCGTTTGCCAAGACATTAAGATCAGGGTATGGTCAATATCTCATCAAGATATTGTCAATTATATGGATGGCTGTTACTCTTTTTACGTAATTAATAATAAAATAATAAAATAATAATAATAATTAATAAAATATTAATATTAATATTAATATTATATTATTTTTTTTTAATTCTCCCCGGGGAGAATGAAGAAAAGTGATTGCCGGCCAAATAAAATTCATTTAACACTAACATAAGTAATTAAAGACGCCACTACCGAAATCACTAACAAAGGTTTGGGACACGGCCCTGATTAAATATATATGTGAATTGATCAACTTAGATTTAAATCACTATGAGGTTCGTACTTTTCTCTCGATACGGATCCGTCTGTCTACTACATAATTTGCGCACGTACTAACTTATTCGGTTTTTCTTTTAATCCTGATTCGACTTTGGTCCGTTGGACCGTTGCCCTTCGTGTACGTTCTGTTTTCGTATACTTCATACACACTCTATCTCACTCATCGCTCACATCGTAAACAATATTTTCGGTCATATCTTAATACTTTGAAATATCAACATTTTCTGTAATAGATTCAAATCACATGGAACTAACCATACATCTTAAATCCATAGATAAATAGCGATAATAATTATCTTTGATGTGTGTGTATCTTCGGTAATGGAACTCTAATTTAGTCATGAAAATTTCGCTTATACTTTCACTGTTAATTTGTCAAAGAGGCAAGGAAGCGAAATACAGTTAACTAAATTTCGGCAGGCGTCGTAAATATTTCTCTCAGCTCTGAATTAAGGAAAGCTTGAATAATTACATTTTCGTAAAGTGCGCTGAATGGGGATTCAATTTAGAATTCACAAAAAAAAAAAAAAAAAAAAGAAAGAAAGGAAAAAAAAAAAAAAAAAGGAAAGTATCATTCATGAATTGTTCAAAATTCAATCTAAAATGGATTAAATTTATTTTTATGTTTTGTTAAACTTTGCGAAAGTGAATGGCTAGACTACGTAGAGAGTCTGGCTCCCGAACTTTACCTTTGCGTGTTGGGGTCGGTCGGGTTTGTTCTTTGTCCTTTGCCACGAACTCACAGTGAAAATTTCCAGCAAGCCGCATGTACGCAGAAAATTTGCAAATTGGCAACAGGCTTTATTTAACCGTATAAGTTGTGATGAAACGGTCGTTAATTAAAATTTGTAATACAAGTTGTACATCTCATGATCAGCGAAGAGAAGGATTCGTAGAATTCGATGTCATACTCCAGCATTTATTATCAGCCGATTTTTCGAGCCGTCAAAAATTTTCTCAGTTTTTCTTTGAGCCCTGCCAATTACAGATTGATTTTCGATCTGCTGTGGATTTAAATAAATCCCTTTTCAAAAGCCTGCAGGTACCCGAATTCAATGAGTAATTACAGATTCTCTTTCAAAAGATGAAACGATTTGAAATAAAAAAATTTCGGATTTGTTATTGGAAAAAATCCCCACGTATTTATTGGCACCAAAAATTCACACAGAAATATTCAGATCGTCAACCGCGTGACTCGGCTTCTATTAATCTCGTAAAAAAAGGGGATACAAAAATGTTTAACTACATACTGAAAAAATACATTCAAATCACAGATGAATCTTTTAATCTTGTACTAATATCTCATGTTGCGTTTCAAAATAAGTTTGATCAGTATAACGAATGTTACGATTTCTAATTGAGGTCTGAAATCAGTTTAAACTTTAATTTGAATTCATTCATTAACTTTATTGCTGACATTTCCAAAGATTATACGAACGTTATTACAGGTTGAAAGTCATTTATTTTTTTTAACACATAGGTACTCAAGCTACGATATGATTAGCGACATGCGAAGTATAAAAAAAGCCTTATTCTACCTCGTCCAATTTTTTCAACACTTTAGACTTGTTATTTAGAGCTTCAGAATTTTTAGTTCCAAATAGGAAGAAAGAAAAAAAAATTAACACCACTTGTACGAGTGCGTGTTAATTATTTTCATTTCATGTCGTCAATCGATTTCGAGAGCTTCATCATTAATAATAATCGTGAAAAGTAATGCTCATTATTTAATGCTACGTAAGATTATGATTTTCAAATAAAATAGATATAGAAAAGATAACACATTATAGGTATAGATTTTCTTCTTCTGATATATTCTGACTATGAGTGGTTGAATATTTCGCCTTTTTTTATAGTATCCCAAGCATGTGCAAGTGGACGTTGCCTTCCTGTAACAGAACCACATATATTTAATTTAATTTGATTTAATTTCTAACAATTCATTGCGACTTGATTTAGAAGAAATTGGAACGTAATTTCAATCTTCAATCACACAGTTGTGCATAATCGTACTCTTCCACTTGCCTCATGGTCACATCGTCCTTCGTATGCATTCACTAACATCAACCTCACCATCTGCGCTTGTAAAGTATAACGTTGGTGCTTTCCCCGTATAATATTGAGAAGTTTCCATAGCCCCTCGATATCGTAAGGGTTCTTCTGCAACTTATTGCGTAGTCTTTGATCCATTTTAATATTTTCCGGCTTTTCCGGTGCATATGAGAACGTTTTATCGCATTGTTTGCACTCTCGTTTACACACCAGGGATCGGCCAGATCTACTAACTATTTCACCAATGGTAAAGTGCACACGGTAGCTGCACATTATCTGTAAATCATACCTATATTGAAATACGTGAAATGAAAACTTGCGAAATTCACCTAACAAGATCGTCGAAATCACAGCTTTAAATTTTAAAGTGTCGTTCTTTTACTTCATGCCACTTATTATACTGCTTGAATCGGGAATAAGTATCTTCAAACTTCACCTCATCGCCTGGTCTTATGCTCTGCACTGCACGTAATACGTGTCTCCCATCCTTGTCAACGTATGAAATGGTATTATTGACACATGCATGATTTGCCAGGCTGATTAATGGATAAACGACATGTGCTTTGTTAGCAGGTTTGTCAACGTATGGTATCTGTAATTTCATAGAACATTCGGTGAAATATGCAAGTGTATCATTTGGTAAATCATAGGTTTGAGATGATTTTTTTTTATTTTTTTTTTTTACATTCTAAATTTAAGAAATGGTGATCGAAGTTCAGTATGCTTACCACGAATTGATTTAATGAGTAGACAATATTCAGTTTAATCAACAACTTTGCTACAAGTGGAATGTCGGAATTTTTCTTGAAAAAATTAGTGTGATTCCTCAGCAAAGTCACTATGTAAGCAGCTGCAAACATGTATCTACAATTTTGTTTTATCTCTTTGCCAGATAACAAACTGAGAAATGCCTTTCTCGTATTTCCAATAAATTTATCACCTGTGAATCCAAGTTTTTCTGGATCTGAAAAAGAGTTTTAATTGCAATTAGACACTTTAGTATAGCTATTCTAAGTATTATATGATACTAGCACAATATTTCACCTACCAGAATTATCTTCAATTTCTTTAAGATCATTATAAACCGCATCCAAATTAGTGCCTTGTTCAGTAAAAATATTTAGACACCTTAGCAGACATACAAGTTCTTGTCTGTTCATTGGAAACGAAGTTCTCAAAGTATATTGTATCCTGCATTCTATGCGATGATAGTTTTCATATGCATCACTGCGGCATTTCTCAGAGCAATAAACTTCGTAGTCACATTGCTCGCATGGAATGAGACACAGAGATTTTTTTAAACAGTGATGACAGTATGACGGATCTTCTTCCAATACCATAACTGGCAAATATGGATTTTGAACAACCAAAACATCCCCTGGTTTGAAAGGTGTTTTAGCAACAAGTTTCCTTCCATGTCGAGGACTGTATGCAATTTCAATTCCATTGCTGACTCCTGGTAGCTTAGAGTTCTCCCCATTGACAAATTTCAAATTATCAATTGGCGAAGTGTTGTTTGACTTATTTCCAACACTGATCAAATTAGCAACAGCAGATTCCTTTTGTGAATTAAGTGCAGATCGTAAAAGGTCTGCGCATGGCATATCCAACGCTCTGTCTATATCCGAAATACATTCTTTATATGCTTTTAATTTATGCAGCGCAGTTGATCTATTGGCATATCCAAAAGTAGTGAGCTTAGAGTAAGGAGGTGCTTCTCTCAAACTCTGGGTATATAGTAATACAGCATCTTTAGGGCTACCAATATTGAAGATAATGTTTCCTATGAGAGTGAAAATATTCTCTATTATTACGTATGGAAGATGTTGAGTCTTATCATATCAATGCAAAACAAAAAATTGCCTTATATTAAATCAATCATAGTCACACCTTAGCTGATGCATTAATATTTTGATTATAAAGATTACGCAAAGATAAAAGAAAACAGCTGTTCGAATTGGTATGCGAAATTTATGAAAAGATATTATTAAATTATTATTGATTGTAGTAGATGTATTCGTACCTTTTTCGCGGTATTCTTCAGCCATTGGAGGACATTTTCTTGATTCTTCATACAACGGAGGCAGGGACGCAAAAGTGTCGAGATAGTTTTCAATCGTGCGTTTTTCTTTGTCTGGATAATTTTCGTTAATAGTCGCAGTAACTGCAGCCAAATACTCGAGGCGTTCCATAGCGATAGTAGAAGCACAATGTCGAAGTGAGTAACACGATGCGTTTATTCGACCCCTCCTCTTGTCCTCGTAATCTCTGCAATCCACGGATCGAGGATTCGACTCGAAATAGGAGACTAGTTCTCACCGAAAGCTGTTAATGGTTTACTAACACATACAGTCAACCGATGACGAATCGTAGCTCACAGAATAACTGCTTGAAATGATGCACTTCCGCACGCGTTATTTCTAGAACGTTATCTTTGAACATTAGTTTATGCGGTGAATAAAAAGCGGGTATTCCCCGCACCGATTGTCAGCCACACAGCGCTCTGCGTTTTCTGGACAAAACCTTGGGATTATTTGTCCAGTCTTCAGCTTGGCCACTTTTATTTCATTCGTTACATTTTTTGGACTAATTCTTCTTACAGACATTTCCGAAGAGTCCGCGATTGGTAGTATTTTTAGATAACTTTTGGACAAATGCATTTCTGGTTATAGTATAGAATCGAAATTTGCAGTTTTTGTTCATTCGTGGACCATCGTGCGCATGGGGAATTCCCACCTCAAGTTGACACTGTCTGACCTTTGCTGGCCGCTTCTACTAGTCAGAGCGTTGGCGATCGATTGCATTAACTGTTTCAAGCCTTTTTTTTTTTCTCATCGGTTTTTACATCAGCCTGCGCAGTTTTACACTGCTTTGAATTTTATATATGTATGTATTTGTATAAAATTTGCTGCGTGTTAACCACGTGTGGCAAAAGGTTGATAGATTTATTTGTATTCGTGACGAACGAACGAACGAATGAATGAAGGCCTTGATTTTTAATCCGACGAGTCAGCTGTATTTAAGGCATAGTACCTAGTATACGAGCGAGAAAGAAAACCCTTTATCGCTGAAGTAATATAGCTATAGGATTTAAATTCATACCTTTATCTTTATCGGCACATTTGTCAAGCTGACAAAAATTCGGCTAGGTTCTTTTCTTTTCTTTTTTTTTTTTTTTTTTTTTTTTTTTCTTAGCCTCGCCAACCGGAGATGGATATTCGATCCGAAGCTGATTTGAATAAGTTTCTTTTTGCGAGAACTCGGATTCTTAAACTTAACGAGAAATTACTAATTCTCTTTCGCGGGATAAAACGAATTAAAAAACGTCGAATCTCATGAGAATTTTTTTTTTTTTTTTTTTTTTCTCATAAAAAAAGAATCTCTTCAAGATCATAGGACTAAAGAAATTCCGAAAATATTCAAATCTGAAAATAAATTCTCGCCCTTCGAATTTATTTCTGAAATTTTTCTTATTGAAAAATCATATATAGTATCGTATTATAGATTAATCTCAACGGTTAAAAAATGTATTTTTCTTACAAATTCTTGTGAAATAATAATTAATTGAAATTATTTCAAACGATGAAATAGATAGAAATTAGAAAATTAGGATTTGAGCATTTATGAAGTAATAAATTGGTCATGTACGAATGATAACGTTTAAGGTAGATTAATTTATTAATTATATCAAAAGCTTACAAAATTATTAATATTTTTCATTTTTCACACAATATATGGTATCATTAGTTACGCGTATTTCATATTAGAGCAATACTAAATCAGTGGATACAAATAAAATAATAAAAATGAACATCACTTCTAGTACGAAATTTTAAGTAATAATTATTTTCATTTTATTTGATCACTTAATTTCTAGCTCTGAGTTTAGATTATAATATTATTAAAAATAAAAAAAATTATGCGTTCTGTTTTGAAATTATTATACTCTTGAGTTATCTAAGATTATTATTCTTGATATAGAAAAATGGAAACACAGGATAATGTAGTAGGTATAGGTGTGTGTATAAATGTTATATGTATATATGTAGCTCTGCTCTTCTCTTCTTTGACTTATTCTGACAATAAATTATAGAAATATTTGAAATTTTTTTTTTTTTTTTTTTATAATATCCCAAACATGTTAAGCTGCACATGGCCAGCCTGTAACATAAACATGGATTAAAATTTGTAGGATTATATTGCAGACTGACGTATCTAGTATCAATTAATCAAGATGCTTTACTACCTACCACACGATTGGTGCGTCCTTCGTAAGCATCGACCAACATGTACTTCATTATTTGTGCTTGTAGAGTATAATGTTGATGTTTTCCTCGTACAAGATTTAAAATTTTCCATAATCCCTCAATGTCATAAGGATTTTTCTGCAATCTAGAACGTAATCTCTTGTCCATTTTAACTCTAAGTTGTCTCTCCGGCGGATAGACATAAGTTTTATCACATTTTTTGCAAATACGTTTACACTGGAATATACGACCAGATCTGTGCGGCGATTCTTCAAATGAAAATTTCAGGTCACGGTAGTTCTGCAGTATCTGTTATATAAAATACGGATTAATGAACAGATTAATAAACATACATCGATAAAATTTTCTACTCAATGGAAATTATTATTCGTTTTACCTCGTCTCCGGGTCTTATGTATTGCGATGCGCGTAATATGAGTCTTCCATCGTTGTCGATATACGTAATAGTATTATTGACACATCCGTGATTTATCAGACTTATCAATGGGAAGGTAGCATGTGCTTTTAAGTCAGTTTGTCCAAAGTATGGTATCTGTAATATAGACAATTTTTTTTTTTTACATAAGATTAGTAGAAGGGCATTTCCAAATGCGTTGTGTTTAGAAAAATTCTTGTTATAGTTGAGTATGCTCACTGGAAAGTGATTCAACATGTACGAGCGGCTAAGCTTAATCAGTAGTTTAGCTACAACTGGAATGTCTGAATTTTTTTGAAAAAAATTAGTGTGATTTCTGAGTAAAGTAACGATGTAGCCAGCTTCGAACATGGTTCTAAGATCCTGTTTCAGCACTATGCCGGACAAAGAACTGAGAAACGCCTTTCTCGTATTACCAATAAACGGTCCGTCGCCTGATCCATGTTTTCCAGGGTCTGAAATAGAATTTCAATAACATTCAACTAGCTCAACATCTACAGTTGTGCTAATGAGTCTAATTAGCAGAAAGAGTAACAAGAGTAAGTAAGTCTTCTCATGATTTGTATTAGCTAAAATTTATCGAGTCCCCCTAACTAAGCTGTGAAATAATATTTAATCAAGTACCAATCCAAGAAAGGAAATTTATCAACCTGAATTCTGTTCAACTTCTTCTAAATCATCGCAAAGTTGTTTCAACTTAGTTCCTTGTTCAGTAAAAACGACAAGACATCTCAGCTGACAAAGAAGTCCTTCTACATTCATAGGAACAGTTGACATCACAGTGTATTTAATCTTGCATTCAATTCTGTGATAACTATCGTAAGCATCGGTTCTGCATATTTCAGAACAATATACTTCGTCGTTACACTGTTCGCAGGGTATAAGACAGAAAGTTTTTTTCAAACAGTGATGACAATATGCCGGATCTTCCTCAGGCTCAGGTACAATTAAATAAGGTTTTTCAATAACCAGTAAATCTCCTGATTGAAAAGGCATTTTAGCAATAAGTTTTCTTCCATTTTGAGGACCGTAGACAATATCAATTCCAAGACTGGCTTCAGGTAGCTTGGGATTATCCCCGTGAGTAAATTTCAAATTATTATCAGACTTGTTATTATTGTTGTCGCTGTTTATCTCAGTGTTTAAATAAGATGCCGCAGCTTCTTTGCGAGATAATATTTTTTCACGTAAATCAGCTGGGTATGGTAGATCCAGAGCTCTGTCTATATCCGATATACACTCACGGTATGATTTCAAATGATACAAAGCAGCCGATCTATTCGCATAAGCTAATGCAGCACATTTTGAAAAGGCTGGCGCTTTTTTCAAACTAGTTGTATACATCATTGCTGCTTCTTCGTAGCTGCCTTTCATAAAAATCTTGTTTCCTATTCGTATACATGAGAAAAAAAAAAAAAAAAAAAAAAAAAAAAAGAAAAAAAATTCATCATATATTTTATCAAAGAATTCATTTTTTATATTTTTTTATTTTTTTCGTTTCGTGATTGTTTTATGAAAGACGATATTGTTTAGGATGTATTTAGTTGTTATACCTGTAAGGCGATGTGCTTCTGCCTCTAACGCACATTTTGGTACATCAAATTCTTCGAGTGTTGGGGGATTGCTTGCGAATATCTCTAGGTAGTTTTCAATCGTTCGGTTTTCTTGGTTTGGATAAAATTCGTTGATAGTATCATCGAACTCGTTCAAATACTCGACGAATTCCATAACGATACACTTTTTTTTTTAACAAAGAATATTTGTTCAATATCAATATCTTCCCGTTTTTTATCCGGCTTTTTTTTTTAACGAAACGAGAACTTTCGATTACTCTCGATAGTTTATTATAAACTCTTAAATATCGACTTTGAGAACACTCGATTTCACAGACCGGGGATTTCCCCACTTGAATTAAAGATAAGAATATTTTTTCGTAATACTTATACCGATCGTTCTTAGTTTCGACAAGAGAATAACCGTCGACTAATTTCCAGTTTCTACACTAATACAAGGATCAAAGACAGTGAAACGTGACTCGAGACTCTAACGACTCGTTTCTGAACTGTTAACATCAGTGCAGATCTTTCTACCAATAGAAATCATTCAGGTTTTAAATCCACGCTTGTGATTGGTTACACTTAAAGCATCGAATACAAATTGTATAGAAGTCACACCGAACAAGATTCGAGTTTCTGGATGAGAACCGCTTTGTTTTTGTAAGCGCACGAGGCTAATGACTGGTTCAAAGCGCCAATATGTAAACAGACATCATTGTATCAGATTCGAAGATACACTATCCGTTTCTAATGTAAATATTCTTTTATTTTAAAAACTAATTTACTGTTTCAATGCGTTTTTATTTTATTCAACAAACTATCTCTGTCGCTACTCGCTAGGTAATTTTTCTTTATTCATTGTCAGCGATAATAATAAGCTGACAAAGACAAAGGCGAGTCTAGTTTGATCAGTGGATTCCGTGTTGGAATTCAAAGGCTTCTGTTCCTTTTTTTTTCTTCTTCTTTCGCATTTACTTTTTTTTTTGTTCTTTCTTTTCTTTTCTTTTCTTTTCTTTTCTATTCTCTTCTTTCTTAAGGAGATGAAGATACATAGAGAATAGTTCTCAAAGGACTGATCTTATCCTCTTTATTCTTTCCCTATACATCGCTATATAGCAGATTATTACTCTGATATAAACTGAGTGACAAGAATCATCCGGTGACTCACGGAAATCGAAAAAGTATGAGCTGTCAGTCACGGGGTGAGGAAATAAGGAAACGATGAAAAGTTGAAAAACAGCCCTAAGGCGGTAGTAGCCAGAAAAAAGAATGATATACCGTGGTGCTTCGGGATGCATGCGTGTTCGAACTGAAATAACATTTCACTGTTTCCGCAATTCCACCTTCCTGTATTCTTCGCTGTTTTTTTTTTTATTTTTATTTTTATTTTTATTTTTGGATTCTTTTATTTCGGCTTACATTTTTATTTATTTTTTCTCACTTTTAAATTGCGGTATAAGGTAGGTACATTTTATTATTCGTATAATAGATAGCTTTTCAAAATGTTCAGATTTATACGTAGTACTACATCCTTGTTTTATGATTGTATTTTGTGCTTCGTGCCGGGAATAGATTAATTCTTCTTGTTCAGAGTTCACGATGAATCTTCCGCATAAGCTTTCGTTCTTGTTTATTTCGAGTTTTCTAGCGAAGTGTAAAATATGTTATAATTTTGAATGATAAATAACGACGGGGAGAAAAGTGCGCTGAGGTGGATATAACTCGGCCATCACGGCTCCTCCTGCTGCAGTTAGATAGGATCTATTTATTGTGACAGTTAAACAAATTCTTTACTTTTGCGGCTCGAAAAGATTCTCGAATACATATACATATATATACATAGTATACACATACAGCTTCTATACGACTTGAAATTGAATCTTCAGCCTTACGCGACAGATCCAATTTGAATCTTGAAGTGAACGAATGTCCCAGCTCTTTCCCTTTCGCGAAATTAGAAACCGAATTAAGGAAGACGCGGGTGGGACGATTGGATACTAAAACTGAAATTTTCGATTTTGCTACCACTGCGTTCCCCTTTCGTATAACAAATTTGATATCTCTGTTTTAGCTTCACGCCACATAAATTAATTCACAATCAGCGGTTTTTAGAATAAAGTTTTTCATTTTATTCCACTCAATCAATCGATACAGATTTTTCTACTAAACCTAGCGTCTATATAATAATTAAATTTTCATTTACGATTAAACAGAATTTTATTATTTCTTACTCCGTTTTAATAAGGCGTGGGGTATGCCTACAAATCAATTCATATCTTCGGGCTAGTTTCTTATAGTCCTAAAACTATTTGCTATTCGATATAGTAAATATACGCGAAGTCAAAGAGTCGGATAAAAGTTTTTAAAGATATAGTTTAGGTTTCCCAGTTTTATTTTTACAATCAATTCTGACAACTCCACGATTCGGTCTTATTTTTCGGAAACTTTTTAGAACATGAATTATTAATGACTACGCGGGAGGCAAGGAAACGTGGCATTTCCAGTTTTTGCTGTCTCGCGGGTTAACGCGCGCTCGGGGAATCCCCGTGTTCTAGCCGACACTGTCTGACACTTGCTTTGCTGGTCGTTTCTATACTGGCCGAAGCGTTGATACGATCGATTGTACAAACTGTTGAAGTTAGTTTTTTTTTTTAATTTATTTATTTATTTATTTTTTATTTCAATTTCTGTACTACATCGTTGTGGACAGTTTGACGATATGGTAAACATTTCATACGTTCATGTATTTAGAAGAATAAATTACAAATAACGTTTTGAATACAAAAGTTGAAGACTTTCATGAATAATTCTATATACCCTAAAGCGAATGGTCCGGAATTCGAATTAGAATATCGGAAGAAAAAAAAAGAAAGTAAAATGTATGAATTGTTCAAAATTCAATCGAATATGGATTAAATTTATTTCAATGTTTTGTCGAACTTTGCGCGAAAGGAAATTGCGAGACTGCGAAGGGAGTCTGGCTCCCGAACTTCGCCCTTCCGTTTTGGGGTCGGCCTGGTTTGTTCTTTGTCCTTTTTCAGGAGCTTGCTTACAGCTGGAATTACATACAGAAAAATTTGAAAATTTACAACGGGTTTTATTTACTTAATCGTATAATTCGTGATTGGACTTAAATTTTGATTTAAATTTAAAAATCTGAAAGACAGTTAATTCTGTAACCGATAACGCGAGGAAAAGAATCTTTTCCACTGAAGTAGACTGCGCGCAGTATTAGCGAGATTTAAACTCGCATACTTTTACTGTTATCAACGCATTTGTCAATCCGACAAAAATTCAGCCAGCTTTCTGCTTTCCTCTCAGCTGTGTCAACCGGAGATGGATCTTCGATCTGTTGCCGAAGATTTGAATAAATTCCTTTTCGCTAGCACGCCGATTCGAAAACTTTGGGGGGAAATTACCGATTCCTTTTCTAGATATAAAACGAATTAAGAAAAAAAAAAAAAAAAGAAGAAGAAAAAAAAAGAAACTAGAATTTCCAGCTCTAAGTTTCTGTTAGCGAAAGAATAATTCTTTTTTGTCAAAAGGAAATAGACTTTTCCAATTTTCCACACGAATACAGTTGCCGCGCGTGTAAGCGTAATTACAGTTTCTAATTACGCCTGTGAAATCGGTTTGTTCAATGTTCTGCGGTTCTGTGTAATCTTGAATAACGTGACTGCGCGGACTCCACCGTATTGCCAAAATGAGCAAATCACAATGGTATATACATGCCTACCTATACACACGAGGATTTCACTTCTCTCCAAGTTTATTGAGGGTTATAAAGGATTTGGGTATCACCCTCGAATCGACGAGGAAGGTTACCGAAGAGACACGAATACGAAAGGATTTCCGATGACCAGCTTGAGCCTATAAAACCCACAATCTATGTTTAACTTTTTTCTTATTATACCTATTTTTTTTTTTTTTCTTCTTCATCCTTAATAAACATGATATTAATGACACGAGGATACGTTAATTCTATTTCTACATGAACCGCATGTCTAATTTTTTTTTCATTTATTTTCATCTATGTATATATCTGTAATGAAGTTGGGAAAACGGATAAATGCCACATCGAGAACAACGGCCAGAATATATTCCCTTCATATATCTCTAATTGAAATCTACATTAAGCCCCCGCGACTATATTCTGTAATAATTTATAAACTATCTGCGGTTCATATACCTAGTACCTGGAACATATATTTTTTCTGCAGCTAAAAGTTGATAACGCAGTTATTAAATCTATAATATAGGTAGGTTTTATATATATATACCTACAAGTATATTTTATGCAAAGTATTAATACGGCTAGACGTTAAATTATGAGTCTAACGCCTCCTTCTTTTTCCAACCTCGTTAAACTGTTGAGGACATAAAAATTCATATACGTAATTCGATTAACTTTTAATATCATAATTCACTAAATTATAATCCTCATTTTTTAATTCAAGACACGTAGTTCGCTCTAGCGTACAGAATATTTTTAACCAACACCAGCATGACATCGGGGCTGGGTTAAAGTTCCGAATTTCATAACTCAAGAACGGTAAAAAATTTCGAATTTTAATATTACCGAGTCACGCAGTTTTTAGATAGGCTATTTTCCCGAAAATCTATATAGGTACATAGCCGATTTGGAAAACTTTTAAACGAAGAATACCCGAAGGTTCAAAATTCCGAAAGCTATGAAGATCCGGAAGGCTAAACCAGCTCCGAGACTTGAAATTCACACAAATGTATATTCATTCAGTGTTTAATAACTCGGGCCGTATTGATCGTATCGAAACCAATGAGTGGTCAAATTAATCGTCTTGAGATGTAATTGTTGGAAAAAATGGTTTCAAAATCCTATCAATTATTTATGACGTAGATAAAATGGGTTTCCTTTAGATTGAACTATTTCTTGTCTTTGACATCCTGAGAAATAGACCGAAATCTCTCGATTCTTCCGCTGTCGGGGGGGGGGGGTCTAGATTTTCGGAGTTTTAATCTTCTAAACTTATAAACGTTTCTGAAAATTCTAAATCGTCAGAAACAATTTCGTAATTTTTTACTGCGTTCGGAGCTTTTTGAATTCAGAACTTCAACCCGGCCCTCTGTTATAATGTAAATATTTCCAATAAAGGTAATACCATTGTATAGTTGTTTGAAATAATAGATTATCTCTTGTCTGCGAATATAAAAACGAGGCAAAATAGATCAACTAAAAAAGAGGCAACGAACGGAAATGAATAAATGATTCCTGTGACGTCCCTGCAGATGAATGCATAGAGCGGATATTGCGTTCTAACAAACTTCTCGCTGATTCCAGGCGCTTACACATATATGTACACATATGAGAGTACCCAATAAACACATATAAGGAATAGCTTTGTGCATATATATGCATGCGCATATATGTATATGCATGTATTTGTCCATAAGCCGTGGCATGGGCGAGTAGTTAACTTCAGAGCATGTCGTGTTTAACAGCATCACACGGTGGCAGAACTAGGCCGTGTTCGGTTGAACAAAGACTTTTGTCCAACGGGTTGGTGTATATCGGTTCAAACCCCTAGTTCAGGTCACCATACTATAACCTCCATGAACCCCCGAGTCTTTGCTACGTGCTAATTATAAAGGCACGTGAAACCCTTTGAAGGGGGATGAAGCCAGGGATGTGTTTGAACATCTGTGTCCCCGATATTATAGTCTTTTGAGGTCGTTAATACCGCGGGAAAATGACGAATAAAGAGGAGAAATGTATATATTTTCTTTATGTCATTTTAGCGAAAATTGGCAAAGGGATAACAAAATGGATTCTTTTAGTTTTTTTTTTCTTCTTTTTTTTTTCAATCCTCCGTCGTTAGGGTGTGCGGGATAGGAAAATAAAGAGAAAAATGGAACGGACACCTTCGGCAACGGTGTGGAACGATGCGATATATATTTTACGTTGGGCCCTTAACCTCATAAATACAGGAGCCATAACACGCACGTCGAAGTAGTCCGGAGTCTGAAGGTGTTGCATAATACAGATATGCCTTGTACAGAGGACTGAGAACCGCCAGCCGAATGCCCATGCATATTGGAACAGTTCGTTTTATGGGGGACTACCAGCCTCCGGCATATCCTCTCTTCCATATTACAAATTACGTTGGTTTATTACTTTATTCATTTTACCCTTGCACCGGTTATGGCTTCGTAGTCATTCATTATTGGCAAACGTAATCGAACTTTTGCTTTCACCCCTCTATATATAGGTACACCGGATTGATTATTCTAATTTCATTCATACATGTTCAGGTCATCGACGATAACCGCGGAGATGGTTAATAATTGATGAAAACGACACGTGAACGCAGGTCGTGGAAAGATCCCTTCCCAAATATTATCAAGTCTTTTTTATTCTATTGCTGCGATTTCTGATATTATACCTTTTATTCATTCATTCGTTTTATACATTTTTTTGCATTTCTATGTTTCAGGTAAGTTCTTGATCTTGACATTCTTTTTTACGTTCCATGGCTGACTTCAAAGGTAAATTCTAACTGTAAGTACTACCTACACACATGTACATAATCAAATTTGGCAAAATTTTGACTACACAGAAGGAGTTTGTTCAGTAACGTGAGGGTTACAAATTTAAGTGTGTACCTACCTATACCTATAGCGTGAATGGAAACGAATTTTTTTTTTCTCTTTTCTCTCTCGTTTAGGGTATACAGATTTGATTTTACGTCGGGGAAATGTTACGTGATAATTAACGCGAGCATCGTGTATACGTATTACGTATAGTATATGTATACTATATGTATATGTACACACCTATAACGTTAATTAAGAAACTCTCTTCGGTTGATGTTTAACTACCTACACCTAAACTTCTATTAGGCACTAATTTCTATGTAAATTGAATTTAAACTTGGTTACGCTGCTTGTGATCATCGATCTGACCCGTAACCATTGCTTGAATTATACAGACTGTCACAGGAATCGCAATCAATTAACACGCACTGAAACCACTGACTATAATTCAATCATTATTACCGCAGCAATTTTCTTCAAACGTCAATAATACTCGAGTTTAGATCGTTTTCGAGACAACGACGGGTTTGGCTCTTGTATGTGACAGGGTATGTCTTTCAGACTCGCTAAATCTACTCGACGTTCAACACTTCGGATAATTATCAAAAAAACAAACAGCACAAGTTATATTTAAACAAAAGTTTAAGAATAATATTAGAAACATTAGTAGTTTTTTTTTTTTTTTTTTTTTTCAAACTTTATAATTTAGTTTTTCTTCAAGAAGATCCTTTGCTCTTACCGATTTTTCATTTAGCTTTATGTTCATTGTATTAACTTTGGACATTTCGTTTCCAAAATGACAATTTTTTTTAGCAAAAATAAAAATTTACAGTAATTAGAAGAAACAGATATTAGAAGAAGAAAAAAAAAAAAAAAAAAGGACAAAAATGTTTGAAATTAAAGCCTATAGCTCGTCGAATTTTTTTTAAAAATTAACTAGTGCTTTCAGCTTTCAGCTTTTACTTTTCGATTTCGTTTCGTGTTGTTTTAATACCTTGGACGTGGAGTGAAGTAGTCAGGATGTGTTGGGACAATTAGATAATGTTATGACATGCACGGCTGATCTCGTACGTGTAGGTAGATATATATAATAGCGTTGGTCGGATTCGTGGCCGTGACGTTAACCAGTCGAGCGATTCTTCGTTGCACGCGCCCTGACCCTGTAGGAGTCCATTATTCACTCTTTTTTTCTTTTTTTTTCACTAAGTCATAATTGCCTACAGTTTATGTATACATATTCAAATGTGTTGCAAATAGATTTGTTAAACAGCATCCTAATCCCAATCCCCCGAAAGAATAACACGATTGATGGTATTCCGAGGCGACCGACAGCAACGAAATTTGGTACACGAGTGCTTTCAGTAATTCGTAAAGCCGGTATTGAATTTGGGCAGAATTGATCCAGGGTTTTAGAAAGGGGTTGAAAAAAAAAAAGGCGTTTTTAAAGAAGTGTTAATATCTCGATAACCGTTCGTGCTATTTGGGTGAAATTTTGTCGGCCACATCCTTTCACAGCATCGAGCTTTTTGCCCAAGTATAACACGATTTCGAAATCGAATGTAGGAGGGGTAGCTGGTAGCGGTTTGAACTTTTATTGGAGAATGGCTCGATAACTGGTGGACCAATTACGGCGAATTATTTTTTTTTTTTTTTTTTTGTTTGTAGAATTGCGTTTTTACACAATTGACCAAGTTATAAACTGGACTTCATACAGAAGTACACGACGAGTTAGTTGATTATTTGAAATTCCATTTCAACTTCCTTAAAGGTGTTCGTATTTGCTACGTATATAAAAAAACGTGACTGATTTAGAAATAAACTTCAGGAATAAAAGTATAGCAAATAAAGTAAACGGTAGATAAATATATCTCTTTGGGCTGTTATTGCGGACTATAATGGGGAGAAATGAAAGCTTGCAGGATCCTCGTATCCTGTATACTTCGGGGCACAATCGTTGGGTGAAATTGGCCTAGCTGCACAAATGACATCGACCTACATTTCGCCTGATTTAGATCAATTTTAGTCCGACCAAGAGCGTATAGTGTAGTTCTTTCGTATGTCAGAATTATCGAAGCATATCAATATCAATAAAAAAAACAAAAAAACATTAGAATTTGAATTTTTTTTAAATAAATAAGAATAGAAATCGAAAAAAAGAGTTCGAAATCGAGAATTAATATAAGATTATATATTACTCGAGTGATGAGATTGAATTGTGAACCTTTAAAAGAAATTTGATTAAATATTTAACTAAGCTGTTTTTTTTTTTTTTTTTTTTTTTTTACTAAAGTTTAGAATCATTGATCGTGAGCTAAAATAATTCTGTGTTATTTCTCATACTTTAAAGAATCGTGGTTCGACCCAATTTAGAATCTAGACTCCACGTTCAAGAAGGTTAGCACACTTATATTTATATTCCGATCGATAATCGAAGGTAGTTATATTATTGTACCTATAGAAACAACGCGGTGCATGCACCAAGCAAACGCCCAGATATATCTTCTATATAGTAAAACAATTTTTCACGATTTTATCTGCGACTGGCACCTTGCCTTAGAGACTTTAGTTTTCTGCCCATAAGTCAAAGGCTATACGATTCTCGTCTTTGATTCTCAGAACACAAGAGTCTTTTTTTTTTTTTTTTTTTTTTTGTTCTCGGCTTTAGCTTTCATCCGTACAGGAAATGAGAAAATGATCGAAAATCTCCTCTATCTGCAGCTATACATGCACAGTTCGAATTTACATCTTTATTACTATATCGCGAGGCGCGGGTATAAGGGCACTTTCGAAATGACAAAACTTTATCTGTATAGCAAAAAAATAACGTGGTCGAAAAAATTTACCCTCTCCCCCACTTCTCCGCCGTTCAGGAATTAAAACATTAATAACTCACGAGCATTTGATCAAACCCCGATCTCACATCACACTGAGGGATCTCTTATATACCTTACCCTTACCTACCTTTGCGAACGCGAGTAATTTACCACCTCGTTTTCGCTGCCGTTCTTATCATTATTATTATTATTATTATTATTATTATTATTATTATCATCATTCTGTATTATTTTGTATATGAATAAATATTTCGCGGGTTATAAAGTACCCGGGCCGTTGTTTTCGTATAAAGGATGTTTATAATACAGGGTCGGTCAGTCCTTCCCTTTTTCCCCCGAGGGAAATGTGCTGTTGCTTGTGCACGGGGGGTTGGCATTCTCTTATCAGCGGTATATCTAAACTGGCTAATTCGTTTGGATTTCACGAGAATTCGTTTGCTCCTTATCCGTTGAGGGTTTTTTTTTTTTTTTTTTTTTGTCTTCTCTTCTTTGTTTTTTTTTTTTTTTGTGCGCCGTCTTTATCTCTTTAACCGTGGCGATCTTTAAATTGTATAGCACGACCCTTAACGAATTTTTTCGTTAACGAGATTTTAACGGGAAACAAGAAGACGAACGAAGATGAGTAATACCTCGCCTGTCATGAATTATAAATTCTGTCTTTTTTCTTCTAGGTACTACATCAATTTTACCACTGAAAAGAATTTTCATTTTTGCACGCACATGTGCCGATTTTATTCAAAGATTATTCAATCAATCGATTCGAATCATCAAACTCTCCAAATTAACGTTCGTTTATCACGCGTCGTGTTGTGTTACCATTATAATTAACTCAATTTATTCATTGATTACTAATCAATTGCGCGAAATGAATTTCATTTTTTCACATTCTGCAGGATAACGAAGAGTTTAGAACGTTGAGAGACTCTTTAAAGTTAGAATTATACCTATAGATGAATTATTATTTTTTTTTTCTTATATTAGCTCTAGGCAGTATTCGGTTCGTGTTCTGGAGTTTGATTCGTTTCTCTGTATTATAATAATAATAAGAATTTATTAAGGAAAAAAAGGAAAATTATTTTAATAGTTAGTATCGTAGATCGCCATAGGCGTTTTTATACATTTTTACGCATTTTCTATACAACGCGGTTTTCTATATAACCCTTCGGGGGTAATTTTATAATTGGTTATCGGGAAAATCTGTACAACTGCACACAGGAAAACCGGAGTACACGGTATCGACGTATTCGTGTTATATTACATGCAACAAAAAAAAAAAAAAAAAAAAAAAGAAAAAGAAAAAGAATCCACGCAATCCTGTATAATTGTAGTATATGGATTATATTTGAACGAATTCGAAAAACTAATTGCTCAGGATTTGACCCTTCTTCGAAACATATACAATACCTTTTTTAAATTCCGAGTTTTTCATCCATATACATGATATAAAAATATATATATTACATACCTCAAGCGATACAATTTTCCGGGTCTAAAGTTTCAGGTAATTTCAAAGTTTTATGACATCGAACCTATTGCGTCTAGTATGCGACGTTATGTTAGGTCGGGCTATGATAGGTATAGCTTAGATATGCAGTTTTCCCGCAGGCAGTTTCCCCATTGTCTGATTATGCGCCTCCTCGCTTGCCGGAGGATCTAAACCTGCAGCAATTCCGCGGTGCGAAATTCCTCCCATACTTTCAAGGCAGGTAATCTCATCTACCTATACTTTTCAAACTTTCTTATTGGCATTCAGATTCCAGCAAGCAATGATATGAGGAAAATGAAATGAATCGTAATCAGAAAAAGTTCTGTTTCAAATTTTGACATGAAACATTTTTATTCGCTCTCTATATTATAATAGAAGAAAAGTTCTAGCAAAAAATGAGTCTTCGATAATAAGGAGATGAATGGTTCATTCAGAATCGACGTATCATTATTTCACCCATACCTCTCGCACTTCAATTAAAATCGAGGATGGTCGAAGCCCGCATATCAGAAATTTGATCCGTCGCGTTAGCTACTATAACACTCGATTATTTTAATTGACGTCAGGCTAGATAATGGAGTGTCAATCATTCGTTGATATATATAAACTGCAGTTAGCTAACCAAACTTCGTTTGACCCAGATTGAGGGGATACGTGGTTGTTCAATCGAAATCAAATGAAATTGCTTCAAAATTAGTTTGTGAATTAGAAATTAGAAATTTTGATTCCGAAAGTCTGTTTCTTTTTCGTATCTACTAACTAAATTCCATAGAGAAAAATCTTCGGAAGCGTATGAATAAAATAAATTAATTATTATGTAACAAAATTGTTGAACTGTGCAGCCTTCAGACTAATGCAGATAGTCTAAGGGAAGACTCGAGACTTCTACTTGATACGATAATTCATTTGTCTTATTCGAGTGAAGGATTACTCCACAAAGTGGATGATTAGTTACGAGTTTTAGACAGCGTTTAATTAACTCTAACTTATTTCTGTGAGGCGTTTTGTTTCTGATTTTTTTCATTCTTTGTTTTTCTCGTTTTACCTCTTGTTTTATTCAATTTATCTGCAGCAGTCTTTCGGTCAAATATATATTTTTCCTCGAGCACGTAACTTGAACTGAGACTTTACTTCAAATACTGAGAAAAAAAAAACAAAAAAAAAAAACGAGCATAAACTTTCTGATATGTTGTTCTTTTTTTTTTAGTATTTGACGTAGGTGTAAAAAATGTGGGTTTGACCCGACCATCGACACTTGAGTCACGATTTTAACGCAACGTGGTAAAGACTTGAGCAATCGTTTCCCTATTATTTCACGTTTATGATGTCAATTCTTTTTTTCATCGTTTTTGTTGCCAACCGTTACCTCTCAACAAGAACCATTACGTGCAAATGTTGGTTGTAATAAAGTTTTCACTCCTAGTAGTAATATGGAGCCAATTTACTCATCGAGTAGCCGAAGACCTCAAGTCAAACATTTCTTTTTTTTTTTTTTTTTTTTTTGCACAATCGCTCGTCTCATTTCATCAATCAATACTTTGCAATCAATACCTACGCAAAATATATTCAACTTTAACTTTTATATTTTTTTATGCAAAAAAAAAAAAAATATCTTCCTCGTTGCGGAAGGTTTCCTTTTTTTTTTTTTCATCGTTTGACTTATAGTGGAAAATACCCAAATTACAATTTATTTAAAAAATAATTTAGAAGTCAGGTGCTTTTTTGAGTGTGTTTGTTCTTTTTAATGACAATCCCAATCCCACGAGACCTGCATACTTGTAGTTTGCAGTGAATATGTATTATAATCATATATAGATATGAGTAGACTTTTGTATACCTATATATACACACTTCTCTATATTTATTACACGCTAGCTTTTCCGCTTTATGTTTATTGCAATCCGGTATGTAGAGCAGCCTGCTGCTTCTGGTTTAAATGAAAATAATGTTTTTCTTTTTACCTAAAATAAAGTTTTCCACTTGAATAAAAAAAAAAATAAAAAAAAAAAAAAAAAAAAAACATCGCTTTTCACCCGGTATTGGATTTAACAACGGTTCAAAATAAGTTATCGTGCTCTCTTCGAAGAGTAATTGAGAAATAAGTTAATATTTATTTATATCATATTATATTATGGTGTTGAATTTATTCAGAATTAGTCAATTTTTTTTTTATTTTTTATCTTTTCGCTAAATATTTAGCTTTAATTGATTCAACTTCACGAAATAATGAAATTGACGAATAAATTAAATGGAATATCATAATATTGGGAGTTTCTGAAAGGTGGGACTAGCTTATTGAAATCATAAAGTGAAAATTTGTGTAATCTGGGGGTTATATAAGTATAGTAAACTTCGGTTATATATTCTGCGAGAGATTTGAAACTAGGTGAAAAGTTGGTTCATAAAAGTCTTTCGTAAATACGTAGCACGTCAGCGGAGGTTTATGAAACTAGCTTTTCAAATATTATTTCTTGAGTTATTTCAGGTTTTTTTTTATTCGTCTATTTTTCTCTTTCTCTACCTCTAGTATACCTTTACCTCTATATACCTCTCTTCTCTCACGAAGTATAGAATGAAATAAAATCGAGTGTTTTCAAAAGATGGCTGGTAAACACGTGAACTCGAATAAAAGAATTTCACACTCGATTACCCCTTGTGCTACGTATACATCGAAATTGATTTCAGATTTGGCTCGAACTCTCGGAATGTAAGTAAGAAGAAAGAAAGAAAGAAAAAAAAAAAAAAAAAAATGAAAAAAAATGAAAAAAATGACCTTATCGTCAAACTTTACCCAACCCGAAATTCTCAAGTTAAGTTGAACCCATCCTTCCGGCTTAATAATAATGTTTATCAACGTTTTTCATCCTCGTACCTACCTTTCCTCAAATTATATATCTCCCACCGCTGAGGGATCCTTGTATTAATAATCATTGAAAAAGTATAACCAGCTCTCGTTATTTCCGGCTATCTTTTATTTGATCTTTTTCTTTTTTCACCATTTTTGAGAACAGGAAAAAAAAAAAAAAAATCATAAATTTATACGAGGCTATCTCTCCCTGGAAGTTTTTCATTATTCAAGGTTCTTGTTATCTCTCGGTACTCCTATGCTTAATTTTGCTCCGAGCTTTTGTTTATTTCGGGTCTTGCCGAAGTGCTTTTTACTAATATTTACTCAACGAAATCCTCGAGCTCAAGCGATCGTAATTAAGTTCCAAGTCCTGCTGCAACCCCTCTACAACTTATTATTGACTAACCCTCAGGACGAATCGGTGAGCTACAGTAAACTCAACGACAACCCAAAATCCTAAATTGATTACCAACTCCCATATATCTCAGTATCAACACTTATTATACTCTTAAGGCATCGAACTTTTTACTAACGATTATTACAAGGGAACAAAGAAGTTAGGGGCTGCCTCTTTATCGTTATTATCATTATTATTCAAATTCACCCCATAAATTTAAATAAACAT